>CAOLHI010001894.1:0-600000 GCA_948474755.1 Ctenosaura bakeri
GACAATGTTACTTCTAGTTACATAAAAAACAAAAGAATCTGAATCCTGCAAGCCTCTCCTTGTGGCTGTCTCTTCATTCTCTCAGCATCCACACTATTACCATTTCCGCACTACAGTCTTATAGCGCGATGATTCCACTTTCAACCTCCTATGGAATCCTGGGGTTTGCAGTTTTGGGAGGGGTGCCTGGCCCCTCCTGAAACTGCAAACCCAAGGATTCCATAGGAAGTTGAAAGTGGAATCATCGCGCTATAAGACTGTAGTGCGGAAATGGCCTATGACATGAGACATGAGCTAGCACTTCAGTCATGTGAGATTTTCCCCCCACCATTTAATCCATCCATCAATCCCTCATAACTATGCAAATAATAACATATTGTTGTTTTCAATATCTTATAGGACTAACTATTCCTTGTTAAGTTATAATTACAGTGTAATTTTGTTCTAATGACTATAAGGAAATGAGTGGCAAGTAGCTGGCTAGTTATAATTCATTACTTTCAAACTCTGGGCATAGCATGGCCTCAGAATGTCCAAAGCCAACACTTCATCCACTTTATGTGTTATTTCATGTCCAAGGAGGAGTAGGTCCTGATCAGCATCTTCATCATCATCTTCATGATCATCATTTATTTATTTATATAGCGTCATCACTGTACATGGCACTTTGCAAGTAAAAGAACAGCAAACAATTGATATTGCCCTGGAGCTGCTTTTCCTCCAGCCAAGATTTCATCTTGAATTCTCATTGGTGTGGAACATTTTCCTAGCTGAACCAGAAGTTTAGTCTGCAAATGGCAGCTAACATTCTGTTCATGGCATATGTATGCATAAGCTGTGCTATATTTGTGTGGCTTGTGTGGACAATGCACCAAGGTTGCATTCCACTGAAGGTGATGGAAAAGGAGTTCTGCACGCTAAACAGTTGTTGCTGTTGTGTATGAATGTTGCCCCTTCATTTTAGAGCCTCTGTCCCTTGCCTCTACACATTGCTATTGTGCAACAAGGTGTTACTCTTCAAATTGACCATTGACCAATATATGTACTGCTATGTTTGTGTTCAGTTTAGGGACTGCATAACCCAAGGAGAATATAATTCTGCTGTTGGTTATTTACATTACATTGTGGTGAGATAGAATCTTGGCCATAGGCAGCTATGTCCAGCCTAGGACAGCCACATGAGCTAAGTGGAAAGAAAACTTAAGGGATGCTCAGTGGGAGCTGTTAAAGTGATGTGAGTCTATAGGAAGAACTTGACACTATCTCTTTCTTTCTCATGAATGTCTATTTTTTAAAAAAGGAGAGCGAATGGCGTTATGTTCTGAGGTTACGTTTCCCTGCAAAATCAGTCAATGAACTAGAGCCGGTGTGGGATGTGGCCATTGTTTCTGGCTTCAGTAGTAACAGGCCTATACTGGTCCTGTAATATAACCTCCAGAATTTCACAGATGAACACAGGAACAACAGTGGCCAAGCAGCATCAGAGGGTGATGACAAAAGATATTAAAAAGGATTGACACAAAAGCTAGGAGAGGCTGCAGCAGTTTGTTTTTACCTGAGCCTATTGGCAAAAGCAAGATATTCTCCTTTGCTTAGTTAATGGAGTATATACCCCCCAACCTGCTTTTTCACTTGCTTTAAAAATAGCCTGGTTTCCCCCTCCTCTTCCTCCCACTTTCCCTCTTTGTCCTGGCTTACTTCAGCTGTTGCAAACTGAATTCAAAATACAGATGTGGCTTGCATTCAATTAAAGCCATAGGGCGAAGGAGAGAAGGGGTGTCTTGCCTCTCCCAGGAGACTCAGGTGAAAGCAAACTGCTGCAGCTTTTCTTAGCTTGCAAGTTCTTTCTCATCAATTGCTTTTGCCATCTTGACCACAGGGTAATCTGGCCATAGATTTCCTAGTTTTCATCTGTGAAATGTTTGAGGGTATACGAGTGTGAACTGCTTTTGTATTTGAACCCAGTTTGCAGCAACTGAAGTCATCTGAGGATAAAGGGGGAAGGGGAAAGGGGAGAAAGAAACTGGAACATTTCAAAAGCAGCTGAAAAAGTGGGGTGACAGAGAAATAAATGGGTCTAACCCCACCAAATTAGGACAGTTGGTGGGTATGCCATAACTCTCAAAAGCCTCCCAAGGACCTAGTTCAGAGGAACACAGTTTGTTTGTTTGTTTGTTTGTAATACAATGTGCTTTTATAATGTAATGCATCTAATCCTTTACTAAAATCTTGACAGGTAAAATCTTGGCTTGTGTGAAAACCCTGGTCTTCTAAATGAGAGAAAAGGAGGATGATGAAAGAAAGAGACTGTGATCAGATGTACGGTCCCTGTTCTAAAGGATGTCAAATTTATGTTTCCCAGTGTTTATAAGGAATGCTTTCCCCCTCTGGATGCAGTGCAGCTGCAGAAAACAAAACAACTGAAGCAATAAGGAAACATTTATTATTGTCAGGCATTTGTGTGTGTTTCAGGCAGTTCTTTTTGTTTGAAACCACAGGTCCTCAAAAAATCGAAGTGTTTTGTGAATATATTGTAAAGGAATGACTTGATTGGTACGATTTCCGTGCTCGTTAACTCCCACACTTTTTCTTTGTTGTGCCTCTGAACAGGCAGATCTGAATGGGGAATGACGGCTACAAGATTTTTTTATTCTAGGAACTGAAAAGAAAACTAAGGTGCTCCAGTGAATTGTGAGCGATTATCTAAAGCTGACATTAATGAGCTAAATTAACAATGTAGGTGGCTTTTTTTTTTTTTTGAAGAGGCAGGAAAAAAAGTCACTTGTACTCTTAATAAAAAAGAACTTTGTAAATCTGATGGCTTGAAAAAGTGAGATTTCAAGGGCCTGTTTGGAGGAGGCAGCTGCCGATCCGTTTCTTAAAAACTGTAAAGGAAGTGCTAATTTGTAGTGGAAAGGCTAGAATTATCAGGTGTGTTTAGCCTGGAGAGGGAGATGATTAAGAGGAGTGACAATAGCCATCTTCATTTGTTGAAGAGTTGTCAGATACAGGATGCAAAAGAAGCAGAAAGTGGGGAACAGCTAATGAAATCTATAGAAGAAAATCATAATCGAAAAGGGAAACACATGAATTCATGATATCACATTATAGAAAACCAGAATTACATAGGGACATTGTCTATGGAGAGAGCCAGTGTGGTATAGTGGTTTGAACCTTGGACTATGACTCTTGAGACCAAAGTTTGAATCCCCTCTTGGCCATGCAAACCCGTTGGGCAAGTCACACTCTCTCAGACTCAGAGGGAGGCAAAGGCAAAGGCCCTCTGAACAAATCTTGCCAAGAAAACCCCATGATAGGTTGATCTTAGATCAGCCGTAAGTCAGAAATGACTTTAAGGTACACAACAACAACAACTAATGGTCTATGGCCTGTATGTACCAATTTAGAATTAATGTCCAGATATTTCTGGACCAGGTACTCTCAGATCAGTTCCTGGACAAATGCGTAGTCCAGTAATGGCATGCGGGGTCCTGACCCAGAACTTTCTGAACTTTCTTTCTAAATAGCCATTTAAACACACATATACACAAAGAAAGGGAGGGAGAGGGAGAGAGAACATATATTTCTGTTTGGAAATTAAGACAGAAATCTTAGCTAAAGAGCATGTTCCCAGACCAAGATGAAATAAAGGAGGTATTCCTTCTCATTTTCTTGGAGAGATGGGATAAATAACATTTAATCCAGCCTATTTGATTCTTGTCAGAAGGTGGATGCAGAGCAGAGTGGGAGGGAGAGAGGGAAGAAGCTAAGTAAACTCATGCCCAGCCCCAGAAAATATTTTCAAATTGCAACACCGAATGAGTTAATTTTTGGAAACTGTACATAAGTGCTGTTCTCCCAGCTGAGCTGGAGCTTTGTACTTTCCTCTTGGAGGAGGTGAGCCTAACAAAGCTGAATAATTTGTACCCTTGATACAAATGGAAACTTAAATCTAGGCCCTGAGATTTGTCAACCCTACGTAGAACCCAAACCAATAAGTTCAGATTCGAATGAATGGAATTTAACTAATGATAGGGAAGTATTTGTGCTTCTGACACTATTTGTGTTTGACTAGGGAGCAGACTGCTTTAGAAAATGGAGGTTTCCAGTAAAGGCTGGAGAATGACATATCAGGGATCCCATTACAACAGATTTTCTATTTTAGTCAGAAGTGGACTAAATGACCTTTGGGGTGCTTTCCAGCTGTATAATTCTATGGGCACTGACTACATGCAGAAGTTATACAGCACAGATGATAGATGGGCTGTACTGGTTAGGAAGATATCAAGATATCAAGAAGATGGAACTGTGGAATGAGCAAATGGGTAATATTATATATAGCAATGCCCATGGATCTGCACAGGAAGATTCACAGCTTACTGGCAGAGTTCATGCTCTGAATGTGGAAGATCCCAAGCTGAGTCCTTGATATCTCCAGTTAAAAGGGTCAGTTGATGGGAAAGACTTTTTTCTGAGACCCTGGAGAACTGTAGGCAGTTGGACTAGGTAATACTGGTTCTAATGGTCTGTCTTACTCAGTGTAAGACAGATTCTATATAGAGATGGTTTATGTTTCTGAGGTCCCAAGTTCAATCACATCCGTCTCTTGCAGTTGAAAGGACCAGACTGAGGGTATATCCACAATTGCACAAAGACATCCCTTTGATACCTCTTTTAACGGTCATGGCTCCATTCTGTGGAACACTGGGATTTGTAGTTTGATGAACTATTTAGTTTAATGAGCTTTGCTTAAAGAGATGCATTACACTAGTTTCAGCAGGTAATTCTAGTTGCTGCTCCAAACTACAAATTACAAAATTCCTTATTGCAGATGGGGCCATGGCAGTTAAAGCATTACCTAAGTGCTATAGTATTGATACTCTGAGACTTTTAAGAATCACAGGGCTTCCCACTGACATGGGCAAGATTACTTGACATGATGTAGGTCTTTTTTATTTACTTTCTGTCTTGGGCAAACAATTTTAGGTTAGCTATGTTAGGCTGGAATCCTGTTAGTGTCATGTCCTGGATAACTTGCACTCACAAACTTCATTTAGAGATTGAATAGAAGCATTTATTTGGAGCAAAGCAAGTAACAAAGCAGTTTTCCTAAAAAGTTGCTGAGACTACAGCACATTGGATGGTTACATATTTTATAGCTAGTCATACAAATTTGGGTGCACATAGCAATGATTCATGAAATCATAGATGCCACCCCACCCCACCAGGACCAGCACTTTCCCAGAACCTTCATTATTTACATATCTTTCACCCTGGGAGCAATGCCAAGTTCATCTATCCTTATCTTTGCATTGCCTGTTCCCATAACACCTTCTCACTACTTTTGAATTCACCCTTCTTCTGTTTTCCCTCCTTGTCTGGATACAAAGTGACATCAAACAAAGCAGCAATTAACCATTTGTCACCTTGGGGTACTTTAGAAGTTTCAACCAGATACATGATTGCAAGCAGCAATTGCCAATTGA
This sequence comes from Ctenosaura bakeri, assembly GCA_948474755.1. NCBI lineage: Eukaryota > Metazoa > Chordata > Lepidosauria > Squamata > Iguanidae > Ctenosaura > Ctenosaura bakeri. The sequence goes on from CAOLHI010001894.1 coordinate 5,487, forward strand.
TACCTTGTGGTGCTCAGCAAACTGAAGCCCTGTTCAATCTAGTAAATCTGTAATGTTACATATACACCAGTATACTTATGACAAGAGCCATGCATCCTGACAGTCAGTTACAACATCCTAAGTTAGGGTATTGCTGTGACTGCAAATGACCGTGACACCTATTTTAAAAACCAGTTAGCCATCTGGAGTGTGGGAGGTACCAAATGGGGCACTTCAGGATAATGTGACCAACTTCTTCCCATCAGCAAGTGACACTGCAGGGAGTAGAAGCAGGACTTCCCCAAATCTATCACAATTCTTCATTTGCAGTGTCATTCATTGTGGGAGGAGAGTGGTCACATTGTTGTACAGTGCTCCACTTACCAGCACCATATATTCCCATTCCTCAGGAAGGCTGACTAGCTTTTAAGGTGGGTTTCAGGGGTTAGATGGAGAGTGAAAGCATAACTGTGATATCATAGGTACCTATTTGATGAAGGATCTTGCCCTTAGTTTGTTACACAACAAAGTGTTTTTTGTTTTTGCATTTTAGAGACAAACAAGTTTTGTTTGGCAAAAGTTTTCATGCTCAATTCATCAAATATACTGAGTATGGCTTCTGTACGAGGCTGTACATTATGCATGTGATGAAACAGAGTTCAGTCTGTGAAAGCTTGTGTCAAATAAAGCTTGTTCATCTTTAAGGGTTTCAGTCAGACTCTATTGTTTCCTCCTTGGCAAGGAGTCATTCCATCTAAATATCCTTCCATCTAAGTATCAAACTGGATACAGCCATGTTGCATGGTGCTAGCAGTCAGCATTGAAAGACTGAGCAACAGTGTGGGGGGGCTCAGGTGTGTTTCTCTCTCTGTATATGGGGAGAAGCACACTCCCCACATCTAGAAAGCACTGTGGCCCTGCCATTATAATGACAGCTTCTAATTCAATACTCTAATTTCTGTCTGTCCACCATCTGTCTGCAGCAGGTGTCGTTATCCAGTTCCTGCTGAGAGTCTCTTTCTTCCAGCTATTAGATGCCACTTTTGATGCCATCAGAGAGAGTGGCAGGAGAAGCCCTTCCATTGCTTTTAAATCTCAGTCTATGACCTGCTGAACTGACGACCTGCTGAACTAAACTTGCTACCTGCTGACCTTGTAACCAAGAACTGAGTTCATAAGTTTGCTTTCCAGACTTTTTCCTTTTCTGCCATAGGGATGGTCTTGTTCCTATAACTAACCTGGTTAGCATTGGAAGGGAGACTACCAATGAATACCAGGTGCTTTAGGTTATATTTTAGAGGAAGGAATCGGCAAAACACTTTTTAGTGTTCCTTGCCTAAGGAACAGTATGAAATTCTATGAAATTCAAAATTTTGCCATAACTTAATAGATAAAGTGAAGGCATATACACAACAAGCTTTTCTTTACTCTGAGGTGGTTTTGAAGTCTTGTACTTTATGGAGTGGAATAGAGCTTGTGATTTTTTGGGGGGAGTACCACAATAATCACAATCCCCCAACCAGCATGGTCAATGTGTAATTCAAAGCCAATGTCTGCAATCAGAAGATATCCAGAAAAGAAAAGCATAGAAACTCCCAGGTAGTTAGATCTCCCTTGAAATGTGGTAGGAGTAGTGTTCTGTAGGCCAGTGCTACTCAAAGTGCAAGAATAGCCAATGGACACAAATATGATACTGGATCCTGGTATGACAGGGGAAAAAGAAGGTCAGTCCTCTTATCAGACAGCCTGAGAAGCACTAATGCAGGCTTTGAGAAAGCCTTGGGAAAAGTAATTTTTTTGGGGGGTGAGTCTCCTCCCTGATTGTGCCCCTATCTTCCTGCTTAATCTTCTCCCTTTGGTCCCAATCTACATATCTGCACGGCAGAAGAGAACAACTGAGGCTGCTGTTCTTTTGCTTTGTTCCTATCCATACTTCTTGCTTAGAGAGGACAGGAAAAGAGGCATACATGACAGGGTGGGCAGTCTAAATAACCATTAATGCTTAGCTTATGTTCTTCAATAAATAGGGTTGCCAGTTCAAGATCATTTCAGACCCTATGGCTTCCTGGCCAAAACCAGGGACCTAGGGATAGCCCCTGGTGATAAGCCTTACAAATTAAGTACCAACCATAGTTGCTCACAGCTTGTCATTTAAACATACATAGCCTGATAACATAGTTTCTTGTTTGGATATTAAGATAGAATCTTAGCTAGAAAGACTGTTCCCAGATCAATGTGAGGAGATTATTCCTCCTCACTTATTTAGGGGGACAGGATTGGGAATGTTTAATCTGTCAGGAGATGGATTTATAGCACCTAGCACAAAATCCTCCCTGGAACCGCTGCATTCTGAACAAATCTGGCCGAGAGGCAAGCATTAAACATGCAGCAGAGTATCAAAACAGCAACAAGCGTGAGCAGCAGGAGAGTGTAACATACAACATCAGCCCTGATCCCACTCTATCCACTGGTTAGTAACTCTAGCACACTAGGGTTGTCATCCAAAAATACCTGGAGGCTTTTATTCTTCAAGTTCCAATATATACATATCTGTACAAGCAGGATACACAGATCCTCAGTCATAGTTTCAGCATCACAGCATCACAGAATCACATCAGGCAGAGGTTCGCTCGGACAGAGCTTCAGTGTCATAGAGTCAACGAGAGTCAGAGAAAGAACCTGTCTGAGCTCCCTTCTTTTATACATACCTGCTGATAGCTCATCAGCTAGGGACAATGGCTGATGCAACCCCCTGCCATGATTTCATATTACCATGACTCAGCCTTACTGTACCCTAGGGATTACATCATGACTTGCCAAGTCTTTCCCCAGGTGTACCTCCACATGCTCATCAAATGTATTTTCAACTGGGGCAAATATCACAGCATTTCTATCCAACATAATCTATTTTACTTGCTTCTAGCCAGTAGATGGATGCAGAGCAGAACTGAAGGTGAGTCCTGGTGCCACAAGAACTGGTAGGAAAAGAGGAAAGTAGCTAAGTAACTACATAACCCCCCTGGAAAATGTTTGCAAGTTGCAACAAGCAATCAGTTAAGCCTTGCAAACTGTAGCAAGCTACTGCTCTGCCAGCTAAGCTGGAAATTTGCACATAGCCCATTCCTCTTGCCCAGAGCTTAGCTGAGCAAAACTGGATAATTTGCACCATGGTGTCCTACCTGGAGAAGAACCAGAAAAACTGGAGACTGGGAAACCTAGCAACAAAGGTTTGGTTATCCCAGCATCCCATCAACAGATTGGAGGCCTTTTCACACTACACAATTGTAATGCAACATCATATTGGGCTCTGGGATTTGCAGTTGAGAGGGTACTCAGAATTCCCAGCCAGAGAGCTCTAGTGACTCACAAAATTGCAAACTCTTGGGTTCCATAGGATTTAGCTATGGCAACGAGAGTGCGGTTGTACCATAGATTGAAAAGGCCCCAAGTAACAACAATTAATTCCCTTTTTGGAATACGTTTACTGGAAATTTCTTGAAAGATGGGTAAACTACCATGAGAGGGGGGAGAGGTTGGCCACATCTGTTATTTTGTGTCATAATTGGTTCCATTATCACCTCTGTCAAGTTGTCTTGGATTTTTTTGCGTTATTGAAAGAGTATCTGTGTGACTACTGAGGAAAGTAAAGACATCACAGTTGATTTATGACAGCACACACATTCCAGTGACATGATCCCTGTCTAAGCGGTAGCATAGTCATTAAAAGTTAATCACAGTGTAGTTAACACGGATTTCTCTTTCAGCACAAAAGGGAGGCTGCTGAGTGGATATAATGTGTGTGTGTGCATGTGTGTGTACATGCACACATGTGCTTGTTTGGCTTCCAATGACTATAGTAAAAATGTGCAGGATAATGGTGGGCCAACAATTGCTGAACATTATAGTTAATATTAGGAGACAAATGACATGGGGATGGTAATCAAGGAAGGGCGATTTATGCATCCAGCATCTTACCAGGAAGAGGCCACATTTATTCAATGGTAAAATTTTCCAAAATAGCAATCTTGTACCTTTGATGAAAATAGAACATTGAAAAGTGTTTTCTTTGGGGTGGGGGGAGGGAACTATAACTTCCAGAATCCCTCAACCAGCATTGTCACAGAAAAGTCACATGCCAAAGCTCTATAGAAAGAAATGTGCAAAATCCACCAATCATTCTTGATTCTCTCCTTGAGTATTTAAAAAAAAAAACATGAGAAGAAGCTTTCTTTATTTTTGAAAATTTTCCAAAGTGAACTTCTCCATCACCACTAGCCTTCTGGTTTGCCAACATCCTTCCCCCCGTCCCCATACATGGCTTAGTGACTTTAGATGACAACATTAGTGCCCCTTTTTCTGTGACTTCCTTGCCTTCCTGTGTGTGTGTGTGTGTTTGTGTGTGTGTATGCATACATGTGTGCACAGAGACCCAACACTGAGCTTAGTTATCCTTTCAGACTACAACCTCCAGAATTCCTCAGACAGTATGGACCATTGCTATTCTGTGGGGGAATTCTTATAGTAGTAGTCCAAAAAAAGTAATTTTCCCCAAGCCCTTGTTTGGTGTTCTATCCTAAGATACCTAGCCAGTATGTATCACCAATAAGCTGGCTAGAAATGTAAGGACTTCTGATGCATAATCGTGTACATTTGACACCATTTTGTTCCTTGATGTTGACATTTTGACTTCCATGGACTGAGTGTGTTATATCCCATTAGCTGAGACATATTCAAAAATGAGCTTTGGCACAAGGGAAGGGAGCTCCTGTCGATTGCAGATTACCCCAGCCAGCCTCAGGGTTAAATTGGACCTGGTGGCAGAAAGACCCACAGTGTCAGGCAGGACATTGTGCCACCCTCTCATCGACCTTGGGCTATCAGTTTGCGCTGTGGTGTTCCTGAAGCCATAATGGAAGCTTATCTTTCAGCTCTAAAAATAAGCAAATAGGTGACTTTTCTTAATTATTTATAGACTATTGCTCTGCTTCCTTTTTCAGTGAGAAGCTAATGGCAGTGTAACTAGTCAAATTATACAGTGTCATCAGTGTTACAGTACCTTGAACTGCCTAGAAGCCAGTATTTGCCTGTAGAAGGAGGTGGACTGGTGGAGGCAGGAGGAAACTATGCTATTATGAGTCAAGAAGGGAGGAGTGGGGAACATCCAATTGTATATCTGCTCAGGGCTATCCTTACAGCACTATTTTTCTTTTGCTGAAATAAATAGGAGATACAGGAGATTCTCAACTGAATAACAATAACATCCTGTAACTAGAAAGTCCACCAAAATCCTTACCTTTGTTGGGCCAGGCAAAAGGTACAAATTTTATCACACCATCTTTCAGGAATCAAAGGTTTTGTGGTTTCCATGAGATTCTGAATGAGAAAATTCAAACTTCAGGCTGAGCAAAATAAAAATGTACTTAGTTATGACGACGTGAGACAGAAATCAAAGCTGGGCCTTCTTAACACCCTCCCCTGAACTGTGTCTCCTAGAAGCTTGTAGAAACAGCTTTTCACATTTTAAATACCTGTCCAACATCCAAAATTACCCACTTTCAAAGCCAGAATTGGACTTCTGGCCTTTGTTGTTTTTCTTTTGGAGGGAGAGATGTTGGTTTGTCATTTTTGGCCGTTTGCTTGTCCCTCCACTGGAGGTCCAGGACAGCAAATTGATCTCCAGGTACACTGCAGTTGCCTACCTCCAGCTTACAGAAATGCACAAACATCAGTTGCCAAGATGTTCAAAAACTCTCCAGTACTGAAAAGAAATTCTCATAGCAGTTGCAACAAGGCTGTGGGAAAAGGCATTTTCTTGTTAACCACCTGAGGATGAATCAAATCAGGATTTACCTCCCTAGCCTTGAGCCAGTTCAAGGTTTGACAACTAAGCACTGGTATTTTGAACTGGGTTTCCAGCTTCCAGAAATAAATTAGGACAACTGGACTGGAGCTGACATAAGACCTATGTGATGTGCTTTTCAACAGCATCCTTGCATATAGGCCAAAATCCAACAGCAAGGTTGTATAGTACAAATCTTGGCAAAATGAAGTTGTGCATTAATTGTGCTACACAACCCTTGTGTTAAGTAGCAAGAATTGAATCAAGAAATTAAAATGCCCAATGCACATCTCTGCACAATGATCACCGTACATCTGTGTGCACTTTTCAATAAACACTCATTGGCCATGTGTACCTGTATGTGCAATGTCATTGCATGCACAACTCCATTTTTGCAACTTTGAATGTGGACATTCCTCTTTGGACAACAATGTCCAGTTGGTTCCATGGGGAAACTTAACACATACATAAGAAACCTGTAGGATTCCAGCTGTAGCACATAGCCAGATTCTAACAAAGAAGTGGGCAAAACATGAACCTCTCTGGCTGGATCCATTCATCCTCTTTCGTTTGTTGAAAGTAAACCTTATCACCTGCTAGAGTGAAGGAATCTATGAAAACCTATTACATCTATCAAATGTTTGAGAAACACTGGTTTTGAGCAACCCACATGGCACTTCTTTCCAGTTGTACTCCCCACTTCATTCCTGATGCAATTAGGAAACAAAAGCTAACAAGATACTTTCTTTCTTTTCCTTCTGCAAAGGTCGGCAATCCCTCTGCTGCAAATTAATCCCAATTTGTAATGATATTTTGTCTCAATACATCATGACACTTTTGATTTACCAGGTTTTTCAGATGCAGACAGCAAATGTTAATGATTTGGTTTGCTGGGATTTTATACTCTTGTTCATTTCCCATTTGCTGATCAGTTGCGCCTCAGCACGGCTTGGCAGCTACGACTAATGAACTGAGGGCCTCACAGGAATAAATGGTATGTTCTGCAAACCTCACTCTTTTTTCCCCTTGTGCCATCTGCAAAAATATAGGTTCTTCTCTGAGAAAACATTTCTGGCAGGCAAGAAGGAGTGATTATGATCACATAAATGTCACTTATAATTTGTATTTTCACTTGTTTAATGGTGGTACCGCTAAATGAAGGTATCTGTGGAGAACAAAACTAATTATAGTAAATTCAGCATCTTTTTGTGCATGGTAGAGAAAGCTGGGAAGGGAAGCATACCTTGTTTTGTTCATTTCCTTAAATTATTCCAATGGCAATGATGCATTCTAACGTAATGATTTATCTGCCAGGTGGTAGAATTTAAAGTGAAACCTTATGAAATATTTCTCCTGAGCAGGGCTGTGCTGATCTTTACCCTTGTATATTTTTGAAGTGTGAGACAAACTTTTGAGAATTTTGTGCAGTTTTCACCTAGTATTTGATCATTCCAAAGTGTTGAGGAAAAAAAATATTCAGTGGAGAAAACAATGGTTTCTACTCACAAACATTCCCCTCCCACAAATGTTTGAACAGAGGGAGGATACTGCGCAGGAATATACATTTTTCACCCAGAGTGGGGAGAAAAGTGCCATAATTGTTTGCCCTTTCATGTGAAGATGAAAGAGTAAATTAGATAACTAAAGGAATACATTGTCAGGGAATTCCTATCTCACAGACTCAAAGCATTTTTAAAAGCATTTTTAAAAATCTTTCTGGCTTTAGCAAGTATAAATCTAGGTGCTATATAACACTATTTGACTCATAAAATGGAGAGCACAAGGCTGGTCTCAGACATTTTGCTACTGGAAGTGGAACAGCAAATGCTGTTCTCTACCCCACTGTTAAGTCAAGCCAGCCAAGCTAGTCAGGTTTTGTTGCATGCCTTCAAGTTGTTTCTGACTTATGGCAACCAAAGGTGAACCCATCACTAGGTTGTCTGGGGCTGAGACTGTGTGACACACTCAAGGTCACTCAAGGCCTTTCCATGGCTGAGCAGGAAATTGTACTCTGGTCTCCAGGGTTGTAGTCTAACACTCAGATCACTATACCATGCTGTCTCTCAAAGTTTAGGTATACAAGAATCAATTATGCACATCCCTTCTCTTCAATAATGACAAGCTAAATCCCAAACTGCTTGCACCCCTTTCTGACACTTGGTATCTGCTGCCTCAGGCAGTCACATCATCCTACTTAGTGGTAAGGTTGGCCCTAGGAGAACAAAAACCATGTTTCTAAGTTATTAGGGGAGGGGAGAAACCTCAATACTTTAATTTCAGTGTTGTCAATTGGGACGTAATGGTATCAACAGCAAGCTACTTTCTCCCTTGGTATGATAGATGATGGCTCTGAGGTTGATGAGCAATTGATCGTGTCAGGAACAGAGCCAGCGATAGACCAAACAATGTTTGGCTGAAAGACAAGCTGAGACTGAATTGCCACAACCAGTGCCAATGGGAAAGAGGACTAGTAATGATTTAGGGGAATTAGATTCACTTTTGATCCCCAGCCACCAATCACGGAGGAGACAGAAATGAGCAGTTCAGAGGGAATCCATTTAGGCAAGATTGGGTAAACAGAACAATGATGAGTAACACCTGTTTTTGTCAGCATATAAGTCAGTCGGCATGGCTTGCTCTTTGCTTGTACCAAATCACTATGCAAGCCCATGACTCTTGTGTTCTGGCTTTCTTGACCATTTTGGATTGATCTTCAGCATTCTGGATCTATTAGATTTGACCTTGACTTCAGCTCGGCTCAGCGTTTCTCCTTGATTGTTTGCACTGGACACCCCCCACTGCCTCCTCCTCTTGGGCAAGTACTATTGCCTTCCTTCTCTTGCTGGCAGAGAGGAACAGGCTGGGAGTTCAACACTTGATAAGGGGCATTCAGTATCCATCCTGCTGTCAACACTCAGCCAGAGTTTCAAAGGATTCAAAATTTCCTCATGGTCTTGAGTTTGGTTGATCTTTATAAAGAACTTACCTGGCTATGGCTTTTGACTTTTGTATAATGCAGTTTGGCCCAGCAGCACTTCCTGGCCTTGTCTATCCTCCTTCCTTCCTTCCTTCCTTCCTTCCTTCCTTCCTTCCTTCCTTCCTTCCTTCCTTCCTTCCTTCCTTCCTTCCTCCCTTCCTTCCTCCCTTCCTTCCTTCCTCTGAAACATAAATGTTGAAATTTACTTATGATACTTTATCTGTGTTTGAATACATGAACCCCATCTCTGCAAAATTATTCCTGCTAAGTATCACTTTGACTTGTACAGTGTCTGAAAATATGTAAGAGCTTCATCCTGAGTGACAAAGAACTTTTCTAGCCCCAGGAATATATGATGGGAAATTGATTTACAGCACCAGAACAAAATCCTCCCTGGAACCACTGCTCTTTGGACAAAAAGTGTCCCAGAAGCAAGCATAGACATAGCAGAGCTTCCAAAAAGCAACAAGCATGTGCAGCAGAGTATAACTACAGCATCAGCTCTGACCCCTCTACCCACTGGTTAGTAAACTCACGGACACAGAATTTGTCATCCAAAATACCTGGACACTTTAATCTTCACAGTTGCAGTATATACGTCTGTACACAGGATACGCAGATCCACAGGCAGAGATTCAGCGTCAGAGTGACGGGATGCAGAGAGTCAGAGCTAGCATTCATGCCCCTCTTTTATACACACCTGCTTCCATGTCATCACTCAGGGCCATTTGCATGATGCAACCTCTTGCCATGATTTCACTATCATGACTCAGCCCTTTACTCCATGTCCCCTAGAGAATGAGTCATACTTTGCCCAGTCATTCCCCAGGTGTCCCATAACATGCTCATCAAATGTATTTTCAACTGGGGAAATGTCATCGTATTTTTAATCCACAATATATTCTGCAAATCAGTGCTGAGCAGACATTTTATAGTACCTAAGCCCAGTATAGTATCCAAGCACAGTGAAGTTATTTTGGCATCTTTCCTGGCAGTTTGTTTCCTTAATAAGTTAACAATTTAGTTGCCTTTTCACAGCCACCAAATTTTGCTGCTTGTGGCAGCTACCTCAAAGTGTCCTATGGATGACTCCCAGAACTGACAATAATTCTGGATTACAACATAGTTATTTTTGACACCTCTATATAGCATATTTGCTTCAATGAGGAGAAAAAAAATGCAATGAGGAGGGAAAAAAATGCATCCGTATAGTACAGGTTGAACATCTCTTATCCGGAAATCCAAAATACTACAAAATCTGAAAGTGTCCTCATGGTGGCTAAGATAATGACCCCTTTGCTTTCTGGTTAGTACTGGTTGGGAGACCACCAATGAATAGCAGGTACTGTAGGCTATATTTAAGAGGAAGGAACTGGCAAAACCACCTCTGAGTATTCCTTGCCTAAGGAAACCCTATGAAATTCATGGGCTTGCCATAAATCAACATGTAACTTAAAGGCACCAACCCTGCCCCCCTCATGCTATTCCTGATTTTATCATTGGTTTTATTCTGACATGAAACTTGGCAGCATTTGTAATCCATCCTAGTAGTTGCCTAACTGATGTTTCGGTACCTGTTCATTCATTTATGGACTATTTATTTTATTTGCCATTTATTTATTTATTTGATTCCCATCTTTTTCCCAGTATGAGAAGTAAGATGGCTTTCTGTAGAAAAATGTCCCACTTCTGGAAAAAAATGTCATTGAGATAATACATCTAATTTTTGGATTGACAACAATATTTGATCCTTTGAAATGAAACCCTCATTTTGACATTGAAGAAAGGCACATTGCTAGCAAGCCAAACTTCTCTTGCTAGATAATGCTAAATAGAACCAAAGCCATTTAGGCTACAATCCTATAGCCATTTCCCTTAGCTAAACCATTTTGCCACCATGAAAAACATCAATTCTTTTGAAAATCTTTTGCTCTCTCATTGTATGGAAATGGTGTAGGGAAACAGTAGAAATATACCCACATTGCAACAGGACCAACGTTCCTTGTCTTCTAATGTTGCCCTGACAATATGATGTTCACAGCACAGCCTGGTGAGAACAGGGAACATCAGCCAAGCTACCTCAGCAACTGTTCACTTCTCCCAAACACACACAGTTCCACATGAGGCGAAAGCCATGCTTCATTGGCGCTTGGGAGCATCATCATGTAATCGTATCAGATTGGCTAGGTAGATTGGGATGTCCTCAGATTTACTATAGGATTCCTAATTCACTGGGATCACAGTGTAAATAAAGAAGAAACTTTAACAAAAGGAACAAAATAGCACAGCCACAGGAAAATTATTTTTAGGGTTATAAGTATCAGCCCCCCCCCAGCATTTCCATTGATCAGAGTGACTAGAGAATTCTGGGAATTATGGTCAGGCATATTCTTCCTGATGGGATTTCCAATTTGTTGCCCTAGAAATGAATAACTGAGAAATTTGTTCAGTCTCTACTCTGAGAAGTCACTTGGCCATCAGAGTGCTGGGTAAACAAGAAACAAGTTAGTGTATAAAAGCATTGATGTGATAAAGTTTGCTGAAGCCTGGCCAACTGCTGTCTGGAATGGAGAAAAGATGGGGCAAGGGGTGAAGAAGAGGAAGTGAGGAACATACAACCCAAGAGGATCTGTTCCATTGCAAAGGCAGCATCTGAGGAAAGAAATGTCAGAAATACCATCCTCTCTACTGAGGTCACATCAGTCTGGAACACTGCAAAACTGATATCATGACAGTTCTAAAATATAAATACACTTCAAAGCAGTTTTAGCTATCAAGCAACTTTAAGCTCATGGGGTTGCCAAAACAAGTGGCATGACCTACTCAAGGCATGAAAACCTTCAGAGAATATGCAAAGTCTTTGATAAAGGGTACATTTAATTATATTTTTTCCTTTCTCTCTCTCTCTGCTCTTCTGTCTTTCACTGGGTTTGCTGAGGACAGATGGAATAAGTTCAAGAAAGAAATATTTCATGTGATTTTGGACAACGCTTTTCAACCTTTTTGAGCAACAATAAGAACTCTCCAAAGCTGATGCTAGCTGAAAACAAGATTAAGAAACATAATCCTGAAAGGTTCACGACAAGTTCCAGCAGCCTCTGAAGAACTTCTCAAGGAGCTAGGCCTCACGGCTGCCATTTATGCTTTCCTTTTTCATTCAAAATGCTTGGAGACCAATTATGATCGCTCGGTGGTAATGGGAGAAAGACATTTCCAGATCAGAAGCATCCAAGGCCATGAGATTACTGTGTAAAAATGTGAGACTTCAGAATGGCCTCTGGCAATATGAGGTTAGAAGGCCCAATTGATGCCATTAAGCATCATAATGAAGCATCAGCCACATCTGTTCAGGGCGTACCATTTAAATAACAGCCCTGTGAATTCTAACAAATGAGGAAATATTCCTCTAGTTGGAAATTACAGTTTCTCTGCTTTCAACTTATTTTGTATTTTTAAAAAATAATTATATGAGTACTGTTTTAATACATGAGAACTATATTCTGACAGAAGAACAGTTTCCAGATCTGCTTTGGACGGTGGGGGGAAACCCTTTTCCTAGCACTTTACAAACACTAATTGTAACAATGCATGGGAATTATAGTCAGAAGGAAAGGAGGGAGAACAACACTGTAACTGGCAGATTTCGAAAGGGTGAAAGTAGAAAAAGAGGATGAGAGAAAGAAAGGAAGGAAGGAGATGATGTTTAGACAGAAGTTGTAGGTATGGGATGGGATAAGGAGAAAGGAGATGAGAGAGAAAAGGGAAAGAAAGGACATTTAGCTTTCTGCATTACACTGTTATAGTGCTATTATTCCGCTTTCTACATCTTATGGAATCCTGGGGTTTGCAGTTTAGGGAGGGGCATTTAGGATTTTCAGCCTGAGAACTCTGTGGCCTCAGTAAACTAGACACCTCAGAATCCCACAGGATGTTGAAAGTGGAATAATAGCACTATAATAGTGTAGTGCAGAAATGGCCTTATGAAGTGGAAGATGGAAAAAGAAAACAAGGGGGCTAGGGAATGACAGAATAGATGACTACATGCAATAGTTGCAGGGTGGTAGGAGAAAAGAAGAAAGAGATCAGAGAGGGGAGGAAGTGCAGGAGAAGACGTATAACCATAATTTGCTGAGGGAAGGGGGAATGTTACTGCAGTTCCTAAGCTGCGCTTGGGGTGACATTAGATATCATTTGATATCAATAATTTGGGTCTCTTCTACCATCCCTCTCCACGTGTTTGTGAGGCCCCCAGACAAGCACAAAACTAGGTACAGCCACTAATCGCTGGACATTCCATTTCCCACCCAGGCAGGCCAGAAATAGCCAGATCGCCACTTTAGGAGACCTCCTGGCAAGCACGCTATTATGTATGCATGCTACTTACAAAGAACTCCCTGCCCTGAGCAGGAGGCTTGATTATGAGAATCCTCATCTGCCAAGCACTCTGCGTTTGCATACTGTCTACTTCTGTGTCAGTTTGGAACTAACTCAATCATGCTAAATTCTGACCTTTCGGAGGCTTTGTCTCCAGCTCGAAACTCATTGTTTTCTCCAAGTATGGAATAGCCTGTAGCCACATTTTTCCCTATAAAACCCCCTGATTCCAAGACCTTCTTTGGATCGCTCTGGACATCCATCCCGTCTTGCCACCGCTTTGCTTGGCGAGTCTTCCCCTCAGTCCCACGCACTGAGACTATGCACCTTCGAACTTTCGCAGTGATCTACCCGAGCTTCAGGACAGGTGGAGTATCACCCAAATCAACAATCCCTCTTAAAAACCCCTCTGTCCCACTCCAACTTTTATTTTCCATAGTTATCTGTGTGAGTGTGCTGCATACACTGTTTGATTGTATTTTAATAAAGATCACATTTATTATTTCAATCCTGTTTGCTCCTTGACTTGGCCTGACCCTGTAGACATTGGGTAAAAGATTCTGCTCCATTTCCCTGCCTCTCTCAATGCTAACTTGTGCTTTTGCTAATTTCCCCACCTTTTGATATTTTGAAAGAGCGCTTTGGTATCCCTCACGGGACCCCCAGTAAACAGGGTAACAGCAGAAAGGACCAAAAAAAAAAAAAACAGAAAGAAAGAGAAAGGTGGAATTAAGAGTTAAAAGAGAAAGAATTGAGCTGAAGTGGAAACACTTTTTACTTTTTTTTACTTACAGTGGTGCAACCCGCTTGTGGCTTAGACTCAGAAAAGCAATGGAATTGGATTTTCAATCATTTAGGATGATATAGAGTGAGGAAAGGCCTGGGAAAGTTAACTTTCTCAAGACTGGGAAAATGAACTATATGACAGGAAATGTCAGAAAGGAGCAATGTTATAATGGTATATTTGGCAACTCTTGGGGCAGCGAATAAGGAGGCAGGCATTTCCCACACTGACTGTTACCACCCACTGAGCTGTAATGCCAGCTGCAGTTCTAGAAACTTTGAAAGGGGATGGAGGAGTGGAGCAGGTGGTCAAGCAACCCCCTGAAGTGTTCACAGTAGCCACTCTGGACCAGCATGGAGCAGCCGAGTCCAGCAGCATGCAGATTATTTTTTAAAACAATTATTTTTAAGATAGTGCTCATGACTTCAGATTCCCTTCACCTTGAGGCCCATGTACACTGTCTATATCTATATTGTATGCACCTATGAAGAAGCTGAGGAAGCCACCTTGGGAATTTAGAATGAAAGTTAGCATTTTGTGGCAAAGGATTATTATATCCTATCTAATTTGCTTTCCTCCAGCCTCGCCATAGCCCAGTCTCTCTCTGAGAAAAAAGTCCGTTTGATAAGGAATATCTTTTCTGCTTTCCTTCAGACTGGCATGCAAAGAAGGAGAAAATTAACAGCATATGTCATTCAAAACACGAAAATCTCTTTCACCTTGTAACTTTAACAAAACTCTTTGTCAGAGCAAAAATAGCATTTCAAGATTTGGATTTACAGGCATTTCCTTCTCAGAAATGAAGTGCAAATTAAATTTCACAGGCAGACGTTAGGAGCTCTGCTTTCTCCTCCTGCCATTTGGGTGCCTTGTCAGCTAAGCCAGCTTCTCTGAACAGTTTTACACAACTCTTTTCCCTTAAAATACACAAGAAGCTATCAAACTTGTACAGTGCATATCTTAAAAAAAAAAAAAAGGCTTTCATGCATTGAGTCTCTCACTTTTTCAGCAGCATTCCTATCTCATTTCCTTTATGAGGTTGTGAGAATGTTTTCCCCCTGTATGGATACTCGTGATTATTTTGTGCACATTTTTTCAAACCTGCTTTTTTGTACAGGTTCTCCTCCTCCTCCTCCTCCTCCTCCTCCTCCTCCTCCAATCCCTGTATGTCTTCTTTTTTCCCCAGTTTGTTCTTGAGAAGCACGTATGGTTTTATGGTTTCATATGACTTCTTTTTCTAAAATGCCTCAAATGCCTTTTGAGACAAGCCCGTTCCACTGAAAATCCTGGTCTTGAAAAGTGGGAAATGGCTGTTCCCACACAGAAATATAGTTTTCCATGCAGAAAATCCTGGTCTTGAAAAGTCTTGAAAATCCTGGTCTTGAAAATCCTGGTCTTGAAAAGTGGGAAATGGCTGTTCCCACACAGAAATGTCAATTTTGGGATTTTCTTTCCCATCTCTAGTATGAAGGCTTGCCTCCTTGGCTTCCATAAATTTAAGCTGTCTCAGGTTGGTTAATTATTTTTTTGTTTTGCAACTTAACATGCTGTGGAGATGTACATGTAATAGATGGTAATGATGCTATTATATTTTGTCATTCCATTTGAAAATATTATCAACCTCCTTCTCAGCTCTTGTGTAACCCATAGTTACTGGCAGCAAACGAAAGGAATCTTCTTACTGAAGGATCACTAATGATCTTTATCTAAAGGCTACAGGTGGATGGAGGAGTTTTCTTCCCAAGATTGTCACTTTCACATGAGTTTACTCCTCAGTTATCTGCTTCATTCCATTTTGGCATTAATCTATGATTCTTTAAAAAAGAAAAAATTGCACAGAAATCAATATTTAAATGTGCAATTTAAATGTACAGTTTAATTGTATACCTATTTTCAAACTTTTCTTCTTTCAAAATGTAGATTTCTATTCCCTCCCCTCCAAATACAAATATTAAATATATTTCCTAACATTATTTGAGGCAGACAATAGGAAATGTAAGGCTGGTGGAGAATGGATTGCAAATTGACCCAGTTAATATTCAAATAATTGAATATCGAAATGAGCAAAGACAGAAATACTCAAAGGTCCTTGCAAAAGAGTCCTGCTACCCTGAGCCCTTCTCAGCCTGCAGTTTAGGTTTGTTTCTTTATTGTTAGATTTACCAGATCTCAAGATCTGGTCCTTCTTTTCCAGTCCTCAAGGTGAAGGGAGGAATCTCAAGGTGAGAGCACCATCTTGCATGTGTTTTCCTCATTTGTTAGAATTAGTCGTTAATGCTTAATGTTTTATGCTCAATGGCTTAACCTGGAGTGACTTCTTGTAACACCATCCTTGTAGCATCATTCTTCTATGTGACATCACAAAGGATTGTCCCTAGGTCAGTTTTTGGTGCTGAAATCTTGGGGTCTGAGAGAATTTTGTGCTAGCAACCCCAGTTGTGGGTCCAAATATTGAATGTGTCTCTTCCACCTTCAAGGTCACAATGTGCAGTGTTCCTCAATGTGCAATGTGTATGCCTCCGTGCAGATTGGCACTGCATGTGCAGCCTTGAGCTGAATGTGAACATTCTACGCTGGACAAAAATGTCAGACCATTTTCACAGGGACCTTCCACAGTCATAAGAAGCAATCAGGACTGTGGCTGTAGTGTTTAAAATCAGTCAATGATGTGACTAGAAATGGAAAAAAGGAACTTCTTAATATATGCCAAACTATGCCTATGGCAATGTTAGAATGGGAAAGGAAGCAGTTAGCTATGGAAATCCTAACATAAAGGAACCATGCTGAGCTCATTGAGAATGTCTTGAAGCAAAAACTTTTTAAAAAATCCTTTAAAAATCCTTAAAGGAAAGGAACATTTCTTAATCTTCCCACAGATATAGGCTGTAAAATCTGGAAGCCAGCCCTGGAAGCTAATTAAACTTGGCAGCTGAACAATTAAAGCCAGAAAAAGGAGGCCTTTATTCTAAGCAAATATTACTCAAGTTGCTCAGTATGTGTGCTGAACAGCCCCTTATTTTCAATCAAGCAAGGTTTTATATATATATATATATATATATATATTTATACCCTGAATGCTAAGTTACTGTCGAAAATCATGCAAGGTTAACACCGACATCCCAAGCAACATAGGTGAAAGAAAGCCAAATCTGTCATCTTTGGCTGCAAGTAACTGGCCAGGTTACCTGCAGAAATACCCCAACCACCATTTATGCTTGGTTCAGAAGCAAGTTTTGCTTTCACATCCTACTTGTAAAGTTTCTTTTTTTTTTAATTATATTTTTATTAACGTTATAACAAACAATATTTACAAATAATCATTCTTTCTTTTCATAAATATGTAAGAAACAGAAAGTTAAGAATTATATGCAATCCAAATTTATATATCTATATACTTATAAATTTATATACCTATCCAACATCTAAATTTATTTCTATTTCTTCTTTTTCTATTGATCTTCTATTTTAATCTACATAAATAGATAGTTCTATATATTTTATTTATATCTAAATAAATTTCAATTACATTTCTTACATATTCTACTTTGTCTTATGAATTTTATGAGCATCCTTCTATATAATAAATATATATAAATGTATAGTTTCAACATCCTTATTTTTTTTCTTCTAGTTTTATTTCTTATCTATTTTTCCAAGCCTCTACTGAGCATTTCACTTTTTATGTGACTTGTCATATAATTTTGAAAATAAATATTTCACTATATCTTTGCTTATTTTCATGTTTCTTTCTGGATCAACCATTTTTGTTGTATGTATTCTTTAATTGGTTTCAATTCTTCCCTATTATATTTGTATATATATATTCCCTATTATACTTGCGAAGTTTCTGGAGGAAACAGAACCCTTGAATCAGAAAGCCAGATGAGAGATTAGACATAATTGGTTACCTCTCATTAATGCCGTCACAATAACATGGCATAACTTTGTCACATTATGCTTCTAACTGAAGGGGGGAGAAGCTTTGCACCTTTTCCAGTGTTGCTATAACTCTTTAATTCCTTTTCTAGTTACAGAAAGCAGCCTCACTGTAGGTATGTTTTATTGTGAATAGAAATTTGCAAAAGTGTTGCATACATTCAACAACAAAGGGAAAAAAAGAACAACAAATATACATATATATATTATAGAGCTTTGTGTATGTATACACACACAAACACACACACACACACACACACAACTCTATGAGTCTATAACTTTTTTCTTTCGGATAACGGATCTACATAGGAACTATTAAATATTATGTATATAATCGTGACCTATGTTGCTCAATCTTTAAAGGCTAATATCAAAGCCTCCCCCCACTTCTTCTCTAAATAAACGATTAACTCCTTACATTGATTTATGAAATTATCGTTAGTTTTGTCTTTTGAAAAATTGTTAGCCTATCCATCTCCGTGACACCTTTTACCTCTGTTAACCGTTCATCTACTTCAAGGGTCGCTCCTATTTTTCCAGATTTTAGCATATAGAATTCTTGCTTTAGTAATCGTGTACAACAACATTTCGTTATTGTGCTTACCAATATGTTCTTCTATTTGCGCGAACCATATTAAGCAAATACAATTCTGGTTTCATTGGGAAATTCTTTTTTGTTATCTTAATGATTTCAGAATGAATATTCTTCCAGAATGCTTGGGCCTTTTTGCAGAGCCTCTAATAGTGGTAAAAGGATCCTTTTTTCTGTTTTTATATTTATATATCATTGTCACCTTTGTAGATTTTTGCTATTTTTACTGGAGTCAGGTGCCATCTATATAACATTTTAAAATAATTCTCTTTAAGAGTTTGACAGCTTGTAAATTTTAGCTCTTTTCAGGTCCTTTGCCACTGTTCAAGGTTCAATGTATAACCAGTATTTCGGGTCCATTTCACCATTGAGTTCTTAATTACTTCATCCTCTATTTCTCACCTTAAGAGTACATTATATAACTTCTTAGTACTGTGGTTACTTTCACCTCTCAAAACCATATCAAGTTCTGTATTAAAATTGTTCATCTTATAATCTCTTTTATCTTGTTTGAATCTCAAATAGAGCTTATTATATAGAAACCAAGAGCAATTAAATCCTCCTGCAGCTAACTCCTCTCTTGTCTTAAGATCACAACCAGAGTCATGGAATTTAAGAAGACCTCTGTAAGTCCAATATTACATTAAGTATTGTATTTCTGTACCATAGAAAGCCTCTAATGGAGATACCCAGAGAGGAATTTGAGGACACAAATGTGACTTGTATTTTTGCCAGATGGACATCAATGCTTTCCTTAGAAAATGAGATGAAAATTCTGCTGCTGGTTTGTTTTTGGCATACCATAAATAGGCCTGCCAGCCTTGATTCAGATCTATTCTTTCTAAAAGTAGTATTCTATTACTTCTCAATCTTATCCAATCTAATACCCAAGTTAAAGCATTGGCGTGAGCATATAATTTTAGATCTGGGAGTCCCATTTCACCTCTTTCTTTATAATCTTCCAATATTTTCAATTGTTTTTTTTAAAAAAGTGAATCCTCAACTCTTTCATCCTGGCATATAAGGACAAATAATGACAATAGTTTCGTCCCCACTGCAGGAGATAGCAAATATTACTCCACAGTATTTGTCTCACATTCAAATCTCCCAATGCGCTGTGGTGGAATTACTCTACAGAGAACAGCATATGGAGCAGTATTATTGATCATCTACTTATTTAAGTGTATTACTTCATTGCTTCATTGAAATATAGTTTTCCATGCAGAAAATCCTGGTTTCTGTGCAAAACAACCACAAACAAATTTTGCACAGAATAAGACCTGAACTGCAAATATCTTTGAAAGCTGTGTAGTTTTTTTGAAGATTTTCTCACAGGGGAAGAAAATTACTGAAATTGCTTGTTGCTACCTTTGAGAAGAAACTTAATGAAGAGTTACAGCCCTAGAAAATGTGTCCCAAGGGGTACTTGGAACTGCCCTAAATACCCTAAAGACACCAGATCCCATCTGATCTTGGAAGCTAGGCAGGGTCAGCCCTAGTGCTTGAATGGAAGACCACCAGCAAATGCCTGGTGCTATAAGCTGTATTTCAAAAGAAGTTGCAAAACCATCCCTGGGATTCTTTGCCCAAGAAGAGCCTGTGAAATTCATGGGGTCACCATAAGACAACAGTCAGATATGCACACAATGCATATTTGTGTTGTGCTGTGACCTTGTGTTGTACTTTTGGTAACTGTGGAGAAGGCTTAGATCACGAAGGTTAAGTATTTTTTGACAGACAGAAAAGTGCAGCCTGAGCAAGTTTGTCCTTCTTCCTCCCACCACAACTCGAAGCAGGCAGAGATATTTCAGTGCTCAGAACAACACCTTGTCAGTGCTAATTGCAGAAGCTTGTCAATCCATAACACCGGCTACTTACCTGTTGCCCGGAGTCTAATAGCCTGCCCCTCTGGAATACCCACCTCATCTCTATGCAGCAACCATCTTTCCAGCCCTCACAATTTTCAAAACTGAGTTCATTAGTAATACCAGTCTATACCTCATACTCACAGCATCAAGGTCCTTGCCCTAATTTGGAGCTAATGAGAATAAAATGAAGTTGGAAATTTACTTTTTTTTTAGAAAGGTATAACTTGAGGGGAAAGGGCATGACAGAATGTGCAGAAACTTCCTGTCACAGTAACATGGAAGGCTTTCTCTGCCCTGGCTCGTCACAGGATGAAAATAGTTTGACTTCAAGAAAGCACCAGTGCATACTGCAACAAAACATTACAGCTATTCAGGGTTCCAGCAACTGCGTGCCATTCCTTTGTACTCATTTTTCAATCAGCTAGACACTTCCAGCCTTGAGATGTAAATCTCTGCTTGTTTTATTCTTGAACGCAGGATGGAAGAGTAATGCCATGTTTTCCTCTTCACCTCCAAGAAGGTGAGCTATTTGCTGTCAAATTTGTGAGAATGGTTTTTGTTGAGGTCATACAAATTGTGTAAATTGCATGGATCCTGGCCAGTATTCTCTGTTCACTACTTAGCTAACAGAACTAGCTTCCTAGCCAAAATCCCCCAAATCTGACAGAAATGTCATTCGCTTGTGTTCCAGTTGCCTGCAGGATGGCTCTCCTTTTCCCCGCGCAGCTGATGCCCAGTGAAGTGGTTGGAGAGGGGGAGAGTTATGATTGTGGCAACAGTTTCACCATTCTGACTAAGCAGTCATCATGGATAGGAAGCAGCTACCTAGATTTACTTATCTGTAGCTGTTCCATATTCATGATTGCTACTCTGTGATCAGTGGTACTCAGTGGTCACTACTCAGTGACCCTTGTGACAGTATTGCCACAATCAAAGTTCCTGCAATCATATGGGAGATACTAAAGAAAGGATTGCCCTGCCTTAACTCCCCCTCCCCTCACAAACAAGGGTATTTTACACATTTTACAAACCTTAGGACTCCCACACACATATCAATAATTTCCTTTTCCTTGTGAGAAGGGTTGTTTTGGCTACACTTCTGCTGATGGACTGTTAATACCAACAGAAGGGCAGATAATAGATAAGGAAGGAAGGAAGGAAGGAAGGAAGGAAGGAAGGAAGGAAGGAAGGAAGGAAGGAAGGAGAAGGGGCAAGCTTGCTACCACCAGAGGTGGCTTTCCTTTGCCTTCTTCTGAGGTTGAGAGAGTGTGACATGACTGGCATCCCCTAGTGGGGTTTCCATGGCCAAATGGGAATTTGAACCCTAGTCTCTACAGTCATAGTCCAATACTCAAACCACTACACTATACTGGTTCTCCACAGATCACTAAATGTCCCACCAAAGCTGGCTCCTTTTGTCCATTTCAGACTTTAGCCTCTCTGTATTGTGAAAACTCTGAACTGGGGCTGAAAGTTGCTGAGGCGTATAATAGAACTATTTTGTCAGAGCTAGGAAATGTTGCTTATATACTACAGTTTTCACAGTCCTTCAGCCAGCCTGACCATTGGAGCCGAGGTCTGGAATGGGAATTTTTGATCAGCGATGGGGGGAAAATGTCTTTTATGCAACTATTCCCACAGTCCCAAAGCCAGCAGGACCACCACTGGATTCTGGGGGCTATAGTTCAAAAAAAGCACCTTTTCCCAAGCTCTGCACGTGATCCCTGTTCTGTTATATTTCCTAACTAGGCCTATCTTGAGAAGGAAGAGGTCATATTTAGTAGGCAGGTAAACAAAACATGGACTGTGGAGGGGGAGAAAGCTTTTGAGCAACTGACTACATGACCAGAATTATACATAGCAAATAGTTAACAAATAAGCCATGAGCAAATAATGAATACTTTTGTGGGAAGGAGGACAAAAGCATCAGAATGCTGAAGACAGACTTGAAGTGGTGAGAAGCTAAAGATGCTCAATGATCACTGCATTTAATAATAATGTGTTTTCTTCTCACCCTGCTTAGATTCCAATTGTCCATCCCTGCAATTCCTCCCCCCTCCACTATTTTGAACCCTGTAATTTGGAATGTCTTCTTCTTTTGTGTAATTTTCAAGATTTTCAAAGGAAGGGAAATATTTCTCTGATTCCCCCCCCCTTATATATGGGCTGAAGAAATAGTCTTATTTTTCTCCCTCTCACAATGCTTGAACTTGCAGATCATGAGGGAAAAATGGTTAGCAATAGCTCCTTCAAAAAACAGTTGGCTTTCAAGGAGTGTGTTCCAATGTTAGTACTTCAGAGGGGCAGGAAAGACCTCTGTATAAAACTCAGAGAGCTACTGCTAAGTGTAGACTATAGGTGGAAAGGATATTCTCAGTTATCCATTTCCAGGTTGAAAAATGTTTTCTTGATGGTTGGGAAACCTTATTGAATCAGCAGGAATTTTGTGCCGGAATCTAGTACCTCAGATTCCTCTGTGCTACCCACAGATGCACTATCTAAGCCACTCTGCTTCGAACTTCTGCTTCAGGATCAGTAACTATCACCCTTTCCACACAATCTCTCTCTATCCAACCTTTCTCACCTCATCTTCCAATAGCCTTGAATGGTTCCTGAGAGTGTCTGATTTCTTGTGTGTTTGCTAATTCCCAATAAAATACCCTGTTTAACTTAACTGGAGTCCTTTCTACCATTAATACTGGTATACACAGGTGTAAAGATCCTGTCGTTACCCTCCTGTCGCAGACCTCCTTTGAGCTATAATTTCTCCTATTTCTAAGAAGACCCTGGCATTGTGGGTGGGCCCCAAAGTCCCCCACCTTTTAGGGTAATAGGATCTTTGCATGTGTCTAAGAATGGTAACTGAACACTAGCCTTGTTCACCATGTTATTGCACCAGTCACAGTTAGTTTCAAATAGCAGCTGCATATGAGGGAATCTGAGTGAACCTATACTTGAACTTGCTTTTTCTTCTCCCCATGAGCAATGGAAGAGAGTTAATAGAAGTAGCCACTTGGCAGAGGAAGTGACAGGAGTGAAGGCTGGATCTGAGCTTGCTTGAGGTTACCAGCAGCTTTTGCTAATGAGATCTCTGACAACCATGGTTCATCATTTAGAAGAGCAAGTCACAGAGGTCACTTTCTATGAAACTCTTCAAGGCAGGATTTGGCTAAAATGCTGACTTATTTAATGTGGTGGCACCCTCAGTAACTCTCTGTGCAAGAGAATCATTCTTTCTTTTCTCATGCTTTCAGTTGTCACTCCAATATGTTTCTTGGAAATGCTCTGAGCATTGATATCACCCAAGATGTCGCAAAGTGTGCAAGAGCCATAAGCAAGGGATGTCATGAGCTGGGCAGCAGGAGACAGTGAAGAAGAGATGGACCAACAATGGAGATCTTGGTGGTGTGTTGGTGATAAGACACTCACATAAACAGAGCAGCACTTGGGACTCATCTGCTCAAGGGAAACTCACATGAGAAGCAAGAGACAGAGGTGAGCTGTCAATCACCTGATACCACCTAATGTTTCAAGGGCACTTGAAAGGGCAACAGAATCCTTTGGGGACCACCCCCCTAGTCCATTCAAACAAATTGCATTTCATTACTGCTTTCCTTTTCAGAATGGTTTCCCTGAGGGTCTTTGGTTTGTGCTGATCAAAGGAATTGTCTGATAAATGTCTCGAAAAACTGACAGCTCAGAGCATATAGAAGAGGAAGACTATTCTGTGTTCAGGTTAGGGATGTAATCCTTTGTGTTTCACACCCTCTCAAGCAGCAGCTAATCATTCTCACCCTTTTTCCTTGCTGCCCAGCAATATGAATGCTTTTGATGTGGACCTCTGAAGTCTTTCAGAGAGACAAACTGTGTAGAAATGCATGTGTTTTTTTCCCAGTGCAGAAAATATGTTCTCAGAGGCCCCTCCCGAAACTGCAAACCCTAGGATTCCATAGGACGTTGAAAGTGGAATAATAGCACTATAACAATCTAGTGTGGAAATGGCGCAGGATTTATTCCCCGCTCAGCCATGGAAACCCACTGGGTCAATCTTGGATATATCACACACTCTCAGCCCCAGAAAACCCCATAATAGTTTCATCTTAGGGTTGCCATAAGTCGGAAATGACTTGAAAGCACACAATAACAAAGTGTTTCATGAGCATGAAGGAATCCTGCCTCAACAAGATTTTTTTTTCTCCAAAATATATCCTTTCCATCCTAGTTCAGACTGTATCTTGGAAATTTCTGAAGTGGGCTACTCAACTTCAGAGAAGCTGAAATTAATCAGTGCCTTACAGGAAGCTGTTGGTACTGTTAAAAGTATGGACAAGGCTCCAACACACACATGCGTATTAGTATAATAAACATGGAATCCAAAAAATAAACCTTCATATGCAAAGGATTGTGACAAGTTAGGTAATAAAGTGCAATACACTTTCACATATGGATGTTTTTCATTAATCTAGTGCTAAATGAAAAGAGTACAAAAGATTCTTAACTCAATATTACATTAAGAATAGATCAGTCAACAATTTCTATTAAACTCTTACAGTCCAGCAACCCAGAACAATATGTAAACAAAATATCAGCACAACAGTACCAAGCAAAATAAAAGATCTTTATTGTAACAATTCATGTAACAGATAACCAACAGTTATGCATACAATAAACATATCAGTCTATAACTCTCAGAATATCTGAGACAACATGGCCATGCTTGTTGGGAATGCTAGGAACTGGAGTTCAAAAGAGTAGCTTTTTCAAGCTCTGAACAAATCAGCCTATTTTTGATCTTTATCCCTTTAACAAATGTCTAGTACTACATGCATCCCATCCCACTTTTGCATTCATCTGCATTAATATTGGTAAGAAATAATGAAAATTCACCTTTAAGTACATATTTATTTGAACATATTTATTCTCAAAAGACACCTTCCTCGGTGTATTCTTTCCTCAAACTTTGCATTTCTGTATGCATATTTAAACTTGTGAATTTTGAAGCTGCATCTGTTTTAACTTTTGTTAGCTGTCTTGTGCTGGGCTGGGACAAAGGTGGAAAGTGGAGCAACAGCAACCACCACCACACAACTCAAAATTCATTTAAATGTTTCGTAATTTCAAACAGACTGATAAAATATCCGAATGAAATCACCATAGATAGGATCTCAATAGTACTGTTAAAAAAGTAACATTTCTTAAAATATGCCCCATTATCTGATGATATCTTTCTGATTCCAAGATATTCCTAGAATCAAAGCACTGATCATCCAAAACTCCAGTCAGTAGCATCTGGCAGAATGTGAAACTGTTGTCAATGATGATAACTATAACCATCACCATAATTTCCAGTATCCTATGTCTCCTACTTAGTTACAAAGATTTAAGTAACGTCTCTTGATCCAGCAGCCAGCAGCCACATCAAGATATGGAGATCTTTTCATTTGGAAATTAGGGAGCAGGTGGATGCCAATGAGTGAGCATGGGATGAGGAGTTGTGGCAACCTAGCTTGTTGAGAGGAAGGAGATGGAAATGTCATCCTCCTCCACCCCAATTGCCGGCTGAACAGACTGCTTCTGGCTGTTAAGTTAGGTCTAGGAGGTCATTGACAATTAGCAAATACAAAGGAAATATGGATTCGTAACTTTAGGTTATGAATAGGTAACTGAAAAGCAAGATGCCAGCCAATGATAAGATCTTTCCCAGACCCCATATTTTCATATGAACCATATTGTAAAATGTGTAGGAGTACTATGGCCATTTCTGTCCTACAATGTTATAGTGCTATTATTCCACTTTCAGTATCCTGTGGAATTTTGTGGTTTGTCATTTACCAAGCCCAAAAAGCTCTCTGGCTGAGATTTCTAAATGCCCCTCCCTAAACTGCAAACCCTAGGATTCCACTGGATGTTGAAAGTGGAATAGTAGCACTATAATGCTGTAGTGCGGAGATGGCCTCTGTTTCAATACACATCTTAATAATCTGAGAGGGTGCAGATAAAGTCAACTTGCATCATAAGTTACAAAGAACTTGTGCCTTCAAAGCTGCACATTCTTCTTCTTTGCTTCAGGACCACAGTTCAAATGCCTTCTGCAATTTCACCAAACATTATTACAAATGCACTTTGAAGCCATCACAATCTTAAGCCATTTGCTTTCCTTGAAACATTAGAAAAAGCAAGGTATTAGATATTGATAGATATAAAAAAAAACCATTCAATGTTTCTTTTACACTTCTGAGATATATTAAGGCTTTTCTATCTCGGACAGACTAGGAAAAAGTTCTTCCATCCAACTCCCCAAGGCAGAGAACTATTACCCTACACAGCTTCTTTTGGAGTTTGTCAAAATCATTTGTTTGGTGGCTGGTGCTCTTTTGGGTTCTCCTGTGTGCTTTGCTTTTGAAGTTTGTTCCCGCAATGGCTGTTATAAACTCTCCAACCGCCTTTCATAACTGCTGTTCGCAGGCTTCCATCACACTTCCTGTGAACGACACCTGTGTGGCAGATGGTCCAAATGACCTGGTATATATTTTTTGGATCGATGTAAGAAAACAAAAGTGTCAGACTGTTGATGACTTCAGCCTCCTGCCTTATGGCATTAAAGGCTGCTTATTGAGAGCAAGACGGCCTGAAAACAATTTAGATGAAAATGTTCTGGACCTTTGCAGGAAGATTTCAGACTGTATCTTTCTGTGCACTTCATGACCTTCTTCTTTTTTTTTCTGTTCTGTTTGTGTGCACCGACACAGATTGTTTTTGAAGTAAAGGTTCTGCATTTCCTTGCTTTTCCATTTACTTTTTAATTAAACACAAGAACCATTGGGCTTTGGACATTTACCTTTTCTTCGATGCGGTTAAGCCTCCCTCCCCTTTCTCTCTTTCTTCTATCGAAACAGAAATGTCAATGTTTGCTTCCTAGCCACATCCACAGACATTTTGAGGCCCTTCCAAGGTTTCAATGAATAGAGACTTTGAAACTCACAGTTTAAATACAGCAGATTGGTCACAGTGCAGTTCAAGGTGAAGCAGACTTGAAATCAATGGGTTCAGTGAGCAGTATCATTCTGGGGCCCATGGGCTTCATTCCACCCCTCCAAGAAGTGATGCAAATTTTCACTCGTTTTGTTCTACTAAGAAAAACAAAATAATAGCAAGAGTTCTCTCCCCATTGGGTGATATTATGGGGTTTGGGGTTTTTTTTACACATTTTTGAGAATTCCCCCCCCTTTTTTTTGTTTGTTTATTTTGTTCTACTAAGCAAGAACAAAATAATAGCCAGACTTCTCTCCCCATTGGGTAATGTTAAAGCGGGGGGGGGGTTGCATATTTTTGAGAATTTTTTTTTCATATTTGGGTACTTTCTTGTGGAAAAATTTTGAAGGCTTAGAAGAGGCATGAAACTAATTTACAAAAAAACATTGTATTTTGCCAAAAATATACCCGTATTTGCCGGCGTATTAGATGCACCAGCATAATAGGAGTATGGAGTCTAGATCGAGGGAGGTACTGGTACCACTCTACTCTACTTTGGCTAGACCTCATCTTGAATACTGTGTCCAGTTCTGGGCACCCCAATTCAAGAAGGACATGGTCAAGCTGGAGCAAGTCCAGAGGAGGGCGACCAAAATGGTGAGGGGCCTGGAAGCCATGCCCTATGAGGATAGATTTAGAGAGCTGGGTATGTTTAGTCTGCAGAAGAGAAGGTTAAGAGGGGACATGATAGCCATGTTTAAATATTTGAAGGGATGCCATGTAGAGGAGGGAGTGGGCTTGTTTTCTGCTGCTCCAGAGATCAGGACAAGGAGCAATGGATTCAAGCTGCAGGAAAGGAGATCCCACCTGAACCTCAGGGAGAACTTCCTGATGGTCAGGGCTGTCCGGCAGTGGAATACGCTGCTTTGGAGTGTAGTGGAATCTCTTTGTTTGGAGGTTTTTAAGCAGAGGCTAGATGGCCATCTGTTGGGAGTGCTTTGAGGGTGTTCCTGCATGGCAGGGGTTGAACTGGATGGCCCCTGTGGTCTCTTCCAAGTCTACATTTCTATTATTCTATGATTCTATATAAGATACACCCCACTTTTCAAGGGATATTTTTCAGGAAAATTTTTTTTTAGTTCTCCTTTAGTTCCTTTCCAAATGCACAGGAAAGGAAGAGAAGGAAAGGAGTGTTGCACCAGGAGAGGAGGGGAATGAAAAGAGTGCTGCACCACTACCCCTCTCTTCCTGTTTTGCTTGGGCAGAAACTCCCAAGTCAAAATACACAGGAGAGGAGGGGAAGGTAAGGAGAAACTGCAGAAATATCTATCTATGTTCCTATAGACCACAACCCCCTCCCTTCCTGTTTTACCTGGGCAGGGAGAATGACTTTCACTCCCCTTCCCTTCCCTATAGTTTTAGCATTACCATATTTGCTGGTGTATAAGACTCACCCCATTTTCAGAGGGTAATCTTTGAGAAAAAAGTGCACCTTATACATGGGCAAATACGGTATATACATTTTTGTGAAAAGTATTATTCTTTTGATCCAAAGCAATGGGTTTGGGTGCCAAAAAAATAGAACCCCTTGAGATTTTTTTTAAAAAAGTCCCTGAATTGGAAAGATGTCACAGTGATTGACCCTTTTCCTAGGCATTTCTTACTGAGATGTTAGTGTCACAGTGACTTTAGGCTGTAGTGGAAAACTTTGTTGCCATTGATTTACTGCCCACAGTGGGCACAATCCTAGCAGAGGACATCCAGGTCTGAAAACCCTCAAAAGGCAGATGTCTCCAACAGCAGCTCTGAAGAGTGAAAGAGAACTAGTCCTCCTCATTCATTTTTCCAAGCATGGCTCTCCACCTTGGATCCTGCATCCCGCAGACTGAATTCTCAGGAAGTACTCCTACTCTCTGACTTTGAAGAAGAGATGTCAGTCTCCCTCAGCAAACAAAGAGACTCTGTAGAGCATTGTCCAACTGTTCCTCACTCCTCACAGTCTCATATCCAAAAGAAGTCAGTAGATGAAGGGCAGAGGAATGAAACAAAGGATAAGAAAGACAAAAGGAAAACTGCTAGCCTTTTAAAAAGATGCTGCCATTGAAAAAGTAGGAGGAAGCTCTAGAATATTTATAATTTTATCCCCTCCCTAATTGAGTAACTAAAAGCAATACTTTTTCTGGTCTAAAACATGACCAGGAAGAAATTGTCTAGCCTAAAATGCACACAGGAGGAAATAGCAAATTATGTCCCCGAGGCTTCAAGGGATACATTTTCTATGTTGGTTAGCTATTTTATTTTAGGATTTAGTGGTTTGGGGGCTTGAAGGAAGTTTGTGGAAGATGTGGGCTGCACTGGAAGTCAAGGTCGAACAGAGGGGAAAAAATGATCCCCCCACTCTTCATAGTTGTCCAACCCTGTTCTAGAAAGACACTCTAGGCCAGGCCTTGGCATATACTTCAGGCCAGTTTTAGGCTAACTTGTATCTTACTTTAGCTGCTGGGCTGCTCCCCATTGTATTCAATACAATACAAATAAAAAAATCCTAGGCCAGAGCCTGCAGACCTGTCCGTGGTCCTGAACCAGCAGCGTTTTATTCCATGGTCCTGAACTGGCTCCAGTCTACCTGCTTTCCCGAGCTGTTGCCTGCTGAGATAATGAAATCCACACCAGCACAAGAAATCTTGGACCCACCAGATCCAAAGCCCACTCATCTCCCTGCCATGTCCCCAGTTCTCCAGCACTGGAACAGCCATGCTCATTTTTGCTCCCTGGGGAAAAGGCACAACGGCCAAATGGCAGGTTGATCTAGAGCTTGGCTTACTTTTTGGACTACAACTCCCAATATCAGCCAGTATGGCCAGCCCTGGATCCATTCCCAACTTCCAGCAGGGAGGTGGTGGCTTCTGTAATAGGTTCTCTTATCATAACATCACTTTAGGGTGGTTCTGTAAGAAGATAACCATAATGGCAGAAAAATATATAACACAGAAATACTCTTTCTTCATAACTATCATACAAAATAAGTTGCAAATTTAGCTTCATTACATAGCAAAAGGATGGAGATAGCATAGTTATACAAATTCAAGTTTGGATTTAGGTTTTCCCTCAGGAAAATTGTAGCTTTGCAACACAGGAGAAAACAACTACTACTACTATTGCTACAATATATTGTCATGATATTAATTGTTCCAGCTCTTTTAAACATGTCTCATTTCTTTTTAAAAGATATGTATTTATAACTTGTATATTTATAACTTGTACTGGTGCGTAGAAAATATGCTGAATTTGGTATCAAAGATAGTTCCTAAATTCTTTATACCCATCCAGAAGCTGATGGAGTTGCTCTGGCTTTTCCAATAAAAAACAATACCCTTGCTGCTGCTAATAGGTTTGCTAGTGTTAATTCCTCTAATTAATCCTCTCTGTCATTGCTGATTCTGAGAAGAGTGGAAGAGAAGCAAACAAGATTATAATTTAGGATTACCAAATCCCTCTGATGCATTAGTGTGAAAGTCCTCAGCTCAGAGTTGTGTATGGCTAGCTGAGGGTCTAATGCCCCCACATACATGAAGATCCATGAAAGTGCTCTATCTCAGCTTTCCAATATCTGCTGGTCATTGTAGTAGACTTACTAGCTGTGGCTGGTAGAATGCTCTGATGCAGGCCCCTCCTCAATTTATTTAAGAATTTATGAATTAGGTGCCCTATAATAAGATAGACAGTAAGTCAGAGGTGGATGAAGTGTAGCTGTGGACTACATGAAGCTTCCAGGACCATTTTGTTTTGCCTCCATGGCACCTCAAAGGTCTCTCCTCAGTCTAAAGTGGCTCAGAGAGGACAGAAAACACAGCAGACCTGTCCCCATGATCCCTAGAATGTGATGGGTAGTATTTGGGATAGGAAAAAAGTGGGGTTTTATGTGACCCTCCATGTATCCTGGAGGGAGATAATGCAGTCCCCTAAACCCTTGACCACTATTGTAATGAATTTGTCCTTTTTCTTTCCTGGGTTTTCATGTCTCTACCCAAGTCTGTGGCCCTCAAAATATTTTTGGATTGCAAGCCTCATGAGCTGGACTGCAAACCTCATGATACTTCTCCATTGGCTATGCTGGCTGGTGCTTAGGGGATTGCAATCTAGCAACATACAGCACACATTTCCACCCCTACATTAGCAACGCCATCAGCAGCTGTACCCGCTGGCCATATCCAAAATGGTTAGGCTTTGCGTGGTAGTGTGGAAGGAACCTATCCATGTACTGATGTATAATCATGGGTCTTTCTCTTGCAACTGGGATCCCTGATTGGTTGGAGTTCATATGAAGTAGGATGCCTGATTGTTCAGGGCTCGTACATAGCCGTCACATCTATATCTGACTCCCTTCTCTCTGTCTACAAACACATAGTAGTTAGAAGTATAGGTGGAAGGGACAATCCTGCTAACCCATTCAAGCATTCACTAACTAGCCCTGGTGGCGCAGTGGTTAAATGCCAGTACTGCAAGCCACAAGGTTGTGAGTTCAATCCTACCGGGCTCCAAGGTTGACTCAGCCTTCCATCCTTTCGCAGGTCGGTAAAATGAGTACCCAGCTTGTTGGGGGCATGTATAGAAGTGTTTCGAAATACATGCTATTTGTAAGTTGTTCGCCACCTCGATCCATATGGAGAGGCGGGATACAAATAAATAAATTAAAAAAAAACCTATGTGGGACAGTGTCAGAATACTCATCTCCATTCTTCTTATTTATTTTTGTCTGCGTTGAATTGCAGATTGCATACCATGTGAGACATGGACTGCTCTCCTTCTATTTTCTACAGTAAGATTGGGCGGGTAGTGGTAGATCATGAAATAATTTCTAATAGATCAGCAAGGGTTCTGAATCTCTTTTAAAAAAAATAAATAAATAGCCACAACAAATATACTTTCACTGTTCTTAATACGGCTATTAGAATCTGTTGTACAGTAATTCAAATGAAGATCTACACTTATATATTAGGGATGTAAATCTTCACAACTCTTATTCCTTTAGGCAAGAAAAAACATTTTCCTGTTTGTCTTCTTACTGTCAGAAAAAACCTCAAACTGTCCATTTTTTGAGAACTCTTCATAGGTTGGGATTTATTGGGTGCAAAAATTTACATGGGTTTTTTTGCACATAAAATTTCAGAAATTCATGACAACTTGTGTTCATTTTTAAAAAAGGCATTTCTGTGCAAAAGCTGCAAAACTATTTGGAGACTAATGCTGGCATTCTATTTGGGACTTCCATCATGTTAAATGGCCTTATGGGCATGCAAAATTGAGCTGAGTGGTTTTACAACATCCATATTTACCCAGAGGCTGCTGTGACATTACAACATATAGGCATTTGTTGAGCAATGGTGGATTGACTGATGCTCCAAATCCTGATGTGCAATGGGCATTGATGCACATTGGGGCACTCCCATTGATGCACATTGGGGCACAGCTAGGAAGTGCCAGAGCACAACAAGAATGCTAGGTGCACATCAGAAGTGCTTGGTGCACATTTGATGTGCCCAGTGGGTATTTGAATATTCTTACAAGGGCAATTCACTAGCAGGATTTTGTTGTATTTCTGAAATGTAGCTTATGAAAGATTATGAAAGCTAACCTGTGAGGTAGGATCTTGGCCTAAGGAACTATGCAAATTTTTGTCTACTGGACATTGGAGGAGATGAGATTGAGAAGCTCATTTTTCACCTAGTATTAAAATATTTTCAATATTCTTTCTCTTCTTATTCTGTAGGTGGGTCATACTAGGATATGGCTCAGAGGATAGCATAGATAACTTGTCCTGTCTCCCATGGCAGTATCAGGTGGATTTCTGGATCTAGTAAAAAAGCAGACATAAGGAGGAAATGTAGAATTTGTAAGCCTCAAAGAGGGATGAGAGAAAATGTTCATTTCAGACAGGAATTTATCAAAATTCTCTATTTTGGTATATTAAGCATGGAAACAACCTGAGATTTCAGTGAATTCATATATGGGAGCAATTATGCATATGGCAGATTTGTCCATTGAGACACATCCAGGCTGAAAAGTCTGGTTCTGTATCCTTGAATGTTCAAGTCATGTTAGTGCTGAATTACTGTTGTTATTAACTACCGCCAGCTTTGACTTGTGGAAACCCTATGAATGAGAGACCTCTAAATTACTCTTATATCAATAGCTCTGCTCAGATCTTGCAGACTCAGGGCCATGGCAATGTTGATGGAGTCTATCCACTTGTAGTTTGGTCTTCCTCTTTTCCTGCTGCTTTCTGCCTTGTCAAGCATTATTTTCTTTTCCACTGAGTCACGTCTTGTCATGATACGTTCAAAGTATGACAGTCTCAGCTTAGTTATATTGACTTTAAGGGAGAGTTCAGGCTTGATTTGCTTTAGAACCCATTTATTTGTCTTTTCAGAAGTTCAGGGTATCTGAATAACCCTCCTCTAACACTACATTTCAAAGATTATTCTGTTTTTATTAGGTTTTTTTTTTCCCCGCTGTCCAGTTTTCACAGCCATACACAGACATTGGAAATAGGATGGCATGGACAATCCTAACTTTAATATTCAATGATACATTTTTTAACTTCAGAATCTTGAGACAGCTACCCTTCAAAGTCTTGGTCTTCTGATTTCTTGTCTGCAGTTTCAATTTTGATAGGTGATCAAGCTAAGGTGTAGGAAATCTTTGATTATTTCCCACCTCCTTTTTGTTGTGAGTAGGGATACAATTCTTCACTAATTTTCTTCTTGAAGGAAGAAACAAGTAATTTTAGCAATTTTCTTCATGCTGTGACAAAATATTCAAAAACTGTGCAGTTTTCAATGATTATTTGCAATTCAAGATTTATTTTACAGAAAATTTGCACACTGTTGTTTTGCATCGAAAATGGCATTTCTGTGTGGAGCACAATATTTTTGTACAGAAAATTTTTTTGTACACAATTTTTTTGTACAAGAAAAAAAATTTTGTACAGAAAAAAATATTTCTGCACAAAAATTTTATTTTCTGCACAAAAAATGCTACCAATTACAGTATGTTTAACCCCCAATATAGTATCTTTGCACATGTGCAGAAAAGGCTGTTTCCAGTACAGAAAATTTGTTTCCTGCATGGAAAATGCTGCTTTCTATGCAAAACAACCATGTGATTTTTTTTTCATAGAATAAGTTGTAAAATGTGGATTCTTATCAGTCCAAGATTCTTCTTCTCAGGCTTCTTAATTCTAGAAAAAAACCTATTTTTTCAGCCATTTTTCAGATATTTTCAAATATTCTTCCCATCTCTGTCTGTGAGGCTGCTCATCTTTAATGTCAGGCACATGCAACATGGTCCTCTCCGTACTGGCCACAGCTGTTCCAATTGAGCTTGGCCACTGCAAATGGAGAAAAGGGTTATTTAAAGTCATTTTTGAAAGTTGCACTAAAGTCCACAAATTACTTCATATTTGGGACGGAAAGAACTTGAGAATTTAAAAACTTGGGTTATGACTGTAGATCATCTGTTTAGTTACATAACTACCTTGGTTATAAGTAGTAACAGTAAGTAAGTAAGCAGTGACAAGAGTCTGTTCTCCTGTCAGCTGGGAAACAGGAGAACGGCTTTTCCACTCTCTTCCCACAAGTGATTTCTAGTGCAACAGTGAGAAGCAGGATTCCTGTTATAATTCCTTCTCATACTGAAGGTTGCTGGGAGTGGAAACTTTGGAAAATTTCACCATTCCCTCTCTCCTGTCTTGTTCTAGGACAAGAGGGGCTTAGGAAGCATAGGGTTTTGTTTTCCTTTGCATAACAAAGCCTTCTCCCTTCTCACCTGAAGTCTCAACTCTTCCTCCTGTGTTATTTAAATGCATGGCTATAAATAACTTTGATATCCAGATAACCAGATTATGTGTCCCAGGACAGTTCCTAGGGTTATCAGCCTAAGAAAAGACCCCACTTCTTAGACTTCTCTCTCTTCTTCACCATTTTTTGCTTGTACTTCCTTCTCTCTAACTATGCTGCACGTCTCTACCAAGAAGATGGTGAGTGAAGAATGAAGCTACTGTCCTACCTTATCTATTTGTTAACTACTTAGGATCTAGGCTCCCCAATGTATATGTAATTGTAAAATCCATTAATTTACTAAAACAAGGCAGGCAGCTTCAGGTAACAAGCTTAGAA
The DNA here is from genome assembly GCA_948474755.1 of Ctenosaura bakeri. Taxonomy (NCBI): domain Eukaryota; kingdom Metazoa; phylum Chordata; class Lepidosauria; order Squamata; family Iguanidae; genus Ctenosaura; species Ctenosaura bakeri. Next base: position 40,985 of record CAOLHI010001894.1, read on the forward strand.
AATTTACTAAGTTTGTAATTCGAAGCTGCCTGCCTTGTTTTCTTAGTCAGTTTCAGTTCAGGGAAGCAACACAGAGATTGGGACATTCTTTTGCTGCTACCCTGCTAAAAGAAGGATGATTTTAGCTTTCATAGAGTTTCCTAAAAAGTGCTAACATCTAGGTAAACTCTCAACAGAAACATCAGCCTGCCACCTCCCAATCGACAAAGGAAAAGCATAGAATCATACAAACATAGAGTTGGAAGAGACCATAATGGCCATTGAGTCCAACCCCCAGCCATGTAGGAACAAACACTAAAAGAACCCCCCAGCAAATGGCTTCTCCTTAAAAACCTCCAAAGAAGGTGACTCCACCACACTCCAAGGCAGCATATTCCACTGTCAAATGGCTCTGACTCTCAGGAAGTTCTTCCTAATGTTTAGGTGAAATTTCTTCTCCTGTAGTTTGAATCCATTGTTCCATGTCCTACTTTCTGAAGAGCAAAAAACAAGCTTGCTCCATCTTCAACATGACAGCCTTTCAAATATTTAAACACGGCTATCATGTCTCCTCTTAACTTTCTTTTGTCAGGCTAAATATATCTAATTCCCTAAGCCTCTCCTCATAGGGCATGGCTTCCAGATCCTTTACCATTTTGGTTGCCCTCCTTGGACATCTTCCAGCTTGTCAATATCCTTTCTGAACTGTGGTGCCCAGAACTGGACACAGTATTCCAGGTGAGGTTTAACCAAAGCAGAATAAAGTGGTATTATTACTTCCCTAGATCTCGACATTATACTCCTGTTGATGCAACCCAGAATTGTGTTGGCTTTTTAAGTTGCTGCATCACACTGTTGACTCATGTTCAGCTTATGGTCCACTAAAACTCCTAGATCCCTTTCACGTGTACTGTTTTCAAGCCAGGTATCATCCATCCTGTATCTGTACATTTCATTCTTTCTTCCTAAGTGTAATATGCTACATTTTTCTCTGTTAAGATTCATTTTGTTATTTGCCCAGTAAGTCTGGATTGGGGGACTTTCATGATCCTTATGTATTCCCTATACTACTGAATACATAGGGATTCTGAGTGTGAAACAGCCATAAATGCAGAACTCTAGGTTATTCATTCAGAACTACAATTGTGAATTCCAGTCTTGGAATGTGGAAGAAAGAGCAACCGGCAGATATCCCCATCTCTAGCTATAGAAGCCATATTGATGGCAGCATGCACACAACATGGTTTTTAAAATCTATTATTAACAAGCACTTCAAACTGATCCTCCATGTTCTTTATCTGTTGAACAATCATAATGTACCACGAAGAGGAAAGCCTTCTGAGTTTATGAGCTCTCCCTCTTCTCTCTCTCTCTTTCCTTCCCTTTGTTGTGTTCTGCTCAGTTAAGTCTCCAAATTTCTTTCCTTTTAATCCCACAGAGTAGATTTGTAGCACACTTTACGAAAGGCCTCAAATTGTGCACAGCCCCTTCAGCACAGATGTCATACACAGATGTGTGCATAGCTGCTAGAATGAATCTCTTTCACATGGAAGCCTGGAGTGGTTATTATTGTTAAAAGTCTTAACATGCATAACAAAGATGTGAGCATTGCTGGAGGAAAAGAAATGAGCATGCTAAATTTATCTGGCTTATTTTTCTAACTGTGACACCTCTCCCTATCTTCCAAATATTCCCTTAGAACCTTAGTCATGGAGATGGGGATTTAGCAGCAACTCTGATCCTAGGAGCTTGAAAAGTACTTTGTGTTAAGAAATGAATTAGTGATTTTTTTTAAAAAGAGACTGAGTTGAATCAAAATAACTCAAATATTAATTCTTATCACTGTACTCTGTTTATTTAAAAGAAAGTGGGGGCAAAGCTGGAGACTGGTAACAGAGGGCCTTTCCACACTATTATTGTGTATTATAGTGCTATTATTCCACTTTCAACATCCTATGGAATGCTGGAGTTTGCAGATTGAAGAGGGGCTTTTAGAATTCCCAGCTGGAGAACTCTTTGGCCTCAGTAAACTACAAACCCCAGAATTCCACAGGAGGTTGAAAATGGAATAATACCACTAGAACCGTGTAGTGAGGAAATGGCCCCTAGTATTCCATGATGCAACTTCTTGAGGAGAAGAGCACTTGGCCATTCAGAACTTGAAACATTATTTTTTTAGACTACAAATTGCAGACTCCCTATGAGGATTTTGGTAGTTACACTTCTGCTGTTGCTGTTGTTTTTGTTGTTTTTGTGTGCCTTCAGATCTTATGGCAATCCTAAGGTGAATCTATTGTGGGATTTTCTTGGTATGATTTGATCAGAGGTGGCTTGCCTTTACCTTACTCTTAAGCTGGGAGGATATGGCCATTTCTGCACTAGACTGTTATAGTGCTATTATTCCGCTTGCAACATCCTATGGAACCCCAGAATTCCATAGGATGTTGCAAGCGGAATAATAGCACTATAACAGTCTAGTGCGGAAATGACCTATGACTTGCCCAAGGTCACCCAGTGGGTTTCCATGGCTGAGCAGGGATTCGAACTCTAGTCTCCAGAGTCATAGTTCAAAGCTTAAATCACTACCCCATGAGAGCTCTCCTTCTGCTGCTCCAACCGAAATCTAAGTTCACCAGAGGGGCTTAATGAGGGGATGCTCCAAAGAGTTGCATATTGAGAGACACCTTCAAAACAGATTCTGATAAACTGTGTGACAGAAGAGGAGCAGTAAATGGATAGTAGTGTTTATCCAGGAGGAAGCAGTATAGCTGAGAGTACAGACTATGGCAAAGTGTGCAGAATTCAGCTGGAATGTACAAGTTTCAAGTCTTTATGATTGAAACTATGTACATTTGAACATGTAAGGACAACATGTGTTGAGATTTCAGAAGTCAAAGAGGGAACTTGACTTTACATTTGTTACTGATGCAATTCTTTGATAATTTCATTCTCAAAGAAAGCAATAAGTAATTTTAGCAATGTTCTTATCACTTTGAGAATGTGTTCAAAAACTTCATAGTTTTGGAAGTCTATTTTCAGTTTAAGATTTATGTTGCACAAAATTCACACATTTTTGTGCAGAAAACAGCATTTTCTCCTTTTTCTTGTGCAGAAAATGTTGTTTTCTTCACTCCCTCCAAACAAATGCAAAGCTGCAAAGCTTCTCATCAGTCCAGGGCTCTATTCATCAAGATTTTCCAATAATTGAGAAACACATTTTGACCTCTTTTAGAATCTTTTCAAATATTCTTTCCATCCTTATCATCCCTATAGGTCCAAGATCCCATCTGATCTTGAAAGCTAAGCAGGATGAGCCCTGGATAGAACTTAGATGGGAGACCGCCAATGAATACCAGGTGCTGTAAGGGTATATTTCCAAGTAAGGAATTGATAAAATCTCCTTTAAGTATTCCTTGCCTAAGAAAACCCTATGATATTCAGGAGGTTGCTACAAATCAACAGGCAACTTGAAGGCATGTGCCTATATGCACATACACTGAAGGCAAGGAGATCCTGAGATGGCATCAATTGGGCTAACTTACAAAAAATGCATCTCTTTAGAATTGCGTGGCTTGGTTTCAGGAGCTTCCAGAAAAATAAGCTACAGCCACATTCAGCATATTTCTTCCTGTTTGACAAATAAGGGTTAAACACCTTCTAATAGCAAGGAGTCTAAAGTGAGTCTTTGGAAGGTAAACATCCGGTCAGGAATATTAGTTGGATGAAACTCTACCTTGGTACATGTACAACATAAAGTAACCTGTGTGTATATGTGCCTTCAAGTCAACTGTTGATTTATGGCGACCTCATTAATTTCATGGGGTTTTCTTACAGGAGGAATACTAAGAAGTGGTTTGCTGTTGCCTTCTTCTGAAATATAGCCTACAGCACCTGGTATTCATTGGTAGCCTCCCATCCAAGTACTAACCAGGGCTGGCCCTACTTTACTTTCAAGATCAGATGGGAGCTGATAACCTCGTACTTTCTATATTAGAATCTCTGAATGCTGAACTCAGGGACCCATTCTGTTCAGATTCTGACCTGTCTGAGTGTGGGACAGAAGTGCATTTCTTTCAGTGTGGCCTATTAATTTCTCCTGGAATCATTGGGGAAGGCAATTTTCCTTCAGTACAAAATTGTAACAGTCTATGGCTGTGTGTATCACAGTGTCTATCAATGAACCTGACATACACATAATTAAAACATCATTTGCAAATGTGGCTGGAATTCTATGTCTGTGAGAAATTTCAAAATGTCTGTAGTAAGCAAGGGACTGCCATGATGTTACTATGAAGGGGAACCAGTGAAATGGCAGTTGTGCATTGGGACCATCTGGGCAATGGCTAGAGATGGCCAATGCACATTAGTAAAGCCTGATGCACATTGAGCACTTTTGTCCATGCTCTGATATACATCTTCTTAATTCACCAGAGGGCTTCCATAGTGCCTCTGATGCACAGCTAAATATCCATAAAATTACGCAACATAGACAATGATATAGAATCACAACCCTTATGTTATTCTGCTATTAAAACAGCATTCAAGAACTTATAATATTAAAATGATAACAACGACAGTAAATTTAAGGCTGAGATCCTGCACCAAGTTTGCAAAGCATGTACCTCCACAAGTGAAGTTCGGTACTGATGGTGCTACACAGGCCTTGGCCATTTCTGCATTAGACTGTTATAGTGCTATTATTCCACTTTCAACATCCTATGGAATCCTGGGGTTTGCAGTTTAGAGAGGGGTCTTTGAGACCCCTCCCTAAACTGCAAACCCCAAGATTTCATAGGATGTTGAAAGTGGAATAATTGAGTGGCAGAATTGCACAAATGAATGTATACCTAAATGTGCATGTACATGCATAGCTTGCACTTTTGAGCATCAGCATGCATAGTGGTGCTACTCGCACAGCTCAACTTCCACAATCTAGAACTGAATGCAGATGTTCTGCTTTGGGGAATAAAAAAAAAAGTTCAGCCAGTTCTGTAGAGGAATTGACACATGCATATAAGCCCAACAAATTTCTGTCCTAAAAAATACAGGCTCCACTCCTTATACAACTGTCCATCAAACATATCAAGAATAACCAAATAAAAAAAGATTTAGCAATAGCAATGGCATGTATATTTCTATACCGCTTATCAGCTAAGTGCTCTCTAAACAGTTTACAATGTGTTAGCTAATTGCCCCCAACAAGCTGGGTACTCATTCTACCAACCTGCGGAAGGATGGAAAGCTGAGTCAACCTGGAGTCCTGCAGGATCGAACTCACAACCTTGTGGCTGTAGTACCTGCATTTAACCACTGCACCACCAGGGTTCTCTCATTTAATTCCTATTGTTAGTCCTGGCTACATTAGACCCATTGAATCAATGAAATTTACCTATGTGTTGACTCACCATTCAACAATTGATTGAATAGGTCTACTCCAAAAAGGATTAAGTGACAGGATAGCAGCTATTGTTTATATACATACATCTTTGCATCTTTTTGGCACATTTCTTCTCATCATCTTACATGGGCCAGGATCATAAAAAATTAATGGATGACCTTTGGCATGAACTTGGAAGGAATGCATGCTGCTTTCAGGAACCTGTAGCTACAGCATTCCAAATATTCATATTCTTTTCCTTATAGGATTATGCAGTACTTCAGTCTTTCTGTATATTTGTCTCTATCAGTGTGTCCAAAATGCATTTTCTATCAGAACGTAAAACTACCATTTGCTGTAGCCATGGGATATATGCTATTATTTTATTATGCAGAGGAAAAAACACAGTGAAACAGTTGGAGAGGAGGAGAAAGGAAACAGAAAAACACATTTCCCCCTCTCCCCTAAGGATCATCTTATAAACATACAGAGCTCTCAGGGGTCTCACGCTTTTGCTCCTTTTCAAGAGAGTGAAGTCACAAAGTTAATTGTGTCCTCCTGCGAACAGAAACTATTCACAGCATTCCTCTTTCTGTTGTCTTACAACTTCCTTGGAAACGCATTACTGAAGGAAATTGTTGCAAAAAAAACCCTCCTTGATTTTACAAAGTGACTTCAGTCAGGCCATGATTTCACAAGTTTCCTTTGAAAGAAAAAGAAGATTAAGTTGAAGTGGCTGATCCTTTTTTCTTCACTGTTGTAACAGTCATACAGACTTTGTTCTAACTTTGTCATGATCCTCTTGGGAGGTCCAGGCCATTTCCACACTAGACTATTATAGTGCTACCATTCCACTTTCAACGTCCTATGGAAAGGCCCCTCCCTAAACTGCAAACCTCAGGATTCCATAGGGTGTTGAAAGTGGAATAGTAGCACTAAAACAGTCTAGTGCGGAAATGCCCCAATTTCTGGTCATAAAAATTCACGGGATGGCCTTGGGTCAGCCATATTGTCTCAGCCTGTTCTCCCTCTCAGGGCTGCTGTTGTGATAATAAAACAGGGAAGAGAAGAACCATGTACACTGTCTTCAGTTTGTGGGAGGAAAGGCAGGCTGCAAATGTAACAACTGAGTAAATAGATCCATTTTGTTCTGATTTTTCAGGAGTCTTCCCCCTTATTTCTCATAGGAACATGAGAGGAACATTCATATGATGCTCATTAGCTACCTTAGCTGTGGATGCTTGCACTGGTAGACCTCCCAGGTCCATGGTTCTGTGGATCTAGGTGGTAATACATCCAGAGTGGTATAGAATCACAGAGTTGGAAGAGACCACAGGGGCCATCCAGTCCAACCCGCTGCCATGCAGGAACCCACATCAAAGCATTCCAGACTGATTGCCCTCCAGCCACTGCTTAAAAACCTCCAAAGAAAGCGACTCCAGCACACTCCGAGGCAGCATATTCCACTGCCTTACAGCTCTGACCGTCAGGAAGTTCTTCCTGAGGTTTATGTGGAATTTCTTTTTCTGCAAATGGTAAGAGTATTCAACTGGCACTGGGAGATCCAGATTTAAGTTCCTACTGAGCTTTGAAAATTCATTGCATGAGGTAGGGAAAACCCCACACCCTTTCATCCTGACCTAACCCACAGGGTTGTTCTTGTAATGATAAGTCTGGAGATGAACTGTGTGTACTGCCTTAAACTCAGTGCAGAAAAGCAGCAAGGTCAGTCTAAGGAACAAATAAATATAGGACTTTTCCGTACATGAAGACATACCATGGACCCTTTTCGCATGGCATTTCTGATGCAAAAGGGCCCCTTTAGCATCGCGCAAATGTGAGGAATGGTCCACACAACGTACTCACATTTGTGTGACGCTCCAGGGTCTGACACGGACCACACACACATTTTTTCATTTTCAGCTTGAAGCCGAAAATGCCAAGCAGTCGCGCATCGCTCCAGGCCCCCCTGAACAATTACCTTGCATGCGGAGCCTTGGGAGCTGGGCCGGTCGTGCTTCCTGTCTCAGTGCAGCCTGGGAAGGTCCCCAGGCAGCACTGCAAGAGGAAGAGGTGGGGCTCTCACGCAAGCAAGAAGCTCATGCAGAACTGAAGGACCCTGGTCGCGAGAGCCTCTCTCTGGAGGCTGCTTGCGTAAGCACTGCACCCCAACGCCGAAAATGGGTGAGTTGCGGAAAGGGAGATGATCTCATCAAGCAAAGTGCTAATTGCACTGATTGGCAGCAGCTCTCTGGGGTTTCTGACAAGGATCTTTTCCTAGCCCTACCTGGAGGTGCAGAGACTGAACCTTCTTGTTGTGTTGTTTCTAATTGAAATCAACTCTGATTTATGGAGACCTTATGAAAAGAGGATCTAAATACTCTAAAAAACACCAGATTCCATCTGATCTTGGATGCAATGCAGGGTCAGCCCTGGTTTGTAATTGGATGGAAGACTGCCAATGAATACCAGGTGCTGTAGGCTGTATTTCAGATGTAGGAACTGTCAAAACCACCTCTGAGTATTCCTTGCCCAAGAATACCACGTGGAATTAATATGGTTACCCTAAATTGATAGGTAACTTAAAGGCACACATATGAGCACACACACACACACACATATGTGAATGAGAAAAGTCCAAGTCTCCCTGTTTTCAACGGTCCTGCTTAGTTCCCTCGAATTCAGGGCAGTGGTAGCTTCCTTAACTGAATCTATTCACTTGTAGTGAAATCATCTTCTTTACCTACTGCCTTACCAGACATTCTTGTCTTTTCCAGTGAGTCACATTGTCTTATGATATGTCCAAAATATAACAGTCTCCATTCAGTTATCTCATCTTCTAGAGAGAGTTCCTGCCTCCTGCATATATTGAAAGTGTGTGCTCTGCTACTCAGAGACATCACTTCCCCTTCATAATTTTGAACCTGAATCTGCATATCTGTATTAGAAAGATCCTTCTAAAATATTGATACTGATTCTTGTCATTTGCTACCAGCTGTAGTTCTCTTCCCCCACCCCAAGTTGTCATACAGACTCTCCCCGGTCCAGCAGAATTGATAAATGGGGTTTGGCAGCCCTCTGAAATTGACAACAAGCTGGAGCCCAACTGCCAAAAGGATGAAATGATGATGAATTCTACCTCAAGCGTCTGATGCAATTTATCCTCACAGAATTCCACATCTTCTGCGTGATGGGTCAAGAGGCTGCAGGCTCAAAGATTTGCAATTATATTAAACACAGAGAAGTGCAGTTACTTCAAACATCGGAACTCCCCTTCTACCTTGTCAGATCAAACTTGGAAAAGTTATGTTTTTGAATCACAGCTCCCACAGTTCCCCAGGATCTGGGTTAGACTACTTGTCCATTTAGTTCATTATTGTTTGCTGTGCCTGTCAGTGGCTCTTCAGGATCTCTGACAAATATCTTGCCAAGCTCAGATAACTTTAGTGGAGAATACCATGAATTAAAGTTGATGAGGAAGAAAAGGAAAGTTAGTCCCTTAGTTCTTCTGAGAAACCTCCATCAGGTTGTTCCTTCCATCTCCCAGCTTTTATCTGCTGCTAGCAGCCAACCTGTAGTCAGATAGTCAATGCCTAAGAAAGGACAGCCACTCCACCTTCCAACTCCACCTCTTTTCTTTGAATTGTTTGTATTCCAGCTGCTGGTTGTAAGACCTTTGCTGTAACCTACAACCAGTGAGAGCTAGCGTGGTGTAGTAGTCTGAATGCTGGATTAGGACTCTGGGAGACCAGAGTTTGTTTCCCTGCTCAGCACAGAAATCCACTGGCTGATCATGGACATCCTCTTTCAGTCTTAGAGGAGGCCAATGGAAATTATTCCTCTGAGAAAAAAATTGCCCTATAAGGGCATGTACATCAAAATCTACTTGAAGTCATGTAACAACAATAACTAATGACTGTTTATTTTTTTCCCCTTTGTGCCAAATCCTTTCCTTTCGATGGTGTGTCGTTCAGACCATAAGCATGAGAGTAGAGGTTACCAACCTTCATAAGGTGCTCAGGGAATGTTTTGGGGGTCGAAAAGCAAGATCTTTAAAAATCGTAAAATAAATAAATAAATAAATAAATATACAGCAGTGGTACTGGTAAGTTTCTTGGTGCTTGTACCATAGGCCATTCACATAGAAAAGTGAGTACAACTAAAATCTACAACAGGGAATTAATAGCACATAGATCAAGAACACTTTTTTAAAAAAATAAAAAAGACCAAAATGCTTGAATGTAAACATCTCTGCTATGATTTGATAAGAATGTTCCCAGGAAATCAACTGCAATATCAGCAATAATTATTGGCTGAATTTTCATTTGTTTCCAGGGCAAAAACAGAAACCTTGTGAGTTACCATAGATATAGTATCAGAAATTGTTTTCTGGAATGCTATTAGAGTGTAAGCAAGACAGAACAGATCCCAAAAATTTAGCTCTTAATTCTGCATATAAATAACAAGAGAACAAATAAGGAGGGAAGTCCTCAATTTCTGGAGCCCCACAAATATGGAAGCCAATGGCCAAAGGGGCATGGGAATATCTGCCATCAATTGTAGCTGAATGTATGGTTTGAAAGTCGAGGGCTGCAAAAGCTCGCCTAAGTTTTGGAAGGGTAAAATTTGCCAAATACAAATGTTTGATTTTGATGTTTGATATTAAAGATAAAAAAGAATTTTCTTTAGATTTGACTATCTCAACAAAAGTAGCCTGTTGTACTGCCTGAGACTTGGTTGTGAGATTAAACACAATTCATTTTGAAAACCTGCACATTTAGAAGGGCTGTGAGGCATTTCGGAGAAATAAAATGTACACAAAAAAATGCGCACATTTTCAAATGCGAAGAAGCAAGCATGTGTAGAATTGAAGAAATATGCATAAACACACTTTAATGAATGGACAGAAGGTATATTTTCACATTAGTAAAATGAAACAAATAAAGGATGGACTGAGAATACAGGTCTGTTTGGGAAGAATGCAGCTAAATTCAGAATGAGTGAGCTTCATATGCCTGGAAAGAACCGTGCTTAAATGGCTACATCTCTTTAACATGCCCTGCAAAAAGAATGAAGTAAGCCAAGATAAGAAATAAAAGTGGCAGCAAAATGTTGGAGACTGACCCTTTCATGTCTGCATCTATATCTATGACCTGAATCCTACTGATAGTCTCAACTAGAGTAGATCCATCAAATCAATGAGATTTGCATAAGCGTTGCTCACCATTCAATAACTGATTCAACCAGCGTATTCTATTGACTATTATCAGTAAGATTCAGGCCTCTGCTGCCTTGGCTGCTCAGAAATGACATTTTCTTTGGATTCTCTACACCAAGGCTTTTCAAACTCTCCTCCTAAGAAACTTGAAACTCAGAAAGGGAAATTGCAATATTATTAACCATTCCTTGTACAAAGGCTTCTGGAAATGAGAGATGGAATGACAGGGAAATCTCATAAGCTGTGTCACCCAGGTTGATCGCAAAGACTAAGGTTTAATCACGTGAACCACTGCCAAAACCACTGTTGTACCAAAACATGACTGTCATGTTTCTAAAGTCCTCCACCATAAGACACACTGGTGTTGAAATTAGAAAGAACTCAAAAAAGTGAAATCTCTTATAATGCTCTGTTCCACCGAAAGCGTGGGTTGCCATTTTGTGCATCATGCTCTCAACAAGGAAATCTCAAAGCCAAAGGCAGACACAACCTGCAAGTCTAAAATTATAATAGACTAGCGTATTTACCTGGCATTGTCTGGGATTTTATTTTCCTCTTAAGAACTCTCCAAACGTTCTTCTCCAGTACCTGTAACTTTTCCCCATATTTCCCAATGCAATCTGTATTTAGAGTTGCTAACATACAGAGGTTGCATTCCTGAGGGAATACATTGTCCTCCTCCTTGCTGCTAGACCTCATATCCATAGCAATCAGCCTATTCCAGTACCTGTAACTTATCCCCATATTCCCTAATCCAATCTGTATTTGGAGTTGTTAACATACAGAGGTTGAATTCCTGAGGGAATACACTGCCCTCCTCGTTGCTGCTGGGCCTCATCTTCATATCAACTGGGCAGAGGCCCAAGAGCTCTCAGCTGAGAATTCTAAAGGCCCTCCCTAAACTGCCAACCCCAGGACTCCATAGAATCTTCACAGCCAACCAATCATATGAGGTCTTTGCCTGCCTGATGCAGACAAACTGACAAACTCACAGACACACTTTGACTTTTATATAGTAAATCTCTGGTCATATGAAGCGCAGTCATGATGGGCAATGTGCACCAAGATGACAGAGAGACACTCAACGTAATGAAGTTTCTATCAAAGCACCACATGACCAGTAATATGTAAAAACATGTATGTTTTCTGGCTGCCAAACAAAGTCTTAAGACCTCAAACTTCAGGAGTGTGTGCTAGGATACAGGTGATGATATGTTCCAAGACATGGAGGTTCCAATATTTGAAGTGTTTTCCCAGAATGCTCTGCAATACCACAGAGCTCCATAGTAGAGATGTAAATCTTATTAATTTTGTTCTTGTAAGCAAATGCGAATGTTTTTCTCCCTGCTGCAGGGAAATCCTTGAAAACTATGCAGATTTTGAGAACAATTTGCAGGGTGGGATTTAATCTATCAGTCTCCCCTACACTCAGTGGGTCTTTTGTGCATAAAACACCTTTTCTGAACACAAAATTACTGAAAGGAATTGCAAAATTATATACAAAACAATAAGTATTTTTTTTTCAAATGCAGGAAGCAAGTTTCCTGCACAGAAACATTTCCTGTGCAGAAAACATAACCGCCAGACACCAGACATATGACAGTTATGAATGTGTAACCTAGACTTATACGCTTATGACCATTATAAGTTTATACTCCTGTGTATCCCCTAACTTAGGAGTTGCATAAGGACCCTGAAAGTCCCCCAATCCCTATTACCGGGCAGCAGTCACTGTGATCGATTGAGGCCTGTTCTGTCACTCACGAAGCAGCTGGTGGACATTCCCAGCCACCTCACTTCTGCAAGTGAATTCTAGCATGAGGAGAATTGTGACAGAGGCCCTGATTCTGCAAGGAGGAATTATGATGGGGCCCTGCTTCTGTCTCTCCAGAGATCATTCATGAAAGAGGGTGGAAATGGCACTCAGATGCTTCCCTAGTGACAGAGGAACAGGCTCCCACGGGATGAAGGAATAAATAGTATGCTGATCAAATTTGCAGATGACACCAAATTGGGAGGGGTTGCCAATATGCCAGAGGAAAGAATCAGGATTCAAAATGACCTTGACGGATTGGAGAGCTGGGCCAAAGCTAACAAAATGAATTTCAACAGAGAGAAATGTAAAGTCCTACACTTAGGCAGAAAAAATAGAATGCACAAATATAGGATGGGAGACACCTGGCTGGACAACAGTACATGTGAAAGGGATCTAAGAGTTTTTTTGGACCACAGGCTGAACATGAGTCAGCAGTGTGATGTGTCAGCCAAGAAAGCCAATGCAATTCTCGGTTGCATCAATAGGAGTATGATGTCTAGATCAAGGGAGGTAATGGTACCACTTTATTCTGCTTTGGTTAGACCTCATTTGAAAAACTATGTCCAGTTCTGAGCACTTCGAGAAGGATTTTGACAAGCTAGAACGTGTCCAGAGGAGGGTGACCAAAATGGTGAAGAGTCTGGAAGCCATGCCCTATGAGGAGCAGCTTAGGAAGCTGGGTATGTTTAGTCTGCAGAAGAGAAGGTTAAGAGGGGACATGATCGCCACGTTTAAATATTTGAAGGGATGTCATGTTGAGGAAAGAGTGGACTTGTTTTCCCCTGCTCCAAAGACTAGGACAAGGAGCAATGGATTCAAGCTGCAGGAAAGGAGATTCCACCTGGACCTCAGGAAGAGCTTCCTGACAGTCAGAGCTGTTTGGCAGTGGAATATGCTGCCTCGGAGTGTGGGGGAGTCTCCTCCTTTGGAGGTTTTTAAGCAGAGGCTGAATGGTTGTCTGTTGGGAATGCTTTGATGTGTGTTCCTGCATGGCAGGGGGTTGGACTGGGTGGCCCCTGTGGTCTCTTCCAACTCTTCTATTATTCTATGATTAATAATACAATCTTTATGTAGCCCTAGTTTAGGGACTATATAGGGACTGTGAAAGTCCCCATTGATTAGTAACAATATTTTGATCAGACATCACATGGAAACTCTGTCCAGTTTTGGGCGGCACAGTTCAGGAAGCATATTGACAATCTGGAACATGTCCAAAAGTAAAAGGCCTGGATGGTAAAAGGCTTGGAAACAATACTCTATCAGGAGTGGCTTAAGGAGCTGGATGTGTTCAGCCTGGAGAAGGGAGTGTTCAGAGGTGATCATCATGTTTAAATATTTGAAACGATGTCATGTTGAAGATGGGCAAACTTGTTTTCGGCTGTGCCAGAGACTAGGACACAGTGCAACGGATTTAAACTGCAGGAAGAAAGATGCCATCTAAACATTAGGAAGAGCTTCCTGACAGTAAGAGCTGTTTAACGGTGGAATACTATGTGTTGGAGTGTGGTAGGTCTTCTTTTAAACAGAGGCTGGATGGTCATCAGTCAGGAATGCTTTGATCGTATCACTAAATGGCATGGGGGTGGACTGGATGGCCCTTATGATCTGTTCCAACTATATGATTTTATGGTTTCAGAAGTTCTGCCAGGCAAGTGGGAATGGTGGGGTACATCAGGCTGGGATTAACTACATAGCACTGTAACTATAGTGCTTAAGCGTATGTAACTCCCATACAGGATTCCAGGAAATTATCTGGAAGAAAAAAAAAACCTTTATTCTCCAGAGAACTGAATTTTCTGTCCAATCCCTTCTTGCATTTCAGTGTGGTTGAATTTTAAACAGAAAAAGTCCTGAAAAATTGTGAATCTTGCAGCATCTAGATTTCTTCAGTGGGGAATCCCAGCTGTTGGGAAAGCCCTAGACAACTTCAAGAAATAATAAGATATAGAAAACATCCTCCAAGTGTAAACTGGAAAACACAGTCCAATTATTAATTTTTCTAAGCCACAATATTAATCATTCTACATTCTTTCTTTTTTTAAAAAAGATATCAACTTGTCCTTGATAATTCATGGAATAAAATATTACAAAATTCAGGAGCATGAAGCACAAGCATTACTGTGCATAATTTATGCATGTTATAATAGACTATATTCGGAATACTGGGACTTCAGAAAATTCAAAGAAGTTAAAATTACTGCAGTAAATCACTCATGTTCCATTAAACAAGGGCCTTGGGAGGTGGATCTTTTATAAAAAGACTAATTACTTTCTCCTGTTGGAATTTGATATGATAGAAGAGAGAGATGGATATTCAGCATCATTATACAAAAAGCACAGAGTGTGGAAAAGTTACTTTTTGGATGATACCTCCTAGAATCCTGCAGCCAGAATGAAATTAAGTTTCCCAAGTTTTGAACAAGTGAGAATGGCAACAAAATGTGACATTAATAAATAGCAGTGATTGGTATTGTTCATGAATCTACTCCAGGCTTTATTTCCAACTTCTCCAGTGCTAAATCCTATCCCCCAAATAGATTCAGCAGCTCAGATAGCCCCTTTAAAGTTCAGACTAAATCACAGAGCAAATTCACCAGTCCACTGACATGTGAACTGCCAGCTATCACACTGCCATCCTATCCCAGTTCTCTGTTTCTGTTAGCGTCATGACTAGCTCTAAATCGTCTCCATTGTGAACACTCGGAACGTGAAACAGAAATGTTCTTTATTGGAATTTATTGTTCTTTATTTATTTTTTATTGGAAGTACAGATTCAAACCAAACATTATTTAAGTGGCTGAAACTGGAGACTGGCCTCTAAACAAAGCATATACAGATCCAAGGGATAATTATTCATCAGACATGACAATGATTGGTTGAATTCATAAGTCTCATTAATTCATCAGGTCCCTGATGTTACCCAGGCTGCTCTGATCATTTACATCTGCTGCCCCCTTTTATCTCTTTTTTATTGCCTTCACTTCCTGACAGCAATGTCCTTAGCCCATCATCCTGCTTCTCTTTGATCTTGAGGGATATACAACTCTCCATCAGACAGTGCTGGTTTGGGCCAGACCAGAAACTAACCTTTGAAGGCCAATTTGGCATCTAGTCCCCCTTTCAAAGCCCTTCCAGGAACTATACTGTTCACTGCCTTAAGTTTCCCAGCTTATCCCACCATGCTATACAACTTAATTTTCTCAGTTCATGGTTCATATCACATCATCCTTTCACCTCCCTGTTTCCAATGAATAAGTACAAACATATATGTGCCACATATTAGATTAAAACTATCCAATTTACTTACATACTATGTAAAAGTCAAAGTTTGTATGTTCATTTGTCTGCTTCATATGATTGGCTGCCTGAGAAGATTCTATGGAATCCTGGGGTTTGCAGGTTTGCAGTATAGGGAGGGACTTTTAGAATTCCCAGCCGGAGACTTCTTGGGTCTGGCTGGTTGCTAAGGAGATGAGACCCAGGAGCAAGGAGGAGGACAATGTATTCCCTTGGGAACCCAACCTCTATATGTTAGTAACTCTGAATACAGATTGGATTGGGGAAAATGGGGAAAAGTTACAGGTACTGGACATGACAGTTTGGGGAGTTAGAGACACAGGATCTCAAATCTTTCAAACAAATATTACTTATGAGTAGATAAAATCCTGGGCAATGCCAGGTATATACGCTAGTACAATATAACAACCCACTACGCATGCCCTACTTTCTATGCAAGCAGTGATACATATATGTAATATAGTATAGATGTAATCAAGCAATGTACATTAAACATGACTAGCAGCAAGTACTAACTAGAGTTGCTTAACACATAGCAAAGTATGCCGCAACAGATATAACACTACACATTGTACATTGTAGTACATCAGTTACACGATTTCATTTCCACACATAGCTGGGCTTTACTTGACACTGCATAATAATCTACAAGGATGTACATTCTCTAAACAGACACAAGATCATCATCACAACTCACAAATCATGTCATGAGCCATGCTGATGTGACAGTTAGTCAGCAAACAGCATGCTGTGGCCATTAAACATGCTTCATTTTCCTTTTTGGGGTGTACCCTTCTGTTAGTCTCCACCCACAAAGATTCTTTCTTAGGTCTGCAAAACTTGAAGTTTCCCTGAGGTTGTTGCTAGCTGCTCCTTTTTCTAATTTTTGAATGCTAGAAATAGATGTAGTGATAAGCCATCATATATTGGTATCACTGAATGAAAAGGCTCAGCTGCTGTAACTCATCAGTTAGACTTCCAATGGAAACCACTGTTTGAGTATTGTGGACAATGATCCAAAAGTCTTTGTTCTTTTGTTTGTCTGCTTTGACTTGTGGCAACCTTATGAATGAGGGACACCTTGTTATTCGCAGTCCTGGGCCCTTTTTGCATGCCACTTTGAACGTGAAATGGCCACAGGAGCGACAAGGAATTGCGAGGACAGTTCCGCATGATGTTCTCGTGATCATGCGTCGCTCCCGTAGCAATCCTGCAGCAATCACGGATTATATCATTTTTGGCTCTTTGCGATTGCGCGTTCCTCCTGTGTCCCTCCTGCGCTTACCTGGCTTGCAGAATGTCAGGAAGCACAATGGGCGTGCTTCCTCCCCAGTGCAGCCTGGGAAAGTACCCGGCTGTGCTGTGGAAGGAAGGGGCGGAGCTATTGTGCTTCCTTCCATCCAGCATGGAGCAGGGGACACAATTCCTTTCTGGAGGAGGCTTTTTGCACGATCTCCACATGAAGTCAGCGGCGCCAGGTAAGACGCAAAAAGGGTACTGCTCAGCTCCTTGCTATTCAGGGTCTCTTGCATGATTCTACCCACTTCTCATACACTCTTCTTGTTTGCCTACTGCCTCCCACTCCAGCAAGCATCATCGGTCTCATGACATGTCCAAAGTGTGACAGCCTCAGTTTAGTCATTTTGTATTCTAAGGAGAATTCAAGCTTGATTTTCTCTCAGACCCACTATGGCACTGTTATCATGGTGGTGGATTTGCATGTTCCTATAAGGAAAGAGGGCTAACCTGATGGTAGCATTGCTACTGGTAGGTTCTCGCAAGTCAAACAGGCATTTGTTGAGGAGTCAGACTAAATGTACCAAAACCCTCATCACAATGGGGAGAAACTTACTTGGCAGCAGCAGCAGCCAGAGAGTAGAGACGACATTGGTGGCTGATCTCTCAGACATAACTGCAGAGGCCATTTTTCTAACTCTTGTTCATACTGTGCAGAAGGAATAGAGCTATCAAGTTACAAACAGGATAGTGTTTCTGTAACTGTAATCCTTAAAAGACCTTTGATCAGGATGAGGTGCTGTAAAACTCTGTAAGTACCTGTCCTCACCCCCATGGAAATGGTTGGACATTTTTGTCCAATTGGAATGGACAAATTCAGGCCAAGTTTGTGGAAGTCGACTTACGCTTGTGGTGCCATTAATTTGCACATTGATGCACATGAACATTGGGTTGTACACTCAGTTCCCCCTGTGGTGACTTGGCTCAGTTGCACAACATAGTCATTTAACACAAGGGTTGCATAACACAGTGCATAACTCCACATCCAGATATTTATGCTAGGTAACCTGCTGTAGGATCTTGGTTTTCATATCCTCGCACTGCAGTTCCCATCATCTCTCATCATTGGTTAACCTGACTTGGGCTGATGGAAACTACAGTCCAAAGGTCCAAAGGGTTACTCCTCTCTCCTCTGTGTAGTCAGGAATCTTTATTCTCCATAGTCAACATTCGCTAGAGCAACTTGTCCAAGAATGGAATATTTACAATCAGCCTAGAGTTACAGTCCTGCTGTCATCTTTGATTTCATATTCTTTATGTTCCATCTTCAGGTCAGGAGTGGTAGCAGATGTATGAACAAAACAGAAAGAAGCAGGGAAGTGGAACATTAACTATTTGCCAGAGTTTGTATCAAAATATGTACTTTAACATAGATATCTCTATTTGTATAGCTGTGAAGGAGAACCAGTGCAGTGAGGTGGTTTGAGCATTGGACTATGACTCTGGAAACCAGGGTTTGATTCCCCATTCAGCCATGAAACCCATTGGGTGATCTTGGGTGCACCACACTCTCAGCCCCAGAAAACCCATGAAAGGTTTGTCTTAGCATCACTGTAAGCCAGAAACAACTTGAAGGCACACAGTAACAACAACAACAACAACAACAACAACAACAGCTGTAAAGGCACAGATTCTGTCTAATCTTGGAAGTTAAGCAGGGTCTGCCCTGGTTAGTAGCTGGATGGGAGAGATCACCAATGAATACCAAGTGCTGTAGGCTATATTCCAGAGGAAGTAACTGGCAAAACCACCTCTGAGTATTCCTTTCCTAAGAAAACCCTATGAAATTCATGGGGCTCCTATAAGTCTGTAGGCAAATTAAAGGCATATATATACACATAGTATTACTTCTATCAGGATGAGTATTTCAATACGCATTTGCATACACATCAGGGATAGAAAAAGATTCCAGAATATCTGAAAAATCAGCCAAATTGGTTTTTCAAGTGCTGAGAAAGTATGATAACGATATGAGGATCTTTGCAGTTCAAGACTTATTCTGCTTGAAAAATACAGATAGATTTTTTGGTGTGCAGTTTTCTGTGCAGAAAACAGTATATTCTATGTGAAAAACAAGATGTGCAGAAAATGCTGTTTTCTGTGCAAAAACATTGTTCCTACACAATAATAACTAGGTTTTTATTTTTTGTTTTTGTTTTCCACACAATATGTCTTGAATTGTGAATACTCTTAGAAAAGTGTGCAACTTTTGGCAGCTATCTCACAGCAAGGAAAAAAAAATGAGATAATTCCTTTGTACTTATAAGAACATTTTCTCGTCACACACTCCTCTCCAAAAGTAACACATGAATCTAGTCATAACATAGTGGCTACTTGTGCTAATGCTCCAGACAAGAACATTCAGGACACTCTACACAGATCACCCTTTTCTGACTCAGCAAACCCCAAATGTTTTACCCTACAACCCCCCTCAATCCCTTGCCCTTTGTTTTGGCTATTGGACTTGCAAGTCAAAATATTTAGAGGGCACTAGGTTCAGAATGGATGCCTATAGACTTTGCCAGGCTATCCAAGAGCATCAGAAAGTAAGGTAGAAAATGTCGCAGAATAAAGGAACAGTTTTTCCACTTCCACAATCCCCATTCATCAATGCCTGCCTTTTTTCAAATCAGAGTCGGTTTGTCTCCTCGTTGTTTATCAGTGCCAACATATTAGAGCAGTGAACCGAGAGCACTAAAAGCCACAGGCCCCTCCTGTGGCTCCCGGATGATAAGCAGAGGACGGCTGAGCATCCCTGCATCATGCAGCTTTCCTTATAAATGTTGCTGTGGTGATGCCAGATAGTGAGTTACCCAGATATTGTGGCATGCATGATGGGATCAAAAGGCGGACTCAGAGGCATCAGACCAGCATGCCTTTGGATTGTGTTAGGTAAGGCAGGAAACTAAAAGCACTCTGCTATTATAGATCTTAACCTGGTTTAATTGCAGAGTCAGAGCCACAGCAGGGAGGATGAGATCAAAAAAGCAGACTCGCACATGCCATGAAGCAAACCAGCAGGCAAACTGACATCACAGATGGAGCGTTCAGTGTTGTTATGAATGCTCCTTCAATATTCTCATCTACAATTTTTTTTTTGTTTGAAATTTGCAGTGCTGAATTATCTGGATTTCAATTTTCATATTTTTTTTTGTATGGAACCCTGTTAGGCAGTTACAAATGTGTAACATAAAATTATGCACTAATGACTGTTTCATGTTTCATAAACTAGGGGCTACGCAGGAACGGTGAAAGTCTCCCAAGGTCAGCTTACTGCAAAGTAGCCATTATTATCAATTTTTTTAAAATATATGTTTAATGGTAGTTGGACCAGTAGTTGGGGATTTCCTCATCTGGATCAGAATAGAGTAACCACTCAACAGAGATCCTTTCTGCAGCTTACCTTTTTTCAGTGCGGGGACGCGGGGATTGCACCAGCAGCCTCCAGCAGCAGGTAGTGTGAGAGCCCCCCTCTTCCTTCTGCAGTGCAGCCTGGGAGTTTCCCAGACTGCGCTGGGGCAGGAAGTATGACCACCACAGCTCTGGAGGCTCCACATGCATGGCAAGTGTGCGTGGGGCCCTGGAGCAATGCGCGATCACGCACAATTTTCAGCTAAAAGCCAAAAATGAAAAAGTGCGTGAGTGGCAGCTGCCTTACCCAGGAGCATTGCACAATGGTGAGTGCGTCATGCAGATCGCTCCTCACAATCGCATGATGCTCCAGGCACCCTTTTGCATGGCAAATGCCATGCGAAAAGGGCTAGAGAGATGCATGTTCTGTTAGCCATTCCCAAAGTTCAGCTGTCGTATTGTCCACATTGTGATCAGCTGGAATCCAGAGCATGAATGTCAGGAATGAACCACAATCACAAGGCTTTGCAGGAAAGCATAGTTTATTGGTACTGAAGTACACCACACTAACTTCAGTGCTCAGACTAAAAGAACAGGATAGAACAAAGCAGTTTAGCTTCAGGCCCTACCACACATTCTTCCCAGGCTGACTCTCCCTTATCTCTCTGCAGATATTTCCCAGGCCTTGGTGCCAGCCTCAAATCTTCTTCTTTTGTCTCTACTATGGCTACTCTAAATCCCATACTAGTGGCGAGGGCTACTGGCTGCCTGACCGTCTGCCCCTCCTCAGAAAAAAAAATGATTAGTAGGCAAGTAAAAGTGGTTAATTGAAAGGTTTGTTAGGGTTAGCAAGATGAAATTTGTTAATTAAATCTTTGCTTTGGGTGCCTCAGACTCTCCTCAACACAGGCCAGCAGCACCAGCAGCAAGTGAGATGCTTTGCAGGCCAGCAGCAACAGCAGAACAAGGGGAGGCCACCCCAAGGATTCAGGCATCCAGCAGTCCTCTGGAAAGTAAGCACCCATGTCATGTGAACTCCTTGCCTCCAGTGCAACAGCCAGTAGACATTTGTTTGCTTTTTTATCTAATTTAATTGTTCGCTTTTAAAAAACATTTCCAAGCACTGTAGAGACCACTATGCATGAAGTGCACTGTGGTTTTTCATTTCTTTGGTTAACCATTACACCACACAGACATGCACAAATAAACACATAACACATTGCCAGTGTATCCTCTTGGAAACACTGAAGGCAGAATTTCAGGGAGTATGCTACAGAGCTATAGCATTGGAATGCTAGGATGTTTTAGCACTATCGCTCTACCACGTTCTAACCCTGTAGCTCTGCAGAATATTCTCAGGATTCCACCATTAGCATCTCTGGGAGGCTTCCTGGAGTTCTTTTAGCCTTTCAAACAAGCCCTACATGTCTTGTGCAGCTTAGATTTCATATAAAGGCTAGAAAGCAAAGATTAATTCGGAAAGTTTTCTTTACCCCACTTGGGCCTTCATTCTGTTTAGGGGAGCTAATGGCATGTGGTGGGTATTATTTCCAAAAGGAACCAATTACAAGTAACTCATT
The DNA here is from genome assembly GCA_948474755.1 of Ctenosaura bakeri. Lineage (NCBI taxonomy): Eukaryota > Metazoa > Chordata > Lepidosauria > Squamata > Iguanidae > Ctenosaura > Ctenosaura bakeri. The sequence goes on from CAOLHI010001894.1 coordinate 62,899, forward strand.
ATATAATTACATTGTAATATTTTATTTCAAAGCTCTGGGAACAGCTGTAAAATCACCAATGACAAATGACTCCACACAGCAGATGAAAACAGTACCTATCCCTTTCTTTCATCTGAGATATGTTGAGCATGCCCAAAATTCTGTCATTAGAATGGGAATAATGTAATGCTATAGCGTCCTGCATTTGAGACCACTCAACCTCTTTTTCAAAACTTCTAATAAAATAATCCAGTCTGTTCCAGTCTATTTCATTGCTGAACACCTCATGCCATCAGCAAATCCTCAGGCCAGAACCCTTTTAATGTTTTATGCATGCATAAGTTCCCCTGTAGAAGTGCTTGGACATTTTTGTCTATGTGGAAAATCTATATTAAGTTCAAGGTTGTGGAAGGCTGTTGCATATCCAACACCATTGTGTGTGCCGATGCAAATGTGCAGGAGATGTGTGGGGGGACATTTCATTGTGAACTTGGTTGGACATTCAGGCATGCATTTATTACACAACATAGCCATTCAAAACAGGAGTTGTGTAGCACAATCAGTAAGTAACTCCACCGTGGAGCATCATGCTGCACAGTTCCAATGTAGGCTCTTGTTCCTAATATGTGGTCAAAATATTCCTGCTTTTGATTTGAACTCATTAATTCAGGTCCTACTGAGTGGGTTCAGAGAAGGATCACAAGAATGATAAGCAGTACAGAGAACAGAATGTATAAGGAAAGGGAGGTGGGCATGTTCAATCTGGTGAAGAAGACACTGAGGGGTGACATTACTGCACTCTTTATAAATGTCTGAGAGGGTATCACAGAGAGAAGGGTGAAAATTTTGTTGTCTCCTGCTCTGGAAGGTAAGACCAGCTCTCATGGTTTTTAAGTTACGGGAGGGTAGATTTTGAATGAACATTAGAAGGAATGGTTTCACAGGAAGAGTGGTTTGGTAACAGAACCAATTACCTAGCGAGGTAATTACTCTGGACATCGTCAGAAACAGGCTGATAGGGCTACCTGATAGGGATGCTGGAACTGAAGCTGCTGCACTCTATGGCCTATGGGACCCCTTTAGCTTGGGGATTCTATGATTGTGGTCTCTGAAGCAATACAAAACAAGCCTCCTTTTCCATCAATGCAGCAGGATCTTCAAATATTTGAAGATGGCCATCACATTGCTTCTTAATTTTCTCCTACCATAGCTGCAGGTTTCACAATTATAGTCCACTTAGTCATCTTTCTCTTTCATCTTCTCCCAGCTGAGAGAGCAATTCCAAAGGAAAACCCAGAAGCAAACAGTCAAAGACAGATTCACAAACATGTGGGACATAATTATGCAAGATATATTTTTCTCTCTACTTCCTTATTCTCACAATTACATTTCAGGATCTGCTAAAAACAACAATTCCATAGCAATGAGCACAATGGATGAAAACACCAAACTCATATTCTTCTTTGATGGCACCATGACACAAAGAATACATTTTCTGTTTGTCTTTTCTGGCTGAAGATAAATGTATATTTCTGTGTTCTGATTACGTTTCTGTCAACTCACTGCTGTTCTGTACAGTTGGGTCTTTGCAAATGATTAAGGCTTCAAGGCATTCTCTCTGTTTCCTATACAGTTGGATTGTTGTTGTTTTTTTCCTTTCTTTTTTTAAATGAACAGAAAAATATGCTTGCATTTGTAAACATTGCTGAGTGAAACTACAACTTGCATGAGCTCTTTGGTACAAACAGCACATGAGGTGGCCACAAAGCAATCTTCCTCCCAATCATTTCTGCAACTGTTCCTTCCACTTCTCAACTAGAGCATTCATTTTCTTTGGTCTACTGAGCTCTTTGGCTTTTTTTTGCTGAATGTGCTAGGAAGGCATGTCAACTGTGATGGGGGAAATTGTCTATTGGGAAAGTGACTGAGACCACCAGCCTCATTTCATTTAGGCCACACAACCTGCTGATAGTAACAACTTCAAGTCACAACTGGTTAGATCCTGAGATAAATTAGTGGGGAGGGGGGAAGTTAACAATTCCACTTCTCACTGGAAAGGGTTTATGCATTTAGACTGCACACTAGGTTGAGAGAACATAGACTTTTCTGTACAAATTTGCATGCCTGGAGCTGCAGTTGATCAGGAATTTTCAAAAATGCACAACTACTGTTGTCTGGGCCCAAACCTGCATGGTGCAAGATGCTGGGAGGAGGGACCGCTTCTGCTGGGCTCCAATGGAGAAAGGACAAATGTTTTTGCACCTGTGTGAAGAATATGGGGGAGATGCAAAGCCAGAAGATATTTAAGGTCCTTCCATACCCTTCCTCTGTTGATGGCTAAAATCAAATTATCTGCTTTACTATTTTTGGCAACACAAGTTTGAAAGGGCAGAAGTAGAGCACTTTGGGGCTCGTCTGACATACAATCTGGACCATTGCATTTTTGTTTCAATACATTTTAATCTGGTTGTATTTTAAATTAGTAGAATTTTAAGTTGGTTTTGTTTTAAATTGGTTGTATTTTAAATGGGTTGAATTTTAATTTGGCATTTTATTTTGGTTGTGTTTTAAGTCAGATATATTATGCATGTGTTTTAATTTAGTTGTATTTTAAATTGGTTGTATTTTAAATCTGTTGAATCTCAATCTGGTTGTTATTATTATTATTATTATTATTATTATTATTATTATTATTTTTGTTTATTACATCATTATACACAACTAAAAAAGAACTAAAATAACATCAATTTAACATCTGTTTACAGAATTTGCATTTTACAAAAGAATATATTTACAATAACATAATATATAAGTACTGTTATATAGACCCCATCTCATATTATCATGTTCAATAGGATTTGGAGTCTAAATATTTCATATCCCCGGTTTTAATTTGATTGTGTTTAAGTTGGTGTTCTTTTAATTCAGTTGTAATTTTAAGTTGTAATTTAAGTTATTTTGTTTTAATTTAGTTGTATTTAAATTGGTTGTATTTTACATTTTTATTTTCATTCAGTTTTATTTTATTTATTGCATTGTAATTCAGTTTTATTTGTTGTCATTGTTGTTGTTCTTATGTGCCTTCAAGTCAGCTCCAACTTACAATGAGCCATCATAGGATTTTCTTGGCAGGATTAACATAAAGGATGATTTCCCACAACAGCCAGTAACCAGTTTTGGTTCAGATGTCTCAAAGTACTACTCCAATAATCCATTAGTGGGCGTGGTGTGGGTATGGGCCAGGTTATCCCTCCCTCAGACATTGTAGCATCATAACATTGTGATGCTGTAACATTAAGGAAGTATTATAGCTAGAGGAACCAATCATGAAGTGAGGGGCAGAGTGGAGGAGTCAGTGATGATTACTTAATGTGAATGAAAAAACAGTGTAATTGATGCTATTAAAGCACAAATGTGGAAAGGTTGTGATAGAGAGTGTCAGCAACCAGCTACCCTCACAAGAATAGCTGGAGCAAATTTCAAATGGAATAATTGTTACCCTGTTCCCTGGGGGTCCCGGGAGGGGCTCCCAAATAACCAAGCAAAAATATAAGATGGGGAAATTAACTCTAGCACTCTCTTAAGCTAGCGAGAGGCAGGGTAACTTAGCAGGGATCTTGTAACCCAATGTCTACGGGATCAGGTCAGAAGAGTGGTCAGACAAGTTTAAAATAGTAAAACTGATATCTTTATTAAAGGACAAACAACAGAAAAGACAACACAAGCGCACAGCTAACTGGAAATTAGAAACGAGAGTCTTCGGGGAAAATGGGTGATACGACACCTTATCTCGTAGTCCTGAAGAGATTGAGGGTTGCAGGAAGAAACCTCAGTGTGGTTTGCTGAGGGGAGCTCATCAGACCAAATGGCAGTAAGGAGAGAAGGAAGTCCAGAGCGATCCGAGGTGGTCTCGGAATCAGGGGCTTTTTATAGGGTGGATTGTGCCTACAGGCCATGCCATGCTCGGTGAGAACAATGCGAGTTTGGAATGGGACAAAGTTTTGGGAAAGGTCAAGTTTTACATGATGGGCTTAACGCAGATTTAACAATACAGTAGCCAGTATGCAAATGGCTTAGCATTGCGAGAGTGCCAGCTCGAGGCCGAGCGTCTTTGTGTAGAGTCACGCTTAAGCAAGATGTGTCTGCAAAAGAGGTCCTGAAGCAACGGAGTGGCGTTAATCTGCCTGCCTAAGTGGGGATTGGAATGTCCAACCATTAACCGGACGCACCTGCTTATGTGCTTGTCCAGTGGCCTCACAAACATGTGGAGCAGGGTGGCAGAAAAAGGTCAAGTGAAGGCCAAATAAGTTTGATATCAAAAGGAGATATCTAGTGCTATCACTGGGTATGTCTGAACCATAGTAACATAATGCAGCATAAATGAGTGGTAGGAGAAAGCTCTTAGCTATTAACCGCATTCTAGTGCATTTGCTAAAAAATTGAGTACTTCTGGAACACACTGCACAGATCCACTGGTTTAGAAAAGTCAAGAGCAAACTTTATCACAGTAATCATTTGCAATGACATTTTCTTATATAAGTTAAAGGCAGACAGGCCAAGATGTTCCTAGTGTGTGACCTTTGCATGACACCTGAAAATAATTCCTCTCTGCATTGCCATTTTCACCCTCAACAGGACTTCTGCTTACCATCCTCTAAAGAAATGTTATTAAATGGGCAGGGGTCTTTAGACTGAACAAAAATCACTGCGTTTCTTCTCAGCACGTATGTGGGATCCTTGAAGCCATTCAGCAAGGATGGAGTACTTGAAAAGGAAACATGTTTTATTCAACATGCATTTGGATGGATCTTACTTTAGAACTATGATATTCTTAACTTAGAGGTTTTAAAGCAGACAGCTTTTTATCAAAAGGGTATATAATGCTGTAGGGTAAAAAAATAATACCCTTAGTGTTGTCCCCTTAGAAAACCCTGTCCTGGGGTCTACAACTTTGATATAAAATTAATCGAACCCACCGGAGAGGTCACTCGAATGTGCATGTAGGCAATAACGGTCGTACAATTGAAAGAACCAGATCAGACCAGTAAAATCCCCAGTCACATAGCAACAGGAGACCTCATGTTGTGATAACCCATGGTGGACAAAAGGTCCTTAACCTTTAAGAAGTCCACTTGAAGGGAGTAAAAGTGTTCCTGGAAAACTGGACACTGGAAGCAATAAAACCTTATCAACTCCATCTCCAGAAACTCATACCACAACCTCAAAGCGGAGGAAGATCCTGTTATTTAGATCACACTTTGTTATCTTCCGAAAAATGCCAGGTGTGGAGTTGTTTTTCTTCTTCTGTCCGCGTTTGTTTTCCCCAGGAAAGGATTTGCCTTCAAAGTAAATTTTTCCTACAAATAGTCCTTGTTTTGGGGCTAGTTAGGCAGGAGAGATCAGACAAGGAGAGGAAGGCGATGCAATGATTATGATGCCTCCCGATCATACCAACTGACTGGTCCCCCCCTCCCAACAGCTACACATCTCCTCAGCACCTCTTCGCTGAGTTGCTGTTCAATCGCTGCTTCCCAGACCAAAGGAATTCAGGAGGACGTGCAGTATTATCCAAGCTGCAAATCCCTCAACAATCTCTCTATCTTATTTCCACTCTTTATTTCTATTAGCCCTTGGATGTGTGTGTGCATGTGTGCATGAGTGTGAACTATTACTATTCAATAAATTCATTCATTGGACCTTTTTGTGTGATTTCTGACTGAGCCTGACCCCATAAACATTGGGCTAAAGATCCTTAATTACCCTGCCCTCTTTGCATTGCTAAAGCAGTGCTCTTAGCTAATTTTCCCCACAAGTGACAATTTTGACAGGCGTTGGGAATCCCCCTAAGGGACCCCCAGCAAGCAGGGTAACATTAGCTTTGCCTTTTTAGTTCAACTGGGATTTCAGTGCCCATTTGCTATGCTTCTCCAAAACTTATTTCCCACTGCCCTTTCATCTGCAAACCAAGCTAGGCCCATCTTTCTCTAGAATTCCTTCACTCTGTGGTTAGAATATATGTTCTCCTTTGGTGGTAGACATCTGAACTCTAAAAGGTCCTTGACATTGCTACCAAGAGGTCCAAGCCAACTCTTGATGCAATCTCCGGATAGTCAGATTGAAGAGATAGCCTTGTGTGGCAGATCTGGGGCATACACAGATGGCAGCCTCAAGAATCCATCTCTCAAATTCCCTGGTTAGTATACCATGTGACCTTTCTTAACCAGAGTTCTAGTGCCTCACCAGACCACATACTCTGGGATTCCATAGGATCTAGCCATGACCGTTCAGATAGAATCATAGTGCTATAACTGTGTAGAGTGAAAGGGCCCTGGAAGAGAATGTGGCTCTTTCAGAGCCTTACTGTCATTGCTGGGATGGGACCAGGACTCAAATGATCCCCTCTACACCCGGCTAGCTGCCTGTGCAAGGGTAGTGTGGAGGACATGCTCCTTCCTTCCTCAGTGCAGCTTACTACTTTCTATGCTGCACTGGAAAAGGAAGTGCTTGATCGTGCTTCCATCTTTTCTGACTGGAGCATTACACAATCAGAGGACATTACTAGATTTTTTCTGGTAATGGTTTACCTTGCAATTGCAAAAGCTGGGGACATATGAGCAGTGGAACTACAACTATGTCATGTGAATGTATAACTCACAGACAGGCAGCAACACATCCCCATGTTGTGACAGTGTCATCATGCCAAAATCACGTGTGTTGGGCTGATTCCACTTATCATAGCCTACAGGATAGTCCACAAATGTTTGAACTGCATCGGAAGACAAAACCAAAGGCACCAAAATCAAAGTCACAATCTATTTCGGAGCTGTGCAACTTTTAATCTTTCCATTGTTGTGGTACCGAAATGCAGTAATCTCTAGCTAGTACAGCTGATGATAAGGGGTGATGTTGCTGTGGTCAATCAACATTGAGAGGGCCAAAAGATGTTCATCCTTGATTCATTTATTTTTCTCCTTTGGCTTTATTCATCCATAAACCTATGTCAGATAAGCTGCTTTATATGTTCTGAACAGTGGGGCCACTGTAATTAACGCACCTCTTACTTTAACCAATGCTGCAGACTTTTGTTTCAGAGGTCTGTGCTGTAGATTCTGCAGAGATGATGACCTAGAGCAGAGATTCAGCTTGCTTCATCTTCCCTTGTCTTCTTAGTTCTTTCTAAACTAGGCACTAACAATTTATCCAGAAGAGACAAATAAACAAACAAACAGAACTGAAATTCTAATGCTTTCTCTTTGAATTATATGGGTATATCCTTCATGATTATTTTCACATTCCCTGAAAGGAAGTGATTGAGGAAAGCAATAGACTTTGCAATTTGAATTTGTAATCTGTAATCTGGATGGGTATTTAATGAAGGTATTGAATTTCAGAAAGGAAAGAAAGAAACACCCGTGTGTAGCTTTCTGCATTTTTGCTTGGATGGCAATAGCATCTTTAGTAATTCAAACTGATGAGGCCTTTGTGTTTTTGCCTTGCTCTTTTTTGTTTTTCCTGTGGTAATTGCAAAATTCTGCATGATAGAAGCCACAATTGATTTCTGCTGATGTCAACAGGTAAGTGAACCAAAGCACAAAGGCACCTCAAAATACTTGTTGTGAAAGTAAAGATACCAAACAAACGCTACTTGTCTCAAATATTGAAATGTATTAGCTCTAATACTAATGCTGAAAGAGTTTTCTCAGAGAAATCAAACAACCTTAAATCTATTTTTTAAAATAAATCTTTATTTTATTAAACACAAACATAACAAATAACAAAAAAGCATAACAAACATAATCTACACGTTGTTAGAATGAAAACTAACAACACTGACAATACAAACAATATTAATAATACATGATACAACACAACGCAATGTAAGTAAAAATAATTTTAAAAAGTTGGTTCATGCCGTATAGTTGAACAATTACACATAAGTATTAAATCCTTTCTTTTATGCCATAACTGTTGATTATTACTAAACCTTTATCATTTATCATTGCAATTATCTACTGCCTTATCTATTTACTTATTATCTACTTAATTTTTCCAAGTTAAATTTTTATTAACCTATTCTCTATTTTATATTAGGCCATTTCCACATGATGATGGTCCATTGCTTCATTTCATTGCAGTCCCAGCAGGGAAAGGAGCTTGCCAGGAATACTTTCCTTCACATCTCGCCAGGTCGTTGAGGAAGGAAACGTGCTGGCCCTGCCTCTTCCTTCTGTAGCGCAGTTGGGCACTTGCCATTACTGCACTGGGGAAGGAAACATCATCACCAAGCTCCCACCATTCTGCATGGCCAGGAAGGATGGCAGCACTGTGCATTCTTAGGTGTAAACTTTTCCCCCCATTTTTCAAATACCGTGCACGATGCACGGGGACAAGATGGTGTTGGCACTGTGATGATGTCGTGAAGAAACACGACCCATGGAGTGCTGCCATTGTGTCCCAACTGCAGGGCAGCCACGCTGTGTGGAAAGGGCCTTAGATTCATTAATATAATACTATCTTATAATAATAGTCAATCAACAAAATAATAATACAACTAATCAGTGATCAAAAATAGTAATAAACATTATGAATTAATAATAACCATCCATATAAAAGTAGAAAATTACCTTCTAAAGCAACAAACAGAATATATCATTGAACTCTAGTTTAACACTCCTCATGTAGCATTAACAATTTAAAATTTTTAAATCTAAAAGCCTATTATGATCAGATCTCCTTCATTCTTCTTTAAAAATCAATCAACCATTTTCATTCAGATACAAATCAATTTTCATCCATACAAATCCACAAATCCAGATCTGCCTTTTAGGCTGTTTATAAAATTGTCAGTTTCCAGAGTTCCTACCAGTCTATTGAATCACTTGTCCACTGTAAATAACCCGAATCCTTGAACACCTTTGAGGCTGATGAAAAGAAATTTTCTAAAGTAAAGGTCTGTGGATTCATTTGATGAAATGGACTAGAGTTCATGAAAGCTTATTCTGGAAGCACCTTTCTCAGTCTCAAAAGTGCTACATGGTTCCTTGACATCTTTCTATGCTATGATAGACTGACATGGCTGTGTCTTTGGATACTATGTAAATGTTGTATTTTAGTCCATTCACCTGTATGGGAAAAAATACTGAGTGTGCCTCAAGGATGCCCCTACCCTTCTTCCTACCTTTGAAAAGCAAACTGGCTTGCATCTGAGGAGGCCCATCTTAGATTCTGTTTCTTGGTCAAACAACAGTGGGCCTTTCTGCACTACATTGTTACAGTGCTATTATTCCACTTTCAACATCCTGTGGAATTCTGGGGTTTGTAGTTTACTGAGGCCAAACAGCTCTCTGGCTGAGAATTTTAAAGGCCCCTCCCTAAACTACAAACCCCAGGATTCCATAGGAGATTGAAAGTGGAATAATAGCACTGTAACAGTGTAGTGCAGAAAGGCCCAGTGTCACAGAAATTTGTCTTCCTACATCTGGTGCAGCCATGTGGAAAAGGAGGCATGCTTGCTGGCCTCCTGGGAAGAGGAGGTAAACTATGTGCACTCTGTGTCGTGATGGAGAGCACAAGGAGTGGAGTCAGAGGTTACTCAAGGTCTCTCCACCTCCAGCTCTTCCTTGTTGTCTTCCAGCTTCAACCCACCCTCCTGCCTCTGACACAGTGTAACCTTGCTGGTCAACTTGGGGCCAGGTTCAAATTTTTAACCCTTTCCACATATTTTTTTTCCTATCCCGCACTGTCAAAGGAAACTTTGAGAACTGGCCAGGGTGGTGTCTTAAATAGGAAGCCATTTGACAGGTGGTAGGGAGTAAAGTAGGATCTGGTGAACACCATGGCACCTTTCTGGTAAAAGGGGGGGCTCCAGAATTGGCCTTTTAGGTCATGGAACTGGGAGGGTTGGGGAAAGAGACTTCACTTGGGGTTGACCTGAGTGCTAAACCCTCACATTAAAAGTTCCGTGACTTAGGGAGTGGAACCGCTGGTTGGCCCTCCAGATATGGGCTGGCCAGGGAGCAATTCAGTTTCTGAGTTCTCCCTGGAGCTGAGGTGTTTCATCCAGAGAAACCTGAGGAGGTGGTCTAGGGTGGAGGCCACCTGTCTCAGCTGCACCTACACTTTCACAGCTGTCAAGAGGGAAACATAAATAGGTTAAATTTAAATAAAGTGGCTCAGTTTTCAACCCAATTTTTTCTTTTTGGTCTCATTATTTCTTGGGTTTGTCAGCAAACTGGAGAGTAAAAACAGGCACCAAAGGTTAGTTAAAGCTGATTCCCTTTGAAAACAATGTGAACATTAGGTAGTCATGATTCACTTCTCTTCCACTGCTTGGATGGGCAATCACAACTAACATTTCCTGGCTTGTTTGCTTTTTTATTTCTGGTTTTGGTTGCTTATGTTTCCTTCAGCCCTTTATAAACCAAGGATAATAGGTTTTTAAAAGTATGCTCTATTTTAAGTCTGATTTTCTTTTAAGTCAAGTTTGTACAAGATGGAAAATGGGGTGCATATGTTTATATATTACACACATTACACCCAAATGGCTAGATATACATTTTGCATCAAAGCTATTTTTTCTTCTTCATGAAAATCTGTGTCACCTAAACCAGAAGCATTTGGTTTCAGATTAAATGTTGGATGACAGACAATGCAATACAGAGGATTTGGGTTTCTCAAAACAGCCAGCACTGACTCCAGATTCTCTGAAAATTGAATGGCTTTTGCTTGAGGTGAGATCGACATAACCAATCATGAACAGATTGACTCTGTCTGGCAGAGGCTGCTGGATTATTCCCTGGAGTTGACAGGTACTCCGTTTTATCCATATCCTCTTCAGTCCATCTATTTTTAAAGAGTTGGTAAGCACCTACCGATTAAAGATGGGTCAACCTCAAATGCCTGAATGCAAGGTGTTCTTCACTGAACCTTGCAAGCATTGTAGATTCACCTAGGGGGACACAGTAACATGTTCTCCCTTGAACTGATTCCATTCTGCAATGACAGAACTATCAAAAGACCTTTCTGCTTCATGGGATTATGTTAGAATCCCTTTGGGCATTGCTACATTCAAACTGTTTTTAAAAAATGATCAAAATACCAGTATAGAATGAAAATTCTAGCACAAGGGCTTTGAGGATCCTATAGTCCAGCCATGGCCGCTGACTGAAATTGCTTATCAGAACCTTTCTTCTGATGTTTAATCAAAGTCTGAAATCCTGAAATTTCTTCTTATTTCTTATGGTTCTCATGGACCCAGCTAGCATCTGTCTATTTTGTCATCTATACAACAACTGTTTAAATACTTGGAGACCACTATCACATCTCCTTTTAATGTTCTCTTCTCCATACTCAGATCACCCAATTTGAGTTGGTTTTCAGAATTCATGCTATCCTGATTGACTCCAGATGTGACCTGACCATCACTGAACAAAGGGGAACTTATAGTTGTGACCAAGGGTGTCACTGGACTTCCCTGCCCTCCTGAAATCTTTGCCCATCCCAGTAAACTGCAGGCATCCCACATTTGACAAAGTCCCTGACAAAAGTTGCTTGGTACAGACTTTCCTCCTTTTTCTCAGCCTTGGCAATGGGAGAATGGTGAAGGAGGGCTACAGAAACACAGACTTTCAGTGGTGTGCTGCAGCAGCATGTCTTCAAGAAACAATGCAATAAAATTTGAGCTGGGAAATCTGGGATTCTACTCCCATTGATCTACTGGAGCTGTTTGTGCCACTCTCCAATAGGCAAAGTAGACAGCAGCTGCCTCCAGAATCCATTACTGAGCATGCCTGAACAACAAGCAGGGAGAAAAGCGGAGAGAAGATAAGCCTGCCTAACCAGCTACATCCAATATATTAAAAAGGCATTGTTATTGTTCTGTTCTTTCAAGTCATTTACAACTTTGGTGATCCTAAGTTGAACCTATATCATTGGGTTTGCTTTCTACTTCCTCTGAGGCCCTTTTTGAATGCCATTTCTCATGCGAAAGGGCCTCTGGAGTGTCATGCAATTGTGAGGACCATTTCACATGACATCCTTCTAATTGCACAATGCTGCTGGGGCCAGCAGGCACTAATTGCACAATATATCATTTTTGGCTTCTTGCCAAAAATGATGCATGATTGTGGGTCACTCCGGGGCCCCACACACACTTCCCTTGAGTGCGGAGCTTCCGGAGCAGCAGTCCTTGCTCTTCCTCCCCCAGTGCAGCCTGGGAAAATACCCAGCTGCACTGCAGAAGGAAGAGGTGGAGCCCTCACACTGCCTGCTGGCCAGCAGGGAGCTACTGTGGAGATGGAGCAGAGGGGATGTGAGTGTCTCTCGCAAAAGGCTGCTTGCATGAGTCCCCCGTGCCCACACTGGAATCAGGTAAGCTGTGGAAAGGGCCTGAGGCTGAGATAGTGTGACCTGCCCAAGGCCATCTGGTGGGTTTCCATTTCTGAGCAGGGATTTGAACCCTGGTCTCCAGCATCATGGTACAGTGCTCAAACCACCACATCACTCTGGTTCTCTTAAAAGCATAGATCTACACATTTGTCCACTGAAATGGAAATAATTGAGAATAGTAGAGGTCACTGAATGGAACAGTCATCCTTGGATGCATTTGGGAAGAAGCTTTCAGTTGATCTCTGTAACATGGCAAATGTGTTTTGTTTTGTTTTTTACATATGCAAGAGTTGCCTGTGTTCCATTTCACACATGCCTATTGTTTGTTTTGAATTAAAATTTTGCTGAAACCTGTTGAATCACTCTCCTCCTCCTCCTCCTTTTTTTTCCTGATGAACAAATCTATTCCTGTTCTTTCCACATTATTCCTGCCTCTGGTAGCAAATTTTCTGTTCAAGAAGTAATGCCCAGGAACACATCTACTTCATTAACTCAGATATGCCTTTATTCTGAGACGCAGCTTTTTAAAAACTGTGCTCTTTATTCCAGATTCAACAGCACAACACAGGCAGGTAATTCCTCTGTTTCTCAGGCCTCATGGCAGTGCATCTTGAGACTATCCTGAAAACACTGGATTGTTTGTTCTCTGAGGGCTACAGCTTTGTGGACCTCTCTCACACTCCTCTTCCTCTCAGACTTTCCTCACCCCAGTCTCATAGGATGAAGATAAATGACAGTAGTATTCCACAAACCACAATGGATCTTCTTGGGGTTATCCCCTGAAGGCTGGAGTTGGGGTTCTTAAGTCAATGGTTGGCTATGAAGGAAGGAATTTACCCAGATCTTTGCAATCTCCTGTGGGTGTGTAATCAAGAGTTGGACTTGTGTCCCATCCGCCAGAATGCAGTTATCTGTTTTGCCTCTTACTCCTTGTCCTCTCCACTGCTTTCCACCTCTTTCTCTGGTTCTCCTATATTCTTTCCAGCTGTCCCACCTATCTGCTCTGTCTTCACTTTGCAGATTCCTTCTTTCCTTTGCTTAATGGTTTTCTGTAAATAACCTGTCAACTTATTCCTGGGTCTTCCTCTTTCTGTCGTTCACCTGTCCAAGTCTTGGCCAAGAGTGTTCATCCATCATAAGAATCTTGGGAGCTGCCACCTCTCTTAATTTGAGACTGGGGTCCTCGGTACTGTAGAGGGAGGCATCCTGCTAAGTACCCTGATGGTGTGACAATAGTCCTTCAAAAGCCATTTTTAAGTGTTTGGTTGAACGTGGGATGGCTAAAAATAAGTAAGGCAAGACTAGTAAATATGTGGTTCTCCAGAAATTTTGAACTCTCATTACCCTCAGCTCTTGGCAGCTTCGTTAATGTTGAAGTATCATACTGTCGTAGTACACTTGGGGAAATGAGAAGCAAGGTGGTCAGTTAGCAGTCTGAAGATAAAGAGCCAGATTATCAGTCAGAAGCCAGGGAACCAAAACCAACAGGAACATGCAAAAGAGTAGGGTGGATTCAGAAAGAGGGCTGGGTCTCTAAACTGTAGCCATTTCTGCACTAGAGTGTGTTATAGCGCTATGATTCCACTTTCAACATCCTATGGAATCCTGGGGTTTGCAGTTTCGGGAGGGGCCAGCTGGATTCCATAGGATGTTGAAAGTGGAATCATAGTGCTATAACACACTCTAGTGCGGAAATGGCGTGTATCTCAAGGATACTCAGATTATTTCCAGTGGCTACAGAGCTGCAGGTGTGCTGAGTCTTTCCTTAAACACTCCAGTCCTGCTAGTATCTGCAAGGGAGAACCAGCACATAGCAATCATTAACCTCAAGAGGGCTGAAGATTCCACCCTGTTGGTAAGACAAGGACATACATTATGTGAAGAGTTGCAGGTACAGTCAGCAGAACACAGTATGATCTCCCATTACACCTTTTTGCATGTTGCAGAAAGCTAACCATTTGCAAAGACAGGCACATTGAGCTAGACCAAACTGTTAGCCCCAACTAAAATAAATCAGTGGGAACAATTTCCATCAACATCCCCTTCAATGGGTCTGTTTTTCTTCGTTCATTGTATGCATGGCCAGTGCCAAGCTTGGAAGTAACTAGTTGCAAGAAATTAGTTGTAATTACTTCCTTTTCCAATAGCTAAGACATAATTAAATTACACTGAGACTGGAATTTATTGATGGATGTCACTGTTGTGGTATAATAGCTAATTTTAGCTATTTTAATAATTACTGGGGTGTAGCTTCACTAAGTGTTGGCAGGGAAATATTTCATGGTCAAGTGACTGCAGTGTGTTACGCCTTATGCTTTTGGCTTGCGCTCTGCCATGTGTGTTCAGTCAATGACAAGGTCAATGACAGAACACTGTGTTTTATACTGCAGCCCAGTGGCTTGTAGCATTCAGATGTGTCTCTAAAATTAACTAAAAATGGACTATTTCAGTCACTTTGAGAAATAGAAAACTAAAAGGTTAGTTAGTTTTAGACACAGTAACTATTTAAAAGACTGGGTGAAAAACAGTAGCAAATCACGTTATGAAAGTAATTCTCTATGTTCTGTACCAGTGTGTAAATCTATGTCCACTTTTAAACTCACTTGTTAAGGCAACAGGTCTTATTTTCTCACCATCTGAAATTTATTGTTCTGTTAATGTAGTCCAACATTATATTAGCTTGCTTTGAAGCAATATTGCTTCTTCTCTCACTGCCATGAATCATGATGAAAAAATAGTCATTTGCTATTTGTTCCCTGGCTGAGAACAGGTTTCCCCAGTACCTAAGAAACCCCATCAGGGAGAGTACCAGCAGCTGTCTGGCTACTGTAAGATTTTTTTTTTTTCATTTCAGGAAGCATTCATCTATATAAAAATACATTTTTTTAAACAGAAAGATGTTTTCTGCACAGAAAAATCATGCATTTCTGCAGAGGAAACATGTTCTTTGTACAGAAAAACCATACCTATTTTGGCAAGTAAAGAGTATTTAATATTTTATTTTATTTACATTATTTTATTTTAAAAAGTTAAAAATACTTTGATTATTTGAAGGAATACCTACACACAGCTTTAAGTATCAGAATGCCAGAAGTCACACTTGCAGTCAGTGCAATAATTTTTTAGAGGAGTGAAAAATCATTGGACAAATTGAATTAGCCCATGACTGTACAGGTATACCTCAGTTAATGAAGGAGATGTGTTCCCAGGCATCACTTCTTTTAACAGGAAATGTGGTACCATGGCAAGAATATGTATAGGTTCCTACACCACAAAACAGAGCAACAATTCAAAATGTCTCAGGACAACATTTCATCTAAAACTTACAATATGGGGGGAGGAGCCAACTACGATGGCAGAGAGAGGCTAAATATTCGACTCCCGGAACAGATGATTATAAAATAATTCCAGAAGCCTTTTTCAAAACAAAGAAAGAATGTGAGTAATTAATTGAATAATGTGGGAAAGAATGTAAGATAAGATAGTGGATTGGTTTCGATTCTTCTCCAACTGGAGGGAAAATAAAAGACTCTGTTTAAACTGCAAATAACTGTTGAAACGGACCGAAAGCAAAACAGTTTTTTCCCCCCTTTGTGGTCCTTGAGATATATGCCGCCTAAAAAAAAGGTCTATAAACACCCTGTTTGGAAGCGACCTACAGCAACAGATAAAACATATAATCGTCTAGTTAGAGATTTTGAAAATATAAACTTAAACTTTAACGGAGACGAAAAAGTCATTAAAATGGCGGCGAAGAAAGCTGCGAACGGAGCTAATGAAGAGATAAAAACTTTTATACACAAACTTATTACAGAGTCTAATCAAGTTCTTGTTACTACAATAACATCTAATATAAGGGCAGAAATGGGGCAATTGCAGGAAAAAATCTCACAGGAGTTAAAAGCATTGGACCTTAAAGTGGATGATATAAAAAAAACCCAAGGGAATCAGCAGACCAGACTAGCAGAACATGATGGCAGGATTTCTTTGTTAGAGAGACAAATTATCCAGCTCCAAGACCAGAACAGAAGAAACAATGTGAGGATTCGTGGACTCGCAGAGCAGCCACAACAAAGTCAAAAATCCTTGAAAGAGGAAGTTTTAAAATGGCTAAAAAGCATTGTTCCTGAGATTTTATGGGAAGATCATGACATAGAGAGAATTCATCGTGTGTCAGCTGCAAAAAGAGGAATAATTCCCAGAGATATTATAATGAGAATTGCGAATTTCAACAAGAAAGATGATTTGATGAGAGCTGTTAGAAAGAATCCAGGAATATTGAAGTATCGAGATAACACAGTGGAAATTTATAATGACTTATGCCGCGAAACAATAAATTGGAGAAGGGAAATGAAACCCTGCATCATAGTTCTACAGAGAGTTGGGATAAGATACAGTTGGGGATATCCCATCTTTCTGAAATTCCAATATGCTGGCAAATACCACAGAATAAATTCTCTTGAACAAGGATTGCAACTCCTGAGAGAACTGAAACTGATCCAGCAAGAGGAAAAGGAAGAAGAAGGAGCAGCGGGAGGAGCAACTGAGGAAGGAGTAGTGGGAGGAGTAACTGAAGAAGGAGCAGCGGGAGGAGCAACAGGAGGAGCAAAGAAGAAGACTTCGGGAGATAAACGAAAGGACAGAGGCTGAGGAGGACTGGAAGAAACAATATGATATAACAGAAGAAGAAGAAGAAAGAGAACTTCATAGAGTAGGAGAAGGGTAGATGACTACTGAGTAAAATATATTCTTATAGATTATAAATGCATAGAGATAGATTTATATATATATAAAGCAAGAGGGTAGAGAGAGGGAAGGGAGGGGGAAGAGAGGGAAAAAAAATATGGGAAAGAAAATAAATCGGGAGAGGGTATTGGTCTCTATGCCGGGAGTTGACATACCTTCACACCCCCCCCCAGGACCATGGCTGGTCGTTTCCAAGGCAGAAGCGCTTTGGAGGAAGAGGGGGGACAAATGTTTGTGTGGGGAGGGGAGGGGAGGGCGGGAAGGGGGAGGGGAGTGGGAGGGGGGAAGGGAAGGGGAAGGGGAGCACCATCACATTAAAGAGCCAATGGGGAGTGGGATTAGAAAATTCAAAATATGAAAAATGGAGAATAGATTGAGAATATCAACATTGAATGTGAAAGGTTTGGGGTCAATAATAAAGAGAAAAAGGATAGAATCGATATTAAAAAAAGATAAGGCCAATATAATTTTTTTACAAGAAACACATGGGAAAAGAGATAAAAAAAATGAGCTTAGATTGAACTGGGTAGCTATTTATGAGGAAGCATTTGGTACATCCAAATCAAGAGGAGTTGCAATAATAATTTCCAAAAGATGCAATTTCATTGTAACAAGTGTGGAGTTAGACGAAAAAGGTAGATATGTAATTATACAAGGTGAAATAGATGGAGAAACATATGTCATAATGAATATTTACGCACCTAATGAGAAGCAAAAAGAGTTTTATGAAGAAATATTTAATAAGATCAAAAAAATGAAAGGAGATTATACAATAATCGCAGGTGATTTTAATATGGTGATGGATAAATGGAAAGATAAATCAGATCCATCAATTAGAGATAGATATAATAGTATAACAATTTTGAATAAATTAGTGAGTAGAAATGAACTGATAGATGTTTGGAGGCTAATAAAGGGTGAAGAAAAGAAATATACGTATTATTCATCAGTTCATAAAAATTACTCAAGAATAGATTATATTTTTGTTTCAAAGAATATGATACCTAGATTAATAAATACAGAAATTGAAACAATAAAAGTGACAGATCATGCTCTGATGAACTTGGATATAACTATGAAAAGGAATTATAGAGAAGCAAAAAGATGGAGACTGGATACTAAGTTATTTAATTATAAGGAGATAGTAAATAAAATAGAGAAGGAGTGGCAAGAAATTTGGGATATAAACAATAAGGAAGTAACACAAGATGTATTGTGGGATACAATGAAGGCAGTGGTAAGAGGATTATGCATTAAAGAATCAAGCAAATTAAAGAGACAATTAGGAGAAAAAAAATTAAAATTAGAAAAAGAAATAAAGGAACTAGAGAATGATTATATAATAGATAGAACTAAACAGAAATTAATAATATTACAAGCAAAAAGAGATGAATTAGAAAAGATAGAAATGGACGAAGTTCAGAAAAATCTAATATACTTGGAAAGGGAATATTTTGAATATAGTAATAAAAATTCTAAAATGCTGGCTAAATCAGTACAATCAAAAAAAACTAGAAATATGATTGGCGTAGTTAAAGATAAATTTGGTAAAGAAAAAAGGTTGATGAAAGAGAAATTAAAAATATTTGAGGAATTTTTTCGAGAATTGTATTCAGCAGAAGATAAATCTTTAGAGAACATAGAGGAGTATATTAATAAAAATTGGAAAGTAAGACTAACAGAACAAGATAAAGGATTGATGGAAGAAATGATATCAGAAGAGGAAATAGAAGAAGTAATAAATAATTTAAAAGGAGGAAAATCACCAGGATTGGATGGACTAGGTCCAGAATATTATAAAACATTTAAAAAAGGTTTAATTCCTAAACTAAAAGTGTTATATAATAGTATATTGAGGGGTGAAAAAATTCCATTATCATGGAAGCAGTCACTAATAATATTAATTTTAAAACCAAATAAGGATCCTATGGATCCAGGTTCTTATAGACCAATATCTTTAATAAATCAAGATGCAAAAATTTTGACAGCAATAATGGCGAAGAGGTTAAATAAATTTATTTATAAGTATATACATAAAGATCAATGTGGTTTTATTCAAGGAAGACAGATGGCAAATTTAATAGGGAAAACGATAAATAAAATAAAAATAATGGACAGAGATAAACAAAAAGCTGGAATTTTAGCCCTAGATATATTTAAAGCCTTTGATTGTGTGGAATGGCCGGCATTAAAAACAATTTTAAATAAAATAGGATTAGGAGAGAGATTTAAAGGGTTAATAAATCAATTGTATTCACATAATACATCTGTAGTGATGGTAAATGATGGATTTACAGAACAGATTCAAATAACAAGAGGAACGAGACAAGGATGTCCATTATCTCCAGTTTTATTTGCAATAGTTATAGAAATGTTAGCGAATGTGATAAGAAATGATGAGAATTTGGAAGGAATTGGAGTTAAGGAAAAAAATAAAATAAGCTTATTTGCAGATGACACATTGTTGACAATTAAGGATCCAATTGAAAAGATAGATAGGATAGATAAACATTTAACAGAGTTTGGGGAGAAGACGGGATTAGAAATAAATTGGGCCAAATCAGAAATAATGTTATTTAATTATACTAAAGAAGAAGTACAAAAATTTATAAGTAGTAAAAGAGGATTACTTAAAATAAAAGAATCAATTAAATATTTAGGAATAGAGATTACAAAAAATTTACAAGAATTACAGGAAAAAAATTTCAAGAAATTAAGATTAGAAACAAAAAGGAAATTAGAGGACTACAAAAATATAAAGCTATCGTGGTTTGGTAGAATAGCAGTGGTAAAAATGAAAATTTTACCTAAAATTAACTTTTTGTTTAGAATGTTACCAATAAAAATATCAGAGGAAGAATTAAAGGAGTGGCAAAAGATATTAAATAATTTTTGTAATGGAAGTAAAAAATCGAGGATTAACAAGAAATATTGGTATAAAAGTCAAAAAGAAGGTGGCCTGGGACTTCCAAATTTAAAATGATATTATTATGCAAATCAATTGAGATATATCATAGAGGGGGTTTCAGGAAAGGGTGATTTAGATTGGTTAGAGATAGAAGATATGAATATTGAGACAAAATTAGAAAATATATTTTTTAAGAATTTTTCAAAGAAAGAAATGGAGAAGATAGAAAATCCTTTTATAAAAAATATAATAGAAATATGGAAAAAAAATAAAAGAAAATTATTACCGAATATATCAATATTAACTCCGATAGTGATGATGGAAAAATTTCCAATAAATTTAATAGAAATAACAGAGAAAGAAATAAAAAAACAAAAAATTTATAGATTAAAAGATTGGATGAAAATAATGATAAATAAAGATAGAATGAAAGAGAGATTGCAGGAAACTAAAATATCCTGGTTAAATTATATACAATTAGAGCAATGGACAAAGAGTATGAAAAGATATGTTAAGGATTTTAAAGAATATACTAAATTTGAACAAATTATTATTCAAAGAGAAAATATGCAAGAAAATGAAATACTAAAAGGTATTACAAGTGAAATATATAAAATATTAGCAAAAGAACAAGAAGAGGATTTTCTTAGAAAAATGTGGGAGGAAGAGATAGTACAAAATATAGATATACAAGAATGGAGAAAAATTTGGAAACAACGTCATTTAAAAAAATTATCAATAAGAATAAAAGAGAATTATTATAAATTAGTGTGGAAATGGTACTTGACTCCAGTGAAATTAAATCAAATAGATGAGAAATATTCAAGATTATGTTGGAGAGGATGTCAAGAAATTGGTACATATATGCATATGTGGTGGAATTGCAATAAGATAATGGAGTTTTGGCAAAAGGTTTTTAAAGAGATAAAAGAGATTATAGGAGCAGATATACCAGTATGTCCAAATATTGCATTGTTGTCTATATATGATAAGGTTGAGTGTACTCAAGTAAAGAAAGAATTAATAACAAATTTGTTAACTGCAGCGAGATTAATAATAGCAAAAAAATGGAAAGCAAATGAAAAATTTCAAATAGAGGAATGGTATAACGAAGTGTGGAAAATTGCAATTAATGATAAACTAACATGTAGAATTAGGTTTATGAAAGGTTTGGTTAAAGGGAATGATTTTGAAGAAATTTGGAAAATATTTTTGGATAAAGTTCTGAAAAGAGATAGTAATACTACCCTGTCAAAAGAAGAATGGCAATTTTGGAAAGTGGATTAAATAAAAAGTTGGCTCTGGGGGGTGGGTATTTTTTAGTTTTAGTTTTGTTTTTCTTTTATGTTGTATATTTTGTAATTCTTAGTAGGTGTGTGTGTCAAACTTGTGATTTATAGATTTAAATGGATAAGTGATGTTAATGTTTTTTTTAAAAAAAAAGTTAAAAGAATTAACAATAGAAATAGATTAAAGGGGATGTGAAAAATATTGAATTAAATGTGAAATTATAACAGTTGAACAGATTTATAAATTTAAGGGTAAAGGTGCAAAATAACAATGAAAGTTAGTATTGCTTAAGAGAAGAGAAAAAAAGAAAAAGAAAAAAATTTTTTTTAATTCACTATTATGTATATCACATGGTGTTTAATTTTTTTTTCTTGTTTTGTATTTGTGATTCAGTTATATAAATAAATAAATAAAAAAAACTTACAATATGCACATGCCAAATGGAACAATCAGGTCAGGTAAGCCTTAAAAAGATAACCAAACACATTGTGAATCCAACTCTGAATTTTTTTTCTTTTAGCAGCCTCCACATTTTTATGATTTTCAATTTGGTGGCCTCGTTACTTCAAAATGTGGGTGCACAAGGGCCACAAGCGATGCCAGTACCTCCGTTTGATAGTGGGAAATTAGTTAGCTCAAAGTCAACAGGCCTGCAAGGGGCAGGTAACTTAATAAGATCTTTCTCCCTATGTTTATGGGGCCCTTTCAGGAAAGGACCATCCCAAGAGTTAAATTATGAACTAAAAATATGTTTTATTGATAGAAATTCACACATGCATATGAAGATCCAAGCATTCACACAAGCATACAAGGACTAGTAAAAAATGGATGGAAGTGTGATAGAGGACTTTCAGGGATGAGGCTGTAATTACCAGTCCAGAGACCAGTGAGGAAAGCAGCGACATGGCTTAGGTAGGCACCTAAGGACAGTTCTCATTTGGGAATTGAACAGATAGCACAACATTCAGAAAGGCAAGAGACTGCACTGGACTGAAATCAGGGGTTCTTCTATCCAAAAAATATCCTGCAGGTATGGGTATGAATTGATCTCCCAGCCAAGTGGACAATGGGAGTTGCAACACAAACAATGAGGTCTGGACAATGAGGTCTTAGTGTTTAGGTGACAAAAGGGTAATGGCTGTTGTAATAGCCGTATATTGTGGAGAGATGGGGAAACAATAGGGAAATGTCCAGGTGTTCGAGGTCAGAGTTAAGACAATAACAATTAGGTGGGGTTTCAGCTCTGAGATGTCCAGCTCATTATCTTTAAGCCTATTATCTCAAGATAGACTTGGTTCTGGCCTAAAAGGCAGGTATGGCTGACCTGCCTTGCAGTCTCATGTTCACAGCCAGTAATATGCCTCTTTCAGCATAACCTTCCAGTCACCTCAAGTATTATTTATATCAACACCAATTAATAGTGCCAATTAAATAATATCTGCCAATTAGACCATGCCAATCATGGGGGGGGAGTACTGTTACAGCCAAGCTTACAGATCTATGACTTCTAAAATATATTCTGGGTGTAGCTGAAAGCAGCTGCTTTTTTCCTTGCTTGTTGTAGTTAGGCACACGTGGCCAGAGGAAGATTGGTTACAAATGCTGGTGTGTACTTTATTTTATTATTTCATTTTATTCTGCATGTTACCTTGAAGATCATTTGATGAAGAAACAAAACATAAATATTTAAATCAGCTGTACAATGACCACCAGTTTGGCAGTCTTTGAATATGTCAAAAACACTGTCAATGTCAGGCAGGGCTAAGCAATCACAGAGGCAGCAACTGGGGTTTTATGGCTTTTAGTAATTAGGCAATAAAGTAATCAAGGGGTTACAGTACCCAAAGCAAACAGAGGCAGTAAATAAAGCCATAAAGTAATTAAGGGGTTACGTCACCCAAAACGAATGGAGGCAGTGAAACTCAGCAGCGAGGACTGACCAGAAACAGGAAGCCCATGAAACCGGATGCAGATTCACGGGTGGTAAACAGTTGTTGCCCCGTACCCAACTCCCTCCCAGCGTCTGTCTTAAATAGTCTTTAGCCCAGCTGGGGCTGATCAAATGTCCATTGGCCTGGCTCTCAGTTGGAGGCCCTCAGACCTCAGACGCTTCTCTTGCAAGTGCTTTGATCTATGAACTGCCTCCTTTTCCTGTCACCTCTGGAGGAACGTGGGGGGAAAGTCTGCAGCAAACTCTGGGCTGGAGTCAGAAACAGCAGCTTCTGTTGGGCCAGAAGCATTTGTCTCCTCTGCTGCAGGTACCAGCCCTGGGTCAGCTGTGGGGTCGCTGGCAGACCCCTCTCTTGACTCTGCAGGAGCCCCCTTTCCCTCCACGGGCTCCTCCCTCGGCTGGGAGTCCAAGTCTAACTCAGAGTCCCCGTCTGAATCGGCAGCCTGCTCAGCCTCGGCAGCCTGCTCAGCCTGGCTCATGACAAACACTCCATTTCCAGTTTAGATCCACATTCTGCCAAGAAAAGCAAATTGTGTTTGTACCATGGTTGGCTCAGATGAAAACCAAGAAGATGCCCAAGAGTCATTCTGTTTTTGTGGGATTTCTATATCTCGGAAGTCTATCAAGCTTGGATAAGCTTTTGAGATTTTTTTCTGCTTATCCAGTTGCACAGATTCAATCCTCAGAATGTGTTTACTATTATTCTGTTTCTACCCATACATCCATTGATTTTCTTCTCTCTCTCCTCTCCCTCCCTCCCTCTCTCTCTCTTTTGGGGAGGGGTATTAGGGTCTTAAGTCTGTAGGATGAGGTTTTTTAGCAGAGCCTCATGCTGAAGTACCCACCATTTCTTAGGCGGATAACAGATTTGGCATTAAGCCTTCAAGAGAATTGTTCCCTCGGCTCCAGCCATATGATGAGTTGTGAGGGGTATTTGAACGTTATTAATGCTGGATTCAGAGCTCTAACATACTGTGGACTTTCCCTGACAAAGGAGATGTCAGCCTGAAAGGCTGCAAAGCATAAAATAGACATAACATTTTTTTTTAAGTTAGCCTCAGCTAAAGACATTATAGGAGCCTAGAGGGCTTTTCTTTTAAAAAGCAAGGAAGTCTGTCTATTAGATATCCGGGCATACGTTAATGTTATTATTGTACTGGCAATTACTGGTAAATGAAGATAGTTTGGTACATTTTGCACATATTTTCCCATGAGGGAGAAAGCAAGCGAGGTCAAATATTCTGAAAAATAAACCTCAGAGCAAGGTATGGGAATAGAAAGCATGTAGCTCAGGGTGGGAATGATGAGGTCATCCAGTTGTTGTTGAGCTGCAACTCCTGACATTTCCACACTAGGAAATGGCCCTCCCTAAACTGCAAACCCCAGGGTTCCATAAGATGTTGAAAGTGGAATAATAGCGCTATAACAATCTAGTGAGGGAATGGCCTCCCAGCAGACCTAGCCAGCAAAGATAATGGTTGATGAATGCTGGGAACTGCAGGTCAACAACATCTGGAGGGTCAAGGCATTCCCACCCTTGGTTTAGTTGAAGGTGCTGAACATTGTTTAGTCACAAAGGTCATCTTGTAGTAGTGTGGTGTAATGGTTATTGTTTTCAGTGGAAATCTGAAAGACCTCCCTAAGTTTGAACCTCTGTACAGCTATATAGTTCACTCCACAGCCTTGGATTGGTCACTTTTACTTTTCCTGAACTACCTACAATCACAGTTCTTGAGCAGAGGACGCAACAGCTACCTGACCCACAACTTCCCTCAGGAAACTGAAAAACCTCATTTTGTGTCACCTCAGATTATGATGTGTCCATGACCACACCCAATATGTTTTCCAGAAGACTGACATGTGGTACAGAGAGAGCACTGGTGGTTTCTAGAAGAAAATCTTTTTAGTCAGGGTGGGCAACTTTCAGAGGCTGGGGGTCCACATTAGCCCTTCAGGAGACCATGCTGAGACACACTTCTTGCCACCTCAGCCTCTGCAAAACAATTCAAGGACCTCAGTTCAACATCCCTATAATGTAGTTTAGTGATCCTTATCTAGACTTTATGCTATGCTGATTCATACACCGCCTGTTCACACTGCAGCATTCAAAGCCTGTATGATGAGGCAGCTTTGGGGCTTTAAAGTAGGTTGGAAGGGAGGCGTGTTGGGGTGCTGGGTGGAGAAGATAGGAATGCCTATCTCCATAGCACCCAAAAGAAGATACCCAGATGCATAAGAGACATTTAGGTGTATGGCTGTCCCGATCTGAATTTTGGACTTTTTCCCCCTCCAGAATGTTCCCAAACACCCTTTAGGGGGTTGGCACATTTTTATCATGTTTTTGCCCACAGGGCCATTTTAGGCCCAGAAGAAGGCTCTTTTTAATAACAGGAAGTGACCTGGATGTCACTTCCCAATCACTTCTTGTTCAAGTCCTCTCTTGAACTTAAATGGCTCAGGGGTCCCCAAAATATCATGAAAATACAACCACCCCCACCCCCCACCAGACTATGTTTGGTGGCATTTAGTGAAAAATCATTTTTGAAAAAAAATTCAATCATTTTTTGACCCTTGTGGGGCCCTGAGGGATGCCCCCAGCTCACAGGCAGCACTTTGCCCAACCTTGTTTTTAAAATTTACCCTCCAACATTTCCCAGATGAAAACTGAGACAGATGAGGCCAAGTAGCATTGGAGTGTCATCAAGATGGCAACAATTACTAATAAGAACACAAGCTAGGAGAGGCTGCTGCAGTTGCTTTTGCCTGAGCCTCCTGAGAAGGGCAGTTCTTGGGCCATTTTCACACCAGACTGTTATAGTGCTATTATTCCGTTTTCAACATCCTATGGAATCCTGGGGTTTGCAGTTTAGGAAGAGGCCTTTAGAATTCTCAGCCAGAGAGCTCTTGGGCTTCAGTCAACTGTACTGTCTTGAATAGGCCAGTTACTATGAAGATAAGGCCTAGCAGCAAAGAGGAGGGCAGCGTATTCCCCTCAGGAACCCAACTTCTGTATGTTAATAACTCTGAATACAGATTGGATTGGGGAATAGGGGGAAAGTTACAGGTACTGGACCAGACAGTTTAGGGAATTAGAGACACAGGATCTCAAATCTTTCTAAGTATTACCTATAAGAAAATAAAATCCCTGCAACATCAGGTATATCTGCTAATGGTGATTGTGAATTCCAGCGGTAATCTTCTCCTAACCAAACTCTAATTGAATGATACAATGATCATAGAACTTGACAAGATGCTGTTTTTTAAAAAGTAATTTTTTTGTATACACATTACAAAGCTCCCAAAACTCACTCATCCTATCAGTGCTGTTAAAAAACACTGGTCCTTTTCGCACGGGCTTTCCCGGGCGAAATACCCCGTGAGCCGTGCGGGAGTGGGAGCGTCGCTCCGCACGACGCACTCCCACTTCCGGCGCTCTCACGGGGCTGCAGCGGCGCGAGCGCGGGGTTTTTGATTTTCGCTTTCAAGCGAAAATCACTCCGCGCTCGCGCTATGCTCCCGGCGCCCACATGCACTCACCTGTAGTGCGGTGCGTCGGGGAGGCGGCCGGGTCGCGCCTCCTTCCCTCCGCCCGTGCGGAAGGAAGGGGCGGGGCGGGGAGCTAGCGCGGCGGATGCGAGAGCATCCTGCTTCGCACGGGCGGGGGGCTGCTCGCGACAGCCTCCCGCTTTGCGTGCGCGCGCGGGGGGGCGGGCGCGACTGCCTTCGCTTCTCTCGCGCGCACGGGGAGGCGGCGCAACGGGCTCCTTTCTCGTGCGCGCGCGGGGGGGCGACGCGACTCCTGCTTCTCGCACGTGCGGGGGGGCGCGAGAAGCGGGAGTCGCGTCGCCCCCGCGCGCACGCGCGCGAGAAGGAGCCCGCGCCGCCGCCTCCCCGCGCGACTGTCTGTCGCTCCTGGCGCGCGCGGGGGGGGGCGGGCGCGACTGTTTGTCGCTTCGCGCGCGTGCGGGGGGGCGGCGCGAGCGGCTCCTGCGTCTCGCGCGAGTGGGGGGTGCGGAAGGGACAGGCTCCTTTCTTGTGCGCGCGGGGGGGGATGGACGCGCGAGCCGCCGCCGCCGCCTCCGGGAGGCTGCTGCTTCCCCGCTGGTTCCTTGGCGTGCGGAACGAAGGAGGGGGGAAGTGACAGCCTCCCGGAGAAGGCTTCTTGCGCGAGCCGCCCGCCCCCGCTCGCGCAAGAAGCCTAAATGCGAAAAGGGCCACTGACACGACTTCTGCTTCTTCATTCCATTTTTTTTGAAAAAATCAATCTAGCAAGTTTTTTCACCTAAAATTTGGCCCAAGAACCTCACAAGTAAGGAGAAAAGTAAGGGTAAATGTTACCTATTACACAAATTTACCTTATTACCAGTAGTAACAGGAGCAAGAAGAAGAATCTTATTATGTCCTTGTAGCACTAAAAAGTAAGGTTTTCTCGCTAATATTTTTATTTGTAATGCACAATATTCAAATGCTTGAGATATCCAAACCCTGGACAGGAGTGGGTTTCTGCATCCGGTTTGGAAGGCCAGAATCAGTCATTGTTGACTAATTCAGATATTACATGGAAACTAGGGCCATTTCCGCATTAGACGGTTATAGCGCTATTATTCCACTTTCAACATCCTATGGAATCCTGGGGTTTGCAGTTTAGGGAGGAGCCAGCCAGCTGCAAACCCCAGGATTCCATAGGATGTTGGAAGTGAAATAATAGCGCTATAACAGTCTAGTGAGGAAATGGCCTAGGATTAGCTCTAAACTAAAAATGGGGGGAAGTTATGAAGGAGAAAGGAGGAAAGAATATGAGACCACAGCTTCTTCTGAACTGAACCTTAATGAATCTGTTAAAAAAAAAAAAGGGCGAATAATCTTGTACTCAGCACCCTGTAAAAATGTAGGAGAGGGAGGGAGCGAGAGAGAAAGATTCAGATTTAATGCATGATGAAGGAAGTCTGGGGAGAGAGGATATGAATTTTTTGACAGGAATGAGGAAATTTTTCCAGAGCTGTAATTATGGTGTTAGCCTGACACAGATGTTAAGCAGAAAAGGAAAAGGCTATCCTAGAAGAATTAGTGATAATTTTTTTTCAAAAACTGTTGTCTGAACTATAATTAATCTTTGAGTCAGCTTTAAAGTTGGTCATGGCTATAAAATCAGCAAATAAATAAAAAAAACATAGAAGTTTGCACAGACCACTCATGCGAGCAAGACGGGACAGTTAATATGCAAAAGGGAATGCATGCAAAATGAAAAAGCAGCCTGTTGCCTTCATGTCCAAGCAGAAACCTTTCCAACCCTTCTTTCTTAGCAATGGTGCCCTCCTGACACAGATGTTAAATAGCTAAGAGAAAGGCTAGACTAGTGGAAGATTTAAAAAAAACAAGACTAATATTCAGGAGGATGAACTGATGAGATGTGAAAAGGAGATTTGGTACAGAAGAGACTGAAGTTATTTCCGCACTTGACTGTGAAAGTGCTATTATTCCACTTTCAACATCCTATGGAATCCTGGGGCTTGCAGTTTGGGGAGGGGCCTCCCATTCCATAGGATGTCAGAAGTGGAATAATTTCACTTTCACAGTCAAGTGCGGAGGCGGCCCGAGAGACCGTGAGTGGTAGGGTTGCCAGTCTTCAGCATTCACAGACCATCTTCAGCCAGAAGGCTAGATGAAATTCTCTAGGTTTGAGGGCTCTGCTTTGGGCAAGAGGAATGGACTATGGCCCTTTCCGCACCTTACCTTTTCTCGACGTCGGCGCGCGGGGATCATGCAAGAAACCTCTGGCTAGAGGCACTTGAGTACCCTCTGATTCTCCTCCTCAGCAGCTCCATGCTGGCCGGAAGGAAGCGTGAGGTCTCTCCCTCTTCCTTCTGCAGCACAGTCGGGTACTTTCCCAGGCTGTACTGGGGGAAGAAGCATGATGGCTGCATCTCCAGAGGCTCTGCACACAAGGTAAAGTATGGGGGGGCAGGAGTGACGTGCAAAAATGATATATTGCGTGATGGCCGCCTACTGGCCTCGGGAGCATTGCACGATTGTGAGGACGTCATGTGAAACAGTCCTCACAATCATGCAACGCTCTGGAGGCCATTTCGCATACGAAAAGGGCCTATGTATGGATCTCCAGCTCATCTATTAAAGGAACAGAGCACTACCATTTGCAAGGGTTAGCTGATTTATTACTGTAATTTGCAGAGTCTCCAGAGGGTCTTTGCTTTTACTGAGCTCATTTCAGCCTTTCAACACAGTACCAGGGCTGACCATCCACTCTGCTTTGCATCCACCTTTTTACCAGGAAGAGGGTAGGCTAGATTAAATGTTCTTTATCCCATCTGCCCAAGTAAGCAAGAAGGAAGAATCTCTTCATTTCACTTTGATCTGGGAACGGTCCCTTGAGCTGGGAGTTTGGTCTTAATTTACAATCAGAGGAGTTTGTTGTCTTTTTGTGTTTCTAAATGACAAGCTATGAGAAACTGTGGTTGTTATTTAATGCACAACACTTAAGATCACCAGGGGCTGTTCCTAGGTCTCAGAAACTTCAGGGCCGAACTGGCAACCCCAGTGAGTAACATTTGACTCACTACTCCAGGTAATCATTTGCTTAGATTGCAAATTAAAGTAGACCCAGGAAGAAATGATAGTAGAAACCAGAAAAAGGCTGGCTCTAATATCAGTCAGAATGAGGTGGTAACCTCAGTCAGGTGATGTTGAGAAGTGAGAAAGAGAGTGAAGTATACACCCTGTGGTCCATCCTGTATCACTTAAGGCAGTGTTACTCAAAATGGTGGTCTGTGGATGGGTGCTGGCTATAATTATAGCCAATGGTCCTGGTCCCTGGCACATTTGGGGGAACAACAATGCTGGTCCCTCCCATCAAACAGCCAGAGCAGCACTAACTTAAGCAATATGATAGAAACTCTCCCATTGCCACTTTGAAAGAAAGATTAATCTGCCAGTCCAAGTAGCTTTGGTACATGTAGTGGGTGGGACACCTTGTTTTTTGCTTCATGGATCAAAATTCCTCGGGATATCCTGGAACTACAGTGTTCAGAGAGTGGCTACACATATCTGGGTGACACCAGCAGGGAACCAAACCTTAGAGCAGATACTAATTTGAAACTAGGGTTGGACTCACAGCCTCAAGAAGAGCTTCTATATATATTATTCTTCATATTGCAGGACATCATCTCACAAATTTTGCTGCAGGAAACACTACACAGGGACATGAAAAGAAAGAAGTGGGTGGTGTTGGGTTTCTGGTCCAGATAATCAGGCATTCTAATTAAAGAATGAGAAAGGTTCTGCTCAGAGGTTCCGCCTCTGCCTACAGATTCCCCCACTCAACCTAATCTGCCATTTGGTGAGACACCAAGTAAGGATGTGCTATCTAATGCCCATGGCCCTGGGTTCAAGTGCCATGCAAGTAAATAGTTATGGGCAGTGGTGATTGTTGGGTCTGCTGTCAGTGGACTGGTGTATTTGCTCAGAGTTTTAGTTGGAACTTTAAAGAGGCTATCCAAAGTGCCAAGCCCTGTCCCCACAAATAGATTCAGTGGCTTGGATAGCTCTTTTGAGGTTAAAACCAAAACTCGGTATGAATTCACCATCTCACTGACACGGAAGCAATCAGTTTCCACAGAGAAAGAGACAGCTGGTCAAGTCAGGACAAGAACAAAGCTATATCGACAAGCAAGATCATCGCATTTCTGGCATGAGTTATAGCACGAGCGCAGGAAATGTTCCAAAAGAATATTTCTATTAAAATGCCAGAATGGTAGTGGTTTATATTGGCACATAGCTGGCAAGAACCTAGAATGTAACATTTATTAGATGTGAGATCCCTTTTAGCACTGTACTGAATGTGAACGCTAAGGTGGCAGAGTTCGAAAGTGCAATGTAAGAAGAATTGGCTTTTAGCAGGGACTAAGATGTAATGGGAAATTCATGTACAAGATCCAAAAGCAGAGTTTGAAAACAATCTCTCACTCCCACTTTTGTTTCCCAGCAACAAGTATTCAGACATATACTGTCTGTCAACATGGCGATCCTACTGAGATGTAGTTTTTAATCACATATAATCCTGGGATGTTGGTGTTCCAAAGTACCTAGTCTTTTTCCTAGTCTGGTGAATTAGGACTTGTCCATAGTTCCTTTTCGGAAACACAGAAACTGCCTTGTGCTTTGCTGGATCACTGGTCCACCTATCTTTGTGTGTGCTTCAGTTTCTACACCAGGGGTGGGCTACTATGGCTGTCTGTTTTAGTTACAATTTCCATTAGCCCCAGCCATCAAAGGGGTTGTATGAGTTGCAGTAAAACAAAAACAAAACAAACCCCTGATAATTCCAAGGACTATGTCCAGAATCCCATGTGTGTCCCAAGCATATGTCCCCCCACCCCACCTCTTGGGAAGTGGCTGAAAATGTTTCCAGTTGTAGAAGATCCAGATTCAATTCAAATTTACACAGATGAGCATGTGTCACCCCTTCACATGCAGCTGTGCATTGTGCATGTATATGCATGTACACAGACATGCATTCTGTTTTGGGCCTTGTGCATGTGGGATGTGTGCTGTGCAATGCCCATTTGGTTGTGCATTTGATATTTTCTTTCAGTTGCATAACACTGCCATTCAGTGGAAGGCCTGTGGAAAAAACCATCAGTGATCAATCCATTTGTGGACCTTTATGCTATACAGCTCCAATGGAGGAGCACAGTCTCCAGCTTCCATAATCCCTGTGCTGACTAGTGTGGACAGAAATGGTAGGACCAAAATCATCTGGAAGCCTACAAATTGACCACTCTAGATTACATAGATGGGCAGCAGCGATCCAAAGTTTCAGAGAGACAATCTGAGCAGGGGCCTTTATTCATTAGCAGAATGTGCACTGCCATCCAGTTATGTGTCCCCTTTCCCTTAATTTATGGATTTTTATTTATTCATTCATTTTGCACAGCACTGTAGCTGGCATCCTGTTTGGTATGTATGTCACTGTAAGATGAGTTACAAGCACATAAAGGAGGGAAACAGCAACATAGCTACATCAGCATGGCCACTCCCAACAATCTCAGTACACAATGTGTCCCAAAGTGCACAATGAACCATGTTGTGTATCAGGACATGTTGGGCAATGGGAAACTCCATTGCAGAAGAGTGTACCTGGTGTGGTGCCCCATTGTGAATTGTCACAATTCACTAGCATGGCTGCTTGTTATGTCAGTGGCATAGCTCCATCATCTTAAAAGTTAGGCAGTGAAGCCTTTTATATAGTATCTCAGCCTGCGTTAATATAGTTTGATGTACCTTTTCTTTCTTTTGGTTCATCACCTCTCCTCCCCACCCCCATTACTGATGCATATATGCACACTGATAAATCACTATAAAATAGTAATGACAAACTCAGTACAATTGCACACACAATCATATCAAAATGCTTGCTGTGTATTTTTCCTGCAATCAGAGAAGGATACGTGCATTGCTAAAGCACCATACAAAATGAATTCTGATGCAATACTGTATACGATGGCAACAAACTACATGGGGGGAATGCTTTACGAACAGAGATGGATGAGAATTTTATGAATAGAGATGGATGAGAATGCAGTAAACTAATTTTTCAAAAAAATGGAAAAAGAAAGAACATGAGTTTTTATTTTTATTTCCCCCCCTAAAAAGAGAATGTGAGGGAAAGGGAAACTGATAGATTTGTCTTTCAACAAAGGGAGGTTGTAGTGCCAAACTTTTCCATGGCTGGCTTTGAATTCTTGGGTATTCAACTATTTTTGTGTGGCTAAATTAGGATTGTTTATTTATGCATGCGTGCATGCATGGCAAGTTGCTCCTTTTCAACAGCTACTTGATAGGTTGATACAACACCCTCTTCCCCTCCATGTTTAAAGTCTTTCTTTCTTTCTTTCTTTCTTTCTTTCTTTCTTTCTTTCTTTCTTTCTTTCTTTCTTTCTTTCTTTCCTTTTATTTGATCTGTATCTTGATGTTTCCTCAAGACTGTGGTTCAGGATAGCTCAGAACTAGATTGAAAGATCCATATAATGCACAGAAAGAAGGTGTACAATAATAAGACATAGTTGATCCCAAACTGTGGATTCAAATTTCAATCAAAGAAATTCCTTCTAAACATTAGGAAGAACTTATTGATTTTTTAAAAAAATTCAACAGTGAAATGGACTGCATCAAAAGGTGGTAAACTCTCCTTCATTGAAGACTGAAAGGTGGTATGCTTTGTTATCGTTGTTGCTGCTGTTGTGTGCCTTCAAGCATTTCCAACTTATAATGACCCTAAGTTGAATCTATTGAGGGTTTTTCCCAGCAAGATTTGTTCAGAGGGGGTTTGCCATTGCCTTCTTCTGAGGTTGAGAGAGTGTACTTGCCCAAGGCCACCCAGTGTATTTCCATGGTCGAGTGGAGATTTGAATCCTGGTCTTCTGGAGTCTTGGGCCCTTTTCGCAAGGCATTCTCCATGCGAAAGAGGGCCTGGAGCATTGCGCAATTGTGAGGAGCGATCCGCACAATGCACTCACCATGACACTCCAGGGCCCAGCAGGTGCTGATTGTGCACCTTTTCATTTTCAGCTAGAAGCCAAAAATGGTGAATGATCGTGCATTGCTCCCAGGCCCCATGCACACTTACCTGGTGTGTGGAGCCTCTGGAGCTGCACTGGTCACGCTTCCTGCCCCAGCACAGCACTGAGGAAGGAAGAGGCAGGGCTCTCGCAAGAGCAGGCAGCTCGTGTAGAGCCGAAGGACCCCAGATACAAGAGCCTCTCGCCGGAGGCTGCTTGCACGATCCCCACACCCCAGCACCAGAAGACGGTAAGGTGCGGAAAGGGCCCTAGCTCAACATTCAAACCACTACACTACACTGGCTCCTAGGCTCTTTGATAATGATCTTTTCTATAGGAAGGAATGTTATGTAGAAGAGGGAACCATCTTGGTTTTTTGCTGCTTCAGAGACTAGTCAGTTCAAATTACAAGGAAAAAAGATTTCTCCTCCATTATAGGAAGAACTTCCCAATAGTAAGAATGGAATGGTGGGCTCTCCTTTGTTGGAGGCTCTTTAAAGAGTGGCTGGATGGTCATCTCTCAGGAATGCTGTAGCTTTCTATTGTTCATGGCAGAGAGTGGACAAGATAGCCCTTGTGGCTCCTTCCAACTCTGTGATTCTATGAAGTGATCATATTTAAACCCCATTGGATTAAAAAAAAAATATTAAAAGTGCAGACATAAAAAATGCAACACTCACCCATTTTAGACTCTGTCTCAGCTGCAGCCAGGAAATAAATAAATAAAATAAATTTTATAAAGCAATACCTAAAAAAGTTTTCATCTGCTTAAAGAAGGATATCAGAGTGGGGTCCAGTTTAATTTTTCTTGGAAGAGAGCTCCACAACCTGGGAAGAGTCACTGAGAAAACTGCCTCTTCCATGCCCAGCAAACATGACTCTCAGAGTGGTGATTGTACCAGCTGAATTGGGCTGGTGCATATGGATGAAAATTTCATTTGGATTTGTTTTTATAAGTTTGGATAAACTTGCAAATGCCTAATACCAAAGCCAGTTTAATTCTTTGATAACTGGAAGCTTGTTCTTCCATTGGAAGCAAAATATGGGTGAAGTCATTGGCAAGGGAGAGAGAGATGTAATCATACATAAATGCCATGTTGATATACAAGAATCTCCGATACCTGAAAATACTAACTATGAAGTCATGCAAAATGGATAACCCAATTAGTTCATGCATATGCTTACTGGATACAACAACCCCATCTACACATGTAGATGAATTCAACCCTTCATTGATAGCTTTTGTACAGGAATTCTATCCACACTTTTGTAGTTTTGTATTAAGTAATTTGCAATGTAATTTGCGATGTAATTTGCAAACAGATGTATCTGGTTCATTTGCAGCACTGGAAATATTAGATGTTGTGGATATTATAAAAATCAATTTTAGACTTTTTAAAAGACTGTGGAAACCTATATTGCTTCAGCAAGGCATTAGCTGTGCATGAGCTACATGAATAGAACTTTTTAAAAAAGAAAAAAGAACAGTATTATGGAAGTGCAGCATTATACTGTCTGCATCCATAGATTTTTTCCCCCATTTTCACAACTAGTCTCTATTTGTTTCTGTTGATTTTGGCATCTATTTAATTACTTTTAAAATGTTTACAGTTCACCATCCATTGCAAGATTTCAGGGTACAATAAAAATCGGCGTGCACTAAAATCAATTTAAAACTGTAAAAAAAAAAGATAATTTAAGCATCTGAAAATAACAGTTTAAAACAATTTAGATTTAAATCTATAAAAAATAATGTAAGTATCAGAAAACATACTATTAAAAAATAATGCAACAACTAAAACAAACTAAAATAGCTTAAAATTGCCTACTTATACAGATTTAGGGACAATATTTGCATGTTGCAGGCTTTGATAAAAAGCTATTTTCAAAAAAATTTGACAATGGATTGGAGCAATCAGACTTAGGCCCTTTTCGCAGCGCCGGCACTCGCGTGACGGAGGAGAGCAGCTCGCGCAAGAAGCCTTCTCCGGGAGGCTGCCGCTTCCCCCTTCTTCCTTCCGCAGGCGAAGGAATGAGCGGGGAAGTGGCAGCCTCCTGGAGGCGGCGGCAGCTCGCGCGTCCGTCCATCCCCCCCCCGCGCGCGAGAAAGGAGCCTGTCCCGTCCATCCCCCCTCCGTGCATGCGTGCAAAGCAGGACGTGTCGCGTCCGTCGTGCTAGCGCCCCACCCCGCCCCTTCCTTCCGCAGGGGCGGAGGGAAGGAAGCGTGACCCGGCCGGCTCCCCGACGCTCCGCACAAGAGGTAAGTGCACGCGGGCGCCGGAAGCATTGCGTGAGTGCGGGTGATTTTCACTTCGAAGCGAAAATCAAAAAACCTGCGCTCGCGCCGCTTCAGCCCCGTGAGCCCGGCGGAATTGGGAGTGCGTCGTGCGGAGCGATGCTCCCACTCCCGCGAGGCTCACGGGGCTGTCGCATGAGAGAAGGCCCGTGCGAAAAGGGCCTTAGAGTCATAGAGTCATAGAATCATAGAGTTGGAAGAGACCACAAGGGCCATCCAGTCCAACCCTCTGCCATGCAGGAACCCACATCAGAGCACTCCCAACAGATGGCCATCCAGTCTCTGCTTAAACACCTCCAAAGAAGGACACTCCACCACACTCCAAGGCAGTATATTCCACTACCAGACAGCTGTGACCATCAGGAAGTTCTTCCTGAGGTTTAAGTGGAATCAATTTTCCTGTACTTTGAATCCATTGCTCCTTGTCCTGGTCTCTGGAGCAGCAGAAAACAAGCCTGCTCCCTCCTCAAAATGACACCCCTTCAAATATTTAAACATGGCTATCATATTCCCTCCTAACCTTCTCTTCTGCAGACTAAATATCCCCAGCTCCCTAAGCTGCTCCTCATAGGGCATGGCTTCCAGACCCTTCACCATTTTGGTCGCCCTCCTCTGGACACACTCCAGCTTGTTGATATCCTTCTTGAAATTAGGTGCCCAGAACTGGACACATTATTCCAGATGAGGTCTGACCAAAGCAGAATAGAGTGGTACTATTACTTTCCTTGATCTAGACACCATACCCCTATTGATGCAACCAAGAATTGCATTGCACACTGCTGACTCATGTTCAGCTTGTGGTCCACCAGGACTCTTAGATCTTGTACTGTTATCCAGGCAAGTGTCCCCCATCCTTTATTTGTGCATTCCATTTTTTTCTATCTAAATGTGGGACCTTACATTTCTCTCTGTTGGTCTTCCAAAGAGAGTTTATTCCACAACACTGGTGGAACACTGTGGGAAACTTAAAAAAAAAGGGAAAGAGGGAAAGAGAGAGATGTAACCAATTGTTTGGGAATGTAATTTGCTGTTACAGTTTTTAAAAAAGTTCCTCCTGATGTTTAGGTGGAATCTCTTTTCCTGTAATTCAAATCCACTGGATCATGTTCCAGTCTCTGAAGCAGCAGAAAACAAGTTTGCTCCATCTTCTCTATGTCATCCCTTGAACATTTAAAGATAGTTACCTTGTTAGCTCTGAGTCTTCTTTTCTCCAGATTAAACATACCCAGCTCTCTCAGACATTCCTTATAAGGCTTGGCTTTTCTGTCTAAACATCTCAAATGTGTAGATTTTTTACCAGTTGTTTCCATAGTGTACATTGCTTTTGGAGTAGAGATTGCAGTTGGCCTACAAATGGTCTATGAGTTGAAGACTGGGAGAACTCTAGCAACTTCATCAACAGAAGAAATCCATCAAAGTGTATTCCTCACACATGTCTACACAATATGGAACAAAAGTCCAACCCAGCATCCAAAGTCCTGATTTCAATTGCTAGTGCCAAGTATAGTAGATCCACTGAATTAATTGCTGAATGGTTAGTCAACATCCAACTATGTTAATCATTAGTGAACCACTAACCATAATTTAGTTAACCACAGATGTCAATGTATGGCACTATTAGTGGTTCGCCAGCATTAACTGATATCAACTTTAATCTATGTCAACACTTGTCAACACTCACCAGTGCTGTTGTTGTGTGCCTTCAAGTTGTTTCCAACATATGGTGACATGTAGGTGAATCTATCATATGGTTTTCTGGGAGTTGAGAGTATGTGATGCATGCAAGGTCATCTAGTGGGTTTCCATGGTTGGGCAGGGAATTGAATCCTGGTCTTCAAGGCCATAGCCCAATGCTCAAACCACTACACCATACTGGACTTCATTCTACATTAGCAAATACTAATTTAAGTAAAACTCACCAAATCAGTGAGTCTAGTCCAACTAGGACTAGCAATTAGATTTAAGCCAATGTCTTCTGTTACAACAGATCAGTCCTGGGGAAAGGAATGGGCTTGATGTTAATGTGGATTAAAATGAAAATGTGACCTAATTTATTATTTCCTGATTAAGATGAAAATATGGCCTAATTAGTTACCCTCCATATGTCCCTACACAACAGGGCTACATAAACTTTCAGTAGACTTCAGACCTTTCCCCCTGACCATGGTAATACATGGCTTGATTATATCCTGATTAGATTACTGTAACACACTCTACATATTGCCTTTGGAAACTTCAGAAACTTCAGCTAGTCCCAAATTCTGCAACCTGTGCTGATTGGGGCTGATTACAGGGAATATATAACTCCTATGTGAAGCAGCTTCAGTGGCTACTGACTCATTTTTGGGCAGAACTCAATATGTTGGTGATGACTTTTAAGGACCTATATGGCATTATCTGAAATAATAATAATAATAATAATAATAATAATAATAATAATAATAATAATAATAATAATAATAATAATGTTTTCTACTATTACTACTATTTCTATTATTTTTGAACTCAAAGTGGTCTACAATAAATTGCAAAAACATATTGTTAAAAATCCACAAGATACAAAAATTAAAATTAGATTAAACAATCACAGAATGAAAACTAGTTTAAAACATATGTCATTAAACAGGTACACCTACACTGCCACAACAGTTAGCAAGACCATTATTTTGGTGAAAGGCCCTTATGTTATCCATCATCAAATGCCTGTCTAAACAGAAAAGTCTTTGGTCCTTTCCGCACCTTACCACGTGAGGATCCAGGGAAAACCTCTCCTGGGAGGGGAACATGACAGCAGTCGTCCCCTTTGCACCAGCTGCCTGCTGGATGGAGGAAGCGCAATGGCTACTTCCCTCCTTTCCACAGCACAGCCTGGCAGTTTCCCAGGCTGTGCTGGGGAGGAACTGCAGCCATTGCGCTTCCTGACATTCTGCACAGCAGGTAAGTGCGGGAAGGAGATGGGAGGACTGCACAATTGCTTGTCATTGACAAGAGAAACCCATCAATGATGTAATCTGCGATTGTGACAGGTGGCCACTGGATCACAACAACGTCATGCAGAACAGTCATCACGATCCCGTTGCGATTCTGTGGCCATTGCGGGTTGGGGGCAGGGTGTGGAAAGGGCCTTTGTCTGTGAAAAGAAAATAGGGAGGATACCAGTCTAATTTCTCTGAGTTCCAGAGTCTGAAGGCAGCCACTGAGAAAGCCCTCAATGAAAGCCTGTAACTCCCTATCTGAATCTGCCTGAGTTTTAGGCCATTTCCGCACTACATTGTTATAGTGTTATTATTCCACTTTCAATATCCTGTCAAATTCTGGAGTTTGTAGTCTCATGAGGCACTAAAGTGCTCTGGCAGAGAATTCAAAACGCTCCTCCCTAAACTGCAAATCCCAGAATTCCACAGGATGCTGAAAGTGGACTCATTGCACTATAACAGTGATTTTCTCTTGGCCAACCAACATCAAAGGCACCTGCAGGGAGGTCTCAGGAAAAAGCTTTCTCAGTGGCTACTCCCAGGTTGTGGAAAGTCTGACTGTCCGCTCTT
Organism: Ctenosaura bakeri; assembly: GCA_948474755.1. Taxonomy (NCBI): domain Eukaryota; kingdom Metazoa; phylum Chordata; class Lepidosauria; order Squamata; family Iguanidae; genus Ctenosaura; species Ctenosaura bakeri. The sequence continues at coordinate 102,576 of CAOLHI010001894.1, forward strand.
TATTTTCTCCTGCTGACAGGCAAGAAAGACTTTGGCCCTTTTCGCATGGCGGTTTGAAAGCGTATTAAACACGCTCCCTCCCCCCTTCACGAGCCGCTGTACCGCATGACGTTCCCACCGACCCGGGGCTCTCGCGATCGTGAGTAGTGCTGGAGTCGCGTTTTTTCATTTTCGCCTGGAAGCGAAAATGACCTCCTTTTTATGTATCGCTCGTGCAACCCGCGGGCCTGTGGAGCCCTCTTACGCAAAGGAGCCGGGAGTGGGTGGGGTGCGGGCAGTCCCAGCTGGCTGTCCGTCACGCAGCAACTCCAAGGGGAAGCGCCGCCCAGCAACAGAGACGCCACTGCCGCCATGGCCTCAAGGAACACTGTCCGACACATCGCTGCAAGAGCCCACCCTGGGGTTGCGTCGCCGCACTCGAGACGACAGCAGCCCCCGGGGTCTGGGCAACTTTTTAAAAAAAAACACGGCGCTATCGTTAGCACGTTAGCACAGTAGCCCGTTAGCGCAGTAGCACAGTTCGACAGCACAGCGACAACCCCATTCCCCTGCCACTGCAGTAGCCGACCCACCGCCCACCCCAATGGAGGACCCTCCCATCTATTTCCCTGTCCCACTCACAGACATGCCAAGTTGCCCTTGGCTGAGTCCAATCCCTATCCACTGGCCATGAGACATCCACTCCCCACTCTGACTAGCTAAATAGAATATCCTTGGGTCACTCCTTTGTACTGTTGTCGCAATGCACCCATTCTCAACGTCTGGAGCAGGACTGGAAACAACCTTCCTTTGGCCTTCTCCTCTTCTGCAGCTCCAACATCAAGGAACACAGTAGCTACACACTACACCATTTCCTACCACCTGTCTACACGTGGATGTTCTCTCGAGAGGTTCACTGGGCTAGCTGGAGTGTGAGGGCGCCCCAATTCACCTCCCCCGCTCCGCAGAAAGAACCACACACTACTGTTTACAAACAGAAAAAATTTATTGCACACAATCTCAACATACAAGCAAACAACCATCATACAAAAATTACACAACTATATACATCCAACACACAACAGACAACTATATACAGCGGGCGCCGCCAGAGGCACTTCACCAAGGCCCCGTGACCTGCTCCCTCCACTGGAGCAGCTGCGCAACGGTCCGCTCCATGGCGGCTAGGCGGTGTTGGACCGTGGCCTCCAGAAACCCCAGCCTCTGAGCCACAGCCGTAGCCATTGCCTCCACGGACCTCAGGAGGGTCTCATCTGCAGGGGATAGACAGGTGGACACCAAGGTGTCAGCATGGCCACGGAAAGCCCGGCGGCGGCCCTACAGCATGCCCCAAGGGGTGGTTGGGCAGTAGCCGCCCTGACACTCACATTCCCTCCTGTTGTGCTCCTCCGACGAGGCCACCCGCTCCTCCAGTTCCCGCAGTCGCAGGAGCAAGTCCGGTACCGTGGGTAGCTCTGGCCCGTGGATGACTCCAGCCACACCTGTGGGAGCAGCAATCTGTCACTGTGTGGCCATGGCTGCACAGGAGTTGCCGAAGCTCCCACAGGCAACCACCGTCACTGCAGACAGGCCTGGGACAGAGGGACCCCCGTCAGGACACCACCCTCCCCATACTCACCTTCGTCGCCAGCCGCCAGCGCCGGAGAAGCCATATGCCACACAGCCACCCCCAAGGGCTCCACGCTGGCCATCCGCTGCTGGAGGAGGACAGGTCCCTCTCCTATCAGGGATGACATGACAGCAAAAGCTCAGGGGGGAAGATTCCCGAGCTTCCGTGTGCAGGGAAGCTGGGAGAGGTCCACACATGGCTGTCCGTGTGCCAGCAGGCCAGTCCCATCGCCACTCACCAGGCACATGGCTCGGCCCCGCTGTCGGCGAGCTCCCGGCGCCATCATCCGCCACGCCAACATCCTCCTCCGACGTGGTGCTGGTGGTGGTGGTGGTGGACAGTCCCTGGGGGTGGTGCCAGATGCAGCTGGGGAGCAACGACAGCAGGATCAGCCACAGCTGCAGCCGCCCAGCCCCCCCCCAGGAGGATGGAGAGCCCAGGCAGGATTCCCTGACAGCAGCACAAATGCAATGTGGCCGCTGGCCATAGTAGGCAGGGAGTCTGGCAGTGGGCAGCCCTGCTGGTCTGCGGAACTGCATGGCAGGATGGGGGTCCTCACCTGTACTGGCAGCCTCAGGCGTCACAGGAGCAGGGGCACGCGCTTGCAGATGGCTCCCCGACGTCCCCTCCCCCTCCGAGAACTGGGACGACTCTGGCAGAGGCCTCGTCTCGCGGCGAGCTGCAAGGAGGGGGCAAAAGTGGATCTTAGCTGGGGGCCCGGACAGAGACTACTGCACGGACAGTGGCAGGGGCCATGGCACCACCCCCAGAGAGGGGCACTGCCACTGTCTCTGCATAGGGAATTCCATGGGCAGGGTGGCGGGGGACATCTACCTCGCCGTCGTGTCCCGGGCTGTCCCGCAGTGGCTGTGGGCGTGTGGACAAGATGCCTCCGTGCTCCTGCAGGAAGAACAGAAGCGAGGGGGTGGTAGTGAGGCGTCCATCCCCCCACGGTTGTCCCTTGGGGCAGCCCTTTCAGGTGGCCACTGAGGCCGAAGGCCAGCAATGAGTGAGGTGGCACCATGGCCTGGCCGTCCATGGCTTGGTTGTCGCCCCCCCTCACTGGGCCATGGTGGCATGGGAGCAGGGACAACATGGGCATGTGCGTTGTCACTTACCGCCCTTGTGTCTCTCGGCCCACCTGGGCTTTCCCGCCGCCTTCCATATGCGGAACATGGCCGCAAAGAACTTCGGCCGGGCATGTGGGGGCGGATGGCCACGGAACAGCTCCATTGTGTCAAAGAAGCGACACTTGAACTTGTTGGTGACCTGGGACGCCGTCTGTTCAAAGCCCTTGGCCGTGAGGCCAGCCGCAAGGGCCTTGTACAGGGCCTTGCTGGGCAGTGAGGTGCTCTTCATAAGCACATCCACGCCCTCGCTGGCCGCCACGAGGGACAGGAGAACCTGCACCTCATCGTTGGCCCACAGGGTCCCCTCCAGAGGCATGCCCACACGCACCCGCGACGTACCACACACACAACATGCACACAACACACAGCAACCACTCAGATGCCAAGCACAGACACACTCGCCTCACCATGCAAACAGGAACCCGCACTCACTCCGCCCCTAGTTCCAAAGGTCCTGAGCTGGCCACTTCCTTTGACCTCCAGGGGGCTTTTTCAAATAGACACGGCTGTCATCACACAGCGACAGGCAGGCAGCCCAGGCGGGCTTTCCTTTTAGTTTCTGAGGTCACCCATAGGGGCGGCTGCCAGTCCCTTGCCAGGAGTTCCTCGGTTCCATCGTTAGCACGTTACTACGTGGGCAGGGGCTCTGTGCCGGCCCGCGCCTCCAGCCAAAGCTCCGAGGGGGAACGTGTGCCCCCTTGGAGCACTGCAGGAAGGCGACATGGAGCGCCCGCCTCCCCCGAGAGGGTTCAAGGGAGAGGAATAGCATGGCGGCCCACTGAGATCGAGGATCTCCTAGAGATCTGGGGCCAGCCGAGGTATCAGGAGCTCCTGCGCAGTAGCCAGAGGAACATACAAGTGTTCCAGGAGATCGCAGCAGAGATGGGACGAAGGGTCACCGCCGGACGGCCGTGGAATGTAGGAACAAGATGAAAATGATGCGCCAGGAGTACCGCCGGGTCCTCGCCCATAACCGCATGATGGAGCACAGCCCGCCACCTGCCCCTACTATAGGCAACTCCATGACATCCTCCGTGGGGATGCGAGCGTGGCCCCGAAGCATGTCGTCTCTAGCCTCAAACTGGTCCGTGGTGGTGGTGGTGGACGCGCAGACACCAGGGTTGCTGCACCCGAGGAAGAACCCATGGATGCATCTCAGACCACGGATGACGGCCCTGCAGTGTCGACCGGTAGGAACGTCCCTGGGGGAAGGGGCCTCTTGGGCTGGCGGCAGTGGCACGTGGGGCACTGGGCCGGAACCCACTGTCCGCCCCACAGGCTGCCAGGCACAGGGGAAGCGATGGACCTGGAGTCCCCTCCGGAGCCCGGGCTGCCTTCTCCTGCACTCCCGCTCTGGGCTGTTGGCTTCCCGTGGGAACGGCCCGAATGGGAGTGCCAGGAGCCGGGCAGTTCTCAGGCCTTGGATGCAGGTGCATGTCTGGGATAGCAGGGAGGTGACAGGGTTGGAATGTGGGCTGCTGATAAGCGGCTCCCAGTCTGGCAGCCCTTGCAGTTCAGGAATGTCAACTGAGCGGGCATAGGGAAAACATGGTACAGTGGCTCATCAGCGGACGCAGGAAGCGGGGGGAAGCCAAGGGCAGAGTGAGCTCAGGAGGCCTGGCCTGGAGAAGCACGGCAGGTGACACGGTGACGTGTGCCATGGTAAGCGCCACGCACCCGCTTCTGCAGCACGGCCCCCGGTGGGGTCCCTATGGCACTGAGGCACACCCTGGTGCTGCTCCGTTGGCCGCGACTGCTTGTGTGTGCGTGTGATGCAGAAGCATAGCACTCCATGGGCAACATCTCTATGCCCAGCCCTCAGATCCCTCGGCCCCCTTGTGCCCACGTTCCCCCTGTATGCAACAGGAAGTCCTCCGTGCCACCCCAGGCATGCGTGGCCGACGTGGCCACGCTGCCATTGGGCACGGCAATCGGGAGCCAGGGCGTCAGCTGTCACTGGGTGCCAGGGGGGCCTGTCACCAGCCATCCGCTCAAGTAGACAGTGTGTGGTGTCATGCTCTTGACAGGGTCTGCGGCACGAGCAGAGGAGAATATGCCAGATGAGGACAGCATGGGAAGCTGCAGCCAACCCCTGCCTAGTGGCCAAGGCAGCGTGGGTAGTTTCGAGGGCGCTGGCGGCGGCCAGGGAAGCGAGGAGTCGGCTGATGATGAGGCCATGTTAGGGAGCGCAGCCACCGACTCGGGGTTTTTTCACCCTGGTAAGCATGATGAGAAAAGACCTCTACACTGTGGCCGGATGGTGCAGAGCCCTCCCATAGAGGTGCTGCCCAGTGAACCATAGATGCTGCCAGTGTGGCACCCATGCAGCAGGGGCCTGTGTCCCTCCCTCATGTTTCTGCCCATCCGGAAATGTGTTGCGAGCCCACAGGGCACCGGGGGTGGGGGTTGTTCTGCTCCCTGGACTGACAACTTGTCTGTGTTCCTTCCAGAGCCAGGTCCGAGTGACGAAGCGGCGGATCCACTGTCAGCACTGCAGCAATGTCTCCCCGCTCAAGGATGGTGACTGCCCGGGCGAGGGACCGCACAGGGCGTAGGGGCGAGGCAATTGCCACGGCCATCATGCAGCACTCACGGGAGCTGCATGATGCCTCGGCAGCCGAGCGGAGGGCGCACCAGAGAGGGATGGAGACGGCACTGACTGCTACCAATGCCATTCTCCAGTAACTGGTCGACACGTACAGGGAGGATGTGGACAGGAACGCAGAGTGCCAGGAAGGTGTGGTGGAGGAGATGTGCAGCACAAACAGGCTCATGTCTGCCATACTGCGCAAGCTGGGGTCTCGCCCTTCGGGCGGTGGCTCCACTCCACTGGCTTCCTCTGCGGTCTCCACATCGCAACAAGGGATGGCCGGGCTTCCCTCTGTCGCCCAGCCGCCTCCTGAGGGGCTGTCCCAAGAGGAGGCTGCTGTTGAGACAGGGAGACGTGCACGAAAGAGAGTGCAACGCTATAGTCCATGATTTGGCTTGCCTTGCCTGAAGTGGGGGAGGACATCTCTGCTGGGAAGGGAACGTTAACTGCTTGCCTTCTCTATGCCTTCTGGTGCCCGGGTGGGGACCTGCTTCTGCTCTGCTGGTGAGCATTGCTGCCGGCGGCAAACAGGGAACAACATCTGACACTCGCTGCCCGGCATGGGTTCCCTCTGCTGCCTGCCTGTCACCGCGTACGGAGACTGCCTAATAAACACACATACCTGCCACCATGTCTGTGTCCTTCCTGCCCAGCAGTTAAGAGTGGGTGTGACAGGGACGCCTCAGTCATGGGCGCCTCTCCTGCACTGGCTGCCCCTCGGCATGCCCTCTGATGTTCCCGTGGCGTGTCTCCCCCCCTCCCTCTGCCAACGGGGACCACAGACCATGCTGGCAGCGCAAGCGTGCTGTGCTTATGGCAATGAGGGTCCACACAAGGGGTCATGGGGCACCACGTGTACCATTTATTCACAGAGGCAAAGGCTGATGCATACAGAATACGTGCTGTGCTTCCATGTTTCGTCACCAGATCGGGGAGGGAAGGCACATGGTGTCTTTGGCTGCGGCTGGGGGTGGAGACGGTGGGTCAGCCAGCGATCATCCTGGTGATGGCATCCCTGACCCTCTGACCCTCCTGCAGCCTCCTCTGATCGTGTGCTGTGTAGACGTAGGCACCTGGGGGATGGTGACGGGTGCGGGCGAGGGAGGCTGGGATGCAGTGCATGGCCCTTGCTTTCGCAGATGTTGTGCAGGACCACGCAGGCAGCGACGACCGGCAGGAAATTAGGCTCCGAGACGGTCAGTGGAGCTGACAGGCAGCCCCATCTGGCCTTCAGCCTACCAAAGGCACGCTCCACGACATTGCGGCACTGATGGAATACTCTGTTGTAGGCCATTTGCTGGGGGTTTAGGCGACCTCTGTAGGGCTTCATGAGCCACCGTCCCAAGGGGTAGGCTCCATCTGCCAAGATGACGGGCCCGACCCGCACGCCGTGGATGGTGACGGTCGGGTTGCCGGGACGAATCGCTTGGCCTCCATGGCCTGCCACAGGGCTGAGTGGCGGAAGACATGTGTATCATGGGTGCGACCCGTATACCCCAACTCAATATCCAGGAACTGCCCGGAATGATTCGTCAGGCCTTGCAGCAGGATGGAGAAGCTGTCCTTTCTGCTGAGGAACTCCTGTGCCCGTGCTTTCGGGGGCCGTACGGGGATATGGGTCCTGTCCACGGCGACAATACACTGGGGAATCCCATGGCCTCGAAGCCATCCATGACCTAAAGGTGGGATGGGAAACTGCCATCAATGTCTTGGGGGCTTCGCTGACGCGACTGGGACGTGACATGGCTTGGGGAGGCGGGGACTGACAGGAGGATGGAGCCGCCGCCCCCTGCCTGGTGACGCCCGCCCACCGGCCTCGGCTATGTGTCCCTAGTGGCAGCGTGCCACCTGAGCTGTGGGGATGGGAGGGGGCGCGTGCCACGGCTGTGCATGACATGGCAGTCGCCAGACGGTCATGCTGCCTGATGCACAGCCGCTACTGCTGAGCGGACTCACCGTGCGGTGGTTGTGCAGGTGGACAGTGGTGCTCAGCAGGGCATGTTCTATGGCGAGGCAGACTTCCAGCCCATCTCTGCCACAGTGGAGATTCCGAGTCCGAAGGTGTTGGCGGTCTTCCTGTAGGTTAGGGGAGTGGAGAGCCACCAGATCGCGACGGCGACCCGCTCCTCTACAGAGATGGGCACCCTCATGATGGTGGTGGCGCGCTGAAGCTGTGGGCGCAGATGTTCCACGATTTCAAAGAGGGTGGCCCGTGTCATTCTGAAGTGGTACAGCCACGGTTCGTCATCCCAGGTTGCCAGCACTTCCTGGAGCCACCAGTCTAGCTGCACACAGGTCCTGATCCACCATCTCTGGGGGCGCGGAAGGGTGCCCAGCCAGGCATGCACTGCGATGTGGGGATCGGCTAGCTGCTCCCCGTCGGATGCTGCGGAGGCAGTGGTGGTGGCGGCTGCTCGGGTGCAGACGGCCGCAGCCGCCCCCACGACAGCTCCCCCGCCCCGCCGCCGCTGTTCTGCCGTCCAGGCTCGCACAGCAGTCACGTTGTTCATATACAGCTGTATTGCCAGTGTCCCGAGGAGCTCTGTCTCGCCAGGTTCCATGGCGGGTCATCGGCGTAGTGGGGAGGGCTGCTGCTCCAGCTGCGTCACAGCTGCAATGTCTCCAGCCAGTCTCCACCTTTTCCGGGGCGGCTCGTTAGGAGGGGTGAGCCCTGCTACTGGGCTGCCCTTGGGGCTGCTGCGATGGCCCGTTGGCAGGATCTATCGTGCTAACGTTAGCATGGTGGACCGAAAAAAAATAAAAAAACCCACCGGCCAAGCAGGGCCAGTGGGGCGGGAACAGGGAGGGACCTGGGCGTGGCCCTTGACACTCACATGCGGAAAGGCACCGGACGGCGACCGGTGCTCTCTCGCAAATGCCCTGCTGTGTGCGGAGTGCAAGGGGCTTTTTTGCGAAGTTTACAATAGCGCGAGGGCTCTCCCTCATTGCGCTAATGACCTACGTGCGAAAAGGGCCTATGTTTAGGAAGGCTTATAATTTATGTTGCAGAAGGGGACACTTTTCTGAGACACTGTGGTTTTATCTTTTTTATTATGCTTTAAATATGTTTTATATTCTTTTAACATTGTAGTTCTAATAGAACTGTGTGTGAAATTATTTTTTAAAAACCTTTTGTACAAATAGGAACCTTTTTAAAAAAGTTTTAATGGGGTAACTGGCTTCTTTAATTGAGTTCTTTGCAAAAAGGAAGGCAGGATATAAATTAAATAAATAATTAAAACCAATAAATATAATTTTATGAATGCACCAGTGCAATGTTCTGTCTCCCAAGGGATCACGCCACAAATAAAAGCCATTGAGCCAACCCTGCATATGAAGTATAACCTGGCTCCCATGAACTTGGGGTTAACTGCAGATACAGACCAGCATTAACATATCATGCTCTCCTCTGTCCTGATTTAGTAGAGATAGTCCCAATTTATCCTTGTCATCCCACTTTTTCAACTACTTTTCAAATGTCCAGTTCCTCTTTCTCTTCCATTTCCCCCCTTTATCCTTAGTTTAGTTTAATGGCTGCAGATTGACTTCAAAATGCAACAGTAGCCTGCACCCAATTAACTCAGCAGAGGGTGGTGGAGTCTTCCTAATCCCAGTAGTCTCAGGCAAAAGCAAACTGCTCTGGCCTCCCTTAGCTTGTGTGTTCTTCCTCAATAATACTTTTTGCCACCTTGACCACACTCTGAGGTTGCTTAGTCACCAGTGTCCCAGTTTTCATCTGTCAGATATTGGAGAGTATGGACTACACCTCTGGAGACCAGGATTCAAATCTTTATTCCGCTGTGGAAACCCACTGGGCAGGTCATACTCTCACTCTCAGGCCATTTCTGCACTACACTGTTATAGTGCTGCTATTCCACTTTCAACATCCTATGGAATCCTGGGGTTTGCAGTTGAGGGAGGGCCATTTAGAATTCTCAGCCAGAGAGCTCTTGGGCCTTAGTAAACCACAGACTCCAGAATTTCACAGGATGTTGAAGGTGGAATAATAGGACTATAACAGTGTAGGGCAGAAACGGCCTCTGAGGAAGGCAAGGGCAAACCCTAACTGAACAAATCTTGCCAAGAAAACCCCATGATGGATTTGCCTCAGGGTTGCCATAAGTCAGAAACCACTTGAAGGCACACAACAACAACAACAACAACAACAACAACAAGTGTATAACTGTGTATGGGATAGCAGGCAATAAGAGGAAGGTCTAGTCACACAGCCTCATTGTAAGTTCAGGTATACCATTCTCAAGTATCTTACTGTCCTCGTTGAAAAAGTAAAATTAAAAAAAAAAAAAGAACAGAAGTGAGAAATTACCAGTTCCTTTTTTGGAACGACTGTTGGTTTTCAGTGTGAATATAAGGTGGGGGAATACAAACTATGTATCACCCTCTTTGCCTGCATATAGGCAAAGGTCACCTTCGGTGAGACTATTCCAACCAGCAGGTTTAACCATAAGTTATTATTCTGTCCTGTTTTAAATTAGGGCAAGTGGGACATCGTGTTTGCACATTGATCAATGACACAGAACAGATTATACTTACCCCAAAAGCCAAACATGTGCAGTAAGATAAATGATCTATTTTTTTTTCCCTCTCCCTCATCTGGTGGTTTATTTGACTTTATAACACTTTAAAGTGCGAACTGATTTCAGGCTACAGATTAATTCAGGGAGAAAGGACTCTCGCTTCTTTCATCTTTCAGAACGTGTGCCTATGGCCTTGCGTTATTCTGTTTCCTTTCCCTTAAAGGGACTCAGGGCACCTTTGAAAACCTGAGATAAGAATGATATCCAGTGCCTATCCATGGGGAGGAGGTGACATGTGCGCCTTTAACAAACTGTTGCAGAAAAATTATGGAAGGAAGTGAGAGTATGGTGTCCTCTTATGTTTCACCAAGAAGAGGAAATATATCATCAAAGAGAAGACAAAAGGAAAGTCACATCTGCATTATACTAATTTATGGGCACAAATATAATTTAGAATTTAGAAATGAGTAAAATTTGAACGTGACATGCTTAGTCTGTGGTCTAGGTGCTAATGGCTGATGAGCAGCTTCAAGGTCTCTGCTTGTAAAGCTGATGGGAGATGAGGTACAAATTACTGGCTTCCGGCAGTGCAAAAGAAGACCCCGTACTCAGCTATTTTTTGCATATTTCTTTTTTTCTTTGGAGCAGAGAAGCCCCAAATAATGTACTTTGGATTTGGTGAGATCAAAAAGACCAGGTGCCAGTTCTGCTCACGACAGATTGACTCCCAAGCATTTGTTAGGTAGCAAAATGGCCCCAAATTACACACAAAATTCTCCAGGGCTCTACCTCTTGTGAATACAGCAGGCACTTCCTGAGCCCTACAGGCTCAGAACACTGAGGTGAGTAGCATGTGAGGAAGATTTGCATACCGTCCAACATTTCGCAGAGAAAAACTTGGATATGTGTGGCCAAACAACATTAGGCAGTGATCAAGATGGCAAATGTTATTAAAGAGGAAGAATACACAAGCTAGGGGAGGCTGCAACTGTTTTCTTTTGCCTGATCCTACGTAGAAAGAGGGAATGAGATGACAAAAAACTGGGACATTCTAAAAGCAGTTGAAAAAATGGGATGAGAGAGGACTGCCCATGCAAAATCAGGATAATTGGAGGATATGCCTTATGTATAATGAGAAAAGGGCCTCTCCTGAAACTTCTAATATAATCTCTAATCTCATAGTCTGGAACTCTCTCAGGAAGATCTTGCCTTCTGACACACCTTCTGAAACTCCCTCTTCTACAAAACCATAAAATATACAGGAGTCATGTCCATTTTTCACTGGGAACCCCATCTTCTGAAAGTGCCCTTATCATCATTCCTTATGGAGTTGTCTGTTGCCCAATCTTGCTTCTGATGTGGTGCACTGAAGCATGAAGATTTTTCTGCTCTTCTCTCTCTCTCTCTCTCTCTCTCTCTTTTTTTTTTTCAGGATTCTCTACACATGAACCTCTAGCACATCCAATACTGCTCCTTCTCATTGTCCTTGGAGAAGATGTAGCAAGGCTTAGACTGGCCAGGAAATGTTTTCCAGGCCAACCTAGGCCTCTCCTTCTTCTTTTTCCTACAAAGATTCTGAATCCTTTTGGTGGTGATAGCAGTACCTCCTGACATGCTAGAGTCTTCAAGATATGGGAGATGGGTTTGATACAACCAAGGACTTTGCAAGCCATGCTGAAACTCCTCCTATTATCTCCAGAAAGTGCCAGGAACCCACTGGATGCCAATTTACTCTGGACATGCTGTCATCCCAGAGGGAAGAAAATAGTTCTGGTTGGAGTTCCTTTGGGTCTAGAACTCCACTTAACTGCAACTATAGTACCAGCTTTAGTACTGATCCTAAATGAATAAAATGAAATAAAATCTCATCTGGCTGAAACCTCTTATGTCAAGTTATGACATTAGTAGGAAGCATCCTTGGTGGTAAAATTTCAAATCTAAAACCCAAGATTCAGTGATGGCCCCAAGTGAAGTCATATGAGGTGGCCTCGTGTGCTGTGACAGACTCTTGTGAATTCATTTATTATCCATGTAGCATCAACCAAAATTGCTCAGAATATGAGCATTTCATTCAGAAAACATCATCATCTGCTCCTGTTCCGTGGAATTCCCTTCCATGGAAGGCTGGGCTGGCCCCTTCCCTGTTCTCCTTTCCCTGACTTACCATGACCTTCTTGTTTAAGCAGGCTTTTAATGATTAACTGCATGCAGAAAGCCTTCTTATGAGGGTGGATGGGCAATCTAATTTCAGTTTTTGTATGTTTTAAAATGGATTTTATATTGTTTTATTTGTGATTTTAATTTGGCAATCTTTTAATTAGGTTTTTATTCTATTGTTACGTTTTTAGCTAATTTTGTTCCATTGTTTGGGAGCTGCCCTGGATCCCACCCCAGGAGAAAGGCAGTGTACAAGTACAATAAGTATTTAAATACATTCCCGAAGTCTAAGGGATGAGAAAATATTTCTTTGGTTGGAAATTGAGTTTTCCAAGTTTTCGTACTGAATGGAAAAGAACAAACTTTACCTCACTTTGTTTTGAGCACTTTTGCAACTACTGCTTTTAAGAACACAAAGGAGTTGTAGTTAATCAGCACTGGCCAACGGTGAGCATGATGGGATCGGTAGTTCTTCAACATATGGAGGATCACAGTTTCCTCAGCCTTGTGTTTCGGTCTGGTGAGCCTGGCTTGGACTAGAATGCCAGGACTTTGGGCAAGTTACACTCTCTCATTCTCAGAGGGAGGCAATGGCCAGGTATATGTCTTACCAAGAAAATTCTACTACAGAGTTGGAATCAACCCAAAGACACATGGAAAAAAAAGATTATGTTCAAATTTTCATCGGTGAAATGCTGAAGGATCTGACAATGACAGTAGTAGGGTTGCTACAAGAAATTTTAAGGATGTTGGTACCACACAGTTTCTTCCCCCAACACCTTCTACTTCCAAAACTGAAGCAGGAAAAAAAAAATAGATGCAGGAGAGAGTTAAAACTGTATTTCATCAGGCTGGAGCAAAAGCCAGAAATAAGAAGACAGTGGTAGAATTAAGCTATTTCAAGTGTTTCTTGTTCTGTTAATGAGGGGTTCATGCAGCTACAGCAAATTATACCGGATCTCTGAGATAATGAAACAATCTTAGCTAAAGCGAGACTAATTTTGCCTTCAGTTCTACTGGTGAGATTGCTCAAAACCTAACATGACTAATGCACAATGAACAGGCCAGATTTAAAGCAAAAGGGGGGGGGAGAAAACGAAAGGACAAAGGGATGCAAATTTTATACACTTTCTGCAGAAGGAACAGGTTTAAACAATAAACAATACAAGGTTCTTTTCCACATGACAGAATTAGGGTTATTGTACATTATCTGGAACAGATTTCATCTGCTCATTTTAGGTGAGGATTAACTGGACCCAGAGCTCACCAGAACCAACCATGAAAGCCTATTTTTTTTCATTTTTTCAAAACCTATAAAATTACTTCTAAAAAAGATAATAACTCCCAGTATCCTTAACAAGCATATTCCATCTTGGCAGAGGGATTTTCAGAGCAGCAGTGCAAAAAAAAAAAAAAAAAAGTAACTTTCATAAGATCTGGCTGTAATATCGTGTCATGAATCAGACACGCAAAATTTAATGTAATGTTTGTGTGTGTGTGTGTGTGCACGCGCATATCTGGGAATTCAAGATTTTCAGATAAAGTGATGGCAAGAGTTTGGAAATGTACTTTTGAAAAGTAATGAAAAGTTGTATGGCCAAGAACCAATGTAATTACCATTAGAGGTATAATACTTTAAGTAATTATTCACTTCCTTGCTTCTCAAAAGTAATTGAATAATTACTTGTATAGGCTTTATGAAAATACAATGTGAATGCCACAAGCCAGTGTCCTATTGTGCAGAATTCTTTCTCCTCTGGTACTTATGTTTCTCCTCTCAGCCCTTAGCATCTACAGCAGAGTACAAGGCAGCTGCACAAACCAGCACTTGAACTGTGTGATATTCCTCCTCCACAATTTAGGAAGGTCCAACCTCCACAACTGTAAAGCTGATTAATAGGCTACCATCCCACTGCAAAAGTAGCCACTGCATTGCAGATTTGGGAGGAATCTCATGTAGTTTAACTGGCTGCTAATGCAGGAAATTCACAGCTAAAGCATCCCTCATAGATCACCACCTAGTCTGAAACACCTCCAATGAAGGAATAATTCCTTATTAAGTTACAGTCATTGTGTACTATTGTTATACCTTTGTGACAAAAAAAGGAAGAGCCTCATGATTTTCAATGTGTTATTTATAAGCTTTGGTGATGGTAATCGATGTATGTTCTGTGATACTCTTGCATGTCCCTGCCTTCTTTTTCTCATTGCTTTCTTTTCTCATTGCTCATTGCCTGATCCTCTGTTTCCATTCCATACCCCACAACTCCATTTTATGTTACACCACAAACTCATTTGGTCCCCCAAGTGATTAATGAAAGCAGGAAAAATTTTTTCCTACTGAAGTCCATTGGAAGTAGAACTTCCTTCAGAGGTCAGACCATTTATATTATAGATCTATGAGGTTCTGTTTTCTTGGCCAAAGGTATCTAAAGAGCTGTGTTTGCTTTTATTCATCTTTTTATTCAAGGCATTTACTTATCTTTCAAACCCCCAGAACCCCCCAGGTGATAAATTGTCTTGAAGAATTGTACCCCACTTCAGATGAAATTATTTGCAAGACATGGGTTCTATCAGAGTTTAGAAAAGTTTAGAAAAGTTACTTTATTAGACTACAATTTGGAAAATGTTGCTTTCTGGACTTGCCCAGTCTGCAGGGCTGCTGGGAGCTTTAGCACAAGCCTCACCTCGTTTTTCCCCAAGTTCACCAGGAATTCCTAACATTTGTATATGAGCACACAATGCAGAAGTCCTTAGCTCCTAAGAGTTGGATGGAACTCAGGCATGCTGCCATGTAATTCTGAACTTCTAGCCCAGTCAGCACTGACTGTCACGCTTTTGCTGACAATAAGGGAGAATGTCATTTCCTTACCGCTGAGCATTCTTGGGCCAATCAGCTGATTTTTCTTTGCTATGATGTTCTTTTTTGAGATGATGGTTCAACCTCCCAGTGGCTGCTGGAGTGCTCTGGCTGACAGTGGCAGCCAAATATGCTTTACCTTCTGGTTTCTAGGCCCAGAGTTTCAGGCTATTCTACGCATATGGTGAAGTTTCCACTGCAGCCACTGTAGTTGATTTAGAGATAGATAGAAAGAATATTCATAAATGTGCAAACACACACACACACACACATATATATACTATGTCCCCAGTGCTGAGAAACTCCAATGAGGAGTATCTTCCATGAAGATAATCTTCCCAATCTGGGACTTATTCTGTGAAAGAAAAGAAGTTTTTCTTCCCCACAGAAAACAATATTTTCTGTGAAGCAATGATACTTAATGTGCAAAATGTGATTTTCTATTTTTCAGAGTAAGCCCTAGTCTGTGTATAGTAGTTGTACAGTTTTTTTCAAAAAACAAAGAGGTTTTTACAATACCAGATACAGAATTCTGGCCACTCTGCTTGGTTTTTGGGGGGTGTTGTGGTCCATAATGAGTCCTGGGGCCCAAAAATTGGCCTTTGGACCTCTAAAGCTTGCCCACTGCTGGCCTCATCCAACAGTAAGAGTCTATTTCAGCCTGAGACCCAATTCAGTTTGAAAGGAAATATGCCTTCCAAGATTTCATAGGTGAAATTTGGGAAACACATACCAAATCACCAGGTCACTCCAGAAACAGGAACTCTGCCTTTTGGGCAATAGTGACGGAGAGATTCCCACCAAACTGATTGTCTTAACTCCTCACCCCTTGAACTGCAAACTTTCCTGTTATCGGCAAACTTGTCCAACAAGCACTGAGCTATTAGGCAACCATTAGCCCTTTCTCACCTAGTGCTTAATGGTATCAGCTGTTTGCTGGTCACCACTCTGCTACTCTCATTCCTTGTGTACTCCTTAGACACAAGTCTAAGCCACATTGCTGTTTCTTTGCTGCTTTTCAAGACTGGTAAATATAATCCACTATGCCCTGAAATCTTGCTATCTAAAACCTTTCTTCCCTTATCCATCAGTTAGCCTTATGTGAGTATGTGACTGTTTGGATCTTGTGGGAGTGATTAATTCCCCCAATTAGTTTACCGTATTTGTGAAGTATAAGACACATCTGTGTATCAGATGCACTTCACTGATATACTGGCAAATACGATTTGCAAGCATATAAGACACACCCCATTTTCAAACTGTATATTTTTTGGGGAAAAGGGAGTCTTATACACCAGGCAAATACAGTACTTTTTAATCTCTGGATGGTTCTTCCCTGCACAGGACACCATAAACATTGGTGTAAAAGATCTCATTAGGTTACCCCCCTCTTGCAGGCCTCCTCTTTGAGCTAATAATTTCCTACCTTTGCATGCGGGTGTACTACTGAGTCATCTTTTCCCCCATGTTTTCCCCCCTTCTGAAAGACTGAAATACCTCTCTCAAGGCATAGTTATTGAGAACAAAACCTGCAATTTTAAAAAAGCTGTTTTTTTTATCTCATCCTTTGGCCTTGGGCACAACCACCACTGAAATGTAGCCCCTAGGAACTCCTTCAGCCCCCCAACTTCTCAATTGGACAGGAACAGTCCTTAACATTCTTCTGCTTTCTGACTTTTTCAGCTGCTTTTTAACATGTCCCAGTTTCTACCTCCCTCTTTCCTCCTTTGTACTCAGATCACTTCAATTGCTTCAAACTGAGTTCAAAGTACAAATGTTGTTTGCACTCAATTAACTCAGCAAAGGAACAGAAGACAAAATCTAGCCCTTCCTAGAAGGTTCAGGCAAAAGCAAACTGTGGCAGCTTCTCCTAGGCCTTTTCCGCACATTACCTTATCACGGAGGCGGGGGGTGCTGTTCGCGTAAGCAGGTTCTTGCATGAGGCGCTCTCTTCGCTGCTCCCTTGTCCGCAGCTGGCTTCCTGCTCGCGTGACTGCCCCGCCCCTTCCTTCCTTCCGCAGTACAGCCTGGGAGCTGTGGGCTGTGCTGGGGGAGGAAGCGCGACCGCAGTGCAGGTAAGTGTGCATGGGCCCCGTGAGCCTTGCACGACCATGCACCATTTTCGGCTTGATGCCAAAAATGAAAAGGTGCGTGCGTCGTTCGTGTTAGGCTCGTGAGCATCACATAAATGGGAGTGCATTGTACGGGCCGCTACTCCCATTTACGCAACGCTCAAGGGGCCCTCTCACATAGGAAACTGCGTGCGAAAAGGGCCATAGCTTGTCTCTTCTTCCTTCTGCCATTTTGACAATAGTTTGATTCTGCTGTTACCCCAAAAGCTCTGAAGGTCTGTTCTGCTGGCGATCAGGTTACAGGAGGATGATGTCTCCAGCCTCCTCTTTATAGTGACCTCCATTGTGATGAGGAATTGCAATAGGGGTCCTGCTTCTGATTGTCACAGCCTCACTCACTGGCAGAAGGGGACTGGAAATGTCATACTGCTGACCACTAATTGTCAGCAGAATGATTGTCCAATTGCTTTGATTGGCTCCCTGGAATTTATGGTGGGATTCAGGAGTCATTTATGATTGTGGCAATAGTGTCATGATTGTGAATATGTCGTATAACTGAATATGGAGCAATTAAGGATGTATAGCTCTAGGTTACAAATCTTTAACAGTAGTACAGAATGCCAACCTATGCTCATAATCCACCCATCCTCTAGCATACTCAAGATGATGTATAGGTGCATGTACATTCTTCCTCCTCATTTTATTCTGACAACAGCACTTGTGACATAAGATAGGATAGGACAGAGTGACTAACACAAGGGTATGCATTGAGCTTCATGAAAGAGTGAGGGTTAAACCCTTGGCCATTTCCGCACTAGACTGTTATAGCGCTGTATTCCACTTTCAACATCCTATGGAATTCTGGGGTTTGCGGTTTCGGGAGGGGCTAGCTGGCCCCCCGAAACTGCGAACCCCAGGATTCCATAGGATGTTGAAAGTGGAATCATAGCGCTATAACAGTCTAGTGCAGAAATAGTTCTTGTCTTCTTGGTCATGGTTCCACACTCTAACTACTACACCCCAACTTATACTACCTTCAGGCAAAGTAAGTGGTCATCATGACTTGCACCCACTGTGAATCTGTCTTTGCAGAACAAAACAATTAACATATCTTGTAACTATATCACGACTGCCAAGTGAACATCACATAGGGAGATTAATTTGCAAGCATTAATTAATTGTACTTCCCCAGATCATTTAGAAACAACAACAAAATGCAGCATGTAAATAAATGTAAAAAGATGGTTTTGCCGTTGTAATTTATGCCTTGTATTCTGAAGAGAGTTTTTACAACTGGATGTAAGTCTCAGAAAAGAGCTTTGTAATTTGAAACCTTGACACATCCTTTATTTTAGTGCAGCTAACAAGTGCTGTTATAATTTATTTACATGAAAAAAAAGTTGGGAGGAAACAGTAATTTGTTTTTATGTACTGTGCTGTAAGGAGAAAGAGAAGGATATTAAATGAAAAGAATTGAATGTTCTTTGCAGAAGGAAAATAGAAAAAGTAATCAACATGATCAAGGACTGGCTTTTTTTCTGAGGAAAGTCTATAGTTTGGGAGGATTTGAAGTTGTTTTAATGATTAAGATGTGGAAGATGGGACTTCAGAAAAGTTTTTTTAAAAAAAATTATATATATATATATTTCTGTTTGGAAAACAGTGACTAGAGAAAGCGTTCTCTCTGGTCATTTCTGCATTAGACTGTTTGAGGCCCCTTCCTAAACTGCAAACCCCACAATTCCATAGGATGTTCAAAGTGGAATAACAGCATTAAAACAGTCTAGTGCAGAAACAGCCTCAGGAATAACACAATGGAATTGAGTTCAAGCAGACTCAGGACAAGCAGAAAAGGTCCAAGTTCTGCTGGTGACATGCTCTTCTTAGGCCAGTGTATGTGCTTTTTTCCTTGTGGCAGAAGAAGGTACAGTCATCCCTCCACTTTCGCTAGGGTTAGGGGCACAGGACCCCCATGAAAGTGAAAAAATTGTGAATAACACAAGGCCTTCCAAAACCATTTTTAACACACAAAAAAGTATGATCACCATATTCAACCCATCATGGATTCCTTTGAAGCATCAGGGTTCCTTCACAAGGCAGAAGTGGGTTGTTGGTGGGACTTACTGCTACCCCCATTGCTGCCTCACACCAATTTTAATAGAGACTTACAAGACTCATTCACAGTTTCTCAATCTCACAAGGCTTGCAGTTCCTATTGAAAATGGTCTAGGAAGGCAGCAGAGGGGATAGCAAATAATCTGTGAATAATCAAATCCACAAAAGTGAAACCCACAAATGTGGAGGGCTGACTGCATTCAATACTTCCTTGCACAATGAGCTCACTATTCTATGTATAACACTTGCTTACTAATGTCAGAACAGAAACTCCCGGCTGGTCACTGGAACCTGGGGTCCAGGGAGCTGCAGTTTTACAGCTGGGAAAAAGGAAGAGTTATGTGACTAGTAGACAGTTGTGCTCCAGCAGTATTTAACAGATTTGTAGCTGGAAAATACTTGCTCCCATGATATCATACTTAGATTACAGTCCTTACTCAAGGGTATGGCAGCTGCAGCAGCTTAGAATTACACACAAGCATCTTCTTGCTGGCAGAAACATCCTTCTGCCAGCAGTAATCCCTTTGCGCTGACTGAACTCAGAGATCTACTGGAAGAGCAATTTGTTGGCAGAGCTGCTCTGCCACCTAAGTAGAGCCAAAAAAGAAGTAGGAGAGGGTTAGAGCAACAGAGGAGCCACGTTACAGAAGATCTTCAAGTCAAGAGAGATATCCAGGAGTTCCAGAACCCCATAAAAAGAGGTTCAACAAAGTCAGGCAAGCTGCTGTTAATTTTGTCTACTTGAAGGTACTTGTCTTGGGAAGGTAAATTACTTTATCCATTGTCATTGAAACATCTTCTTGCAAACATAACATGTACTACTGCAATGGCATGTGGCTGATGCAAACAAAAGGTCTATCTATCTATCTATCTATCTATCTATCTATCTATCTATCTATCTGATAGCTAGATTATCATCTACCTATATCTTGATATTTCCTAGTGCTTGATCACTTAGTTCACTTCTGATTGATAATTCCTGAAGAGGTTAAAAAAAAAAAAATTACATAGGAGTCTTGATGGTCCACTTTTGCCAGAACATTTCAGGAGAAGGGCTTAGCCCCTCCCTGCACTAGTTCTGGGGAGGGGACTAAACTCCCTTCCATTCCAGGGTTTATGGCAATAGGCAAAATACCCGCAGAAAAAGAGGTGAAAGTGAGGGTACTCTTAAGTAATATCCAGCATGTATTTTTCAGTGCAAAAGGTCTTTTAACTTGAATGTCCTGTATTTTTCTTCTCATTATTCTGTTTTAACTGTGTTTTAAATTGTTGTACATTAATGTTTTCAATATAGATGTTTTATGTAATGGTTTTTAAGTATGGTATTGTTTTTTTGACTATATTCTGTTTTAACTTACAATGTAAGTATATTGGGAGAAAGTTGGCATGCAGGAGTGTAACTTTGGAGGGGGCAAAATGAGGACAACGTTCCCCAAATAAGAATTCTGCCTCCACAGTGAAATATTCTTTCAGTCCCCAAATTTCTAGCACTGCAGCAACTTAACACTTTAGTTGAGCCTTTAGAAATGGAGTTTAGGCCTCTCAAGAAAAGGGGCCGGCAAACTTAAGAAGCGAGCATGAACATAGCCAAGTATGAGAATTCTCTTTGCAGAGCGTTTTCCGGGTCTCACTTGAGGGGTAATGCCTCGTGTTGCCCTCTTGGTAACTATAGCCCTTGGTGGGATATAAATAAAATGAAATAGAGGAAAACAACAACAACTACTACTCCATAGGCTGAGATGGGTTTGGATTCAGTACAGCTTGGGGAGACCTGGTTTCAGCTCAGCTGGCCTTTGGTCATCTGCACCAGTTAGGAGTGCATTCTCACAGTGGCGTTGTAGACCCAGAGTTTCCAGGCCCAGAACATCTTGATTAGCAGAAGTAATGGTGGAATCTACTACTTCTCTTTTCCCTCCACTTTTCTCTTGTTTCTAAGCTTTGTAGCAATCTTCACAGTAGTTTGGGTAGGAGCAGGGATGGGTGGATTTTTCCAACCAGTTGTGATGCTAAATATGACCTGGGTGACCTGGTATTGAATTGGGTGACTTGGTATTGAATTAGCAAATAAGAGCTATTCACTTTACAAAACACCTGAAAGTTGTGGAGGTAAAAATTGCTAGGATTGCTTTGTTGGTTTGAGTTCACACTGGCAACACAGATTACTATGTTTTGTTCTTTGAGAGTGTGGTTATGAGGATGGTTATGCTGAGTGGCTGTACACCACAGAATCATAGAGCTGGAAAAGACCACAGGGGCCATCTAGTCCAACCCTCTGCTATGCAGGAACACACATCAAAGCACTCCCAACAGATGGCCATCCGGCCTCAGTTTAAAAACCTCCAAAGAAAGAGACTCCACCACGCTCAAAGTCGCAGCATTCCATTGCTAGAATGCTTTAATAATCCAGAAGTTCTTCCTGAGATTCAGGTAGAATCTCTTTTCCCGTAGTTTGAATCCATTGCTCCTTGTCCTAGGCCCTTTTTGCACGGACCTTCTGTCGCGTGACAGCCCCATGAGCCTCGCGGGAGTGGGAGCGTCGCTCTGCACAATGCACTCCCACTTCCGCCGCGCTCACGGGGCTGCAGCGGCGCGATCACGGGTTTTTTTATTTTTGCCTCAAAGCAAAAATCACCCGCGCTTGTGCAACGCTTCCGGCGCCCACGCGCACTTAGCTCCTGTGCGGAGCGTCGGGGAGGCGGCCGGGTTGCGCTTCCTTCCCTCCTCCCCTGCAGAAGGAAGGGGCGGGGTGCTAGCGCGACGGACGCGACAGCCTCCTGCTTCATGTGAGCGGGGGGGACGGACGCGACAGCCTCCTGCTTCGCGCGAGCGGGGGGGGACAGACGCGACAGCCTCCTGCTTCGCCCGGGGGAGGGCGGCTTGGCGAGGCTGCCGCTTCCCCCCTCGTTCCTTCGCCTGCGGAAGGAAGGAGGGGGAAACGGCACCTCCCAGACAAGGCTTCTCGCACGAGCCGCCCTCCCCGTTCGTGCGAGAAGCCTCAATGCGAAAAGGGCCCTAGTCTCTGGAGTGGGGGAAAACATGCTTGTTCCCTCATCGATATGAAATTCCTTCAAATATTTAAACATCGCTATCATGTCCCCTCTTAACCTTCTCTTCTCCAGTTCCCTAAGACGCTCCTCATAGGGAATGGCTTCCAGACCCTTACTATTTTGGTCACCATCCTCTGGACGTGCTCCAACATGTTGATATCCTTGAAATTATTTACCACTGCTCATCATTTACCACTGCTCATTAATTTCTGGAATTAACTGTTAGAGGATTAATTACTTCAGCTGTCTGTCTGAAAGAACATTTGAAAATATTTGAAAGTTGTTGAAAAACATGATTTTTTGAGTGCTGAGAAACCATAATGAGAAGAATCCTGAACTGGTGGAAATCTTCACAGTTTTAGACTCACTCTGTGCAAATTTTGCACAAGGCTGTTTTCCAGAAGACATAACATAGCATTTTCTGTGCAGTAAAAGCCTTGTGCTGTGCAGAAAATAATATTTCTGTATATAAATACTATTTTCTGCACAGAAGATATTGTTCTTGGGAAGAAAAGGCTGTGCAAAATAACCATCTGTGAACTTTGCACAAAAGAAGCCCCAAATTGCGAATGGCCTTTGAAAACTTTATGGTTTTTGAAGACTTTCTTGCAGTGGGAAAAACATTGCTAAAATAACTCATTGCTTCCTTTGAGAAGAAATTTAGTGAAGAATTACATCCCTATTCAAGCGAGAACCCCACTGAGGGACGATCAGTCTGGTTTGAATGGAATCTAAATGCCAAATTATAGCTCACCTTCCTAGCCTTGATCTTCTTCCTCTACCTTTTCTTTCCATTTCTTTTCCTCATGCATTTTGTGCTTTTAGTTTATAATTGTCCTAGCAAAAGGACCCCCCTCTCTTAACTGGTAGAAGCCACAAAGACAGTTTCCCAATTTTCTCCCTAATAGGCTCAAGTCATCTCACAACAGAAGTTAAAATACACTTAAAACAATGAATAATATAAGAGTTGAACAACAACAACAGCAATCACATTGAAAGTATTCACTGAAAAGAGATTTAATAGCAGTTAAAACAAAAATAATGATAAAAATACAGCATATCCAATTAAAAGACCTCTGCAATGGCCAGTTAACAGTCAAAGACTGACACTAGAAAGAGAGAGGAAAGGGATCCAGCATAGGCCCTTTTCGCACACAGTTTCTGTTGCGAGAGGACCTCTTGAGCATCACGTAAATGGGAGCGGTGGTCCGTACAATGCACTCCCATTTACGCAACGCTCAAGAGCCGGATGCAGAGCAGATGCGCACCTTTTTATTTTCGGCTTTCAGCCAAAAATGGTGCATAGTCGCCAATGCTCCCGGGGCCCGCATGCACTTACCTGCTGTGTGGTGTGTTGGGTGAGCCGGGTCAGTCGTGCTTCCTCCCTCAGCACAGCCTACAGCTGCCAGGCTGCACTGCGGAAGGAAGGGGCAAGGCACTCGTGCCACCAGGAAGACAGCTGCGGGAGAATGGAGGAGTGATGCGAGTGCCTCGCACAAGAGGCTGCTTGCGCATACGGCACCCCCCACCTCCACGAGCAGGTAACGTGCGGAAAGGGTCATAGTCTCCCATGGGAAGGAACTGTACAGCCTAGGAGCAGCCACCAAGAAGGCCTTCTCACAGGTCCTCATCAAATGTGCCTGAGATGGTGGTGGGACTTAGAGAAAATCCTCCACTGAGGATCTTAAAACTCAGACACACTCAGGACATATGATCTTTCAGACAGTCTGAACCCAAGCCATATAGGGCTTAATAGGCAGCATTTTGAATTGTACCTGGAACTGAACTGATAACCAGTGAAACACTTTTGATGGTAGAGTTATAAGTTCCTGGTTACCAGCCATGGTCAACTGTTTGGCTGCAGCACTTTGGACCCACTGCTATTACTGAATGGTTTCCAAAGGCAGCCCCACGTAGAAAGCATGGGTGCACCTAATACAATAGTTTTAACTGTTCTTACATATGTGTGGGCTCCCCTGTGGAAGTGACTAGACATTTTTTTTTGGTGCACAATATCAATGTTCTCTTCAAGATCAAAGAAATGGAGTTGTGAATGTGATGACATTGCCTTGAGGATGTGCATCCCCTGATGATGTGTATTTCTCTGCCCTCACTAAAACTGATGGTAGTACATTTTGGGTTGCACATTCAATTTGTTAGGTTGCATGCTTAGTTCCACAACCTTGCTAGGGTCACATAGCACCGGAATGTGTAACTCTGGAAGAGGAGAATTGCATGTTCAATTCTGATGTAGGATGCAGCCCAAACATTGCTTGATAGGTGGAATAAAACATTTCAGTCAAGATATGGTGACTTTAGAGCTGTGCCTATATTTAGAACTGAGTGAATAAAGTATTTCTCACCAGATTAGGCAAAGGTGTGAACAGTCTCAGTCTTCTGTCCAGGTGCTAACACTGATTTGCAGTTCCAAAACACCTTCTCTACTTTTTAGAGGTCTTAATTTGTAACCTCAAAAGACCTCTGTGAAGCAGGGCATACAAGTTCTTTATGAACATACGATTAGCTTCCACACTGTTTTTGGCAGTGGTTCATAAATGCTGGTTCTCCAGATGTTTTGGACTTCAGCTTCCAGAATCTCTGACCTCTGACCAAGCTAGCTTGGACTTCTGGGAATGAAGTAAAAAACATCTGGATGATGTTTGAGAATCACAGGTTCAAGATAAACAACAGGTTTAAGAGTCCTGGGTTAAAGTGCTTGCAAAGCTCAATGAGAGCATGACTAGAGTAGTAGCTAAGCACAGGTAAGTTGGAAGCCTTCCAGTTAGTCCTCTCTAGTCCTATCAAAATGGTTGTTTCTTCCCTTTAAGGCTTTCTTTGAAGAAACCTATTGCAGGTTTTTTTTTCAGCTGAAATTCCATTGGTATTTTGGGGCTTGAAACCCAGGCTTAAAACCTCTGGCCCATAAGAACCAACCCTTCTTAGGCAAGTTGAGTCTGAATATGGGGTTATCTGTGGCATAAAAGTCAACTCCATATAGATCATCCTGAGTTTCTTGGCAGAGGATTCAAATATGACAATCAAAATATCAATCAGATGGAGATTTCATAAATAAAACCTATGGACTGGCATCCTGTTAATGACACATGCAAACATAAGTCCACCTTATGCCTGTGTATGTCTTGTTGTTGTTGTTGTTGTTGTTGCAGAGGCTGGCAATGCCCTCTCCCCCCAGACTTATTGCGCTATGATAGCCTCCCCCAAGGCTATTCCACTCCTGGTGGAGAGTGGAGGGGGCCAGAAACACATCTAACTATGTCCCGATAGACCAGAGCTGGGCAAAGAGCATCCCACAGCACCATTTTTGTGCCACCCAGGGCCCTGAGTGGTCAAAAATATTTTCTTCAAAACTTTTCCTCCATTATTATTATTATTATTATTATTATTATTATTATTATTATTATTATTTTTTTTTTTGCCACATTTTTGAGCTCCTGGGCCCATTTTAGTCTGAGGAGAGACACTAAAAACAAACCAAAAACAAACAAACAAACCAGAAAATGGATTGGAAATGACTTCCACATAACCAGATGCCAAATGATGACATCAGCTGCTAAGACCTCCAGAGTACCTCAGCAGATCTCAGTGGAATATTTCCTCAATCTGTGTTTGACTATGGGAATGATCCCCTTCCACTTTCCACTCTCCACCAGTAACACCACGGCTGTGGTGGAGGCCATTTATAGGGATGGTGAAAGGGAAACCATAACAGAGTTCTGCATGCAGGATTTTTCCAAACCATGAAGTATCTTGGCCGTACTCCGTTAACCTATTGGTAGAGTTTTTCCTCTTTATTCTTCATGCACGTATCTGGGCACTGAGTTGGATGTTCATTCCTCCCCACCATCCTTAAGTATCATTTGCATGCATGCATCATAAGACTTATGCCTGTAAATTTAACCTTGAACATTCCCATGAGATGAGCTTTCACTCCTTATTATTTTTAGAAATTGACAAATTGAACAAAACAGTTTTAATGAATCTTCAGTGGTGCAGCTGCAAATTATTTAACCTGATTATTACCTTTATAAATCCTGTATGTGTGGTTGGACACATGACCCCTCATAAATGTCAACAGTGCAAGCCCCATTGCAAATGAATTGGAGACGAGTGAGACCTTGACGTCCTTGTACAGCATTCATCTTCTAAATGAAATTTGAGAAACTGGAAGTTCCTATTCAGGTAAATCAGCTGGAAGAGCATCAAGCTTTGCAATAAAATCAATGGCCACAATTCTAGATCTGCTTAGCTATGTAACTACTTTAGTTATATAGGGTTTTTTAAAATGTGTTTTTAGTATATTTTATGATGTGTTTTTAATTGTATTTGAATTTCTATTGTACCCTGCCTTGGGAAGAGGCTGCTGCTGCTGCTGCTGATGATGATTACAGTCCTCTGTCCACATTCATGGGTTTGACCTTCACAAATCTGATTATTCATAAGGCACACACTTGCCTCTTTCTCCCCATTTTCCTCCTCCCATCCTCACCCCAGGCTTGTGTTTAAAATGGGAGCTTTTTCCTTTTGGGTGAGCAAAGCCCCTTCCCATTGTCAAAGGTGTAGCCTTTCTACCATGTGGTTGCACATTCTATTATATATTGGCTGCTGATTGGTCAGGTGCTCCTTTCTCAAGATGGCTGCCAGGAGTAATTAGAACTCCCCTCTTCTCTGTCTGAGGGGAAAGTACCAGTAAGACTTTTAGGTTGTCTTTTTTCTCTCTTGCCCATGCTGGGGCCAGAGGCAAAGGAATGGAAGGGGGGAGCTCCAGACGGGAATGGGAGGAGAATCATGGGGTGAGTGGGAATAATTGCTGTTTTTCCACTTTCATGAGGGTTCTGTGTCGCTCCTAACCCCTCCCATCTAGACTTAACAGGCAGCAGCCTCAGTGAGCAACAGGGGTCTGTTCTCTGGTCCATTGGGACACAGTAGACTGGTGTTTCCACTCCCTCCTGCAATTATCTCTGGTGCAACAATCAGAAGAAATCTCTCTGTCATAATTCCCCCTTGCACTGGAGATCACTCTATGGAAAGGTCAGTCAATTGTGTCTTGATTGCCAGGAGGACAGACTTCGGTCACTTGCAGTGTCTGCCTCCCAGTAAATCCAGATTGGGGGTGATGGGGCTGGGAGACACTACTTACGTACATAAATAAGATAGTTGCATAGCTAAGTAGATGACTGGGGGAATTTGACAATACCTTCATATTCCTTACACTGTAGAAAATATAGAGATAGTGAATATGAACCAGTCATAAATAAGTAACTACATTCGTAACTCAATCATGAATTCCAGGCAGTTATATTTCACAGGATGGTCTTACACATGTATGCATGGGCTATCAAATTCTAGCCACAATTCAAAAAAACGTTGCTGAGATCAAACTTAATAGGAACTGTGAGGGATTTAAAACAAAACAAAACACTATTGTAGTATGATCAGCTAATTTGGACTGCAATTCTCCTCCAAACATAACTAGATTGAAATGAGCACACTGAAATGCTTCAAAAAAGACAGTCTTTTTCCACTGGTTTCCATGACTCAAAAGGCGGCAAGGAATGGATGAGAAAGTAAGAAGGAACTTAGGCAGCAATTTTTAAAGTTACAAAGTTCTTATTATGACAAGCTGGACTGGAAACTAAATGGAACCAGTCTCACAGCAGAACTGATAGAGTAGCCCTATTTCTCATGCCTCTCTCAGGTGCAGCATGATTGGCAAGAGTCTGGAAAGTTAAATGTAATGGCTGAGGTCCGACATCTCCACCTACATTTCATAATTTTACAAATCCAGAGCTACATTGTAGAAACTCAATGAAACTCTGTTAGTGAATTCGAAGAGCTTATCCAGGTGCCATCTAGAGTGCTTTGATGTGTACTGGGCATGTCTGATGCACCTGGGACACTTCTGATATGCATTGGGCACTCCCATTGAGCTCTGGAACTTCTGGATGTGTCTGGATGTGCACTGATGAACACTCCTATGTGCATTGATTCCTATTGTGCATCACCTACTCCACTGACTACCATTGTGCAATAGATACCCAAATGCTGAAACATCACAACAGCCTCTAGGTGAATGCAACATAGCAAAACAACTCAATTTAGTTTTGCACCTAGGTAAGGCCATTTACAAAGATGTAAGTCCTGAGAAGAATGCCAGCCAATGGCATTCTGAAGCCGTTCATATCTGAACAGTGATTGCATAATGCTCTGGGTTTAGCATGCAAGTATACAGTGGGCTCTCCACTTTCTTGGGTTCAGGACTCATGGGTCTGATTATTTGTGGGTTATTTCATTTATTTATTTAAAAAATCTTACCCTATTTGCCCCAACATGGAAAAAAAATGTTCTCTCTAGGAATCTCTAGGTTCTCTGGAATGATTCTACTTCTGCCAGAAGTGGACCACAGAGCCATGCTGGAGGACCCAGAGATTCCTAGAGAAAACAGTTCTCTAGGCATTACTAGGTCTTCCAGTGTGACTGTTATGACCACCTCTTCCAGAAGTTGACCACAGATCCATGCTGGAGGACCTAGAGATTCCTAGAGAAGTGTTCTCAAGTTAAAAAATAATTTAGCTGATTTTTATTCACTCTTTTTCCAGGGGTCTTGCATCCCTAAGCCCCACAAAAATGGAGGGCTCACTCTATTTATTCCTCTTCAAAATTACTTTCCAAGCTCCCTACAGCATGCCTGCTTTCACGTTAACAGTGATATTGGTAATGTAATTTAGTTAGACATTAATTATAGAAAAGTAAGTTAATTACAAATAACTTGCCACCTGTAAATAGTTGCATCCATACTCAGTTCTGGATCTTTGAGCTACACCAGCTAGCTAGCTAACTTGGTAGACAGATAGATGAAAAAGCTAGGTGAAGCTGTTTTGTAGTTATTTAGGGGATATGCCATTCTTCACATAGGAATCATTTTTATCCAAGATGGTCCTCTTCTTCCTTTGATCTTTTTAAATAGGTTTTCAGGCTGGCTGGCACTGACTAAGAAAGTAAACACTCAGAGCTGTGGATGAGAAGAAAGTCATGCCACTTAATGGAGACAGAACTGATATACAGTTTGGGGATGAAAACTGAGAGAGAGAGAGCCAGTAAAAGTCCCACCTTTTTATTTAGCATGCATAGTAGTGTGATGGCCCATTTAGTTTCTGCCTCTAATCATGGTGCAAGTCTGAATGAACACCTTGATGCCACATCAAGCCACACAGGACACTTTCATCTAACTGACAAAATTTCTGGATGAGAGGGGAAGTCAGCTTCACCAACCAAAGAAAGGAGACTCCGGCATGCACAGATGTTGCTCATATGTTGCTTAGCAACTTTTGTCAGCCCAAGGAATTTCTGAAAAACTGTCCATAATGGAAACAAATGCATCCAAGACTGAACAAAGGCACTTTGGTGTGTCTATAGCAAAAGATGCCCTTCCCACTAACAAACATGAGACACTGAGAAGGTTTCCACCAGAAGCTTCATTGAATTGGAGGAATCTTCTGGAAGACCAAGGGCTGACTTTCAGGTGATGATTCAATGATATGCAAATGATATCATATTGGACCAATGTATACAACAACAACAAAAACCATGGAGATCTTTAAATATAGGCAAAGATACAATAGATATTAGCAGCCCTAAGCTATGGATCACTGGTGGAAGTTTGCTTTAACTTGAAATCTTGCCTTTGGCTTGTGAAGTGAAGAGAAACTTCCAGACAGCTTGTTTTCAATAAAGAGCAACTGATAGTTAGCCATATGTATTTTCTACAAAGGCTGGCACCACAAGTTGAGCAGACTTTGCTTATAATAAAATTCCAGCAATTATAATTAATTAATTAATAATCAATGTAACTTGTTGCCTAAAGAACCTGCCCAAATAAATCAAGTTCTCTAGGCATTATAGAACTCGAAAACAAATGTC
This sequence comes from Ctenosaura bakeri, assembly GCA_948474755.1. Classification (NCBI taxonomy): domain Eukaryota; kingdom Metazoa; phylum Chordata; class Lepidosauria; order Squamata; family Iguanidae; genus Ctenosaura; species Ctenosaura bakeri. The sequence continues at coordinate 132,632 of CAOLHI010001894.1, forward strand.
CTCATTAATGACTGAAGGAGAATCTCTAAATAAATATCCTGAGTAATCAAAAGAAAACATTTATATCTAGGGCCTTCAGCTTCTTCCTGTGTAGCCCCTAAAGGCAAGTCTTTTGTAGAAAAAGAACCACTATCAACAAAACTACAAAACAAAACAAAAAACCCTCATCTGTGCCTTTGGAAGCTATTTTGAGCAAAAACCTTTTTTTGTACAAGACCCTCAATTTTGTGCAACCCCTCCTGTTTCTAGAACCACATATGGCTTTTTGTGGAAAATTCATGTTTTTCATGCAGCCCCCCCAAAGTTTTTGTTTGCAACCAACCATGATAAAGTATGTCTCTAAAAAAAATTTATATGAAAAATAAGAGTGCCCCCCACATACAAATAGTTTTTGGGTCAAAAATGTGTTTTTGGATTCTACTCCCTATTTTTATTGGAAAAGGCCATGTGTGTAATTTTGCCTAGAAAAAAGTTCATGAAATACTTTGAGATGTAGTAACGCTGGGCAAAAATGGTACAGAAATATTTACTTTCTCCCACAAGAGGAAAAAAAATCTATGGGAATTATTCATCCAAGCATATGAAATGGAGTTGAAGACTTACATCCATACTGTAATGCCTTGGAGAAAATCATCCCTGGGATCTGCTGAAATTGCCCATCCCAGATTCAATGGCATCCTTCCAAGGCTATTGCAGCACAGAGTAACCTCTCTCACACACTCTTAATGGGAAGGAAATGAACCATTTTGGGAAATGGTGAGAGAGTATGCAACTAATTTGGTTTCAGAAGGAGGTTGGATATAAGCACCAACTAATTTTACCAGTTCTTCCCACTATGAGAAAGTCTTTGAAAAACAAGGGGAAAAAAGTTGTTTACCTTACAAATCAACTACGTGCAAATTTTGCACAAAACAAGTCCCCAGTTACAGCTTTTTCTATGCAAAAAAAAAGCTTTTTCTGCAAGGAAATAATATTTCTATATAAAAATATTTAAAGCGCAGGAAATCCAGTTTTCTGAGCAGAAAATACTGTTTTCTGTGCAGAAAATACTGTTTTCTGTGCAGAAAATACTGTTTTCTGCGCAAAACAACCACAAACGAATTTTGCACAGAATAAGATGAAGAATAAGATGAAGATTCTTACCAGTCCAGGATTCTTTTCTTCAGGGTTTGTTCACACTCAAAAAGCATGTGTTTTTAAATCATTTTTGTCCCAAATGTTTTTGAATATTCATTCTCTCCTTAGAAGGTGTCAGGTCAAGTCAAAGTAATTAAGCTGCATAAAGAATGTGTGGGGTCTTGTGTCACTTGAACATTTTGTGATGTTTGAATACTCAGAGAAAATGTGTGAAAATCTCACTGCTCTATTATTTTTCCCACCAGGTAAGCTAAGGCTAGTAGAGATTTAATCTGATTGGATGATTGGAGACTGGGACCAAAAGAGACAGACCAAACTGGACCAAAAGAGACAGACATTGGACTGACCAGGCATCCATCTCCTGCACACATGTGACTATTACACAGCCCACCATGATACCAGTATTCCTAGTTGATAAAAGACCCAGGCCATGCTGTGCTATGCTAAAGATATATTTCCCATTATGGTTGTTATGGATACTGCTGTGCATATAGCAAAGCCTGTGTATTTAACCAAAGATGTGAAGCTTAATTCATCTATATGCTATGGAAAAGGAGAGAATATAAGGAGGTTCAGTTCCTTGTGAATGTACAATGGCTTATATGAAATGTAATGAATGTCATGTGCCTAGACATTGTAAAGTCTATATTCCTCCCTAAAGAGAGTTATGTTTGTATATCAATTACTTTATATACTAAATAGCCTAAAAAAACTAATGGAGAGCATTCTCCCATATAAATAACCTATGATTCCAATACTTAAGAGTGCTTAAGCAGAGTGTTGATGTTAACTCTGTTTGGATTTTACTGTGGTTCATGAGCTGGAAATCGAGGTAACCAGATATTGATAACAGGAACCTCCAAACAGATACAGATTTAGCTGAGAAATGGCAAAGAACCCTCAATCTCTTGGTCTAAAGAGACAGGTGGGAATCACACCTGTCATCAACAGCCTTGCTTAGGTCCAGATGTCTCAGGACTGTGGTTTCATTGATTTACTCAATCCACCTGCAATGTTATCTTTCCTTTCCTATGACCTCCCACTTTACCAAGCATTATCATCTTATCTAACAAGTCACGTCATCTCATGATATATCCAAAGTACGATAGCTTTAGTTTTGTCATTTTAGCTTCTAGGGAGAGTCAGCCTTGATTTCCTCTTAGACCCACTTATTGTTCTCTTTGGGTCCCACATAGGAAGAGATATATAAATTAGATAAATAATAAATAGTTGGTCATTTTGGCAGTACACAGTATATGTTGAATTCTTCTCCAGCACCACACTTGGAAAATAAATGAAATGATACCATTTTCAGAAGACCTGGCACTTATTAAGCAATGAATCTGGCAGACAAATGGACTTGGTTTATTACTTATTACAATTTGCATGGTGGTCATGTCAGGAGGGAGAAAAACCTTACCTGCACTGGTTGTTGTTGTAGCTGATGATGGTACTAATGCTACCAATAACATCCTGAGATATCAAACATCTTAAAGACATGATCAAGCTCATCTCCTTATCATCAAAAACATTTTCACCTACTCTGACTGCTTTGAAGTTCTCTCATCTGTGAAAAAAAAAGGATTAAAATGCCAGGTCTTCTGCAAGATTTCATGTCACTGACTTAAAGGCAATGCAAAATTGAAATGTGTATGTATGTGTGTATGTGTTTATATGTCTGTCTGTCTATTTGTATAAATTTCTGATTTACTTTAAGTCAATGACATGAAATCTTGCAGAAGATCTGGCTTTCTTCCTATCTCTCTCTCTTCTCAGAGCTGTGTTCGAACTATATCAATCTGTCAGTGAAAAATTAATCTAGTAGCATCTTTATGTGTTTTCAGTTAAGGAGGCTTAGTTGTACAGTCTAATATCTCCTTTGCTGTTCATGGTGATTGAGAAGGAGAAAGAGAGGAAATGGTGAGAGAGCAACCAGTTTGAGAGCAGAGATGGGAGTAGGAGAGAAATGCAAGAAAGGCCTTATTTATCTTTTAATTTTTTTTTCCAGTGAAGCTGGGCCTTAGCAACCCTAGCATTTCTAGACATAAATTTTTGCTGTAAGCAAAACACATCTCCCTGTGAATAGTAGCGAGAAAGTGATGGAAAATGCTCACTAAAAGTGCTCCTCATGTGAATCACGACTTTGCACTATTTGAAACGAAGTCATTAATAAAGTATCTGTGATATATAGATGCTCTCCTTGCTTCCAAAAAGCATGGATAGTTTATTGGTTGCTTGGAAGTTCTCTTGGCTGCTTCAAAGGTCTCTTGCCAACTGTTCCCACCCCACCAGTCAACATTATTAAAAACAAATAAACGTTTGCTCTCAAATTCCAGTGCATATAGCAAGCATACCTAACAATAACTGATGTTAGGTCCAGCTCCCTGAGTGAGAGGACTCACATCTTGTTGAACTAGAAATTATCACTCTTGTCACTGCTGAAAACCAGCAGGATTATTCCTGTATTATTTTCATACATTTTGGACCATGCATTTGGGATGGCAAGGGCACAGTAGACAGCAATGGACGGTCAGTCTTCTCTTTATCAAACTCTAGCTTAGAATGGATGCAGTACCTTGAGATGGCTGCTTCAGGAAACAAGTGTTAGGAGAAGAAGATAAGAGTGGGAGACAATCAAAGCTACAGGGCACAGTCCCCCAGGAAGCTGGCCTGAAGAATGGTTTTGTACTATCAGGATATATAGCCCCTGCCATATGTTTTTCTGCTGGATATCTGTTGAAAGAGTGCATTATAGTCAATATAGAAGTAATTGCTGTAGAACTCTATTAAGCCTAGCTTTAATGCTACAAAGTATCCAGTGCTAATTGATAACTACATTAATGTATCCATTTAGAGGCTGCCAATATTGCTACAAAATATCAGTTGGTTAATTGCTTTATTGCCTATTGCCACAATGTATCTGATGGTGGTGGGGGATAAGATCCAGTTGAAAATGAAAGTGTAGAGGCTTGTGTTTTGAGAAGCTGGTGTCTCTGAGACAAGAGGCAGGAAATATGTGTTTGGGTCAAGGACAAGAGAGAAGTGGGAACCAAACACGGGTCTGGGAACTGTCTGAGAGGTAGTGTGATGCTATATTCAACACAAAGCTGTGGTTGGACAGGATAGAGTCCTATGACTCTATGATTCTATGACTCTATCCTGTCCAATCACAGCTTTGTGCACCTAATTTTTGGAATTATACCTATAAAAGGTGTGAGCTCCATGTCTGCCTAAGTTTCAGCAACTTCAGAAGAAGTGTGCTGTGTTGCCTGCATTTTCTACAAATGAAAAGTACTGTCTATATCAGTCTGAAGCTTGTGGAATAGGAGTTACCCAGTGCATGACATGTACAGACCACTGTTCAGAAAAAAGACAGTGGATAGTAGCACATGCAAACTAGTGGCATGAAATTGGAATCTGCGTTTCTAGCCTTAAGGACGAATGTGTCCTGGGTCAAAGCTTAAGGCCATACTTTCCTGGAGGAAGAAGAAGTAAGAACGGGTGTGGAACCCAAAGTTGGTTCATATAGAGGTGCTGCAAGTGTATCCTTCCCCCCCCCATTATTAATTCCAGTGCAGTTTGATTATAGGGCAGGTGTATAGGACATAGGATGTAGAATTGAGAGTGTGATAGATGATGGCTCAGAGGTCAATGAGCAATTGATTGGGCCAGAAACAGAGCCAGTGACAGACCAAACTACCTTGCCAACACCCTTATCAGCTGAAAGACAAGTTGAGACAGAGTTGTTGCAACCAGTGCTAGAGGGAGACAAGACCAGCAATGATTTAGTTCTGGGCACCTCAATTCAAGAAGGATATTGACAAGCTGGAGCATGTCCAGAGGAGGGTGACCAAAATGGTCTGGAAACCAGGGATGTCATATTGAGGAGGGAACAGGCTTGTTTTCCCCTGCTTCAGAGACTAGGACAAGGAGCAATGGATTCAAGCTGCAGGAAAAGAGATTCCAGCTGAACCTCAGGAAGAATTTCCTGATGGTTAGAGCTATCCAGCAGTGGAATATGCTGCCTCAGAATGCAATGGAGTCTCCTTTGGAGGTTTTTAAGCAGAGGTTGGATGGCCATCTGTTGGGAGTGGTTTGATGTGGGTTCCTGTGTGGCAAAGGGTTGGACTGGATGGCCCCTGTGGTCTCTTCCAACTCTATGATTCTATGATTCTATAATTAGATCCATTTTTTCCCCTCTGCTGTCAACCACAGGGGAGACAAAAATGAACAGCTCAGAGGGAAGCCATTTTGGTGAGATTGAGAAAACAGAACAATGACAAGTAACACCTGTTTCTGTCAGCTTTATAAGTCTCTCGGCATGGCTTGCTACCCAAGCCCTCGTGACCCTTGTGTTCCAGCTCTCTTAACCCCTTTTGGATGGACCTTTGGCATTCTGGATCTTTTGAATTTGATCTTGACTTCAGTTCAGCTCAGTGCTTCTACTGATTGTTTGCACTGAACACCCCTCGCTGCCTCCTCCTCTTGAGCAAGTACTCTCATCTTCCTTCCCTTGCTGGGAGAGAGGCACGGGCTGGGAATTGAATTCTGACAGAAAGGGTCTTGGAGGCAATCAATCCCTTGGTGCACAGCTTCCAACTATAGTACTCTGTTAAATGCCTGTTTGGTTTCTACTTAAATACATGCAGTAATAGAGAGCTCACCACCCCCTTTAGAATAATAGAATAATACAGTTGGAAGAGACCACAGGGGCCATCCAGTCCAACCCTCTGCCATGCAGGAATCCACATCAAAGCACTACTGACAGATTGCCATCCAGCCTCTGTTTAAAAAACCTCCAAAGAAGGAGACTCCAACATACTCTATTGAGGCAGCATATTCCACTGCCGGACAGCTCTGACCATCAGGAAGTTCTTCCTGAGGTTCAGGTGGAATCTTCTTTCCTACCACTTGAATCCATTGATCCTTGTCCTAGTCTCTGGAGTAGAGGAAAACAAGCATGCTCCCTCCTTGACATGACAACCCTTCATATATTTAAACATGGCTATCATGCCCCCTCCTAACCTTCTCTTCTGCAGACTAAACATACCCAGCTCCCTAAGCCACTCCTCATAGGGCATGGCTTCCAGACCCTTCACCATTTTTGTCACCCTCCTGTGGACACATTCCAGATTGTTGATATCTTTCTTGAACTGAGGTGCCCAGAAGTAGACACAGTATTCCAGATGAGGTCTAGCCAAAGCAGAATAGAGTGGTACTATTACTTCCCTTGATCTAGACACCATACTCTTATTGATGCTTGTTGACAATTTCCCTACATTGATTCTAGTCCTGACACCTAGAGCAACCAAGAGCAAGTCTGCTACATCTTGTGATTGGTATCTGTTCAGGTGTTAAAAGAGTATTGTGGTGTCTCCCCTTAATCTTCCCTTCCCCAGGCTAAGCAAGCTCAGTTGCTTCACTTGCCTTTCAACTAATCCTCCCCTATTTTGATTGCCTTCCCTTGGACATTATTCTGCACTGAGGATGGATGGAATTAGCCAGTTTCTGGCCTGTGTTAGTTTCATCTGTTTTCAATCATAAACCCAGTCTTTTGAAGTTTTTTTTTTTTAATAAGAAATTACATTTAAGGTGTGTTTATATCCTTTGAAATAGTTTTTTATGTCAAATACACATTTTTACCTACTAATATGTTATTTCTTCTTTACATCACTGGTTTTGTATGCATTTTTCAGCCAGGCATGCAAAATCTGAAGCACAACAACATGCTGACTTCTGTGTTATTGCAGGAATTGTAAATTTGGCCAGTTTGCTTAAAGATGTGGACTGAATGAAATTCATCAGCATCGCTATTCTGGATGCAACCTGACCAGAATGCAACAGACAGAAGCTAAGTAATGTACATCTCTTTTGACACATAGCTTTAAAACAAGCAACATGATGGGCTTTTATACTTTTTCAGATTTCTTACATTTGACTTATATAAGTCAGCCTGTGACTTGCATAGTTATAAATACTTCACTCCTAAGGTTCTGTTGCCTAGGTTCCCCTCCATTAGAACAGAAGCCCAAAGTATATTTTGGCTTCAATTCAGAGCTTGGAAAACTGAGCTTTTTTACTACAACTTCCAGAATCCCCTAATCAGCAAGACCATACTGGCTAGGGGATTCTGGAAGCTATAGTCCCCCAAAATCCAGTTTTCCAAGCTGTACTTCTATTGCATCCATTCTATACCACTAGAACTCACACTTTTGGTGTCTATTATTTGTTTCCTGCTCTTTAAAAATATGCTCATCATTCAATCAGTCCAACCAATAGGAATCTGGGGAGAAATCAGATATGGTTTGAGATGAATCAGGGCCTTTTCTACCAGTTTGGGAGCTTTCCAACAGAAATAGGTTTTCTCTTTGAAAATAACAGAACCAAAGCGGGATTGCTTCATGTGGTAGGAAAGACAGGATGAAATAAATGGCAATTAGAGTAATAATGTATATACAGACTTTAAGAAAATAGGTCTTTTCATAAACCTGAGTCTAAACAAGATGACAGTTTTTGAAATTGGAGTTTTTAGAAAATGAGTTAGGAATCAAAGATGCCCAGTTGTTCAGACAAGATGGCTGTCAAATAGAATCTCATCAATATACTACTCAGTAAAAACATTCACAGATACTTGACTGGAGAAGAGAAGGTTTCTCTAGGCCTTGTTCAGATAGCTTTGCAGCTCTGTTCCAATGCCAAGGGTGCCTTTTTTTTATTCTTTTGGCAGAAAGGAAAAGAAACTTGGGGAAAAAAGATCTTGTAAGGAAGGTACTTAAGTACAAAACGGTGGATGGGGTGAAGGAACAATGTCACACTGTGAAGATGGATTCATCATCAGTGCTTACGGGCTCTTTAGGGGGCTAATCGCCTTGAGCTGGAAAAGCATTAGGTAATCAAACCTGATGAGCAATTTTCTGAGCTCAGGCAGTGTTAAAAAATCCTCTGACACAGTCAGCTGGGTTCGCTTGCCTCTTGGGGCTTCATAGTTGGCCTCCTCTCAGATGCAAAGTTGAGTTTTAATAGCAGCTATGCAGCAGCTGCATATTACTAGCAGAATTTCTAAGCAGCCTTTTCCATTACCAAAAATTCTTGGTTTCTAAATGTTGTGAGATGACGTTTGGTGGCATGTCAGCTCCTCCACCCACTGTGGCATGATCCTGATCATCTGACTTAGGAGCCAACATTGGGTGCATTCTCTTTGTCACATATGTGGATGTAACTGAAAAATATGCTTACAAAGGAGTGTAGCTATGAGGCAGAGCAAAATGAGGGCATTAACCTCCATAAGAATTATGCACCACCACAATATTTTTCTCTTCAGTTCTCAGAATTTCTGCTATTACAATAATTTAAAATTTCAGCTGAGCATTTAGAAATAGAGATCGGGCACCCTCAGAAAAAGGGATGCAAACACACCAAAGGTAAGAGTTCTATGTGTGAAAAATTTGAATGTCTTATTCTTGACAGGGTTAGAAGTTTTGGAGGAATGAAGGAAAAGTTCATTTTGAAGGGACATAATTCTTATTTTGGGGGTGATGCTGTGAGGGAAAGGGGGAATTATTCTCCTACTCAATGCTGTCTCCTGCCCTCGAATAGGAGATAGGACCCACACACACACACTTTGCCCTTGGAAATCATCTGAGTGCCACCACCTACTGATTTTAAATCCCCGCCATGCTGCAGCTCAGTAGGAAGCCAGTGGGGAAAGAATCTCTGGACTCACAGGCTTTCCTCTGCCACTCTTTTTGGAAGAGGGGAATTCTATCTGCAAGCACAACCGGCAGGCACATGGAGAGAGAGCATGAACAGAGGAGATCTTTATAAGGAAACCTTTTTATTCTAAGCAGGCAAACAAAATGACAAAAGATATCCCATTAATGAAGGCACCTTCCTTCATGTGTTACTTAGCAGTTACAAAGTTACAGACAAGCCTAGGTCATTTCAGCCAGAGTTTTAAAAGAACATAATCCCTAATGGGACTAGCTGTAAACATTCCTATTCTACTCACATTACTCTCTGGTTACTGGGATGGTGTAGAGGGAGCAAGCTGCTAATCTGGACTAGTTTGGCCCAGCCTGCTACCAGCCTCTCTCTCTCTCACTGAGGTTCCTTTGGCCCTTTCCACACAACGCTGATACATCGCAGTCACATCGTATTATCACTTTTAGATCTGCATGTTACACCGGTTTGATGTGGTTCTGTCTTCCAGGGTTCCGCATGAGTTGAAGTCTTAGCACGGTTAACACCGACATTAAACTGATGTATTGTAAAAACGGAAAAACTCCAATGTAAACCACTCAAACTGTTTCTGTTGCGTTTTTTTCCTACATGCAGAAGCATTACCTTGATTCACACCACTTGTGCTAAAATGTAGCAATGGTTTCTACACCTTTTTTTAAAAAAATTGACCAATCAGCAGTGGCGGGATGGAGTGAGAGGGGGAATAGGAGTTCCATGAGAATTGATGATGCGGAAGCCAAAATTTTTTTCTCCAATTTACTTCAATAGAAACTGGAGGGTGTGCAGATAGGAATTGGGGTAAGTTGGAGTAGAAAACACCACTCATGACACATAGTGAAACACTCCTCTACTCCAGTGCAGAAATGGCCTAAGTTTTTCTCTTACCTCTTGGTCTCTCACAGCCTTTTTAAAACTTCTTGACCGAAGCATCTGGAAGTTTCTCATCTTGTTCCCTCACCTGCTCTTGCTGATTGGGCAATTGTCTCTCATGATTTCTGATGTCTTTCTGTGATGCTGACCCCCAAATAAACGTAACTTAAACCCAACACCTGGAAAGAGAACTCTCCCCCTTCAGCTATGTTGCCTGGATAATGGGAAAAGCCCATTAACACAGATGCCCACATTTGCTTCCCCATAGCTACTCCCCTGGCTCTTTCCTCAACACAGCAGGACTGTCTTATTACTTTTTGAAGGAAGTAAAGTAATCACCTTTACAAGCAAAAAAATGAGGGGGAGAGGGTGGAGATTCGATTGAAGCTGGAGTTTAACTTTATTAAACTCTACTTTAGGAATAGTTCCTCCAAGCAAGTAAACAAACATCAATGATAAAAATGGAAAAGGAACCTATTCACTCACATACAGATTGTCCCAGTGTTTTTGTTCACAATTGACTCTTGGTTACCCTGTAAGCTTTCCTTCCTTTCTTCATTTCTACCTTCCTGCCCATCTGCTGAATAATTGGAAGTCATGCTGCTGCTACTATTACCAAAAAGTTGGACATAATAAATCCCTGTTCATCAAATAAAAGTCATCCTACCACTGCTGCACCCCTGCACCCATGTACATAACTTTGTTGTGGTGAATGGAGGAATTTGATGCCTCCATTGGTTATGACTCCCTTAAAGGCCCACTTGCCTGTTTTCTCTCTGGGTTCCCCCCTCCCCAAGCCATTCAATGGCCAGAAGATGTTAGGGGAGGACAAGTGACAACCAGAGAGAAGCTGGTTCCATCCCTACAGTTGCCCCAGGAAGAAAGTGTTGTACTGCTGGACTGTATGGCTCCTCCAGAGGTCCAGGAAGGTGATTTTTTCCCCCTACATGCTTCTGGCTGGAGGAATGGAGCTGGATGTCTGTCCTCCCCCACACACTAAGTAGACAGGGGCACCTAGGCAAACAACAAGTACAGTCACCCCTCTACTTTCATGGGGGTTAGGGGCCCCATGAAAGTGAAAAAACTGCAAAAAAACAAAAACATTTTGTTTTTACCTGAGAACACTTCTCTAAGTCCTCCAGTGCAATTCTATGGTCCACTTCTACCTTAGAGTCTCTCTGGAGGACCTAGATATTCCTAGAGATAACATATTTTTTCTGTGGTGGGACAAATACAGTAACAATGACTAAATAAAATAACTTGTGAATAATCAAATCCACAAATGCTCAACCAGTGAAAATGGAGGGCTGCCTGTAAGTTGACCATGCAAGGAAGGGGAATGTATCTATCTGGTGGACCTTTGCAATTTGCCACTATAATTTGGCCAGTATTGAGGAAGGATCAGAACAGCTAGAAGTATGAGAGATAGATGTGAAAGCTTTCTAGATGCCCACCTACCCAGACAATACCAACTTTCTCATGCATGTTTGGGGTTAATTGAATATGACACTTATGTATATTTGGGAAATACATTTGTAGGGATACAAATGAGCTTGTGTAAGACTGGATGTCTCCATTCTGGAAACAGGAGTGGGCAAGTGTGGCTCTTCAGATCTTGTTGGACTGCAGCTCTCATCATTCCTCAACACTGGTGATGCTGGCTAGGCCTATGGGAGCTGCAATCCAACAGCATCTAGAGGACCAAACACATCCAACACTGTTTTAAGAAGATATTGGAATCAGACTTCTTAGTCATTTCTGTCTGGAGAGGTTTGCCAAATCGCTAAGTGTGTCACTTTGGAAGATGTAATACTACAATTCTAAATCATCTGGACAGAGCTGAAGATTCGAGGACTGTGACAGTCAGACATAGTCTGTAGTCAGTCAGACATAGTCTATTGATCTTAAAGGGCACATAATATCAGGGATTAATAAGATTCTCACCAATTCACAGAAACAGTCTGAGTCTGCTGAAAGATCTTCAAGATTTATTGATGTAATGAACAAGAGACTCATGATTTATGCGCAACTACACATCACAGTCCTTTGATTACCTGCGTCTGCCAAATTTTAGTGGAAACATGGTGGGGGAAATGTCTAACCTAGCAACTAGGAAAACAACAGCTAAAATACGCTTTCTTATTGAACTCCTTATCACGTCTGGCATCTATATAGGCACACCACTATAGCCGTACAGTGTCTGAAGGCATCTGTTTAAATTCAATTTCAGCTACAAAGGGACCAGTTGGCTGTATTTCCCAGCTGTTTGTTCTCTTTCGGCAGTCCAAAAGACATTTTGAATGGCTGTTCCATTAGGGAGGGAGCGGCACAGCATGCTCTGTAATGTGATTCTGAACAGTAGCAAATTGCACAGAGCGATGGACAATATTGTCTGGCACCCAAGCCTTAGGTAAGTGCTTGTGAAAAAAAAAAAGTCCCTGTAAACATTAATAGATGGTAATATTTCAGGAGGTAATGGCTGGTGTTCCAGATGACATCCCTCAACCACCTTTGCTTTGCAAATATCCTTCCTGATGATCTGAATGACAGAAAGGCTATAAAGCTACCAAGCTTGCTTCAGTATGTTCTCCTAGCTATTCTACACACCAGCTGTCACAGGGCTGGATAGGTGATGGAGCAGTGAATGTAGAAAATTAAATCCCTGATGCAACTTAGGGCCATCCTGCCAGACTGCCAGTGTAAACCAATTGACCATCTCACCCTCTAGGCTGCCATTCCCCATGTAGGGAGGGTGATATGCATCAGTGTCCTGGATCAGAGCCACCACACCAAAATAGATTCACAACTGATTGGGATGAGACCATGATTGGTATAACAGCAAATTTATTGATGATTTAGGGATGCAGCGAGTATTCACAAGAGATAAAAAAGGCTAACCTCTTTATACTCCCTAAGGCTATGGGAAATGGTCTAGAAGCTATTAAGACTCTGCAACTCACTTTAAGGCTAGGTCCAATATGTGAACACATGCATGGTATTATTTTCTGTGCAGAAAATATTGTTTTCTGTTGAAAACAACCATGTGATAATTTTGTGCCGAATTAGTCCCAACTTATGAATAGGCTTTGAAAATTAGTTTTTAAAGATTTTCTCACAGCGGGAAGAAAATTGCTAAATTACTTGTTGCTTCCTTCAAGAAGAAACTTAGGCCATTTCCACACTACATTTTTATTGTGCTATTATTCCACTTTCAACTTCCTGTGGAATTTGGGGTTTCTAGTTTACTGAGGCCAAAGAGCTCTCTGGCTGAGAATTCTAAATGCCCCTCCCTAAACCTCAAATCCCAAAATTCTATAGGATGTTGAAGATAGAATAACAGCACTATAACAGTGTAGTGTGGAATGGCCTTAGTGAAGAATTGCATCCCTTATCTAAACAAAGGGTTCTACAGTGCACAGGTTGTTGTTGTGTGCCATCATGTCATTTCTCATTTATGACAATCCTAAAGCCAACCTATGATGGAAGGTTTTTGGCAAGACTTTTTCTGAGGGAGTTTGCAATTGCCTTCCTCTAAGGCTGAGAGGGAGTGACTTGCCCAAGGTCACCCAGTGGACTTCCATGGCCAAAAAAAGGTTCAGAACTGATTTCTCAGAGTTCTGGTCCAACATTCAAACCACTGCTCCCTATTAGCCTTTCTAGAGCACAGATGGAAGCCCTATCTCCCCAAAGCACCACAAATAGTAAAAGAAAGTTAAAGGGGGGGGGACCACATTCATTTCTCTCTTGCTGTTAAGTTGATGTTGGGAAACTTCAGGAGATACTACCATCAACGAGATTTCTGGATGTTTAAATCTAAGAGAAAGGGCCATGAGCTTCTGTAAAAGTGAAGCTAGTAATATGCTACATCCTGGGCAGCCAAACACCTGCTCCTCTCACCCTTTATTGGTCATAACACTGGGAGGAGCTGAATGCTATCATTGATGATGTTTGAATCTACAATCAGTCCCCCATATTTGTGCATTGAACATTCATGGATTTGATTATTCATGGATTACTGGGGAGAAGGAGATGAGATTGGAGGAGGGTGCAGGCTCACTCAGTTGTGCGGGTGGGAGGGAAGAAGGGTGTGAAGAGGAAAGGTGCACACACTTGCTCGCTCATGCAGGCAGAAGAGAAAGAAGAGGAGATGGGAGAAGAGTACATGCATGGACACTTGCTGACTTGCTCACTCATGCAAGTGGGAAGGATGAAATATAAATGTTGTGTGTAATTTGTATGTATGATGAATAATTCAAATAAAATAAATTTAAAAATGAAGATAAGATAGATGTGTCTCCTGGGCTCTCCATGGCTACTTTTCCTTATCTTAGTGCCTAAGGCTTCTTCTCTGTTATGTTGTGGCTTGATAACTGTTGCTGTGGCTGTTTTGTACAAGATATAGGCATCTGCTGCTATTCCTCTCCCTGATCTTCCCTCACTGTGCCCCCAACTGCCAGCTTTAACTTGCACTGGGATTCTGGAATGCTTGCCTTCTGCCTGCCCCATCTTGTTTGGTCATGTTTACTTGTAGGAGGCCTGTAGCACTGCAGCATCAACTGTGGCTGGTTGACTAGAAGATATATGTTAGAAAAGTAAGGTCCAACTTTGGGTTTCTGTGTATTGTTGGACTTCAGGTCTCAGAGTTCCTGACCATCACCCTGCTGGTTGAGGCTTTAGGACTTGAAGTCCAACAACATCGGGAGTATCTACAGTGTAAACTGTTGTTGTTGTGTGCCTTCAAGTCATTCTAACTTATGGTGACCCTGAAGTAAACCTATCATGGGGATTTCTGGGGTTGAGAGTATGTGACACACCCAAGGTCCCCCAGTGGGTTTCCATGGCTAAGTGGGGAATTGAACCCTGGTCTCCAGAGATGTAATCCAATGTTCTAACCACTACACCACACTGGCTTTCACAGTGTAAATACCACTCCAAATATGCTCTTTTATTTGGTATTTTAACCAAGATAATTCACCTGAGAACTGTATATGACTGCATTCCCTATGGAGGAGGAGAGTATTAGCCTGCCCAGAAGTTTTAGACTAGAACCTACACAATTCCTTATTATTGGCCATGATATCTGAGGTTTCTTAGAGTTGTAGGCCAAAACATCTGGAAAGCTACATTTCTCTAGTCTTGCTGTATATATAAAATGTGTGAAGTTTACACATGGAAGTTTTTGCTGTATGGACTTTGGATAGAGTCCTGTACTCCAGTTTAACTTGTCCTCATATTTCACTAAATGTAGGTCATAATTAACCTGTGAAAGATTCTTCCTTAATGCTATTTATTTATTCCTAGCTATTGCTTGCTAATAGATTTGAAGTAAAGTTTGGGATAAAAGCAGAAGGCACCTTTAAGTTTAGCAAGCATGCGGTAAAACTGAGCCTATTTTAAAAGGCCTGGATTTCCAAGCACAATCTACTTTTGGTGGTGTGTTCATTTTATACTTTTTTTCTTTTCTTTTCTTTTCTTTTTTTGCAGTTCCCTTAGGCAAAATGTGGTGGGGGACTTTGTGTATTCATCTGCAATTGGAACTAATTCTTTGTTGACTGCACACATTCATTCATCACAGCGTGAAATCCAAATGTTGGTTGTATTACAAATCACGTATAGAATTTGAGATCAGCTGTTGGCAACTATGTATGTGCTTGGAGGGAAGGTTAGTTTTTCAATTACATTTGTACAAGCTAAGCTTGAGCAATGGGATGCTCAAATGAGAGAGTTGCAATCATGATCAAAGCCAGAACGCCTTTTCAGCTTAAATAATGAAAAAAGGTCGTACTAACAAGTATGGCTTAGCTAAGCTCTAGATTTATATATGCTTACATGACAGTAAGCTCCAGTGAACCAAGTCATGATTCCTTTGGCGTCTCACTTGCATCGACTCACCCTTCATTTCCAGGCCTATTTCAAACTCCTGGGTTTAACCTATAAAAGACCTACACAGTTGTCAGATCTCAGTACCTAGAGCAGCAGTTCTCAACCTGTGGGTTGCGACCCCTTTGGAGGTCAAACGACCCTTTCACAGGGGTCGCTTAAGACCATCAGAAAATAGTGTTTCCGATGGTCTTAAGCTCCATTCCCTCCTTGGTGGTGGTGTGCAAGCGTGAGCCACGCGCTCGCGTCCTCCTGACCCCTTTGGTGGGAGCGCGTACGGCCGCATGCGCTCCCACCAAAGGGGCAGGAGGACGCGAGTGTGTGGCTCGATCTTGTGCACCACCACTCCTGGACCTTTTCCGCACATTACCTTATCGCGGAGGTGGGGGTGCCCTTCACGCAAGCAGGTTCTTGCGCGAGGCGCTCTCTTCGCTGCTCCTTCATCCCGCAGCTGGCTTCCTGGTCGCGCGACTGCCTCTTCCTTCCTTCCGCAGTGCAGCCTGGGAGCTGTAGGCTGAGCTGGGGGAGGAAGGGGCGGGGCAGTCACGTGACCAGGAAGCCAGCTACAGGACGAAGGAGCAGCAAAGAGAGCGCCTCGCGCAAGAACCTGCTTGCGCGAAGGGCACTCCCCACCTCCGCGATAAGGTAATGTGCGGAAAAGACCCAGGAGTGGTGGTGAGCAAAAGCAAGCCACGCGCTCGCGTCCTCCTGTCCCCTTTGGTGGGAGCGTGTGCAGCCACAGCGTTGCCACAGCAGGAGTAGTGGTGCGCAAGCACGAGCCACGTGCTCGCATCCTCCTGCTCCCTGTTCAGAAGGGACTGAAATTGCTCCCCTTCTCCACTACTGGGAGAGCCTTCCGTCTGACAGACCAGCTTGGGGAAGCGGCGGCAGCACGGGGGGCAGGCCCCTTACTCGCCATGGTCTCTGCCCCACTCGCCATGGGGGAGCGCTGCGGAAGGGCCGGGGGGCCGCAAGGTGGTGCTTTTCCGGGGGGGTGAGCTGCGCCCAGTGCAAAAGACAATGGCACTGGGATTCCTCCCCCCGGCCAGGGTCGACACTCTGGAAACTTTTCCCACACTGCCGCCCCCAGCGGAAACAAGAGCAAAGCAGAAGCAGATCCCGGGGGGGGGTCCTCAATTTTTTTTTCCTGAGGGAGACGCGCAGGTCCTCTTTCCCTCCCTGCCCGCCCCCTCCTCCGTTCCTGACCAGCGAGGCAACCTTTGCCGGGGGGAGGCATTGTTAATAATAAATAAATAATGTTATGGTTGGGGGTCACCACAACATGAGGAACTGCATTAAAGGGTCAGGGCATTAGGGAGGTTGAGAACCACTTACCTAGAGGAACCTTTTCTTATATATCTATATCTACACACATAGACACACTGACACACTCTTATTCATGCCCTAAGATCATAAGCAGAGGCCCCTTTCTATGTGGTCCTCAAGCTGACTCTGAATCTGGATAGTGACTGTGAGGAAGATGATCTTTCTGTTGTTGGCTCCATGTTTGTGGAATGCTTGAGTAGGGTAGGTTGCCCTCTGAATGACTGATACCTATATAGGCTTCTCATTTTAAAACTGGAACATAAATAAGGATATGATGTTTTGATACATTCCAGTATCAAGTTTCAAGTTGCTTTGTTGGCTTGTTTGTTGTAGCAGGCAGTACATGCTAATCTGCAGTGAACCTCTTAATAGCTAACATGAAATTCTCTGCTCCAGCCACACCACTGGCTGTCAGTTTCTGAGCATATTTAAAGTACTGGTTATGACCTATATAACCCTATATGGCATAGGTCCAGGCTATCTAACAAACTGTATCTTCTTCTATGAGCCTACCCAGATCTTGAGAAACACAGGAGAGACCCTTCTCTCAGTCCCACACATATGTTTGGGTATCTCAAAAGAGAGCCTTCTCAGTAGCTGCCCCTAAACTTTGGAACAATCTCGTGAAGGAAGCTAGACGTCCCACTTCTTCTATTGACAGGTGAAGCTTTTTATTATTATTATTATTCAGACAAGCTTTCAGAGTTTAAAGCATTTAGCAAAAAGGTTGTAAATATGGTATTTTTAAACATTGTATAGTTTAACTTTTAAAAAAATCTTTTTCGGGCATATATGTTTAATATAGTTGATAGTTTAATGTTGACCTTTTGTATGTTTTTAATTGCAGTCTTTTAAAGCTGCCCTGAGTCCAATTTTTGGGAAAAGGTGGGATGATAATAATAATAATAATTTATATCCCGCCTCTCCCCATGGATCGAGGCGGTACTACAACAATACATTAAATACATTAAAAGCATTAAAACATAACCAGTCCTCCCCACCCACCAACCCATCTAAAACCAACCCCCTAAAACATATTAACTACATTAAAGAACAGGAGGACAGTTGGTGGGAGGGGGTGGAGTACTAGTCTGGGAAGGCCTGTTGGAAGAGAACAGTCTTGACCACTTTTTTAAAGCAGTCAAGACTGGTAATATGCCGGGTCTCCTCCGGCAGGCCATTTCATAGCCTGGGAGTGATAGAAGAGAAGGTCCTCTGGGTAACCACAGCCAACCTAGTTCTGATTGGCTGCAGTCAATTCCTCCCAGAGGACCTTAGTGTGCAGGACAGATTATATGGGAGAAGGCGATCCCGCAGGTAGGCTGGCCCCAAGCCATGGAGGGCTTTAAAGGTAAGAACCAACACCTTGTACTGTGCCCGGAAACTAATAGGCAGCCAATGTAAAGACTTCAGAATTAGTGTTATGTGGTCAGTTTTAGGTCTACTGGTGACCAACCTGGTTGCCATATTCTGAACTAATTGAAGATTCCGGACTAAGCACATGGGTAGCCCTATGTAGAGCGCATTGCAGAAGTCAAGCCATAAAGTTACCAGGGCATGCACCACTGTTTTTAGGTGTTCCAGCTCCAGGAAGGGGCACAGCTGGCGTATCAAGAGGAGGAGGAGGAAAGGGGAGGAGGAGGAAAAGAAGAAGATGGAGAGGAAATAATAATAATCTTGTTACCCTGCTTGCTGGGGGCCCCTTAGGGGGATTTCCAATGCCTGTCAAAATTATCACTTGTGGGGAAAATTAGCTATGAACACTGCTTTAGCAATGCAAAGAGGGCAGGGTGATTAAGGACCTTTTGCCCAGTGTTTACAGAGTTGGATCACAGAGAATCAGGCTGTTTAAATTTAAGTGACATAGATGTTAAAATCCATACAATCACTCAGCTGCACTCACTCCAACAAGCATACAAGACTATAGAAATTTAGAAAGAGGTGAAAATTAAGAGAGAGAGAGAGACATAAGGGTTTTGGGGTAATACTCTACCAATCCAGAAATCTTCAGCTGGGAGAAAATGAGCAAAAAGCCGATCTCAGCCAAGCCTTTTGAGGCTGAGGGAAGATTACCAGCAATATGGTTTGTGGGTCTGGGAGAACTCCAAAATGGAGAAGAGAAAGGGGCTAATCATAGTGGTAAACAGAGCTGAAAAAATGTCATGGGGAACAAATGGCTGCACTTTTATGAAGATGGATTTCAGCTTTGTAGTTCAAAGAAAATACAGCCAAACATCTTTGCAGTTTCCTGCAAGATGAGTTTCTCATCCAGGGATACATACTTCAAGGTGTCACATCCCTGGCAATTTGACATGATAATTTGATCCCAGAGACCTATTGTCTACAGTTGGTGTTGTTATCACTGAAAATCCATTCAAATGGCTTGTGAACCATTTGCAGGATTCACCTAGAATGCATGACAGAAAACAGGCTACTCTTTGATCTATCTCCATAGCTCCACTGCCTACGTGTCCTTCCAGTAGATCTCTATGGCTCACTATGTTTGATATAAAATAATTAGGACCCTCAGGACATAGTTTTTAGGTGGGTTAAGTGGGTAACAATGTAGCTTGACCCAAATGGTAGGAGTGGAAGCACCAATTATTGAAAAAGAACTAAATGGCTTATGGCTTCATTGTGTTTCATTTGGTGTGCATTGCATTTTAGTTGTAACCCAAACCAACAGAAAATACTGTGATGCCAAATATGAACATTATTGTAAGTGTTCATTAATGAGATGTTGTAGAGCTACTCGATGTCCTGAGCATTAAAATACAAAATATCATGTGGGCCAAAGGTTGAGAATCATTAATTTAGGGGACGATTTCATTAGATGCATGTAGTAGAGGAGATTCTAACTCACAAAAGTTTATGCCAGGGATGAGCAACTTGGTGTCCTCCAGTTGTTTTGGGTTTCAACTCTCATAAATCCTAACTAGTGGCCATATTGGCTGAGGCTTATAGGAGCTGAACATCTGGAAGCCACAAATCTGCCTATTTTCGCTTATGCCATTATAATTTGCCAGTGTTTAAGGCGGGGCTTTCCAAACAGTGTGCTGCACCACATTAGTGTGCCACCTGAAGTGTGTCACTGTGTCACCTACAAGCTTGGAAATATATGTCATTATTTATAAATCATATATTTTTAAAAATATATGAAAGGTTTTCATGAGATAAGTTGTGTCCCCATACATTTTGTTATTACAATTTATGTATGTGTCTGCATCTCTTATAAGGGGTTAGTTTAACCTTCAGTTTGCTAGTAAAACTGAATTACTCTGTCATGAAATGATGCATGTCCAAAAAAAGTGTGTCACCAACATGAACAGTTTGGAAAGCTCTGCTTTTAAGGTACCACAAGGCACTTTCATATTTTTGTGGCAATCCTCTTGGTTACCCTTCAAAAAATTGTCAGTTTGGATGACAAATTGAACTGAAAAACAAAATACACATTTCAAATGAATGTCACAGCACCCAATGGTGGCAAGGGTGCAATGACATCCAATGGATTTAGTTCATACCGCCAACAGCAAAGAATGAGATACACAGTTAAGAAACTGAGTGATGTGCCATACATACAATGTCCAAACCCTGCCTTAGTCTATTCCCTCCAGCAGATCCTTCTGATGCTGTGAATTCACATACAGTGCTGAAGGCTGGCTCAGTCTCTCCTCCCACCCCCTTTTATGGCATGGCTTACTATTGTTGCAAACCATTGCAACAAATAAGTAATCTAGGCTTTTCCTGCTGTAACTTGTGCTGCTCTCTATAATTTCTACTGATATATTTCACACTTCAAGGGGCATAGTTTCATTCAGAATATTTTGTTTGACATTTTCATCAACACATTGGCAAAGGTCCTAAGGAAATCATGATGGGAGAAGGGGGAAGTGCTAAACTCAGCATCTGAGCTGCAGTTGAATTGGGTACACAACGTACTCTGAAATATATGAATTGGAAAATGAGTATAGAATGCACATTCTACCGCTCCTTCTGCTTTCAGGCGGAGAAAAGACATATATTCAGTGACTCATGCAGACAAAGAATTTAAATTTGTGAGGAGTGCTTCTTTGCTTACCCTCATGGAATGTCCACATGTCCTACTTCACAGAAGATAGCTTTCTTCTTCAAAGAGAAGACTTCCTTTATTTCAGGATAAGCAACTTGTGTTCCTCTGCATATTCTTTCACTACAATTCCCATATCCTCTCAATTGCCTATAGAAGATGAAGCTGATAGAAATTGCAGAGCAACAAGTTACCCACCTCTACTCTATCTGAACAGCTGCCTGGTTTAAGTCTTATTTAAAAATAAAAAAGTACAGGAAGCCAGTGTGGTCTAGTAGTTTGAGTATTGGATCAGCACTCCAGAAGACCTGCATTTGGATCCCTACTCAATTGTGGAAACCCACTGAGTGACCTTTGGCAAGTCACACTCTCTCAGCCTAAGAGGATGGCGATAGCAAACTTTCTCTGAATAAACATTGCCAAGAAAATGCTATGGGAGACTGGGCATGTCAGAGTTGACTTGAAGGCACAAAACAGCAAAAAAGGGACAAATATTTTTCTTGAAAGGACACATCAACAGCTGACACCTGGGCAGTAGACAGAACCTGTGCACTGGTTACCTGGCCACAGGCTTCCCCACTGGAATTGATAAGTGAATATATCACTATATATCAAATTTCACATACATAGAAAGTGGAAATAAAATGGCATGGACAATCCCATTGTATTTTAACTTTCTATGTATGTGAAACATGAAATGTGGTTCTGAGGAACAGTACTGTAGATACCCTGGACTTCTAAAAAGACAAATAAATGGGTCCTAGAGCAAATGAAGCCAGAACTCTTTCTAGAAGCCAAGATGACTAAATTGAGGCTGTGATACTTTGGACATAGCATGAGAAGACATGGTAGAAGGCAGCAGGAAGAGAGGAAGACCTCATTGCAAGTAGATAGACTCAATTAAGGAAGCCACAGTCCTGAGTTTGCAAGACCTGAGCAGGGCTGCTGATGACAGGGTGACTTGGAGGTCTCACACTGAGAAGGTTGTCATAAGTCAAAGTTGACTTGATAGCAGTTAACAACAACTAGGGTACACTGGCCTTGCTATGTTGTTTATTGTCTTTGTCCCTGATTATTGTATATTTTAATGTTCCACACTTTGGTGAAAAGGGTGTTATAAATTGATATTGTTGTTGCATCATACTACATTAATCGGCACAACCACTTGTCCAAAGCAGCAGTCACCTTGGGGCACAAGTACCAGATTCAGGGAGGGATCTTAAGGTTAAGAGGACCAAGTTCATGACAAGAAGCCCTAGAGATAGAACTGTGGGGCCAACCTGGACAGGGGTTCCATCACACCGTCCATCACTGGAAGGAAGCCCCTGAGAACTAGAGTTTTATATTGGAGAAAAGTAAGATAGAAATTAAATGAAAATATTGTTCTTGACATTTAATTTAGCCTCTAGACTTAAAGTGGTCTACCATTCTTACCTTGGGTCCTACTGCCCCTTTTATTGCTAATTCCTATAGCGCTGAATTTGATTCCTGTCCACCTCGTCACCCCCATTTAAATTCTCCCCACCCCCCATAATTTTCAATGTGTCAATTTCCCCATCCTCCATCCTTCTAATTGTGCAGCAGAGTTGCTGTGTTTGCCAACGCTGTCAAAGAGGCAGCCTGTTATAATTATTTTCTCAATCATTCTTCATGAATGAAACACTCCAGGCAACACTAAAAGTAAACTTAATCACCAGAAACAATATAAATTCAAAAAGCAGATCCTATTAGACAGCCATTTTTAAAGCTGATTTCCCTGTAGTTCTCAGTCTGCGGCAACGTGCATGAGGGGTGGGGTGGGGGGATGAAAATCCAACTGTGCCTTTTTGCGGAAGGCAAGCAAAGAGCATCAACATTTTATATGAAGCGGAAAATAAAATGATGTACTTTGGGAAGGTTATTACAAACCGCTTCCAAATGAAGTTTTCATCAGTCTGTGAGACATGGATATTTTACAATGGCAAGCCTGCCGTGGGTAAACAGGTTAGTGTCAGATGAACCAACAAATAATGCATATGGCTGAAATATTTATAGAGTGAAAAGACATTGGGAGCAGCTGCTCGAATGAGGCACATGTGTTTAATACATACATTGTTCTATGAATGTTTTTCCATTCTCCAAAATGCCTCTCCCTCACTCCCTTGTGACGATCGACAATAGGTCCATATGGTTAGATGCTCTAAGCCAGGGATGGGAATCATGCAGCCCTCCAGATGTTGCTGGACTGTTAACTCTCAGCATCCCTTTCCACCCGACCCAGCAGTGAAGAAAGCTGGGAACTACAGTCCAACAGTAGGGCTGCCTCATTCTTCCTGGAGCTCTTTGAGCTTATGTCACATATATGAATTTGCAAATTTTGTTCAATTCAAATTTTGTTCAATTTGTTCTATTTTGTTCAATTCATGTTTGTAACTGAGCCTGTCCTGTTCCAGGCAGTGCAAGAACACAGCAGCCACAAACAAGCAAGAGTCAATAAGGAACTCAGAATACGAAGGGAGGTCTAAGGTTCAACTGAATGTTGAGCAAGCTCTGAAAGGAGCTGGAAATCTAAATGGTGGAGAGGATGGTGGGAACTGTGGAGATCTGGTTGAGTTTTAGTTTTCAGCCTTTCTCATGATTGGTTGTATTGACTAGGGCTGCAGTCCCACAATTCCCATCACCATATTAGATAGTCAGGAATCACACAAGATTGCTTTTGTGGGAATTGATGTGAAGATATCATCCTAGTACTTTGTGTGAGGATCAGTGGTTTTTAAACCAAAGCCCTTGGGGCCCTACTCAGAGCCCATGCCATGAGTGTTACCTGTGGGATTGGTCTTCTTATGAAGACTGTCCCACTCAAAAGCAACACTTCTTCATCAGGCAAGCACTTCTCCATCTGATCTAAAATGTGTGGAAGGTAGGAGGTTAACCACCAAATGACTTCAAATGACAGTTGAAAAGCCTATGGCTCTCAGAATTCATAACACAACCACTGTATGGCCAAACTCATGGATGTACATGCAGGCTTCAAGATGGACGGCAGCTCTCAGCATTTCTCACCGTTGACTATACTGGCTAGGGCAGCTGATGATATCTGGAGGCTCACACAATTCTCATCCCAGTTCCAGGTACATTTACTACTCGTGTCTACTTCCTAGATCAGCATGTCCCAACCAGGTACCTTCCAGATGTCTTGGACTACAAATTCCAGCATCTTTAGCCAGCATGGATTATGAAAAAGATGATGGGAAGTGTCATCCAAGATATCTGAATGACACTAGGTTGGGGAGACTGCCTTGTACCACAAGAGGCCACTTCTGAAATAATAATGAAACAAATCTCAGAAGCAATTCGTTGGCTGAACCAATAATATCACTTGGCAGGAGCCAAATGACCACTGTGTGGTTAGTTTGTGTGTAAATAATACCATAGCCTTCCCAAGGAAGCACTCTTCCCTAACATTAACATTACTTTGATGATAAACCTTTGACCTTGAGAGACCATAAAGATCCATCTTCAACACTATTAGCAAAGTATCTAACTGCCCAGTTTCTGTAAACTAATCACTGGCTTTCATATAGCAGTGCTTTATTCCTGACCTATTCACATACCCTGAACTTGAACTCACCAAATAGTCTAGATAAATGTAAGTACCACAAAGAGATTGCACAAATTGCTTATAAAGATACAGCCCATTTTATAGTAAATTGGTAGAGAAATTAATATGGAGAGTTGGTCTTGTGGGAAGCTGAAGTTCAGCGAGGATTACAGAAGGCAAACTCATCTGTAGTCAGTGGTGACTGTCATATAAAGGTGAAAGTGAATCCACTCCAGGTTCTAGCCTGTACTTTTAAGGAGCTTTCCAAGGTTCCGGGAGGCTTCAAGCTTGGACAGCAATTTTAAAGTTGTATTTGAAACCCAGGCTGCATTCACTGTCCCACTGACATAGAAGCCACCAGCCATCACTAGAACTTGTTCTATTTGTGTTCACTTTCTTTCTCCCCAAAAAGGGGAAGTTGGACTTAGCTCAAACCTCCTTTGAGCCCTGAAATCTCTTTCCTCAGGACTATGCTATGCATTCCTTTAGACACAGTTTTCCCCACTCCCCAAATGCAAGACACTTGATGCTGGTGACATAATGGTGGTACTTTTATTAGTCCAACCAGAAGGCACAAAACATATTGTCTTTTGAAGCTCACAAGCTTCTTTGTCAGGCAAAGATAGCTAATAAAAGTCTGATAGAGGAGTCATGGTGATGGTGTCCAAGTTAGAAAACCCTGCATCTTGTGGTCTTGTTTGTTATATCATGAGTTCTTCCATGAAGGAAGAAAACTGAGTCTCTCCACCCCCAAAAGAGAGGTGCAAGGTAACAAACTCTCGTCAGAGTGAGAGAAGGGTGGCAGAGTTGTCATGATACTGGGAAAAGCTGAGTCCATACTGTATGCGAAATGACTGGAAGACCATTGAAATCTTGAGGAGGTGTGAAGAATGACTTGCCCTCA
This sequence comes from Ctenosaura bakeri, assembly GCA_948474755.1. Lineage (NCBI taxonomy): Eukaryota > Metazoa > Chordata > Lepidosauria > Squamata > Iguanidae > Ctenosaura > Ctenosaura bakeri. The sequence continues at coordinate 158,135 of CAOLHI010001894.1, forward strand.
GCTTGTCCCTTCATGACTTAAGATTTTCCATGATTCCACTAAGAATTCTGGTTAATTAAGCACATTGTATATTTGCTTTGATTTCTGTATTCTGCTTTGATGTATTCTGCATGCTTGGTAGCTTAAAATGTAGACAAAACAAAATTGCAGGTGATGCTGGCTAACGAGCACCTGCCATTGGCTCGGGACAACTGCCTAATTAGTGATAGATAATGGGTGCAGAGAGGAACTTGAAAGAGGTCCACTTAATGGGTGACCTTGACAGCTGAAAGGAGTTTAGCTCTTCCCAGGTGTGCAAAGAATCCCAAAGTTTCCATGATAACTGGTCAAGTCTTACCAGACCATGAAGTATAACCTCCTCCCCAGACTGTGCTGTCAGTGGGAGCTCAGCATGGACTTACAGCTGGAGTGCTGTGCACCTGTTGGCTACACAGAGGGGGTCCCCTTTGCTGCTTCATTCCAGGCTCCTGGGCAACTAATTGAAGGATTCTTGCTTGGTGAGAAATCCATGTCTATGTTACTGGGCATCATAAACTTAGGTGGGTTTCATTTGTATGCTGATATTACTTGTATGCTTACGTTGTTTAAATCATTCACTGATCAATTAAACTGTAATGCTTTTTCAAATGCAATTGGTGTCTTTTGTTGCCTCCTCCTTAACTGGCCATTTGCCTTTGGCAAGACACACACCATCCGATAAAGGTCCTGAAGATTGTAAGGAAGCTAACAGAGGCATTTCTTCTTGCGGAGTTTCATAAATCAAAACACCAGTTGCAAAGGAACAGGAAGACTTTAAAAGGGAAAGGCTGAACTATTTAAGCCAACTGGGCTGATTCAAAGCTGACAACAAGAAGTGAGATTGTATCACTTTCTGTCACCATTTTGAGAGAGATTGCAGAAGAAAATGGAGGTATTTAGAGGATAGGATGGGTCTTGGGGCTGTTTCTGGAGGTGAAATGGAGGTAATATTTGCTTGTTTTCACATGTTTGAGGTGTGATGGAAAGAATCATACCAAATATTTTGAAACATTTTTGAGGGTGGAGTGGGGCATTAGGAAAGGGAAGGAAAGCTTAAATGGCCACAAATGAGGGGGCCAGGAGCTGCATAAGGCCCACAGTTGGCACTATGTACTCCAGCAAATGTTGAAGGGTAATACTAATGGAAGGAGTAATTTCTTCATTTTCCTTCCTGCTGTGCTTTCCCTCCAATACACACAGGGAAATTGTTCATGGTGGAAGGCTATTCTTTAGAATACTATAGGAAACTCCACTATAGAGTGTTTGTTAGCACTTTAGCTCATGATGCCCAATGTTCTGGGCATCTCTGAGAATGTCCCTATTCCTGGCAGAGGCAGCCGGGCCTCTCCCACTGCCTGTTGCTGCTCTCCCCTCATCATCTTCATTGCTGCTTCCCCTCCATCCTCTCCACTTGTTTCCTTCCTGCTCACCCACCACTCTGTCTTTTATGCCTTCTCTTCCTTTGCCCCTTCTTTCCTTTTCACCCAGCTACCCCCGCCTTGCCTGTCTAATATGCTCCCTTTTTGGTTGCTCTTTGTAGAAAATAACTTCAGCTACACCCAAAAAAGGGTGTCAAAATGGGACCAACCTATCTCTCAAATGTGTAGTTTTGAGAGGTCTGACACAGGCCATCTGTGGAGGCCAGGCCTGCTTTCCTCTAGCAGTGCCGTGCTTCCTCATACAGCGGTGCTTTCCTCTTTCAAACCACCACCTTAGCATATAAAGGGTGAAGCCTCTCAGTTGTTATTCAGAATGATTTACTGATCTGTGGGAGTGTGTTACTAATTGATTAGAATTAATGGAAAATACTCTTCTAAGTCAGAAATAGAAAAAAAATATAATGTGATCTTTATTAAAATAACAAACAGGGAGAGGCACTGGGTGTCTTAAGCAGTACAGTACATCCAAGCAGTACAGAACTTCAGAACGTGTTTGTTCAGTTTCTTATAGCTTAACCCAGTATACAGACACAGAACTCTCATATACACATAGGCCTTTTGGCTTCCCTTGTGCTCAGAGGCTTAATTCCCAAATCAGGGCCACACCTTCTGACCCAACTCAAAATAGTTTGCCCCACCCCCCTGAGAAGCCAACCCTCCAGGCTGTCTGAAGGACCCTATATTGCAGGTATTTCTCTGGAAATATCACTGAAGGAGTCTGAAAAATCCAAGTCACTGTGCCTTATATAGAGGGGACCTCTCCTCTCAAACCTCAGCCCCTCCCTTTCACCAGTGGGCTGGGTTTCTCTCATACCGAGCCACTTTGGCTACCTGGCAACCTGTTGCTGGGGCTGCCCTGCCACTCAGGCTAGCCACACCCCCAGGCTCCATCCCACGCCCTACCCACTGTGTAAGTTTCCAAGGGCCAATCAGAAACAGGCATTTGGGGTCTGGCCAGCTTTGTGTAAAGCAAGGTTGGCTGTCCACCACGTGAAGCAGCTGCTCCCCTCTGCCTGATGGATGGAATGGCCCTGCTTCCTGGCCAAGCTTTTGCTCATTATGTTGTTCACCATGTGGCTGGATGCCTTATTTAAAGGGAGAAAATTAGTAGATTATATGGAGAAACAGAGATGCTGATTATACACAGTAAGCCACCACCAATGCACAAATTACATAGTTTGAAAAGAAAAGGAGGTTGGAAATCATCAAGAGATGTTTTCTTCTTTAATGATTTCTAGTTATTGAGTGGTGTTTCTTGGGGTGGCAGTGTAAGACTGGATGTGAAAAAAGAATCTATTGAGAAAGAAACATGCTTTTATGTTTAAATCAAAATTGGAGAGCACCCTTGTTAAATTAGAAACATAAAGGCTTTACGATACTTCAGAACTTCTTTTCTGCAATGAACTCCCAAAATGAATGAGAAACTAGCAATTCATTTCCTGCTACAAAGGAACGGCTTCATTTCCTTCCTTTCCTCTGAATCAAGGAGAGCAGACAGTCTGAAAATACAACACACTGAGTGGTGGTAAACCTTTGGTCTTCCAGATGTTTTGGTCTACAATTTTCATCAGCTCCAACCAGCACGGCCAAGAATGAGGGGGGATCGTGGAAAGTTGTAGGCCCTGATTTCTGAAAGGACTGAAGTTCCCCCCAGTAGAACAGTTTGCTCTGTTCCAGCTATGGAGATCACTGAAAGGATAAGGTATATCTTAATGTCTCTGTGGCAGGAACTATACCAAATGTAAACGGAAGATACACTTGGAGCTACAGGCAGATCTCAAGGTGGTTTTCAGTTAGTCAATAAGGATTTATGTCTTCCAATGTTTTGGTAATAGCAGCAGAATGACTCCCAATTATATTCCAAGCAGGAAGGAAGGCAAACTTTGGGGCAACCAGGAGTCAGGCATACAGCTACAGGGGAGCAAAATGAGGGCCCTGCCCCCCTCCAAATAAGAATTCTGATCCCAAATAAATTTTCCTTGCATCCCCAAATTTCTGACATTGCAGAGAGTGAGACACACAAAATCATTAGCACTGAGAACTCTTCTATTTGCTGTGTTCATATTCTCTAGGTCACTTTGCCTGCCTTTTTTCTTTGGATGCCTAAACTGTATTTCCAAATGTGTCACTGAAGTACTAAATGACTGCTCTGATAGAAAGCTGAGGAATAAAGTAAATTTTCATGAGAAGCACAATTCATATTGGAGGTTATGCCCTCATTTTGTTCCTCCTCCACGTAGCTTACAGCCTGCTGAGCGTGGATTTTTTTGTGTGAAAATTGTGAACATAGTTCATTTTTTACTTCAAGTGAGTCCCTGGGCTCAGCATTCTTTAACTTCATGTGTTATATCTGGAATCTTGTTGGAGCACTATGCTAGTGTAACTATGACATCACAAACAGTGGCTGGCAGAGGACAAATGCTGTGGGTGTAGCAGCCATACTGCAAGTGAGATATGAGAGAAACAGACTGTTTCTTCTAATCACCCAGCAGCTATTATCTACCTTCCCTCACCACCATTGTTTGACCCTGGAAAAAGTGCAACAGCTAGCAAAATATACCAAAATATCTTGGCTTATATCTTTTGCACCAGACTCTGGTTGGAGGGTGTAGGAGTTCTCGGAAAGAATATAGTTTCCAGTCCACAAGCTTCACTCCATCTTATCCATTCTCATCCATGATGCTCTCGGAGTAGGCGTGTTCAGTCTCATCTACTCTCAACCCACAAGTTGTATTCTCAGCATTTGTGACTATAACTAGATGAAGGCCATCAGCACCATTATCTTTTTATGTTGGCTAGAATTCTGTTGGTAACACAGATGTACACAACTTGCTGCTGTGTGTGTGTATGTCTCTTTTTGGAAGATGTGGTGTTTTTCCTCCTGCTGTCACTACCTACACTAGTGAAATTGCACTAATGGCTTCTGGCTAAAATTTGTGCAAATCTCCAAGAGTGGAGAAGAGAAATTCCAAAGACTTGACATCCAATATGTAGGAAGGATAGGAAGAAAATGCAAGTAGAATTTCAGATAAACACAATGAAATTGACACTGTTATTCCCCCCCCCAAGCCTACAGCCTCAGTACAATGACATTGGAATCAATGGCCAAATAATTTGACCTGGAACAAGGCAGTTTTCTGTACACAAATTGTTGTCTGGTAAACATCCTGATGATGCCATTCTGGAGCTAAGGGAATCTGTTGTTTTGTCATGAGGGCTTCCAGACCATAAGAAAGTGCCTCAGGCAGAAGCCTGACATACAAAGATTTCATGGAAACAACAAGTTGATGTGTTTACTTGGGAAGATGGGTAAAGGATGTAGGCAAGTCTTTTAGCTTAGCAATGCAGTTTCTTGTGGCACTGACTTTTTCAACGGAGCTGCCCATCGGCATAAACAGAAGCCCCATCAGCTCAAAGGGAGTCACCGCTGGCCTCACATTTGGAAATTCAATAACAAAGGCAAGAAAATAACATTTCATTCAAACTGAATGACATTTCAAAATCCCTGTCTCAATTACACTGGTCACAAAAGTCAAAGAAAGTACCCACAAGGCACCAATGATATATTTAGAATATTTTCATCAGGGTTGGCAGGTGGCTTCCATGTCAGGGGAGGGGAGTGATGAATCTGGTTTGCTCTTACTTTAAAATATGAATGTTAAAGGAGCTGTCTAGGGTAATGGATTCTATCGCCTAAATAGGTTCAGCACTGTGGGCAGATCCATGAAAGCTTGAGAAGAAAACCTGGAGTAGATTCACTGTCCCACTGACATGGAGCCGCAAGCTGCCACAGGTGTTCTGCTTGCTGTCACTTGGAGGAGTTCAGGACTACACATAGATATTTGACCCTGTTGCTCATGTTTATTGATCCATCAACACTGTAACATGCATTCAGAAAAGAGATAATGCCTCATCCAAAGACAGCCAGTGTCATCAGAATTAGAGAGAAATTTCATACGTGAGGTCTTGAACTCATGGAAAAGAGCTCCACCCAAATAAAGGATTATGGGGGGGGGGTTATATGTTGAGTAGGGATGGAATCCATCTTCTTGAGGGAAGAAACAAGTAATTTGAGCAATCCTCTTCCCACTGTGAAAAAGACATTGAAGACCACACATTTTTAAATGTCTATTCATAATTCAGGATTTATTCCATGCAAACATTGCATATGGTTGTTTTGCATTCTATGCCCAAGTAGCAGTTCTTTCTAGAAGGAAATGTTATTTTCTCCACAGAAACAGCCATCTCCTGCACAGAAAATGCTGTTTTCTATGCAAAACCATATGCAAATTTGAAAAATGATTTTAAAAAAATGTTTTTTGAGTATCATGAATCCCTAAAAAGAAGAATCCTGGATTGGCAGGAAACTTTGCAGTTCAAGATTTAGCTGCACAAGTTTTCTTTCAATCCAGGATTCTGCTGATGTTTCTTAATGCTTAAAAGAACATGTTTTTTTAAAATCTTTTTTGGAATATTTTTGAATATTCTTTCTGTCTCTAATGTTGAGAATGGACACCTGCAGTAGGGAAGTCTATGCCTACTGAACACTGAGTGTTACATGTCCGTGGAAGTAGAAACTCCAATTGCATAGGATTTCAGCTCGTCTAGAAACCTACATGTTTAGAAGTTCATGAGTACCAGCATGCAGATGTCTATGCTCAACAAATGGATATTGGAGTGAGAATATTGTGCAATAAACCTAAAGTGGAATTAATGGAATGGTCCCATTGCCCCTCAATTATATGCAAATCCATCCATGCAATATATGCTAAACATGTATTCTGTCTATTACATTAGACCACTTCTGCATCCTAGAAGGACCCTACCAAGTAAGAAAATGGCTGAACAAAATACATTTAGCAATCAGGATTTTTCATGCTTCAACTTCTGATTTCATGGGGAACAGTTAACTTGCCCACCTGACTTCACCCAGTTGCCTTCTCTCACTGCAGGCACATGCCCCACTTCCTGAGAGACCTCTGATGGTCAGAAAAATCAAGAGGGGGTCCCAGGGGCTTGCAGTGTGGAGAAGGGCAGGGGAACTCCCTTCATATGAACATACCAGCACTCATCCTGCATCAATTGTAAACCAACCTATATTTAATTTTTTGAGCTGGGGGGAAAAATCATAGAAATGAAATAAATGCATCATTCTGCTTATCACAGAGATTCCAGGCCTCTATACCAGAGGAAGACCATATGTTCTAGTGTGAACCTATGGAAGGCAAGCCCTCTCCAAGACATCGTGATTACCCTTCCCACAATAGTATCTCAGAGCAATACTAAGTGCAGAAATGCAGTCACTAGAGTCACCCCACCCCAGTTCATGGGGACCTTTCACAATCAGTTCTAGGAGTTAACCTGAAATTAATCTTACTCTTAGTGGAGTAATGCTTCTTTGGTAGCACAAATGGTTCTTGTTTTTTTGTATAGTCTAGATCTAACAGCCTCTCAGTCTCTCTGTTCATCATCTACCTCCCTACCTATCCATCCATCCATCCATCCATCCATCCATCCAATTTAGATTCCACAAAATGGGACCCAAGGCAGCTCACAATGCTAATGAATAAGAAGTACAATTCAAACACAAGCAAGATCAAAAGTAAAAGTAGAATTAAATTAACTCAATGGCACAATTTAAAACAGTTTGAAACAATTTTAAACACAGTTTGAAAACAGTTTACAATAGAAAATGCAACACCCAACCAGTAAAAATCTCCTTCCTCAAGAATAAGTAGGTTTCCAAAAAGCTGCCCAAATAAAATATGATAAAGTTATTTGCTTGCTGGTAGAAGAAAAATAGAGAGGAGGACAGCTGAGCCTCTTGGTAAAGATGTTCAGAGCCTCACAGTAGCCACTAAAAAAGCCCTCAAGTGCTGCCTTGAAGCTTGAGAATTACAGTCCCCATAGAGTCTAGTGTAGTCCTACACTAGCGCCCTGTTCAGGATTTTCCTGCCGTGCTAAAATCAATGTGTGAAGAAGGGAGTACCTAGTGCTATCCATCTTTATCATTGTTTTCCTATGTTGAAAACTGACAGTTCTAACAAAGAGAACATCCTGTTCATGTGGAGTTATTTCCAGGCAAACTGAGATGCTGGAAAAACAGGGAAACTCTCCATGCAAACAGGGACTTCTTCTCTTTAGACTTGTCACTTTCCATGTGAGCCAGGTACTTCCCTCATCAGCGGCTGAAAGGATCCTAGTTGCTGGTCATTGAGCAAAGGTCTTGTTACCAGGTGGGTGCAGCATTTTCCATTGTAATACACTCTCAATGTTTTCAATTATTTTCAATTGTTTTAATTCTGTTTTAACCTTTAATCTTACTTTCTGTTTGAGTTGTTCTTCTCATATTCATTATTACTGTGAACAACCTTAATTATTACTATGAGATGGGAGAAAGGTGGGATATGAATTGGCTAAACAGATAAATCAGTACATACCTCCCCCCCTCTATCATCATCATCTGTTTTAGTCATTTATATTCTGTCTTTTCCTCCATAGTGGGATTCAAAGGACCCAAGGGACATGAATCAACTAAGCAGACAAATCAATAAAGAATCAGTAACTTGGCTCCAGCTCACTAGCACCTGAACAGGGCACTCATCTACCGACTTTCTGGACAGCTCATTTTCTGTTCAGCTTTAAATTCTGCTGGACAGCTCTCTTCCTTGGAAGGCCAGAAGGAGAAAGACAGGCACAGTAATTCAGAAGAAAGACTGCCTTTGTAAAAGCTTGCCACCATTGTTGTAGGGTGTCTTCAAGTTGTTTCCAACTTATGAAGACTCTAAGGTGAACTTGTCATGGGGTTTTCTTGGTCAGATTTGTTCAGGGAGGATTTGCCTTTGCCCTCTCTTGAGCCTGAGAAAGTGTGATTTGCCCAAGGCCACTCAATGGTTTCCATGGCCAATTGGGGACTCAAACCCTGGTCTCAAGAGTTATTGTCCAACTGTACCATGCTGGCTTTCCCTGCAAAATCTACTGAGCTTCAACTTAGCTTCTGAGTTTCGTCAGCTGCTATTTGCAAATACTCAAATCTAACTTTGTGACCACAAGGGCTAAGAAACTGCTTTTCATGACCAAGAAAGAATACAGTGATGCTTGTGTATCTGTTCCTCTTCTAAAGCCCAAGTTCTTATTTCCCACACTTATTCATGACAGAATAACACTTAGGCAAAATCATTAGGCAAAATGCATTTCTTATGGTACTGATTCTCCTAGGATTATTTGCTAAGGTTCCTGATTGCTTCCGGACACAGAAAATGTGCTAATGAGATGTTCCCATTCTTTCTGCCATCTATGATTATGTCAGCTTTCCTGAAAGTTAATTAAAGAGACCCTAAACTAAAACAATGATGCTTCCCATCTTCAAAGCACTTTGCAAACATTTACTAATTGATTTAAAATTGCTTGAACATGTAGCTTCAGAAACAACTGCCTTAACTAGTCACTTCCCTTTCCAACAGTAGTTGTGGCTTACCAGTGGCAAAATGCACACTTTACCCACTAATGCTAAAAAGAGGGGAAAGTGTCCTGAGCAAAAGGGAGGTAAATTCTTTTCTCTCATTTGTGCAAGAAAAAGTGAAAAGCATGTAATGCAGGCTATGATCGAAAGCCAGAGATTTAGTGAGATCTTCCTATCATGGAATATTACTTAAGCAGCTCCAAGAGAGAGTACAACTCCTAAGAGAATTAACTTTAGACAAGGTCAAGATTAGGGGCTCTGGAATTAGGGTCAAGAAAAGATCAGGCCATCAGCTAAAGGACATGGAGAGGTATTCCTTCTCTAGTATGAGAATGTCCAGAAGTAGAGAATGGTGTCCTCTCTGTCAGTCGGATAGTGAAGACATCCATATTTTATCCCAAACTTTAAAGAAACTGCTGAAACTTATACCCCAACTAGGTTTGGGACCTTGGATAGCTAATTTAAAGTTTGGATTAAGGCCTGGAGTGTTTTCACTCTTCCAACAACATGGAAGCCACCAGCTTCCACTGATGTCTCCCAGAGCAAGGTCTAGGTCATGGTCAAAGTGTGACTCATGGATGCTTGATGCCCCAAAATCATTTTTATACCTCCCAGAGTCTAATTCTTTTTGGGGGGAAGGAAAAAAGAAAACCCTACCTCAATATGCCCACAAATGCCCTTCAGGGTGGCATGGAGGCAATTTCACCAAATGGGGGGGGGTGGATCTGAGCCACAGGAGGTCTTTTTCCTAATATAAAGTGAGTCAGTGAGTACTCTGCCATAAATAAACATAAAAAATGTTTCAGGCAGCAGCTCTTCCTTGTCTGGCTCTTCCTTACTTCTTCACAGGCATCTTTTTTGAATTTACCCTTATTCCTCAGAAATAAAAACATAATGCACTGGGAGATTCTGGGAATAGAATGTTGCCTATATTTGTTACTGTTGTTCTAAGTCTTATGCTTCTGTAAAGACCTAGTCAAACAAGCCAATACTTGATCTGTCTGTCTGTCTTTCCATCTGTCCATCCAATTATCTAATCTAGCCATCCATCCATCTGATAAATAGTCTAATCAAACAATTCAGCTCATCATCATTACCCCGTCTTTTCCCCAGGTGGCTTACAAAAGTTGAACACCTCTAAAAAACCAAGCATAGATAGGATGCTTATAAACAAGTTACAGAGAATGATTATGCAAGATATATAACTTAGGCTTTGCATTGAATAAATGGATTTCATCTTCACAAATTGAACAAAACAGAATGTTGGCCCCCTTTTCCTTTCCTTTCCTTTCCTTTCCTTTCCTTTCCTTTTCCTTTCCTTTCCTTTCCTTTCCTTTCCTTTCCTTCCCTTCCCTTCCCTTCCCTTCCTTTCCCTTCCCTTCCCTTCTGGTGCCATTACTATAGAAATACAGAGTTTCAGTAAGTTTCCTGCTGAAGATAATAGTACGTTTTTGCTATTCCTTATGGCTATGGAAGCATAATACTAATGTTGAAAGTATACCACTCTAGAAGAGAAAAAAATCCTCAATATATACCTCATGAGACTGACTGTATATATAAAATATCCCCAGAATAGGCTTTTTATATATATTCTACTCCCCCATCAGATTTCAGTCCTTCTTTAAAGCATATTTAAGAGCTAGCAAAATGCCCCATGGATATGAAACTTGCTTTATAAATCTTAAAACAAATGACATAGCCTACCTACTGCATAAGAAAGTTGCCAATTGTACCAAAGAAGTGATGTTAAATTCACTGAGCATTATCCCAACAGTGTGAACAAATTTCAGTGCATATCTCTAGCAAATCCATAGAATAACATTTCATGATGCTGTTGTTTTTACAGTCACGCAAAAGCAATTATGGCTGTGTAGGTATGTGTGTGCTCTGGCAAGTCAAGTTATGGATGGGAAGAACATTTGAAAAATACTCAAAAAATGACCAATATTGTATTTCTTGAGTGTCAAGAAATTCAGATGGGAAAAGTCCTGGAGGGACAAGAATCTTTGCAACTCCTTATTTATTCTATACCATGGTCTTTTTTTGCAGAGAAATCTAATTTTTCTGCAGACAAAAATATTTTCTGAGTATACTTTTCTGTGCACAATATGCAGCCTATTTTTGTGCAGAAAATGTTGTTTTCTGTGCAAAGCCACATGCATTTTTATTTTTTATTTTTTTGGCACAGAAGTCTTGGACTGTGCATAGTCTTTGAAAACTGTGCCTGTTTCAAAGATTGTCTTGCAGTGATAAGTGTTAAAATTGTTTGTTGCTTCTTCCAGAATAAAATCAGCAAGTAATAGCATCCATACTTCAAGATTATATAGACCAGTCTTGGCAATCTGCCTCCCTCTAGATGTTTTATATCACCAGATTTTTGCTCCCTGTCTCCTCCCTTGAGTAAAACGCAGTGTCCTCACTATCTAATACCTCTTCAAATGGTGCTACCATTTCCCCCTTTCCAGGGACAGAGTGGAAACTGTTACAGATCCAGTGGATACAACTGGTAGATAGCAAGGTTGAGAATATACCGGTACATGGGCAAAAATGGAGGTGGTTGTGTTAGTTGATGGGTATAAAATAAAATCTAAATTCAAAAAGTGGGTAGTACCTTTGTTAGGATCAACAATTCAGATGCACACCACCATGTATGGTTCTAAACTGTCTCCATTGTGAACACTCAGAAACATGGAAACATACGTAGACAGAAATGTTCTTCTATTGAGAGTATGGATTGAATCCAAACACTACTTAAATGGCAGAAACTGACCAGTATTCTCCAAACAAAGAATATATAGGTTCAAGTAATAATTATTCAGCTCGTCTTACATTGATTGATTAAGTTTACATGTCTTAATAATTCAACAGATTCTGACATTATCCAACCGGACATCCTCTTCCCTGCTTTGCTCTCTCTTTTCTTACCCTCACTTCCTGCCTGGCTAATGCTAATTCTCTCAGCCCATCCTCATGTTCCTCTTTGATCTTGATTTGTATCCAACTCTCCCTCAGCCCTCCTCAGCTGCATAGCTTGGAGTTGGGGGAGGTGGGACGAGAGGTGCAGAGGGGCAGGGGTGAGTCATGTGAGGGCATGGCCACATCACATGAGGGTGTGGCAATGGGGTGTGACTGCCTCACAAGGGGTGTGGCCACATCATGTGAGGTTGTGGCCATTTCACGAGAGGGCATGACCATGTAATGCAGGGCACCCCCCAAAAAATTTGCCACATGGGGTGGGCCTCCCTCATTGCCCCCCCCATCAGTATGCCTCTGGCCCTCCTTGATTTCAACTAGAACATAAAACAACCTTCAAAGGCCGATTTGGGCATTTCGCTCATCTAACACCTCCAACGAACTGCTCTGTTTATTAACTTTTAGTTTCCCGGCTTATCAAGGTAGATACTAACCTCATGAAACAAGATTAAGAGCAGTTACTAATCATGCCCGCTCAATATATAGCAGCACCTATGACAATAACAGAAGAATAATTATTTATAGCTACTTTCCCCACAATCAGCACATGTGTACTATGATATATATATTCAATCAAGCAAGATACATAGTAACCCTTCTAAACATGATTAACAGCAGTTACTAACTAGCCCTGCTCACCAAATAGCAGGGCAGGCAAAGTACATATTTTCATAGTTTCACAGTTATATAGTTTCATTTGCAATAGGGCATTACTTAGCACTACCTAATAACTTCCAAGGATCTTCATTCTCTATATACATCTACTGCCTACATATGATCTCTACAATATGCTTGTGGCATACGGTATTGTAAAGACTCACATATTTATTTAAGCAATCATCATTACAATTCATGCCATGAGGACTGTCAACATGACACACACCTTCATTCATTTCCCACTCTTATATGGTTCTGCATCTGTCTTTTGGATCTTATGAAAAAAATCTATCCATACACACAAAAGGCTGAGATTTCACATCAAGTAGTTCTGTGTAGTTTTCTGCCCTTTTCTCTTTCTGACAGCTATAAGGATCCAGGTGGTCCACTTCCTCCTCCAGCTACTTAGTTGTGGGGAAGGGAGGGAGGGGAAGAAAATTTAGATGATCAAGAAGTACCTGGTGTGCTGAATCTTTACTTAATATACTAAATGAGCATGGAAGCTTGGCTGGATTTAAGACTAACATGGACAAGACAGTCATGTTGACAAAAATATCACAAAAGAACAAAAAAAATTGATGGAGAAAAGTGGACTTAAAAGTGTGACAGATGCAGAACCATATAAGATGTGTGACACAGATCTTAGAATATTTAGAAGCTCATCATGAAAAACAAGCAGCCTGAAAAGGCATTTGATAATATGACTTGGTCATTTATGATTGAAGTTCTGAACAAGATGAATTTTGGACATCATTTTACTGCATGGACCAAAGCTATATACTCTTGGCCAAAGATACAAATTTTGATTAATGGGCAGATAAGAACTTTATGTGATATATAAAGATGGACTGAACAGGTTTGCCATCTTGAACTTTTCTTTTTATATTGACTTCGGAAGTTCTCAATAGAGCTCTAAAGCACAAAGAAAAAATCAAGGATGTAATGATAAAGTAGCAAATGTTTAAATTAAGAACATTTGCCAATGACAGTGATTTTCTTGCAGGATCTTTCAGAGTGTGCTGAATCTTTGCTTAATATACCAAATGATCATGGATGCTTGGCTGGATTTCAGATTAACATGGACAAGCTAGTCATGTTTACAAAAATATGACAAAAGAAGAAGAAAAAAATTGATGGAGAAAAGTAGAGTTAAAATTGTTGAGCAATTGAAATATTTGGGAATCACTTTTGAAAATCAAAATCCAAAATTATTTCAGAATAATTATGCTGAGACACAGAATAGGATTAAGTAAGGCTTAGAAAAATGGTCTAAATTGAAACTTTAATTATAAGGCAGGACATTAACTATAAAAATAAATGTCTTGCCAAAAATGTCACTTCTGTTTCAAATAGAATCTATTATGAATAATATTTGCCTTTCAATGACATTTGAAATAAATAAATAATCAAAACATTTCTAAATTTATCTAGCAGGGAAAAGAAACCAAGAATAAGACTCAAAGTTTTACAAGATGTGAAACAAAGAGGCTGACTTGGTTTCCTGATCTGAAATTTTATTTTCACTCCACTTGAACAGTACAGTTGAAAGACTGGGTATGTTTTAATTTAAGATTTGGGTGGCATGGTTTTCTATGGAAGAATAAGCTTAAAGCAAATGATGACTTTAATAATCACTATATGAGATGGATTTGAATATTAGTAGTTTGATTTATTTTAGCAAAAGGATATACAAATATTATAATATCAGGAAAGTGTATTTAGTATTTTACCACCTAAACATCAACTGGGAAACTGGAATTTGTATGTATACTCCTTTAATCCTTTTCTAAAACAGTAGTTTTGTCTCTGTCGTCTTTGGAATAGGTAGTCAACTTTGTTAGGATAGTTTGTTTTCAGATAGTCACAATATGTTGTTTGTATCTCCTTATGGGCTGTTTTATGTATTCAAATTTGTTGTTTAATAAAAATATTTTTTTTAAAAAACCCCACAAAATTAAAAACACTAAGCACTAGCTTCCTAAAACACTAAGTTACTAACTGAACATTAACTTACTAAAACATAAAATGGCTCTGACCAAACTATAATTTAAAAAAATAGAAAAAGAAAAAAATATTCTATCATTACACATGCAATTAATAAGCTCACTAGAATTACTAATATCCATATATGCAAATTATTGCATTGCTGCTGTTGTTGTGAGGATGGTGAAGGAAGGCTGGAGAAACACAGACTGTCAGGTTCCAGCAACAGTAAACAATTCAATCAAAACTTGAGCTGGGAAATTATGGTGTTCTCCTTTAGCTGATCCTACTTTGGCTGTGTGTCCCTGCATACAATAGGCAAGATAAACAACAGATGATTCATTGCAATCTCTTCCTGAGTATGTGTGTACAGCAAAACAGAGAGACATGGGAATGCAGATAAGCCTGCTAACTACTGCCAGTATGCTAAACAAAACAGCATAGATCTATAAGTTTGATCGCTAAAGTGGAACTCAAAAGAGAAGTCAAGGCTGGTGAAAGAAAGAAAAAAGGCTGGTCAGGATATATCTTGGGAAAAGCTTTCAGCTGGTCTCTAGAAAGATCAAAATATTTATGTTAACTAATGCAAGACTTACTTTTTTTTTTTCCATTTCATATATGCATACTAGTTGGCCATTTCCGCACTACACTGTATAGTGCTATTATTCCACTTTCAACATCCTGTGGAATTCTGGGCTTTGTAGTTTCCTGAGGCCAAAGAGATCTCTGGCTGAGAATTCCAAAGGCCTCTCCCTAAACTGCCAACCCCAGGATTCCACAGGAGGTTGAAAGTGGAATAGTAGCTCTATAACAGTGTAGTGCAGAAATGTACTCTGTTTTGAAAAAAAAGTCTACTGAATCCTGTCAAAATGCTCTTTTTAGTTGTGTAAGAACCTATCTTAATTCTTTCCATGTGATTTCTGCCTTTGGTAGCAAATTTTCTATAAAGGGAGTAATTCCCAGTAACACATCTGCTTCATTAACTAAGCTACACCAGTCATTTCTCTTTCAGCCATCTCATTTTCTAAGTAGAAGGAAATACTTTATCTGGAAGAGATTTTAGTCATGTTAGACATATACCCCACCTCAACCCCCAATTTGAAATGGTGCAGCCCAGGGAGAGGTTGACTTCCACAGTGAGAACAAGGCACGAGTCTGAGCATCCTTGAGAGAGACGTTGGGGAGCTTTTTTGCTAAGTGACTTTATCTCTCCAAGTCATAGAGAGGAGCTTCCTTCCATCTTCCAATTAGTTCCTAGGTCTTGAAAGGACAAGAATATTAAGACAGCGGTGGTAGAGGTTTCCTGCAATTTGAAGTCTGGCCTCCAGCAGTGGAGATTAGCTCTTCAAGAAGCAAAAAAAAATCTGATTTCTAGGCTTGAATGCTGGTTAGATCCTCAGGAAAGCTTTTAGCCCAAGCCGTGCTGAATACTTTGCCTCCCGTGAAAGCTGAGCACTGTCCTCTGCTTTCCTCTCAGCAAAAATGGTGTTGAATGGCAGCCCAATTCACTAGCTTTTTTCCTCATACAAACTTCTTTAAAATAAAAGGAAACTTTAGGACAACACATTCAGATTCTTCCCAGAGGGTTAATCTGAAAGGCTGCACAGATAGAAAATTTGATGGTTTGTGTGGGAGAGCGCTGCATCTGTGAGACCCTACTCAGAAAAAGGGAAGAAGTGTGAGATATTTGGTGCTGAGGAGAGAAAGTATAGGTGGAGCAGCTTGTTTTCTGATGTAGAGGCTTCTCCTTCGTTCCCACTTTTCTTCTGAAGCAATACACTGAACTCACTAGACTGGTAGTTTTTTGTTTATTTCTTTGTTTTGTAAAAAAAAAATTTTTAAATGAATGGTGCAATGACCCTTACTAGTCTATGATATAATGTGGTTCCCAGCACAACATAAAAATATGGCTGTCTGGCACCATTCTTAAGCAATGGATTTTTTCCCCTCTTAAATTGTTTAAGGTCAAAAAGAAAAGAAGACAGGAAGCACTGATCATCATCTTCATCTTCATCACCATCACTACCAACATCATATATTTATATCCTGCTTTTTTCACAGTCCAGGACTTAAAGCAGCTAACACAGGTTAAAACAGACGCAGCTTTAAAATCCACATCATACGAAAGTTAAAAATATAATTAAACTGATTAAAGAGCCAGGGTGGTGTAGTGGCTTGAGCGTTTGACTACAACCCTACAGACCAGGGTTCGATTCCCCATTCAGCCATGGAAACCCATTGGGTGACCTTGGGCACATCACACATTCTCAGCCCCAGGAAACCCCGTGACATGTTTGTCTTAGGGTCACCACAAGTCAGAAATGACTTGAAAGCACATAGCAACAACATAGAACTGCTCCCACTGAAATTTTCCTTCAGTCCCTAAATTTCTATCATTGCAGAAGGAAACACTGAAAATCCTTTGCCTAGAACTCCTTTATGTGCTGGGTTTACATTCCCTTGATCATATTAACTGCCCCTATTCTTTGGATGTTGTTAACTGCCATCAAACTGATCTCGACTTATGGTGATCCTATGAATTGAGGGACCTACAAGTCACTCTGTCATCAACTGCTCTGCTCAGGTCTTGCTTAACTAAGTCTCTTCCTTAACTGAGTCTGGCCATCTGTAATGCAGTCCACTTCTTTTCCCAAGGTCTTCTACCTTACGAAGCATTACTGTCTTTTCTAGTAAGTCATATCTTTTCACGATATGTCCAAAGTACAATAGCCTCAGTTTAGTCATCTTGGCTTCTAGGGAGAGTTCTAGCTTCATTTGGTCTAGGACCCATTTATTTGTATTTTTAACAGTCCAAGGTCTCCGTCTCTTTTCCAGCACCACTTTTCAAAGGAGTTGTTTTTCGTCCTCTCAGCTTTCTTCACTGTCCAGCTTTCACAACCCATCTGTAGAAATGGGAAATATGATGGCACAGACAGTCTTAACTTTATTATTCAATGATATATCTCAACACTTCAGGATCTTCAGGATACCCAAACTATATTTCTAAAAAAGTCAACTAAAGTTTTAAGTTACTGGACTGGTAGAAATTTGGGGGCCAAAGGAACATTTCATTGAGGAGGGCAGAAGTCTTATTTGAAGGGACAATGCCCTCATTTGCCCCTTCCCTGGAGGCTGCACTCCTACTTTGGAACTGTCAGTATTTAGTTTGGTATTATGAGAAGCTTTTGCTTCAGAACTATCTATTTGTTTGTAAAAGGCAATGCTTCACTCAGATCCCAAGCAATAATGGTTGAAAACCCATCACTTCTACATGGAGACTGAACTTGTTTTGTCTCTGTATACAAACTTGGACTTGGTCAGACAGGAGTGTAGGAGGTAGGATGAAATTGGTGACTCACTTCAAGCACACTGGAATTTTGGTGTTGCCATGTTGGGCTGTTAGGGTTCATGTGTCATCCTGTTCCATGTTGACCAGTCAACCACACAGTGAGCTTGACAGTTGCAGAAAGGGACACAGTAGACAGCAGCTGCTATCAGCTATGAAATTCAATTACTAACAGTGAATATTCCATAAATTTATCCAGAGATGGCTAATTGGCCATGACTGAGTCATTCAGTAATTCCAAAAACTGAACACATTTCCAAAAGAAAGAGGGGGGAAAGAGAATGAATGGAAGAAACCCAGATGATCCTGTAAATCTTAAAAACTAAAAACACAGCTGATGTTCAATAGCCAGAGATTTGTGGGTGGGAAGGAAAGCAGAAGGGGGGATACATCACCAGATGTGCACTCAGGTAATGATGATGTGCATTGTCCCAGATAAACTTCCAATTTGCCTAAGAATTTCCATAGCTTGGTGCCTAACTGTGTCATCACTTCAAATGTTTCTGGAAAGACTAGCCTGAATCCTGTTGCTGATCTCAACAAGAGCAGGGTAAATTAATAGGATTTATCTGTCTGTTCATTCACAGTTCATCAACTGATGCTATGAACTTGCTCTAGTTAGAATTTTCCCATAGTATTCAGACTATTGTACCTAAACAGAAGAGATAGAAATAACTCATAATTTATCAAGCAATGTCTAGATCTATAAAATCTACATCGATGGACATCTACCCTTTTGCACCTCCAGTCTATGTCTCCTTCCATCATGTTTCTGTTGCCTTTTGCCAACTGAATTTAGGCCCTTTCCGCAGGAGGCCTGCATCCCAGCATGGGTATGGGAGAGGAGTGGGACCACAATGACACTTCTGCGTGACATTATCCTGGTTTTGTCCTTCTCCTGTTGCCAGCTGATGCAATCCTGGAGTAAATCATTGATGGAATTTCCCCATCAGTGACCCCTGATCTCCTGGCTGCACTGAAGAAGGAAGAAGTGTGTCCACCATGCTTCCTTCAGCAGTGAGCCAGCCAGTGTGGAGGACAGCGCTCGTGTCCATGCTCTCATCCCAGCAAAGCCGCTGCCAGGACAATGCTGGGGTGACACCAGAGACAGGCAAGCTGCAGAAGGGGCCATAGTTCCTTCTTTTGCTTTCCATTCAACATAAATGTGTTCATGTGCACAATTTTATTTGTATGCATGCCATGAACCCTCCCTCAATTAACTATCAGTCACTAAAGCATGCTTAAGCAGTGTTTTCTGCACATTCTTCTATGTACACTTGTCAAATGTGCACTTTTTTTCTTTCCATATCCATCCATCCATGATCATCTGTCAGTGTGAGCATTCCAGAGCGCAAACTGTACCCACCCCCTTGACAGTTGTGGAGTTTGCGGTGTGAGAGGCTCAAAGCTCATTAAAGTTCTGGCTACTAAAACTGGATTCCTTACAAATCTCTAAGTCCACTGGTGGGAATAGGATCACAAAGGAGCATGTAAAGGAGCAATTACAGGAAGTCGATGCACTTCAGGTCATGCACAGGTAACCCAAGAAGATGGAGGGGGTCCTCAGCACAAAGGCTAAAACCAGACTTGAGGTTGTTATGCAAAGTTAATAGTCCAAATAACCGAAGTCAAAAAGGGGTAAGACAAGGAGTTATTAAACATATCCTGCCCAGAAGTCAAGAATGTTAGGAAACAAAAGAATCACAGACAGTTAAAGAAGCTGAACAGTTTCAAACAATAAGCATTCTCCACAGCTACTGGAAGATTTATAGGTGACTGTCTCTGGATGTTAGATGTCAGATTAGTCAACATCTTCTATTTAACAAATGGTTCCTATACATTTTTTTTTTCAATTCTCTTTGCTGGACTTTGAGGAGGCAATCTCTTCCTTGTCTATCATATCTTGCTCAAGTGGGAACCTCTGCTTTAGCCACTATTTTATCAGAGTAATTTGCAGTAACTCCTCACAATCCAACTACTTTGTGTCAGATTTCTCAGGTTCCAGAAGGTGAGTTATGATATTGAGATGCTAGTCTTTCTCTGGTCTATCCCTATTTAGGACTAACAATCTTTTAGTGCTGCATTTCTAAATATTTGTTGATTAAAAAAACATTATAAGAAGGCCTCTCCCATGAATGCATCTCATCCATGGAATGCTCTTAGTTTGGCAGGAATATGAAGAGAAAAACGACATAAAGCCTCAATGCTATTGTTAATCCCAACTAGAGTAAACCTGTTGAATCACCAGGAACACAATATTACATTACAGAAATGGAAGGAATATGGTCAGAAGGATAGTGTTACAATCTGAAAGAAGATTTTTTTTTATGATACATAGATGGCATTTGACTCCAGAAAGATTGGCCAGGATGCATAAAAATACATCAAATAATTGTTGGAAATGTGAGCAATATGTAGGTATTTTTTATCACATGTGGTAAGCATATGAGAAGAACAAAAAATTCTGGACCCAAATACATTTCATGGTGAAAAAGGTATTGAAAGAAAATTTCCAGAAGGAACCAGAGTTGTATTTGATGGGATTGATGGAAGATTCACTTGATAAGAAACATGGCAAAATTCTATGGTAATATGGTGACAGTGGCAAGATAGCTATACATTCAGAAGTGGAAGAGCAACGAGATTCCAACCAAGGAAGATTGGTTAGTGAAATTGATAGCCTTAGTAGAGATGGACATATTAACATCTAATATATAAAAGTCAAAGTTTGTGAGTTTGTCTGTGTCAGACAGGCGAAGACCTCATGTGATTGGCTTTTGTCAAGTGATAAGACCTCATATGATTGGCTGGCTGTGAAGATTCTATGGAATCCTGGGGTTTGCAGTTTAGGGAGGGACCTTTAGAATTCTCAGCCAGAGAGCTCTTGGGCCTGGTCAGTTGCTATGGAGATGAGGCCTAGCAGCAAGGAGAACACCAGTGTATTCCCTCAGGAAACCAAACCCCTGCATGTTAATAACTCTGCATACAGACTGAATTGGGGAATATGGGGGAAAGTTACACGCACTGGACACGGCAGTTTGGGGAATTACAGACACAAGATCTCATATCTGCATATTTCAACTGCATCTAATTCCTAATTTAAGGAAAGGTAATTCCTAAGGTATTTCTAACAAATGTTACCTATGAAAAAATAAAATCCCAGGGAACACTGGATAAATATGCTAGGTTTTGACAGGCGAAAATACAACAATGGTGTTTGTTAAAGTCTGGGAGTCTGTAATGCATTTTTTACAGGACAAAGAGTTGAACATATAAATTATTGGCTTTGATTAATAATAGAGGGTAAAATTAGCAAGGAAGTAATGTCTTTTATATTGTAATGATATAATAAAACTTAATTTACAATCTACATTGGGGGAGTTGGAAAGCAATTTTATTGTATGTTTTAGTTGTAGTGTAGAGTATAGTTGTTGTACATTAAAGGGGGTGGGGTAGTAGAATAGGTGTGATGAGGAATAAGTATGCATCGTAGTGTTACGTCATTAAAAATAAAACTTGTTTAAAAACAATTGTTAATTGTCCAATCAGTGTGTCTACTCTAGTTGGGACAAATCAATAGCACTGAGGCTGTCATTCTTTAAAAATAAAACAATGGCATAGACAGAAATGTATTCCTTCTTATTTCTTTTATTCATCCCCTGCTTCTTATATTTTCCACTCCATTCCCAATATCTTTATTTATAGCCCTCCACAAGCATTTCTAATCAATTAAAAGAAAGCACTTTAGCTTCCTGGCTCCAAAACAGTATTCTCGAACAGTCAGTTTCCTTAAGGATCACTTTTTTTGGCAGCTGCATTGAGGTTGGCCTCCTTAGAAGCTACAAAACACTTTTGAGGCCTCTCAAGCCAAAGGAGAAAAATTACATGGTGTTCTTCTGTTCCCTTAAAGGTATGGAATGGAAACTCTTCCTGGTGCTGTGCTTTCTCCTCCCTTCCTCTTGGGGTCTGAAATCACTTAGTGTCTCTGGAAACCCAACTGGAGATGAACCATGCATTTCACTCCTGTGAGACAGGGTCTTAAAATTCAGCAGAGAGTGACAATGTCACCACCCCAGCCTCTGGTTTTCCTTTGAAACAAAGTGCATGGGAAGTATAGCCCTCAAGATAAAACATGATTCTGGGAGCCTGATTTGGCATGAGAGCAAGGGCCTCAGTTTCAGGAGCCATTGTGGAAGTGGGAAAGGTGGTGCAAATTTAACATTGTTGTGACGGGAGGAGCACATGTGATCCTTCCTATATGTATCAACCCATTTTAGTCTAAATGGTTAAAACAACAAAAAATGTGAACAAACAATAGCAATGCTCTGCCACAGAGTTATGCATAGAACTAAGCCACTGATTCTAGAATTTGCTGATACACAACGAAATAGCCCCTGGCTTCAATGTATTCAAAAGGGAAACATGCAAATTAGGTCAATTCCTTACCCTCTCCGGGGCAGGAATATAAGCACTAGTTTCCTTCTTCTATTTGCACCAATGATTTCAAAACATTGTTTCAGAAAGACCCTTTTTTCCCCCTGCTACAGAATCTTGTTGCAGTTATTTGGAATCAGCCGGCTTTGAAAACAGTAGATAAATCAGTGTAGGTCCAATCAGTGCCGGTTTTGCATCTATGAAGTCAAGCAGTAACTCTAATTCCTATTTAATGTCCATGTTACTGCAGATTTTTCATTCACAGCACAAACATTTCATTCATTTCATATGCAAGATTCCTTAGTGTATAAATTTTGCACCCAATTTCCCCTAATATACACATTTATGTATGCAGCAGTGACATGATTTTTTTGTGTGTGTGTGTGGTACACAACCTCCCCTCATATACACATTTTTGTATGCCCTGTTTGAGCAGAGAACTGTATCACAAAATGGTAACTCCAATCTACAGCCCAAAACAGATCTATTTTAAAGTTACTGTAGCAGGCTGTTCCCCATAACTGGCTTTTCATTTTCTTTCTCATAAAGCATTTTGCCCATGCCTTTCTTGCCACATGATTAGCATTAAGGAAGGGAGACTGATTCAGCTGACAGATATTGAAGTGAGTTTCTGTGCAGACCCTGTAACTAACGGCAATATCATGTTGCTTATTTTACTTTCCCCCTATTAAAAACCTAATATGCATATTTTAAACGTGCCTTTTTCAACAGAGCCTTATTCAATATTTGATTTATTTCTGTGCACAGTGACCTCTAACATGCCAGGGAAATTATGGCCAACTGTTTACCTTGTGCGAACATATATCCTACCAAACTGAAAAAGGAAAGTGGAGAAAGAAGGGAATCTAGCAGCACCTTTAAGATTATTTCCACACTACACTGTTGTAGTGTTATTATTCCACTTTCAACATCCTGTGGCATTGTAGGGTTTGCTGTTTAGGGATGGGCATTGAGAATTCTCAGTCAGAGAGCTCTTTGACCTCAATAAACGATAAACCCTAGAATTCCACGGGATGTTGAAAGTGGAATAGTAGCACTATAACAGTGCAGTGTGGAAATGGCCCATCTGGCTTTTTCTTTAAGCATAAGCTTTTGTGAATTTCAATCCACTGCTACACACGCCTGCTGGAGTTAACATTAAGGCACCAGGTATGTAGCTGTTAAGTTGTGAAGGACAGATCAGAGTGTAACAGGATACAGAGAGATGCAAATTGTGACCCTGATATACACTTTCAAAAGCTTGTGTGAGATGATGCAGATCTGTCAAGCTGATAGCAGTCTTG
Organism: Ctenosaura bakeri; assembly: GCA_948474755.1. Lineage (NCBI taxonomy): Eukaryota > Metazoa > Chordata > Lepidosauria > Squamata > Iguanidae > Ctenosaura > Ctenosaura bakeri. Next base: position 181,751 of record CAOLHI010001894.1, read on the forward strand.
AAGTGTGAAAGCAATAAATCTGCTTCCTCAAAGTGAGTTCCCTTGATGTCAGTAACTTTGGGGAGTGAAATTTGGAGTCAGTAACTTCTCTGGCTACCACTGAATATGGTTCTTTAGGGAGAATTCCTTTGCTACATCTGTAATTGTGAGGTCATATCTAATCTATAAAAGTCAAAGTTTGTCTGTTTGTCTGTGTCAGGCAAAGACCTCATATGATTGGCTGTGTCAGGCAGAGACTTCATATGATTGGCTAAGAAGATTCTGTGGAATCCTGGGGTTTGCAGTTTAGGGAGGGGTCTTTAGAATTCTCAGCCAGACAGCTCTGTGCCTGTCTTGAATAGGCTGGTTGCTATGGAGATTAAGCCTAGCAGCAAGGAGGGGCACAGTGTATTCCCTCAGGAATCCAACCACTCTATGGCCATTTCTGCACTAGCTTGTTATAGTGCTTTATTCCACTTTCAACATCCTATGGAATCTTGGGGTTTGCAGTTTAGGGCAAACCTTTGAGGCCCCTCCCTAAACTGCAAACCCCAGGATTCCATAGGATGTTGAAAGTGGAATAATAGCACCATAACAGTCCAGTGCAGAAATGGCCAGAGAATAGTGTGTATCACTTCTGAGGATGAGCAAGTGAATGTACCTCTGATATTGTGGGTGATACTGTTAGGCTCTATGATGCTACTACCAGAGTAGATGACAAAGTTGACATTTGGGTTTGTGGTAGTATCTTGGCCATTTATTTCTGTTCAAGTTGTGTTTCCTGTTGTAGCTGAGTTATTATTTAAGCCTGCCACCCAAAGCCTGTGACAGAGTAGTAGTATATTCCAGAATTTGCTGAAGGTCTTTCAGTGGTCTTAATCGAGGGTGCAAGTGATCACAAGTGGTGTTCTTTCTTTCTTTCTTTCTTTCTTTCTTTCTTTCTTTCTTTCTTTTCCGTCTGTCTTGTAGCAGTTTGTTTTTGGATACCTCTTTTGACTTGTTGATTTTTTCATTACTATTTCATTGGGTGGTTATTGTAGTCTGAGAAATGTCTGTTGCAAATCTGAGCTTTGAATTTCTGTCTTGTGGGTCTGAAGTTAGAGGTATTAATCAGTGGGCTTTTAACATAGTGTGGCACTTAGAAGTCCATTGCACTGCTATACAGTGGTGTCAAAAAAAGTAAAGTTTCTATGCGGATTCTTATAGGCTCAGGATGATGAGATGGTGGAAGATGCTGAAATTCTGGTGGAACTTTTCAAGACATCCCTCATCATATGAAGGTCCTTACCACATGAAGTTGTCATCCTGGCAGAGAAATGTGTTGCTCTCACTCCAGTGTGCATGTCATCACATTACATTGTTGCTCACCTGCTGCTGTTGCATCCCATCCATGGGAAACTTTTTCATTACCAGAAAAAAATCCAGCAATGGCCCCCTTCCCCACCGCAATCCCATCAGCTGCCTGTATTCTGTAAGGGCCAAAGGGCTTGATAGTGCTCCCTTCCACAGTACAGCATAGGAACCAACCAATCATAGGTCATGGTGTGGGGAAGAAGTGTGGAAAGGGACTTGCCATTGACTCTGTACTGTGGAAGGAATAACAGGGTGCCTGATGATACCCATCCACAGCAGCCAACTGGGTGTGGTGGGGAACATTCAGGCCCAGGGTTGGATCATATCCCGGCAATGGCAATGCTGAGATCATGCTATGAAAACACACTATTGAGACATAATGTGGTAAGGGCCTAAATTATAAAAATATCTTGAATGAACCTCAGGTAAAGGAGAGGTTTCTGGCTGCATTGATGACATCTTTATCATTTTAACATTTTTGCTTCAGAGCCACCTTCAGCATACAGAAGACTGACCAATGTAACTGACCAGGCAATATGAAGCTTCTCAACTGACTTGACCTACCAAGGATGTAGCCCTTCGATGTCATCTTGCTATAGCAGTTTGGAGGACTGGCAATGATTCAAATCCAGTTCTTTGGCCTAAATCCATTTGCTAATCCTGACTAGCAATTAGACTAAATCCACTGATTTAGTCTATTTTAGTTGGGATTAGAAATTGGATTAGATCTGTATCATAGGCAGATTCAGAGGCCCAATTGTTTCTGTTCAGATGTGTTTCAAACTCACAGGAATATAAGTCTGGTAATTATAGTCTTTTACCCCATGGTGACCAAACAGATGCCTATGAAAAATGTACAAAACCATCCTTTCTCCACAGTGAATGATATTCAGAGGTATACCTGGAGGCAGTATAGGAGTAGTAGCCAGTTCCCACTGCCTATGATACTTTGGCCACTATGGTAGGTTGGCCAACCATGCGCCACTTTCTTTGAGTCCTGACTCCCTCTGTCATAACTCACCCTCTAGAGTCAGAAGATTCAGACACAAAAGAGTCAGGTTTCCAGCAAATTATGACTTCTGATGACAGTGGCCTCTCTGCAATTGAGGAGCTGGAGGCAGAGGCAGCTGGAGGCCTAATCCCCAGCAGGCGGTGGCAGAAGCTGAGGAGGACATGCTACCATCCTTTGAAGACTGTCAGAGATAAGGAGAGATTATGCTGATCCCAGAGGCTCTTAAATAGGATGTACTGATTCATTAAGCACTTGATGTCTTGAGACAGCTGTCTATAAATCTCCCAGCAGCTCCCTGGTGGCTTTGTTGCTTGCAACTGTTCCATCCTGATGACTGTTTCACTCCTTGCTGGCCTCATTTACTTGGACTACTGACTTGCTGTAATGACTTCTAGACTAGCTGATAGTCATCCTTTTGTTTCTCCCTTCTTCTTGCTGGATAACCTGTGACTGACCTGGACTGGATCAACTACCTGGCACCACCTGCACTCCAACCACTTGACTCCTGGGTCACTTGCTGACTAGAGCATAGGACACTCTCCATAAACACAATTCAGCTCTTATGAATCTGTCTCCACACACATGAATTGATTAATAATCTTTACCTAATATATGCAAGATCAATAATGCAATTATGCTTTATGGAGTGAGGGACTGAGATTGGAAAACAAGGCCAGATGAAAATGAACTGTGCAAGAGAGCATAGAGAGAGAAAAATACGTCATCTACAGCATTAGCACATGGAAGGGTTATCTTCAGAGTCAGTACAAGAAAGGAATTCCCCGGAGGAACTTCAGATGCTGTAACAGGTCGGGCAATTTGTCTCACTTGGCATCAGTGCCTGAGGCCATGTTCAGATTAGCCTATGTACCGTGTCAGTACAAGAGATGAGAATGAACAAAGCAGTACAGCATGAGCTTATGATTTCACATTATTGTTAATGACACTGCCAACTGGACGCCTCCCAAATCCATCCTGAGGTAATCCAGCTACAGTTAAAATGGAGTCATGTCAAATAGTTAGCATAGATTAGAATCTTTTGCAGGTGGATTGAAAGGGTATTTTATGGGCTTGTACATATATAACCATTGTGTCCAAGTCAATGGGGAATTTAAACCCATTTCTCCAACAATTGTGAATATCAAATCACAATTACACAGGGGATTTTATGCAGCCTGGAGCAATCAGGGATAGGTCAAACTCTTCTCATTTGTAAGGTCCCAGGTTCAAACTCTGAAGTCTCCAGTTAAACACTGTCAAGGAACAAAGGTGGAAAAGACCTCTGGCTGAAACCCACAAGAGCTGCTCCAAGTTACATTAGACTGCACTGAAAAAAAGGAAGCTGTTGGACTGAAAATGAGGCAAAACCATATATGATCTTTACCTGTGTAGAAATACAGATACTGGTTGCAATTCCATTAGTGGCATAAGGAGGAGTAAATGCCCATTACACATGCAAATATGTTTTTAGGTTGTTGCAGAAGGAGATAGTCACTGTGGTGCAATAACTACTCCCTACATGCACTCCCACCTCACAGAGATACACCTACATGGTCAATAAATGGTCAGGATCATGGGTGTTCCTAGGTGTACCATCTATCTGTCATTTTGAATCTGGGAAAAGGAAGAACCATCACCACTATTATGGGCCTTCCCAAGTAGGATGGAGTCCATAGAACCATAGAATCTTAAGAGTTATAAGACACCAAAAGGGTAATCTAGTACAACTCCCTGCCATGCAGGAATATATAGCTAAAGCACTCCTGAAAGATGCCCATCTAGCCTCCGTTTAAAGATCTCCAAAGATCTGCCACTCTCTGAAGCAATTCATTCCACAATTCAATAGCTCTTACAGTAAAAAAACAAAAACAAACCCCACATTTTTTTCCTAATGTGCAAGTGTAATATATTTCCTTGTGATTTGAATTCAGTGGTTCATGTTCTAGTCTGTGGAGCAGCAAAAAACAAACTTGCTCCATCTTCTACATGGCATCACTTCAGAATTGCAGAAGATTGATTGCTCTTCCTTGTTTCCTGGCTGGAAAGCAGCAGTTAGAGGATGCCTTGATACCCACTTTCTCCCTGGTCACTTAATGTGCATGGAATTATCTCCTGGAATTAGTGGACAACATTTTGCATCATGTGACAGTGAGTGGAAATGCACAAGCAGGGAGTTGTGCTTCACCAGGATCCCAACAGAATCTCTGTTATGTGGAAAGCACAATAGGGAGAACAGAAAGCATGGGAAAGTAGTGCTCATGGATAGTCAAGCATGTCTAGCATCCTGTTAGTAACATACACAATCCACAGTGTGTCTGGCATCCTGTTAGTAACATACACAAACATAAGTCCAACTTGTGCCTGCATATGACTTGGAGCGTCATTGAGGAAGTCAGAATGCTCTTCCTCACAGAGCATTTAAATCCTACTTTTTTTTCATGCAGCCTCCCATCACGGCCATTCAGTGGCCTGTGGAGAATGGAGGTTGGCTGAAAAAGTCCCAGAGGATTATTTCATCCTTGTGTATCCAACTACAGACACACAGTTGGATGCTTCTTCGCTGCCCCCCCCCAGCCACTAAATGGCTTTAGATGAGGCTCCAACATGAGACAGGAGGGCTTGAGCAGTTTGGGGTCCCTGTATGAGGGAGGTAGTGAATTTCTCCATCCACAATGATTAAAGAAAGACATATGCCAAATTTACACATGCATATGACAATAAGATGCTTATCAGTGCATTTTGCAATTTTTGGGAGAAATAGTATTATTTTCTCTCAAATAATGAAAAATATTATGTCAGCTGATGTGTAGAGACAACGTTAATCGTTTAGAATGAGGTTATTTGTGAGCATTTCTTACGTTCCTAGTTCTCACTAACAGATATACTAAAAACTTGAGGCTGACATTTATTTTTCCCAGTAGATGAATTTTCCTAAAGTTTAGATGGAATCTCCTTTCTTATAATTTGAAATCAAGAAGTGACCTGATATTTCTCAGATGCTCAGATCAGAAACTTCCCCATCCATTGGATATCACACTTCTCTGATCCAATTTGTAAATGTATAAAACATGTATTTAAATACACATTTTAGAGATGCAAATGCTTGCAAACATATATTGAGAGAAAACACATCCAGATATACTAAAATACATATTTAAATCTGTATTGTAAGAAGTTGTGTTTCTTTCCTCCTTTCTGATGCCTGCAGAACCACAACAAAACAGAATTATGGGTAAAAAGATTTGCAAGTAAGTGGTCTAGACACAGACATACTTGCTCATCCCTATAACCTAATTTGCCATTCTCCTTGTCCATTATTCCTTTGTCTGATTTCCACATAAATTCTATTGCTATCAAGAGAAGTCCTATTAATCTCAATTAGTATTTCTTCCAATGATATTTATGCAGCTTCACAGTCTTGCATGGTGAGTCCTCATTATAGCAATATCAATAGCATGTATATTTCTATACCGCTTATCAGCTAAGTGCTCTCTAAGCAGTTTATAATGTGTTAGCTAATTGCCCCCAACAAGCTGGGTACTCATTTTACCAACTTGAGGAAGGATGAAAGGCTGAGTCAACCTGGAGCCTGGCAGGATCGAACTCACAACCTTGTGGCTGCAGTACCAGCATTCAGCCACTGCACCACCAGTGGTTTATCTATTCATTTAATCATTTGTATTCCACTTTTCTCCCATTACTGGGATTCAAGATGGCTTACAAATGGCTAATTTTTTAAATTAAATTATTAAAATCATTAAAAACCAGTTCAGATTAGAACATTGAAAAACATAATATATTAATTGAAAACAATGAAACGATCTATAGAGTTAAACTATTTAAAATTCATTAAAATACAACAGCACACTATTAGAAGCCCATCACAATCAGTCCCTAAAAAAACAATGGAATAGGAAAATTTTCACTTGCCAGTGGATGGAGTGCAAGAAGTTCCCTCTCTAGGAAGAGAATTCCAAAGTACAGGAGCAGCCACCAAGAAAGTCTTCTCTCTTACTCCCACCAAACATGCCTGGAATAATACTGGGGTTGAAACAAGGTCTTCTCCCAGAAATCGTGGAGCTTGAACAGGTGTATACAGAGAGGAATCTCTCCTTTCTTATGCCTTTTAATATAGTCATCCATTTTATGCTCCCCGACCCTGCATTTGTTGATAACAGAGATGGAGGAAAGTACTGAGCAAAAACATACAAATCCATAACCATTTAAGACACTTCTCTTATTTCCATTGGAGATCTGATATTGACTGCCAAGATTTGTGATCATTTGCTGGAGCACGGCGATTGCTGAATATGTAACTACTTAAACCTGGTTACTGCAAACACATTACTGCCAGCCTTTGAAAGACATTTAAGAGAATTAGGATTGGGGAGACAGACATCTCCTTCCCATGGCACCCTGTTCAGTAAAACTGGATCTATTGGTTTCATTTTCCATCCAAAGTGTTCAGACAGCCTGTCAAGCAGAATTATTGCTTCTATTAAAACGTGGAGTCTCTCCTAACTCTTCGCTTTTCTCAAACCCTAATATGAAGCAATTGAGAGTTATGTTGGTGCGTTAGGAAAGAATTATCATTGTTATCATCACTCTCTGAGGACCTGATAAATGTATCAAGCTCATCTGGTTGGCTAAGGCCATGGCAACCAAGATCAGACTTGGTGAGCTATTGCACAATTGAAGTTCTCTGTAGCACATACGTTTCTTTGATGGAATGGTCAATAATTCCTTGTGAAGACAAATGTCCCTTTCAATTAAGATCGAATTCTAAGTAAACTGCAGTGAAATATGAGACGAGGTTTGGAATACCAGGTCTGCCTAGTTATCAAGGCTATGTGTTTTTTAAAATGCTGTTTCAATTGTACTTCAATTTCTGAGCTCACTGGACAGAGGAAAAAACTTGGATAGTCAGAGTACAACCTTTATTGCTTACTGTTGAGCTCCCTCAGGCTTATTTTAGAATAAATGTGCCTTTGAACAGTGCTATTTTTAGTGGTGGTCCCTGAGTCATTCTCTGCCAGAGCTCGTTGAGTTTCCAGGAAACTGGAACATTTCTGGCTTTATGGAGACCCTAAGGTGAACCTATCACAGGGTTTTCATGGCAGGATTTATTCAGAGCGGGTTTGCCATTGCCTTCCTCTGCCTTCCCTCTTACTCCCACCAAAGTGTGACTTGCCCATAGTCACCCAAGTGGGTTTCTATGGTTGAGTGAGGATTTGAACCCTGGTCTCCTGGAGTTCTAGTCCAGTGCTTAAACCACTACACCATATTGGCATGACCAGGGAACTAATAATAATAATAATAATAATAATAATAATAATAATAATAATAATAATAATAATAATAATAATAATTTGTATCCCACCTCTCCACATGGATCGAGGTGGCGAACAACATGAAATACATTATACATTACAAATAGCATGTATTACAATGTGTTTTTAGCTAATTGCCCCCAACAAGCTGGGTACTCATTTTACTGACCTGCGGAAGGATGGAAGGCTGAGTCAACCTGGAGCCCGGCAGGATTGAACTCACAACTTTGTGGTTGCAGTACTAGCATTTAACCACTGTTGTGTGCTCAGAATACTACTGGCCTATCATAGTAAATCTGAGAGCATATATAAAAGCAAAGACCTAGGCCATTTCCACACTGTGCTGTTATAGTGCTATCATTCTGGAGTTTGTTGTTTACTGAGGCCAAAATGCTCTCTGGCTGAGAATTCTAAATGCCCTTTGCTAAATTGTAAACCCCAGAATTCCACACGATGTTGAAAGCGAAATAACAGCACTATAACAGCATAGTGTGGAAATGGTCCAAGATGTCAGAGGAAAAGTCTATTGATGGTGGATAACTTCTGGGATCCTTTTCCTTGGAGGCATCAGTTTGTGAAAGATCATTTTTCCATCAAGATTGATGCTGAGACCAATAAAGTAGGGAACCACATTATACAAAGTTAGTACCTTGGTCCATTTAGCTTGGAACTGTCCACAGTGGATGTATTTGGGGCTGCAGCCCTGAACAGGATGGCCAATGGTCTACAATTATTGAAGTTGTCTTCCAACACATCTTGGCTACCAGAGCCTAAAGGGGCTCTCCATGGTTCCAGATAGTATCTTTCTGAGTCCTATCCGAAGATGCCAGGGAATGATTGACCTCGGCACCATTTGCTTATGAAGCATACACTCAGCAGACAAAAAGTCGTAGGTTCAACTCAATTTGGTTCTATTTGGGTCATAGACTAGACAAAGGCTTCAACCATTCTCCTAATCCTCAACATTTTTGTTTTCTACTTTACCCTGAGAAAGGTAAGGGGGTGGCATTTAGATAACATAGCTGGCTGGACTTGGGGGGGTAAATGCAGCTGAAAGATTTTTCACTGAGATCCTGCTCAAGGATATACTTATGGGAGAAAGGGTGTAGTTATGCAGTGTGGCAAAATCTCCAAGTAAGATTTCTGTTCCCAATGAAATCTTCCTTCAGTCCACAAAGGTCTATCACTGCAGTAACTTAAAACTTTAGTTAAGCAATTAGAAATGCAGTTTTATCATCCAAACAAAAGGTGCAGGCCAGAAGAAGGAACTGGCAGAACCATCTCCGAATCTTTCCAGAGAAAACTCTATGAAGTTCATGGTGTCACCATAAGTCAACAGATAACTTGAAGGCACATACACAACCAAAGTTAACAAGGGAAAATGAACATAGCAAATACAAGACTTCTAGGTGTGAACCATTTCCAAAGTCTCACATTCTGCAATGGTAGAAATTTGAGGATGGAAGTAAAATTCCATGGGGGTCAGGATTCTTATTTGGGAGAAGTACCCTCATCTCTCCCTCTTAATTACTATTCCAGGTGCTGGTTTTGATCTATAAACCCCTATATGACATGGGACCAGGTTGTTTGAAAGACTATATCTCCCCTTATGAACCCAGTAGAACTCTGAGTTTATCTGGAGAAGCTCTTCTCCCTGACTCTCCACCTTCTCAGTCTCCTTTAAGACCTGTGTATAATCTTTTAATGCATTTTAATATTTTTAATAGGCAATGTTTTTAACTTCACAAATTGTTTAATTGTTTTTAAATTTTATATTTATACTTTTATAAATGCTTTGTATTGTATTTAATTTTCATTGTTTTAAATATCTTATTAACTGCTTTATTGTCCCAATATTGGGAGAAAGGTGGAATATAAATGAATAATAACAATAACACTAAAGTACACCCCTGGGAGCACTGTTCTTTAAATGACTGTGATATCAAGTATTTCTTTATTTATATCTTGCCTTTCTACTAAACTGGCTTACAAGATGGATTAAAGCAGAACACGGCTGCAATGCTTAAAGCATTAAAGAACAACTTTAAACAAATTAAATAAATCATCGTAAAACAAAAACAAAAAAATACTGATTTAAAACCATTTAAAATACAGTCCTCCCTCCACATTTGCAGGTTTGACCTTTGCAAATTTGGTTATTCACAGAGGCACACTTGTGCCTTCCCTCCATTCTCCTCCTCCCATTCCCTTGTGTTTTGCCAGGCATGAAGAAGGAAGGCAAGCGCCTGTACAAAAGACAAGGGAATGAGGATGGGGAAGGCTCACATGGATCTTCCTTCTCCTTCCCCCAGAAATTCCCCCTCTCATTCCTTTGCCTCTGGCCCCATTGTGCAAAAGGCAAGAGAATGGGAGGGGGGAACCCTGGAAGGGAATGGGAGGGGGATCAGAGGGAAGACTTATTTGCAGTTTCTCCACTTTTATGAGAGTTCTGTTCCCCAGGCCCTAGTGAAAGTGGAGGGACCACTGTATATATAAAAAGAAGAGTCAGGAAAGTATAGCACTCACCATGAAAAACCCTTCTGCAAAAACAGTTAGTGCTTCAAAGCATTTCTAAATAGAAACATCTTTGCCTTCTGGTCAAGGGAACCTTTGAACCTTGCCCAGACAATCCAAGCGTTATAACACATTGGGGTGTCCATCATTATGTTGAAACGACTCGGGTTTTGTAAGTTGGTGTTTCATTTTTCTATTGTCACGTAATGCTATAACATTTTAATGGCTCAATCAATCAATTTCAACTTGATTTCAACAGAAGAATAAAAAGTGAAGTTTGCATAAGAAATGTCAATATGTAAGGAAAACATTTGTGTTCAGGAAACTTCACAGTCACAATATGGCATCTGAATTATCTTTTCTTTTTCTTGTGCTGTCACTTAGGGATGTAATTCTTTGCTGATGTCATTCTTGAAGGAAACAATAAGAAACTGTAGTCATGCTATTCCTTCCATGAGAAAGTTCACAATTTGGGATTTATTCTGTGCAAAATGCACATTTTAGTATTGTTTTCTGGACAGAAATATCTGTGTCTACATACAAAATGCTGTTTCCTGCATAGAACATGTTGTACTCTGGGACTTACACTGAATAAATATGGGCATGTTAGCTGGACTCCTGTATCAGCTACTTGTTAAAGGTACTGAGTTTAGTCACCTCTCCATATCCATAGATTCAGTATCTACAGATTCAACCAACCACAGTTTGAAAATATTAAAAAAAAATCCAGTTTTGATTTTGCCATGTTGTATAAGGGATGCCATTTTTCTTTGCCATTGCACGTAATTGGACTTGAGCATCCACAAATTTTGATATCCATGGGGGTTCTGGAACCAAACTCTAGTGGATACAGAGAACCCTGTTGTACAAAACTAACCACTTCAGATCTGACCCCCAAAACCTGATGGAAATGTCATCCATCCATGTTTCAACCGCTGATGGAATAGACCTGCTTCTCCTCATGCTGCTGATGCCCAGTAAAATAAGTTGGGGGGGGCAATGTCAAACATGGAAATGGTGTCACAATAATGACAAGGTAGTGATTATGAATAGAAAACAGCTACTTAGCTTTACTTATGCATAACTGTTTTGTATTCATGATTGTTACTTAGCCACAGTTCTGACACTATTGCCGTGATAACACCCTTTCCCCAAACCTACCTTACCAGGCATCAGCTGTCTGAGGAGAAGGAAGTCCATCCTGCTGGAATGATGTTTTCATCAGGTTTTTTTTTTGGGGGGGGGGGCGGGCTCAGGCTAAGAAAAGTTATTTAGTTAAACATACTTATACCTAGTTAAGTATACAGTGGGCTCTCAGTATCCACTGGGGTTTGATTCCAGGACTCTCTGTGGACACCAAAATCCATGGGTGCTGAAGTCTCATCATATACAGTGATATAGTAAAATGGTGTCCCTTATATAAAATGGTAAACAACACAAATGAGTGCTGGAGAGAGGATCTGTGAAATGCTGGGAGATTATAGCAAGGTATGCCTACACATTAGTGTAGTGCTTGGCACATGACAAAATCAAGGTTTGCTTTCTGGATTTTTTTTTCAAATATTTCCAAGCCATGTGTCAGGAACAGATTCACTCTTACACGGATCAACAAACTTAATAGAAGATTTATTGTAACATAGTAAGGGATGCTGTCTTCAGACGTTAAAGCTCGAGAATGGAACGTTTTCCCCCCACCTTACACTTTAACAGACAGTTTCTCCTAAGATAGTTGTAAAAGAACGAACGTCATCATGCCAAACGGTTCCTTTGAAATTCCAGCCAGAAGGAATGGTTGGCGCCTGGGAATAGCTAACAGCCTACTATCACTATTTCCTCAGTCTACTGCTATCCTAAAACAATAAAACATGGAGGACTCCCCACATCCTGCCCCCCTTTTTTAAAAAAATATATACATAAAGATACACAAAATATAGAAAATATCACGGAACAGTAGAAAGACAAGAAAACTAAATAGTAATATGAATGCAGTAGCAAGTCAGTTGGGGCGTTGAGGAACATCAGCTGGCGAAGAAGTCAGCGAAGGTGCCCTCTTCAGCAAACTGGAATGAAAAACAGGATGAATAGCCTTGAGGGAAAAAGGGGAAAGATCTAGTTCAAAAGAGACATCATTAATAGCCCTTTTCACAGGAAAAGGTCCAGAAAACGAGGGGAAAGTTTTTTAGACGGAGAAGGAGAGGAAATGTTCTTAGAAAAAAAGGAAAACCAAATCCCCGGGCTGGTAAAGGGGTTTAGGCTGCCGTTTACGGTCAGCGAACGTTTGTGGGAAGCTTTAGCGGATGCTATAGCATCTGAGACGGATTGCCAAATGCCAGAAAATTTAGAGACCCAAGCAGAAACAGAAGGAGGAGCGGAGGAAGAGGGGGAGAGGGGGGAAAGGAGAAGGAAGGAAGCCGTAAACTATTTCAAAGGGGGTTTCCCAGTAGAGGTATGAACCGCAGAATTGATGGCAAACTCAGCGAACGGAAGGAGCGGAGCCCAATCATTCTGGTTCTCAGAAACAAAACACCTAAGAAATTGTTCAAGAGATTTGTTAACACGCTAATTTTGGCCATCTGTTTGAGGGTGATAAGCACTGCTGAGTTTCTGAGTGACTCCCAGGGTTTTCAGTAGACAAGTCCAAAACTTGGAAGTGAAAATTGGATCCCTGTCCGAAATGATCACCGAAGGTAGTCCGTGAAGTTTCCATACATGATTAACGAACAGGTCAGCCAGCTGGTCAGCACGGGGTAGTTTCTTTAGAGGCACAAAATGACATTGCTTGGAAAAGTGATCAGTAACAACCCAAATAACATGAAAGCCGTGTGAAGGGGGAAGAGACCCCATAAAATCCCATGCATGACCGACCAGGGGCTAGCAGGCGCAGGCAGAGGTTGCAGGAGCCCTTGAGGTTTAGATGTGGGCGACTTAGAAACGTTGCAAGTGGCACACTGCTTAATGTAAGTTTGCACGGAGGGGTTTAATCCAGGCCACCAAAAAAGGCGGCGAATCGCATGCAATGTCTTCAAAAACCCAAAATGTCCAGCGGGTTTGGAATCATGATAACGATGAAGTACCTGCTCGCGGGCAGCAGGGGGAACGTAGACCTTGGTGCCAAAAAAGGGGAGATTGTCAACCCATTCTATTTTATCCTTGTTTGCCGGTAGCCAGGAGTCTGCATGCGCTGCATGAATGATAGCATCGCGGAGAGCGGAGTCACAAAGAGAGGAGGCAGAAAGCCTTGTCTTTGCTAATGCACGAGTAGTCACTTGAGAAGCCAGAGAGGAGGCAGGAAACAAGGTATTGGAGTGGGAGGACGTAGCAGGGGATTCCGCAAAACAGGGAAGTCGAGAGAGAGGGTCCGCCAGTTGGTTAGTTCGGCCAGGTTTGAAAACAATTTTAAATCGGAATCTCTGGAAAATTAGCCATTCGCCTGCTTAGGGGAGAGTTTCTTAGCAGACTGTAAGGCTTGCAAATTCCTATGATCAGTCCAAACTTCAAAGGGGAGTCGAGCCCCTTCAAGCAAATGACGCCAAGAGGACAGCGCAAAATGGATAGCCTTGGCTTCTTTCTCCCAAATAGGCCAATTAGCTTGTTGAGGGGAAAATTTCTTTGAAATGAAAGCACAAGGCCTGAGTGCTCCTGTGGTGTCATGTTGTAAAAGAACGGCTGCCATGGCAAAATCCGAAGCATCCGTTTGCACAATGAATTGCTTCGTACTGTGGGAAAAAGGAGTAAGGGCTCAGACGTAAATTTAGATTTCAAATGGTCAAACGCCGATTGACACTCAGGCGACCAACAAAGTCTATGCGCCTTGCCCGCAGTGGATCCTTTAGGTTTCCGTAGAAGGTTGGTGAGTGGAAGCGTTATGGCAGCAAAATCCTCAATAAAGTTCCGGAGAAGTTCGCAAAACCAAGAAATTGCTGCAGTTGCTTCACAGTTTTAGGGACGGGCCATTGCAAAATGGAGTTAATCTTCGAAGGGTCCATTTTAAGTGAACAATCTTGAATCCTATATCCCAAGTAATCAAAAGTTTGGGTGTCAAATTGGCATTTAGATAGATTAACCACGAGGTTGTTATCTATAAGCCTTCGAACACTTCACGAACCAATACACATGAGATTCCATGGAATCTGGTAAATTAAAATGTCATCCAGATAAATCAAACCCCCTGATACAACAAGTCATGGAAAATGGTGTTCAAAAACATTTGGAAACAGATGGCCCCATTGTAAGCCAAAGGGAAGAACCGTCCATTTAAAGTTACCTAGAGGAGTTGCAAAGGTGGTGAGCCACTCAGAGTCCGGGTCCATTCTAATCCTATGAAAAGCCTCTTTAAGATCAAGTTTGGTGAAATATTTTCCTTGAACAAGATGGTCCAAAACAGTCCGTATCAGAGGTATGGGATAACAATTGGAGGAAATAACCTGGTTAATAGCAGAGTAGTTAACTATCAGTCTCGGATCCGCGCTGGGATCTTTTTTCTTTCGGAAGAAGACAGGACTCGCCGTGGGGGCTGTAGAGGGCTTGATAAAGCCGCGAGCCAAGTTTTTATTTAGGAACTTCTTGAGAGCAAGGAGTTCTTTTTGGCTCATGGGGGTAAATTTTCGGTTTAGGCAGGGTGGCCCCGTCAACTAATTCCAGTTTACAGTCAAAGTCCGTGTGGGGAGGCAATTTGTCAGCCTCCCTTTCGTGGAAAGCCTTTTGGAAGTCTCGGTAGTGTGAAGGAATTTGTTGCAATTCTTCATGGGGAATAGAAAAGTTTTCATCTGAAGAGGACATAGTGCCAGCAGTCCAGTTTATCTGGGGGTTATATTCACGAAGCCAATCGATTCCCAAGACCAATTTGAACTGCATCGCCTTGGGAACTAGAAATCGCATGCTGTAATTGTTTTTGTCCATTTGAAATGAGATGGGCTTAGTGATTTTACTAATTACTCCCCCAGTCATTGAGGTCCCATCCATTTGCGTTAATTTGATGGGGCATTCCAAGGGCTCATAAAGAGTTTTCAATTGTTTGGCCAATTTGGGGTGTAACAAACTTCTGGAGCAGCCAGAGTCAATTAATGCCCTATGTACATGCAAAGTCCCATCGCTGCCACTAATCGCAACCGTGGCGTAGAAATGGGGAATTTTAGGAGTACTTACAGATGTTCCCGCCGCTTGCCAGTCATCGCAGTCAGGTTTAGAATCTCCATCTATGTCAGATGAGGACGAAGAGGTGGTTTCATCATCGGGATCGGAGTCTCCTGTCGCCGCTGCAGGGTCCTTAGAAGTGCGTCTAAGTGGTTGTTTGGCGGCCGCTGTCTGATGTGTGAATTCTATATTCTTTGGGTCTGCTCGTGCTCCCTTAGTCCCAGTCGGAGCTTGGTTTCCGCGGCAGGTGTTGGCGAGGTGGCCCGGTTTTCCACAGTTAAAGCACATGCCCAAACGGAGACGTTTGTTCCGTTCCTCAGCATTGAGGACGGTGGGACCGCGAGGTTGTCGTTTTGGCACGTCTTGTCTTTGTCGGTTCAGCTGAACAGTCTGGGTTATGCCTTCCATTTCAGTAGCTAGTCTGACCCAACCTAGCAGGGTCTGTGGATTGGCCTGCATTAAGCACCCGTGTAGAATATCAGGATTTAGTCCATCTTTGTATAACTCAATTAGAATTTCATCACTCCACGGGACTTTGGTGGCCAGGTTTCTAAATTCACGGGAATACGTCCCACATCGTTCCTGCCTTGTTTCATTTGTTTCAGTTGATATTTGGTGTTTTCCAATAAAGGGGGGTCTTCAAGTGTTCCCGCAGATGGTTCATGAAGAGCTGCAGATTTTCAGTTTCGGGGGCGCGGGAGTCATATAGGTTCGCTACCCAGTCTGCTGCCAGTCCTTTCATCCGCTGGCTTAGGATCGAATTCGGGCCGCATCATCCCGAAATAGATGGCCGTGATCAATCATGAAATTGTTTGCCATAGTCAAAAAAAAGGAGAGTTTCTCCCCCTTCCCGTTGAAGGTCGCTTTCAGGTCTCCCACATTTCTGAGTAACAGTGGCGCGGGCGTGTGCCCTGTTGGTTGCTGGGGCGGACCAGGGGTGCCTGCCGCCAGACAGCCGCTCGTGGTTCTCCTCCTGGTGATCTCCCTGTCTGCGAGGGACGGATGCGCATCTCGCGAGCATGGTCTTGAGTTCGAGTATCTCCTCATCTTTTCTTTCCAGTTCGGTTTCCATTTGCTTTATCTCCTCCAAGGATAGGTCTTTTGCTGATGTATCCCATCTAGCAGCCCTTCTGCGTTGTCTCAACGACGTATGTGGCTTTTCTCCCAGACCCAGGTTTGGCCGCTTGTGGGGGTTTCCATAGCCTCGGTCAGGAGCAATTTTGTCTTGGTATCCAGGGGCACTTCAGTTTCTGTAGCTCCATCAGATTCTGCAGATCCTTGCTCTTCTTCAGTAATCGACTGGTCCATCAATTGGTGCATTTTTTAAAGGATTCTCGAGCTTTCTGTCAGGAACAGATTCACTCTTACACGGATCAACAAACTTAATAGAAGATTTATTGTAACATAGTAAGGGATGCTGTCTTCAGACGTTAAAGCTCGAGAATGGAAGTTTCCCCCACCTTACACTTTAACAGACATTTCTCCTAAGATAGTTGTAAAAGAACGAACGTCATCATGCCAAACGGTTCCTTTGAAATTCCAGCCAGAAGGAATGGTTGGCGCCTGGGAATAGCTAACAGCCTACTATCACTATTTCCTCAGTCTACTGCTATCCTAAAACAATAAAACATGGAGGACTCCCGACACCATGGCTGGTTGAATCCATGGATGTAGGACCCATGGTTATGGAGAGCAGACTGTATTTAACTAAGTAACTGCTACAAGATTCCACCCAATATTGTTTTATTTAGAAAACAGCATTTTCTGAACACATTGTTTTCTGCACAAAAGTTCTGTTTTCTGGGGATAAAAATGCACAGATTTATCACAGAATAAGTTCCAGACTTCAGGTCAGGTCAGGATTCTCCTTGTCAAGGTTTCCCAACACTGAAGAAGCAATCTTTTTTAAAGTTTTAGTTTGAACTTTTGTCCCATCTACTGTTACTGGATGGTGGTTAGAAGTAATAACATCTACCTTAAAAGAGTTATACTTTGGATAGAATTTATGCTCAAGGAGTTTTGCCTATCTGAGAAGGGAATTATTTTCTCCTCCCAGCCTGCCCAATATGAGCAGTATTTCTTCTGGAACAAGGGAACTCTGTGAGTGCTTCAAATATCAAACTCCTAGCCTGAGGCAAAATATTACAACAAAACCTCATTTTCAAAATTGGAACTGAGAGTGAACACCTAAGCATGGTTTGTGAGATATTAACAGAGAAACAACAAAGTAGATGTACTTCTTCCTACTGTTTTTAGAGGGCCTAAATACCTCAAAGGTACCAGATCCCAACAGACCTTGGAAATTAAACAGGCTGAGCTCTGGTTAGTATTTAGATGGAAGATCACTATGAATCCCAGCTGCTGTAGGCTATTTTTCTGAAGAAGAGACTGGCAAAGTGCCTCTGAATATTCCTTGCCTAAGTGAAACCTAAGAAATTCATGAAGTCACCATAAGTCAATAGGCAACTTGAAGGTGCATGCATGTGTGCATACACAAATATGTGTGCACGCACATACAGACACTGTTTTGTAGGGACTAAGCCCAAACATATGCTTACCATTGCAAAACAAAATATTACAAATACGGGAAAGAAAACAACCAAAGGGGAGAGGGAATTGATGAGCCTCTAATGGAACAAAGAAAATGGAACAAAATACCTAGAATTCTGCAGTGCACTCCATCAAACCCTTTCTTTGGAGTGTGCATTAGCAGAATAGGGATGGAGTGGGTCATAGGCAATGCTACCTAGTTTAGCAAGATTTATGAACAGCATAAACAGGTTGTGCTTCTGAGATTGCTTCTAAGAGACTTCAATCAGTGATTCTAATCCAATTTAACTTTATTTAATTCAAATCTTTTTAAAAGAATCAGTTGCCATGCTCCCTTGAGGTCATACATATATCCACAATAATCAAATTTCTTGGGCATCTAGCTGCTGCACAATGAATTGAACGCATCCCCACCAATCTATTTAGAGAGGATGCAATAGCATCTGCTTAAGCAGAAGGGCTGGAATGACATCAGGGGTTACCATCACTGAGCTCCTGTCTCTCAGCAGGAAACCACTGACTGTGCTGAATGTAGCTCTGAACCCCAAGTTCTATACCAGTCAGTCCAGTAATTTCTTCAGGGGCAATGAGATCACCATTGTTGGCATTTGGATGACTTCTCCAAGAGGTCGATTAACACTACAGAATTATAGCACTATTGTTCCACTTTACTGCCATGGTTCCATCCTATGGAATCTTGGGATTGGCAATTCAGAAAGGGGCATTTAGAATTCTCAGTCAGAGGACTCCAGTGCTTCACCAGGCTACAAACCCAAGAACTCCATGGGATGGAATCATGGCAGATGAAGTGAAACAATAGTGCTTTAGTTCTGTAGTGTTACAGGGTTCAAGATTCTGGAAGTCCTTGCCAAGCGAGGCTAAGCTGGTTTGTTTGCTGGAAGACAAAGGACATTTCCATGCTAGACTGTGGCCCCTCACTAAACTGCAACCCCAGGATTCCTTAGGGTGTTGAAAGTGAAATGATCACACTATAACAGTCTAGTGAGGAAATGGCCAAAGACATTTTGTGAGCTCACTGACACTGTTAGAACACAGCTGCTTCCACAGCTTAACTTCTTGCTTCTGTTTCCAAGATCCACTTGATATTCATCTTGTCCTGTTGACCTCTCTCCCAGATAAAGCATTTTTTTTGGGGGGGGAATTACATCATAAGCCATTGTGATGCTATTGCTGTGTTTCACCCCACTCCTACCTATACCCAGCCTATGTGAACTGAAGCACTGGAAGATATGATAATGAAGAAAGAAGGAATGTGAGAAGTACAGAAATAGAAAGAATACCCTCAGTTCTTCATTTCCAGGTTGAAAAAAGGGTTTCCCAACATAATAGTACAGCAAAAATTCTGAAGTTATTTCCTCATATTTGAATGTCCTGAAGCATTGCAAAATATTTTGTGTGTGGGAGGGAATGTGGCTGCTTTTAGCAACACCCCCTCTGTTTTCTGTGCAGAAAATGGGAAATAGAAAATACTGTCTCCTCACAGAGGAAACCATGGCTGAAATCCTATCTGTTCCCCATAGCATAGTAGACCTGCCACACATCATCCTCGACTTGCTGAACAGATGCTTAAGTCCCCCTGTGTGTCCATTCCTCACTTCATGGGGAGCAAGCAGGATACCCTCATAAAATCATAGAGCCTCAGTAGCCATCCAGTCCAACCCCTTACCATGCAGGAACATACATCAAAGCATTCCCAACAGATGACCATCCAGCCTCTGCTTAAAAACCTCCAAAGAAGGAGACTCCACTATACTCCAAGGCAGCTCTGACCATCAGGAAGTTCTTCCCGAGGTTCAGATGGAATCTTCTTTCCTGCAGCTTGAATCCATTGCTCCTTGTCCTAGTCTGTGGAGCAGAGGAAAACAAGCTCTCTCCCTCCTTGACATGACATCCCTTCAAATATTTAAACATGGCTATCATGTCCCCTCTTAACATTCTCTTCTGCAGACTAAACATGCCCAGCTCCCTAAGCTGTTCCTCATAAGGCATGACTTCCAGAACCCTCACCATTTTGGTCGCCCTCCTCTGGACATGCTCCAGCTTGTCGATATCCTTCTTGAATTGAGGTGCCCAGAATTGGGCACAATATTCCAGATGAGGCCTAACCAAAACAGAATAGAGTGGTACCATTATCTCCCTTGATCTAGACACTATACTTCTACTGATGCAATCAAGAATCGCGTTGGCTTTCTTGATTGCTGCCTCACACTGCTGACTCATGTTCAGCTTGTGATCTATCCATCCTGAGCCAAGCCATCCCCCCAGGCACCACGTATTTCTTCCGTTTGGCCCCTTACCTTTGTCTTCTTGAAAAGCTAACCATCAGTTTCATTCCTGGATATTTCTAATATACCTAAAACTGGTCACTCTAGGTATGAGGTGACCTTATCCCATACATGATGCATAGGAGTGATTTCCTGTAAACTTCCCATTCTCATAGTGTGCCCCATTACATGGATGGCTACTCACATTAGTACATGTTGTCATACACTCATAGCAGGAAAATACAATTTCACATTTCACTGAACAGGGCGGAAGGTTGGCAGTAGGTAGGACTCAGGAGCATAAGAACAAGACCATCCTGACAACAAGCCAAGACACTAGCAGCCAACCAGCCACCTGGATAGAACATGACTCTACTTGCCAGGGGTCTCTTAGCTGCATTAATTAAACCTGGAATAATTGTCATGAGTGGTAGAATCAGCTTGAATCCATGACAATTGAGAAGCAGACAGTACTTAGAACAGTGCCTCTACCTTTAACTTTTTTTTTCTAGTAACCTCAAAAATGTTGTTAAATTTATTGACACTCTATCTTTTCCCCAAGATTGTTTCAGTTTTAGTTAGTATAGTTTGAATGTGTTTAGTGTAAGAGATTAGTCTTTTAGTAATGAACTTTGTTATCATGTCTTAGGCCCTTTCTACACCCTACCTTTTCATGGAGTCCTCCATTGAGGATCTTGACACTGACTTTGCAAGAAGAAGAGAGCAACAGAAGCACTCCCCTCCACATTGGCTGGCTCTGTGTTGAAGGAAGTGCCATGGCTTTTTCTTCCACAGTAAAGCTGGATACCTTCCCAGGCTGTGCTGGGCAGGAAGAGCAGTCATTGTGTTTCTCAGACTTCTGCAGGACAGAAAAGTCCAGAATGGTGGTGTGATAGTGGGTCATTGATGGGGAAAACCTGTCAGTGATTTAATCCATGATCCTTGGGGACAGGAGAAGGAAGGGACTACAATAATGTCATGCAGAACTGTCGATACAGTCCCATCAATGGCAGGTTGGGAGGGTGATGCAGAAAGGGCCTTAGTTTTAGTTTAGCTCAATTTAATTTGGCTTAATTTAGATTAAGTTTCATTTATACATGTATATCTTTTATGTATAGTTGGTTCCCTTTTGTTTTTTCTTTCTTTCTCTGTAGTTATGAATCAGTCTTCTTATATCTCCAAAATTAACAAATATTACATCTTTTTTGCAAAATCATGCAAAAAGTCAACATGGAGATAGAATTAAGCTTTTAACAATAGCAGGCACCCAGTATTGCAGTTACGGATTTGTAACAGATCCTAAAGTTGCACATCTTTAACTGCTCTGTATATTAAGTAACACTATGGCCATTTCTGCACTAGACTGTTATAGTGCTATTATTCCACTTTCAATCTCCTACGGAATCCTGGGATTTAATAATTACTTATTTGTAAGGGGCCTTTGAGGCCCCTCCCTAATCTGCAAACCCCAGGATTCCATAGGAGGTTGAAAGTGGAATAATAGCACTGTAACAGACTAGTGCGGAAATGGCCTATGTATTCACAATTGCGGCATTATTACCATGATTGCAAATGCTTCCCAGCCCAACTCCACTTAGTGATGGTAGTTATTCAGCTTGTGATCGGGCAGTGCTAGCCCCTTCCTGCCAGTGAGTAAGACTGCAATACTCGGAACAGGAGCCCTGTCATGTATCCTCAGTGCAACCTCACTCTTGGGTGGGAGGAGGTTGGAAACATCCTCCTTTGTACACCCTGATTGCCAACGGAACAAACCTCCATTGCTCAATGCAGTTGCTAATTTTAGGTAGCTGGGGGGGGCTAGGGTCAGGGGACGTTAATAGCTACTTATTTGTAAGATACCAGTGTATATCATAATAATTTAGCATACACTTAAAAACAATTTTTAAAGCAGTTTAAAACAATGCAATTAAAAGTTGTCACATAGCCCAATATGTACAAGAGCTGAGCTGAGTTCAACAGCGGTCACAGTGAGAAAAAAAAAGTGTATTTGGGGAAAGGAGAACTTCACGGTTTAAGAATCCATGCATCAAGCTGGCTGGAAGGTCAGAAGGGTCATTTCTTTTTAGTCATAATGTAAATGGGCTGAAGAGGTTTTGGCAGAACAAGGGGGAGGAGCAGAGGGAAGGGAAGAGGGAAAGGAGTAATTGAGGTCACATTGACTGCGCTCGGAGACATTTCAAGGTGAGACGCAGAGAGCAGTGAGTCAGAGATGGAGACAGAGAGAAAAAGAGGAGGAGGGCAAGTAAGAACTAGCAAAGAGCCACACAACTAGCCCTTTTGTACTCTTGAACTAGAAATGTAATTATGTCCTATGTCAGAATGCATCCTCAGTGTGACCTTGTATAGAAATAAAGAGAATCTAATGTAAGGGGTTTTTTTTTAATTACCTTTGGCAAAACCTGTTGGGATAGCTAGTTCCAAGAATCATTCTGTCATGTGAGGAAGGAGGAAAATAACTACCACACAAAATGTACACATATGCAATTCCATGGTCAATTCACAAGTGAGGTTCTGACAAATAAGAGTTATGATATGTAAAGCTTGAATGATCAGTTTTATGTCTATCTCAAACTGAGAGCATCGTTGAGCTCAACTGAACTTACTTTCAGGTAAATATTGTGTAATGCAGTGTTGGAGAACATGTGGTCCTCTGACTGCATGTGGCATCCCCGAGATCCATTTTTATGCCCCAGATCTTCAGGGGAATTGCATGAAACTGCCATATCATGGGTGCTTGAACAATTTTTCATTAAAATTGCCTTAGACACCCCCTTCCCACCCACAGAAAGACAAGTTTACTTACCCTGATGGAAAGCCCCAGCACCACATGAATAGTGAAGAAATGGCCAAAATTATCCCCCTAATGGTACAAAATACTATTTGGAAGTGATGTGACATACTTCCACTGCATCTGGGATTCCACTTAGGGAAATCTTACAAGACTGTCCAGAACATTTCAGCAAGTGAGCTGAGGTGTAGGAGTGGCCAAGTAGTCAATCCACCAGGACAGTCATAGGGTATCTGAGCAAAATGCAGGGGGTAGCACAAGGGTGGTCTTTAGTCAACCAGTTGTATTGGAAAGTCAGGAGTCCAAGTACATGAGCCAGCAAAGAGTAAGCAGAATAGTCCAAAATGTAGTCTGTCCAAGGTCAAGACAAAACAGGTATGTGAGAGAGTACTGCCAAAGCAACAAGATAAGGCAGTTGTCAGCACTATGGCTGGGGAGGAACTGCTATGATATTCATGACCAGCTCCTTCAAGGCCACAGGTGCCTCATTAGTATAATGATGACAGCATTTGTTGACCTAAACTGAGCTAGGCTTGGTGTTTTTCTCTCCATCTCTCAATGAAGGACAGGGGTGTGTCAACTTCAGTGTCTGTAACCTCTGCCATGCCTTGTTGGCATACAGGATCCTCTACTGCCTCAGCACCCACCTCCTTGTTACCATGGTCCATAGTCCAAGCCCAGGGCTTATAATCTGATATAAAAAGATTGACCATTCCAAACTGTTCTCCGCCACGTGTTTGTGAGGCCCCCAGATAAGCACGCACACGGACACGGCCGAACGGCTGAAAAATCCCAGGTAGGCTAGTAATTTTCCGGCAAGACCTCCAGGCAAGTACACTTTGAAACTAAATTAAGTATGCATCAAGCATACAAAAGATTCTCTGCCCTGAACTGTCAGCTTGACGAGATTAGCGCTTCTGACTACCCAACTGTCAAGTACTCCCCATTTGCATACTGTCTACACTATTGACATCTCCTTCAAAATCCAATCATCCCAAGTACTGACCTTTCGGAGGCTTTGTCTCCAACCCGAAACCCACTGTTCTCCCCAGGAACGGACTACCCTACAGACACATTTCTCCCTAAAAGAACCCCTGATTTTGAGTGCTTCCTCGGATTGCTTACGGTTGTCATCCTGCCTTGCTGCTGCTTTGTTTGCCGAGCCTTCCTCTCAGCTTCCATGTGCTGAGAATCTCGCTCCAAACTTATTGACTTTCTTCTGGCTAGCCGGGCTGCAAGATCAGGTGTAGTATTTCCCCTGAAAATCCTTCTTGAAAACCCCTATAGAATTTTCTCCCTTTATTTTCTTAGGTCTGTGTGAGTGAGTACGTAAGTGTGCAGTGACTGTCTTTTAAATAAAGAAAACAATAATAATTTAATTCTGCTTGGTTTTTGACTCAGCCTGACCCCGTAAACATTGGGTTTAAGATCTCGCTAGGTTACCCTGCCTCTTGTAGTGCTACAGCTTGTGCTGTGGCTAATTCCCATTCCCCATTATTTCGAGCACATTGAGGTGTCCCTCAAGGGATCCCAGAAATCAGGGTAACATCCTCATGGTCTGAGTCCTCCAACAGGTGAATTTTATGATAAGGACTGACATAAGAAAGAATAGAGATAGGAAGACTTAACAGAGGAGATGGCTGAAGGAAAAAGAAGAAGACCTCTTTTGAGACTTTCTCTATACCAGGTTTTGCTGATGCTCACCCACCCATTCTTGGACACTTTTTGCGGGCTGGTAAGGGCCAGGACAATTTGGGACATATTC
Source organism: Ctenosaura bakeri (assembly GCA_948474755.1). Taxonomy (NCBI): domain Eukaryota; kingdom Metazoa; phylum Chordata; class Lepidosauria; order Squamata; family Iguanidae; genus Ctenosaura; species Ctenosaura bakeri. Next base: position 206,481 of record CAOLHI010001894.1, read on the forward strand.
AGGGGAACAGAATGAAGCTAGGTTGGTCTGACGTCCACAGCTACAGGTGGAAGTCCTCTTGGTGCTAAGGATGTAAATTTTCACTTATTTCATTCTTGCGTACTAGAACAAATAATTTCAAAAGTTTCCAACCCACTGAAAACTAGAAATGGAAGAGGAAGTGATGAAAGACTGTATGGTAATATGGGCAAAATGTAATGTTAGAACAATGGCAGAGAATGTGATGAAAAGGGAATTAAACTCTGTTATCTGGGATGTGTGAAGGAGGGGATAAGAACTGACTAGGAGTCCAGTAGAGTTCTGGGAAGTGATGATAAATTCATCTTCCTCTTTTGCTGCATCTTCTGAGGCATTGAAATTCAGCCATAACTGTGGCATGTGTAAGCTTCATCCGAAGGGAAGGAATATCCCCGTTGCCCTTACTTCTTGCCCTTGTTTTACAGCTATGCACATTTATGTAGAAATAATTGATACATTCATTGATGTGGAATGTAATCCTGTACATATTTACTTGGGGGAAAAGGGTCTAGGTAGCCAAAGAAGTGTTACCCATACACAAAAGGAAGGTATCATTGTAGGGATTTGAAAAAAAATAATCTTGCCCTTGAAATTTGGGTTGAAACAATTCCTCGCAGTATGTTTGTTGAGCTAGCTTGTTGTGGAATCTCAGACAAGACCACACCAAGCTTTTTTGTATGAAATATCTATGTACAGAACTCCCATATTTTCTCTTTGTATAGCAAAACATACATGTGCAGCATGCACAAAAATGGCAGGCAGATTGAGCAGAAAGACATACACATGTACAAAACATTCAGTGCTATTGCTTTTTAATAGTCCACCAAACAAGACAGCATTTATTACAACTTTAAAATTTGGACATTTATAGATAAGTCCAAAGGTCAGTCTTTAAAATGCACAGAGGCTGAGCAAATAAAAACGAAAATAAATAATCTCATCACCTTGAAGCAAGGATAATTTGTTTCTTTGCATGAGGGTGAACCAAGTCAAGATTTACATCCCTATTTCAAATGCCTTGAGGAATATCAATGTTTGCAGAAGTATGTGTATATATATGTGTGTGTATGTGTATGTATAGAAGGGAACAACCAACTCTCTGTGTCAGCATGTGTGAGGGTAAACAGTTTACCCTTCAACATCTCACAGACATGTTGTCGAACAAGATGGGAGTGTAATCAAGATGGCAACATTTATTAATGAGGAAGAACACACAAACCAGGAGAGGCTATAGCAGTTTGCTTTTGCCTGAACTTACTGGGAACAGCAAGATTCTGCCCTCTTCTCCCTGCAAAATATTTTTGCATTTGGAATACAGTTTGCAGCAATTGAAGTAAGCTGAAGACAAATGGGGAAAGTAGAAAGAGGAGGAAAAAGCCAGGATATTTTAAAAGGAGCCAAAAGTGGGATGACAGACAATTAGTTGGGACTGTCCCTGTCAAATCAGGGCAGGTGGAAGGTATAGACCAGCCCAATGAAGACTGAGCATGCTCAGTGGCTATAGAATGCTGACTGCACATTGGACAGATGACCATCAAAATTTGGGGTGGGATGGTGAGAGACAGAATGGAATGATGTCATTTGGTTGCAGGTCCTCCTTATAATAATACAATTCAGATTGTGCATAGTTCACTCAGCAACAAGAGTTGAAGGAATAAGATAGCTGACAAATGTTGTTCTTTTGTAAATGAATAAACTTTAAAGGGATATAACAGAGCCTTCCAAACCTCTAATAAAAACTTGATTGCAAGTGTCTGACTGTCTCAATACATTCTTTTGCCTGTAAAACACAAGCTGTAATAACTTAAGGTGATGGATGGATCAAAACTAGTATTTTGTGAAGTGCAGTGCCAACTCTTAGTCCTAAAACTGTGCTCACCTTACCACAGTGATAACCTCAGTGAGTGAGATATTGGAAAAAAAGATAATATTACAGAAAGAATAATAACAGTGAAGAAAGAATATGAGAAAGAGAGAGAATTTTCCTGACGGATTCTTTAATCATGTGCAAGTCATTGGTGAACAATAAAATACAGTGAAGATTGCTTCAAAAATTAGGTCTTGACCTAAGTTGTTGAAAAACAATTCAAAGCAAATTGAAAACATAAATGGATTCAAGGGTTATTTTTTTCCCCAGACTGTATTTCAGTATAATGAAGACAAAGTCTGTATGTCACACTAAAGGCGAACATGAAAATTAATGTTACCACCTTTAAAAAAAAAGAAAAAAGGAAAGACAAATTGCTAGCCTCTTAGGGTAGTGTGCGTAATATATTGTAAATGCCATTTGGATGTATAGTACCATGCAACTGCTCACTTGCACAAACTCTCAAAGTTAAGGTAAGTCATGCCACAATGCACACAGGTATAAGAAATACATACACCAAATCACAAGTCTCAGTATATTGGACTAAGTCTTTTTGAAAATGGGGTTTACTTTCAAGAAAACACATAACCATTAACATTTTGCTGATGAAAATACAAGGCCTTTAAGCAAGAGCTAAGAATATGCTGATCTGTTTGTGGTCTGTATCAATCTAGTGTGTTTTCAATCCCAAATTCATTCCACTCCTTATTCTGTGGGCTTTTTCTTTTAATGCATGAAAATTCACTTTTCCGTTGTCTGCATTCCCACTTAAAATGAGCACTTTTATACCTTTCTTCTGAAAAGATGTATCAGTATATATTCCGCGCTCATTTTGTATGTAACTCTCCAAATACTCATTTTATTCATTATTCATTCATGTGTATGAATTTCCTGCTTATTATATGCACTTCCATGAATAGTACCACAAAATTTGGAGACGTTTGGAAACCAATAGGGTTACTACTTCTGGGATCTACATAATAGTTTGAACAGTGCAAATTAGATTGTCTCTCTTAAAATGGCAGAGTGAACAGTGTTCTCTAGCATCCCTGGCAATAGCTCTATTAACATCAAGCCTTATTCTTCTCCCCATTACATGCTGTTAAAGGTTTCCCTTCTCCTTAATGTATGCTGTATTTGTTTAACATGTCACAGACTACCCCTGCACTAATTTAAAAGTCAAGAAGGTACACTATACTAGCAGTTGCACTTTTTTCAGGGTCACACAGCCTAAACAAAGGAAAGCACACAGCCTAAACAAAGGAAAGCATTTGAACAGCCCAGGGCCCTTTCCACACCCTGCCCCTAACCCACAATAGCCACGGGATTGTGACAGGATCACAACCATGGTTCTTCATGATGTTATTGCGATCCTGTGGCCACCTGTCACAATCGCGGAATAAATCATTGACAGGTTTCTTCCATCAACGAAATTGTGTTGTCGTCTCACCTCCTTCACACTCTTACCTGCAGTGCAGAACGTCAGGAAGCACAATGGAAAACTGGGCTACACTGGGGAAGGGAGAGGCAGAGCCATTGCGCTTCCTCCCATCCAGCAGGCAGCTCATGCGGAGGGGAGCACTTCTGTTGCGCTCACCTCCTGGGGGAGGCTTTCCCTGGATCCCTACAGAATGGCTTCAGGTAAGATGTGGAAAGGGCCTATATTTTCATTGAGCTACTTCCTTCATGGAAGTTAGATTCATAGGTTTTAAACTTTTGCTGCCACTGCTTATACTGGTGTGGTTATGCTGGCATAGTGCAACAACAGAATTCTGGTTTGGGTGTTGACTTGCTAAGCTCTTACTAATTCAGCAGATCTCCTCTGGATTGTCCAAGCATGGGGTCTCCAGGGTGAAAAACATTCAGAAATATTTGGGAAGATAAGATTCTCAAAGGTAAAGATGTATCAGTAGATGCCCAAACCAGAATCATTGAGGCAACAGTATTTCTGACGTTTTTTATATACAGGGGGGTAAAAGCTAGAAAGTGAAAACAGCTGACAGGAAGAAAATCAAAACATTTGAAAAGTAGTCCTGGGGGAGAGTTCTACAGATACCATGGATGGCTAAAAAGATAGATGAATGGTTCTTAAGACAAACCGAGGAGCAAAGATGAGTAGACTGAGGCTATCATACTTTGGACATATCGTGAACCAATGTGACTCACTGAAAAATATATTAATAGGTTGTTGTGGGTTTTCCAGGCTTTGTGGCCATGTTCTGTTAGTATTTTCTCCTGACATTTTGCCTACATCTGTGGCTGGCATCTTCAGAGGATCTTCAGAGGATGCCACAGATGCATGCAAAATGTCAGGAGAAAATACCAATACAACACGGCCTCAAAGCCTGGAAGACCCACAACAACCAATGGATTCCAACTGTGAAAGCCTTTGACTTTGGCCTTTTCCTCACCGGCCTATTAAAACGGTGCAAAGCGACCTCTGACGGAGGTCTTCTCCACTGTGGAGTGGACTGGGGCGGACTACTTTTCGTGGTTCTGCACCTCAGTCCTCTCCGGAGCGACCGGAACTGGTCGCGCAGCATGCTTTTTAAAAACCTCTTTTAAGAGGTTTTTAAAAAGCACGGAGTGCGTGACCCCGTGTTGCTCCATCGCCACGCTCCGGTGTAGATTTGCAGGCGCGCACTAGTGCGTGCCTGCAGATCTGCTGGGGGTGGGCTTTAGGCTGGCGAGCTTCTCCGGTTGGTGGAGATCCTCCACCAACCGGAAGCTGCTATTTTGGATGCCGGGAGCAGTGCAGAGCGATGAGCTCGCACTGCTCCTCGTCCTGACAGACTTGCCCAGATGCTGAAGAAGTCCGGTGAGTCCCGTTTTTGTGCGGTTCCTTTCCCACGTGCGGAAAGGGCCTTTACATCAAATATATTAATGTTTGGCAAAGTTGGATACACTAGGAAAAGAAGACTGTAATTAGAGGTGAATTGATTTAAACAAGGAAGCCAAGGCTTGCTCTAGGCTTGCAAAACCTGAGTAAGGAGGTTGATGATTGGTGCTCTTAGAGGGTTCTCATTCACTGGGTCACTACAAGTTGAAGTCAACAAACCCTAGGATTCCATAGGATATTGAAAGTGGAATAATTGCACTGTAACAGTCTAGTGCGGAAATGGCCTTGGCAACAGATAACATCATCTGCTTGGAATCTGTCTTGAAGGGAGTAATGCTGCAGCACTACTAAAGTGAAGAAGTGGTGACATAAATGTATGTAATAAAAATGCATGTTTAATTTTAGGCAAAAATCCCCCTTCCTTCCTTCCTTCCTTCCTTCCTTCCTTCCTTCCTTCCTTCCTTCCTTCCTTCCTTCTTTCCTTTTTAACCTAAGAATTTCCTTTCAAAATTCAGAAGGATATGAAAACTGCAAGAAAACTGTTCTCAACCAAACTTTTTTTTATCATTTATTTATTAAAAATATTTCTATGTCACTTTTCCATCTACCAGAGCTCCCCAAACATGTTCAATACAGAATAAAAAATTAGCATGAATACAGCAGGGAATACAGTTTTTGAAAACAAAGCAAGACTCAATCTTAGTCCCAGTTTATGTAGACACATTGAAATGAGGTTGGGACTTGGTTATCACCACTTAGATAAATCCAGTTGATTGCAAGAGATTTACTCAGGTTGAGAATCACATGAGATTTTGCCCTCGAAAGAACGGAATGCCAGTGTCCAAAATAATACTGTTTTAATAACACAGTTGACCATAGTCTTAAGAAGGAAAATCAGGTTGATTCATTTCAAAAACGTCATCTGAATACAATCTAGCATCCCAACATGTACAACTCAGAGCAGGCTGCTTTTCCTTATAATTACGGGGCCAGTCCCATCCATGATGACATTCATCCCCTCCCGCATGCTGTGGGACGGCACCTGTCCAATGGGTTATTTTTCAAATTAAATATCCTAGGGTCTTTGAAATTGACTGATTAGATTATAGGTTGATTAGATCATGGCATTCACAAATCCCTTTCCCCATTTTAAAAAGCCAATTTAAAAACCAACCAAACCAGAGCAGCACAGTCAAATGACAGTCTGCCACATGCTTGGCATGCCAAATCATCCACTATGGTTCAAACTGGTGACATATTTAGAAGTGTGTGGATGCTTGCAGCTACCCCCCAAGATGTGGAAGGTCAATGATATGCATGTGGAGGCTTACTTGTACTGCAAGCCGTCCTGCCCTTTTGCTGTGAAAATATTTTAATCTCCATTAATCCTTTAAAAAATAACCTCCTGAACTCTTCATAACTGCAGCATTAGACAAATAATAATCCATCACTGAGACGCCAGGCTGCGGGGATTATGATTTTTATGGCATCAGAGAGATGGATTGCAATTTTATGGCTTATTATGATCATCTGTATCTATTATACACAAATAGCTCTTAAAGGGGAGAGGGTAAACAGAGTGGAATAGGAGTCATCCAAAGATCGCAAAGACAACAGAATTCAGCCCCAGAGGATGACCAACTAATATCAGTCCATGAGTGCCACAATTTGTAGCATTTATTATGGGAAGATGTGATGAAAAATGTCAGAGACATTGTAAAGGCAATTCTGTACCATATGTAGGAAATGCAGAGCCCTGCAAATAGCTGTTGACTCTAGCTCCCATCAGTCCCATCTAGGAAGGCCTATGGCGAGCGATGTAAGGTGGAATCCAACCACATCCCAAGGCATCACAGTGTGGGAGGCTAGCATTGACAGTTTTAACCAGTGATCTGATACAGTGATCTGATTTAGGAAGGGGGATACTATGGTCCACCAGATATTGAAAACCAGCTCTTGCCAGTACCAACCAACATGGTCAATGCTCAGAGTTTATGGGGACTGCAATCCAGAAACATGGGATTTTTTTATGCAGTCCCCATAAACAGAGTTTATGGGGATTGCAATCCAAACATCATTTCCCACCCTTGTCTTAGATTTCAGGTCTAAGTATCTTGAAGACACCACATCCATCTGATCTTGGAACCAAAACAGTATCAGATAGTATTTGGATAGTCTACCCTCCAATTACTAGATAGACCACCACAGGAATATTATGTGCTATAGGCTAAATTCTAGAGGAAGGCAATGGCAAAATACCTCAGAGTATTCCTTGCCTAAGAAAATCCTATGAAATTTATGAGTCACTCTAAGTTGACAGGTGACTTGTAAGCACATACACAAACACATGCTTTATATTATAAGCCAAACTAGAATTGCTTGGGAAGCTTTCAAAAGTAATTGATTAGAACAATAATTTAAGTAATAGAAGTTTTCATTTCTCAACTACATTTTTTCTAATATTAAAGGTATTTCAGTTACTTATGATGTTTGAAAAAATAAAAATCTGCAGGCCTATGGTATAAAAGTACTGTTATCCTATCCTCTCCACCTTTGTATTCAGCTAGAACACCTACAACAGCGTACAAAGCAAAAGCAAAAGGTACAGTCTGAGTCAATACCTCGCCAAAGTGATATTTGTCCTCTACCATGTAGTAAAGCCACAAACATTTAACTATAACCTGCTACCCTAAGAGGTGGGGGACTTTGAGCAATGCCAATATCTCCCTAGAATCTGGGGAAACTATAGCTCAAAGGAGGTCTGCAAGGGGCAGATAATGGCAGGATCTTTTCACCTGTGTATACCATTAATAACTGTAGAAAGGACTCCAGTTAAATGTTCAACAAAGTATTTTATTTGGATTTAACAAACCAAATGAATTTCAACAGAGAGAAATGTAAGGTAGAAAAAACTTAGGCAGAAAAAAATGGAATCCACAAAGACCCAGGGGCCATCCAGTTGAACCCCCTGCTATGCAGGAACACCCATCAAATCATTCCCAACAGATGGCCATTCAGCCTCTGCTTAAAATGTCTAAAGAAGGAGACTCCACCACTCTCTGAGACAGCATATTCCACTGCCAGACAGCTCTGACCATCAGGAAGTTCTTCCTGAGGTTCAAATGGAATTTCCTTTCCTTCAACTTGAATCCATTGCTCCTTATCCTTGTCTCTGGAGCAGCGGAAAACAAGCCCGCTCCCTCCTAGACATGACATCCCTTCAAATATTTAAACATGGCTACCATGTACCCTCTTAATCTTCTTTTCTCCAGGTCAAACACACCAAGTTCCCTATGATGCTCCTCAAGGCTTCCAGAGCCTTCACCATTTTGGACGCCCTCCTCTGGACACACTCCAGCTTGCTGACATCCTTCTTGAATTGAGGTGCCCAGAACTGGACACAATAATCCAAATGAGGTCTGGTACCCTTTTGGAAAGTTACCTCATTACAAACCAACTTAAAATCATGAAAAGTGGTAGTGCGCCACTGTGCAATGTTCATATTTCCAGCAGTACAGCAGAAATGCCATCAGGACTATTTCACAAATAACCCATCAGGACCATTTCACAAATGGAGCCAGACATTTGGCCATTGTACAGGAAGCCCCTGCCTTTCAACACTTTGTTACCTGATGACTTGCTCTTTTGACGCTCCCAGATTAAAGGACAAGTTCCATTAATTCAATGGAAGCTTTCACTCTATCATCAGTTCATCTTGCCTATGGAGGTTGCACACTGTTTGCAAAGTGAACTGAGTGGGGAAAAAAGGCACCGAGCCAGCTGAGAGACTTGGCAAGCAGTGCACTCATGACTGGTCCCACGTGATCCTCTGTAAGTCGTTCATGCTCCCTACAGCACAGTACATGTACTCTTCTTTTCAACCAATTCCATTTTCTGACAGTACTGCAGTCCCTAACCTGTTAGATAAGTGGGGGAAGCCTTTACCCCAATCCTGATGCACAACATCTCCCAATGAACAACATGCTCTAATGTACAATGTGTCCTGATGCACAACAGCAGCCCCCATTGATCAATGGGACATCTTGTGTGGCAGCCTGTTGTATGCTGTCACAATTCACTAACATGGCTCTGTATCAGTGATGTCACTCCCGCGTTGAAAAGTTACATAACGTAGCTTGTGATGCAGGATCCTGGCCATTTTTTTGTTTGATTGTTTGCACAGAAAATATGTTTTTCTGCACAGGAAACAAGTGTTTCTGGCTCAAAACCCAATTTTTGTATGGAAACATGCTTTTTCAACAAGAAAAAAAATGTTCCTATCCAAAAAGCAATTTCTTCAAACTTCAGATCATTTAATACAAAGACAAGACTATGCAAATGTCTCACTGCTCTATTCTTCTTTTCAGCATGGTTTCCTGACTGAGGAGAAACCTATTTTTCAACCTATAAGTGAACAACTGGGAATATTTTTTTCCAATTCCTGTTTCCAGTGATGGCACCCGTAAATTCCTCGAGCATTGGTTTCCAGATCTATTTAATAGCCTGTTGTAATAAAATGTTATTAATCCATCCAGACCCATTTAAGGCATTTAAGTTATATTATGAACCATAAATCTGAAGTGGGAGGAGAGGAGATGTTCCTCAGATTTATGACTTTTGCCCAAGTTCCATGTGTGACTTAGGTTTTAAGCAGCAGCTTACCCATCAAAAGCTCACAGGTTTGTTCATGGGATGTTGCAGATATTTGTCAAAGATATTCTGACTCGATGGAGCTCAGAATCATATCTGCCCTCAATTCATAATTCATCAAACATTGAAAAATCCTCACAAGGAGGAGAAGGAGTAGCAGCAGCCTCTGCCGAAAGGCCTCCTGATGCAGACAAAAGTACTTGGACCATTAAGGTGACAGAGATAAATCCTGGTTTAAAATATTAATTCTGAAAGGCCTAGTAGCTTCCCACCTGGTAATAGATTCAGACTGTCAGCTCATATTTCAATAGATTTATCCCAACATTAATACTTGACTGAGAGAGAAAGCAGAAGAGAGGGAGAGAGAGAGAGAGAGAGAGAGGATAGGGTGAAATATTACAAATACTCCCCAAGGACTAATTTTTTCTTTCTTTCTCTCTGATCATCATAGAGTTGACAATGTATTTCTCTCATATAATTTGATGTGGTGTGCAATTCAAACCACAATTTGAAGGGTCTTGCAAGCAGACACAAAAGCAGCAGAGGATCATAAGAACCACCTTGGTGTGGAGAGTAAAATAATCTGATTAAGACTAAAGAGGCCTGGCTTTAAATCTACACTCTTGGCATACAGTGTTGCCAGACCTCAGGGCCAGAGGTGTACCTAGGGTGGGGGAAGTAGGGCATATGTCCCAGACGCCAATGGGAAAAATCCATGGTTGTAGGGGTAGGGGTGGAGGTAGGGGTAAGAAGATAGGGGCACAACTTTCACACTTGCCCCAGGTGCTGTTTACACTAGATAAGCCAGGGCTCAGGGCTTGCCCCTGAGTCTCTGGTTTCCATGCCCATTTCTGCAGTAGACTGTTATAGTGCTATTATTCTGCTTTCAACATCCTATGGAATCCTGGGGTTTGCAGAGGCCCCTCCCTGAACTGCAAACCCCAGGATTCCATAGGATTTTGAAAGTGGAATAATAGTGGAATAATAGCACTATAACAGTCTAGTGCGGAAATGGACCATAAATGATCTCCAGCTCCCTCTTTTGGGGGGCTTAGCTTCAAGCAAAAAGAAAGTTCTGAGCACCAATCTCCAGTTGAGCTAGTACAGCAGCAGCTTGCTACAATCTGCAAGGCTTAATTGATTGGTTGCTTCAGCCAGCCAAGACACTCCAGAGAAGTCTCTGTGTTTACTTAGGACATTTCTGCACTGCACTCTTATAGCGTGATCATTCCACTTTCAACATCCTATGGAATCTTGGGGTTTCCAGTTTACGGAAGGGCCAACTGGCCCCTCCCTAAACTGCAAACCCCAGGATTCCATAGGATGCTGATAGTGGAATAAATGCGCTCTAAGAGTGCAGTGCGGAAATGGCCTTAATTTCCTTTTTCTCTCATAGGCCCTTTTCGCACGGGCCTTTGCTCGCGCGACAGCCCCGTGAGCCTCGCGGGAGTGGGAGCGTCGCTCCGCATGACGCACTCCCACTTCCGCCCGGCTCACGGGGCTGAAGCGGCGCGAGCGCGGGTTTTTTGATTTTCGCGTCCAAGCGAAAATCACCCCGCGCTCGCACAACGCTCCCGGAGCCCACCCGCACTTACCTTTCGTGCGGAGCCTCCGGGAGCCGGCCGGGTCGCGCTTCCTTCCCTCCGCCCCTGCGGAAGGAAGGAGCGGGGTGGGGAGGTAGCGCGACGGACGCGACGCCCGCCGCGCGCACAGCGCGCGGGGACGCAACGCCGCCCGCTTCGCGCACGGGGGGATCCGGCGCGCGTGGGGGGATCCGGCACGATGACGCCCGCTTCGCGCGCGGGGTGGGAATCCGGCGCGAGGTCTCCGGCTTCGCACGGGGGAGGGCGGCTTGCACGGCAAGCCTCCTTCGGTGCCGCTTCCCCGCTGGTTCCTTCGCCTGCGGAAGGAAGGAGGGGGAAGCGGCAGCCTCCCGGACGAGCCTTCTTGCGCTTGCCGGCCTCCCCCGCTTGCGCTAGAAGCCTCAGTGTGGAAAGGACCATAGTTATTGAAGCACCAGGGCTCACCTTCTACTCTGCTCCCAATCCACCTTCTGGCTAAAAGCAAGTGGGCTAGATTAAATATTCCTTATCCTGTCTCCCCAAGTGAGGGAGAAGAAATAATCCCCTTAACTCACCTTGATCTGGGACCAGCCCTTCTGTTCTTCTGTCTTAATTTCCAAACAGGAAAACGTGTTCTTTCATGCTCTGTCTTTCCATTTCTGTCTGTGTTTGGATAAAAAGTTTGGGAGTAAGATATGATTAATATTTAATACCTAATGCTTAATGGCATCACCAGGGGCTGTCCCTAGTTCACAAATTCTGGCCCATAAATCTCAATTTTTGATAATCCTGAATTCACAGTCATAATGGGATACGGTTGACAGTCTGAAAACTGGATATAGGTCATGCACCTTCAGTGGTTGCGTAGATATAAGAATTTCAGCAGATATTCTTTTAAAAAATGCTAAAATTCCTGCATCTATACAACCACTGGAGGTGAGGATGTGAGGGTGATCTGGCTGCGACATCTGTTACCCTATTGATTGCCAGGGTTGAATTGACTGGAGGTACATGAGCACCTATTGAAATTCTATCTTTACACAAACATTAAAGGGATAGGAGCCATTTCCACTTTTCATTTTGACAACCCAACATCATGGAGTTGTAGCCTTGGACTAGTCACTATATCTCAGCCTAACCTACTTCACAGGGTTATTTAAGGTTATCAGTTGTAATTTTAAAATTACAAATTATATATATATTTAAAGATGGCAATCAGAACTGGTATCTTTCACAGCACAAGTTCATTGACATAAATACTTGGGACATTTTATTCTAATGCAGAATGTCTGTAATCAGCTGTAGATTGAAGAAGTGAAGTTACACATGGTGCTTTTGTGCACATGCACTGCACACTACACATGGAAACAGGCCATGTGCACACAGATGCACATGCTCACCTGGTCATCAATCTGTTTTGTGGAGCATCACTATATTCACTAACAAGAGAGTGCTGCAACTCAACAAAGGTAAAACTATGCTCCATGGCCACAGTGTAGCACAGGATCTCAGCATTTATGTCCTTTTCTCGAAATACTTTTCTGTCATTCCACTTTTGTGGAAACAGGCCTTGTTTCTTTGTCAGAGCATATGCTTTCAATGTAAAACTTGCCAGGTCACTCCTCAGCATCAAGATTGAAAGGGATCAGCTCAGATGGGTGAGAAAATTGTGGCCTGGGGCCACCCTGCAGTCCCAGGGCCATGTTTTGTGCTCTCCACGACTCCTTGGGGGTAATTTTTTTAAAAAAAATTAAAATTAAAATTAACTTTGCCTTCCGTTGCCCCCAAACAACCTCGAGGGACCATTTGAGGGTCAAGACAGGCTTTTTTTTTTTTTAAAGCAGAGGTTGTTGTGGGTTTTCCAGGTTTTGAGGCCATGTTCTATTAGTATTTTCTCCTGAGGTTTTGCCTGCACCTGTGGCTGGCATCTTCAGAGGATCTGGTGGCATGGAAGAGAGACAGAGTATATATATTTGTGTAGTCCCCAGGAGGGGATAATTTGCACATGTTACAGTTGGCCTATCATTAAAAGGGATATCCCCCAAGCTTGCATTGTTAGTCAGGGGATACGCATAACAGTGCGTTAAGTACATTAGCAACCCATTGTATTGTTCCTGTAGAGGGCCTCCAGGATCTGGGTGGTGTTCATTGGCATTTTTTGAATCTTGATTTTAGTGTTCTTCAGTAGTGGTAGCCAAATTTTCTTTACTTTCTGAGTTTCTTCTTTCCTGTTGACATTATCCATGTATTTATGGATTTCAATGGCCTCTCTGTGTAGTCTGACATAGTAGTTGTCAGAATGGTCCAGAATTTCTGTGCTTTCAAAAAGCATTCTGTGTCCAGGTTGGTTTATAACATGTTCTGGGTGGGGATCAGTCTGTAGTGTCTTTTGTGTTCTTTGATTCATGTTTGGATGCTGTGTTTTGTAGTCTCTATGTAGACCTGCCCACAGCTGCAAGGTATGTGGAAAACTCCTGCAGAAGTTAGAGGATCCCTCTTGTCCTTTGCTGAACGTAGCATTTGTTGAATTTTCTTGCTTGGTCTGTAAATTGTTTGGAGGTTATGTTCCTTCATCAATTTCCCTATACAGTCATTGACCCCTTTGAGTGAATAGGAAGTCACTTCCAGGTCACTTCCTGTCATTTACTTTCTGTTTTTAAAAAAAGGCCCTCAGGGCCATTTTTGTAGCCTCCAGGGTTCCCAGGGTAAAATTATTTTTTTAAATATTTTTTAAACAATTCTTGCCCACCCCAAAATGCTCTCAAGCAATCTCTAGGAAAGCCCTTTATAGAAAACCGGAAACGAAGTAAAAAGGGGGCCTAGAATAGCTGGAGGTGGCAACAACTGTAGCAAAAATTCCCTACACTAAAAGTTATTTAGAGGTATTTGGGGGCAAAAAATAATCCAACTTTTCCCCAAGAGGGATTGTAGCAGGGGTCTATCCCTCCAAGGGCTCCTGAGGGGCTTCTGTAGTGCCACCCGCCTCTGATAGTTGCCCACTACTGAGCTAAAAGATGCTACAAATTACCTCTGCCTGAGCCTTTTGAGAACTTGCTGCCTATCAATGTATACTCAGGCTGGTAGCCTTCAAGCTTGCAGAATTACTTTTGCTTTATCACAGGAATCCTAGCCTCTGAAACTTAATTAACGTGAACCCTTTTTGCAAGGCATTTCTGATGCAAAAGGGTCCCTTGAGCATCGCGCACATGTAAGGAGCGGTCCACACAATGCGCTTACGTTTCTGCGACGCTCCAGGGCCTGACAGGGACCGCACTTGCATTTTTTCATTTGTGACTTGAAGCTGAAAATGGTGTGCAGTCATGCATCACTCCGGGGCACCGCGCACACTTACCTTGCATGCGAAGCCTTGGGAGCCGGGCTGGTCACGCTTTCTGTCCAGTGCAACCTGGGAAAGTCCCAAGCTGCACTGCGAAAGGAAGAGGTGGGGCTCTCGCACGAGCAGGAAGCTCGTGCAGAGCCAAAGGGTGCTGGACGTGAGAGCCTCTCTCTGGAGGCAGCTCACACGAGCACCGCACCCCAGCGCTGAGAAAAGGTGAGTTGCGGAAAGGGCCCAGGCCTCTTCCTTGCCGTCTTTCTGTCAGCAAGCAAAGACTCTTTTGTCCTGAAAGGCATTTGAGAGCAGGGCCATTTCCACACTAGGCTGTTATAGTGCTATTATTCCACCTTCAACATCCTACGGAATCCTAGGGTTTGCAGTTTAAGGAGGGGTATTTTGAATTCTCAGCGAGAGAGCTCTTTGGTCTCAGTAAGCTACAAACCCCAAAATTCCACAGGATGTTTAAAGTGGAATAATAGCACTGTAAGAGTGTAGTGCAGAAATGGCCAAAAAGGAAGGAAGGAAGAATTGTAGCCCACTTTCTCAGCCCAGAAACCCTCTCCCATTTCCCTTCACAAGCCCAAGTAAGGAAGATGGGCAAGAGAAAAGAAGTATAGAGACCACATGATGACCTTTCCCTCTCCTTTCCCTGACCTGGTTTGGATCCTGGCTGCCTGCTCTTCCCACCATGCCTTGGGCCCCTTCCTATAGGGGCACACACACACACACACACACTTAGATATTTGTAGTTTTTCCACTTTTGTGGGAGCCCTGTGCTCCAAACTCAGGGAATGTGGAAGGCCAACTGTAAAGTGGTCAAGTGCATGTACTGTGTAGTGCAAATAAAATACAAAGAGGAGGAGCAAATTTTGCAATTGTTATTTTCCCAGCAGATCACCCCCCTTGTTTTGTCAGCTGCTTTTTCCCATGATAGTTGTTTTTTTAAAGATCTACAGGTCTGTAAGAATTCAAAGGAAGGTCCTTGGAAGGTCCAAGTCCTTCCTTAGAATTCTTACAAATTTGTAGGTCTTTTTTTTTAAAAAAAGTTTTTCCATCTGAGTCCCATTTCCATTCCCTTTCATCCCACTAATTATACCTTCCAACATAAGTATTCGTACAATAATCTACCAGCTTCTACCAAGTAAACTTGTTGATTCTGAAAATGCCACAATACTCATTGTGGTTTTTCCAACAACAGGTTAACACAATTCCCCTCTTCCTCAAAAAAATTGAAAGCTATATAATCTCAAAACAAATGCCTTTAAAGTTCAGGCTAAAGATCTGACTGAATTCACCACCTCATTGTTATCGGAGCCATTAGTGGTCACAAAATCAGTTCCCAATCCAGTGCAACAGACTGTTCTTTTACTACTTAACCCCATCCTCCCATGTTTTATTTCTACTTCTTTGTGATATAATACTTTCTACACCCTCAACCCATAGCTGCTGTTTTGTTTCCCTTGCATAGATTATATTGAAGATGGGCTTACTAATGAATACAAACATATACATCTCCTATGTGAGTTTAGTTAGGTGTAAGGATCATTAACTCAGCCCATTGCTGCACTAGACTGTTACAGTGCTATTATTCCACTTTCAGCCTCCTATGGAATCCTGGGGTTTGCAATTTACGGAGGGGCCTGAGCCAGTTTATGGGGGGCTGGAAATGGGCCCAATGTAGTAATGTGCTGTAGGGGATTTAAGAGTTAAAGTGTACAGTAAGAGAGGCCACCTGCCTTCCAAAGGCAGCATGGATGGAAGAATCTCTTCCTGTGTGTAAAGTTTTGCTACAGGAAGGCAGTTATGCCTAGAAGTTCCAGGCCTCCCCTTGCTGTCCTTCTTGAATGAAGCATTGGAGCTTTTCCAAGAAAACATTTCTATCTTCAGTGAAAGCCTGAGGAGTTCCCGTCTGTGTGAGCAGACAAAGTGTCATACCATGCTGCTGAGACAAACAAAGGTAGACTTAGCCATCTTTTAATACACTTTATCTGTTCTTTATCACTACTTGAATCCACTACTCAAAACTCTTAAGATGCACCTCCAGCATATCTTCCAATAAGCTTCTGTTCATCTTTTCTTTACCTGCGTTCATCCTTCCTTCCTTCCCTTCCTCAGCATAGCCACCTCAGCTTCTAGAAGCCTGTGGAAGATAAAAAGCAGATTCAGTCCATCCAAAGTCAGATTGATATAGCCATCTTAGACAGTGGAGTACTAGGAGTGACCACTGGACTGTTCCCATCCTCCTGGAGGGCATTTGCCACCAATGCCTTGCTTATCTCTATCCCTTCCTTTTCCCTTGGTGTGCCCCCTTCATTCTTTCTTTCCTCCTACCCTCAAGAACTTTGTCTAAAATCCCTTTCACATCACTCCTGCACCTTTACCCTCCCTCTTTTCTTTCTTACTTGCCTTATCCTGCATGTGCACCATATTTCCCTCTCTTGTGTTTCATGCCCATCAATTATTTTCCAGCCTCTCTTCCATCCTTCATCCTACCAACAGCATCCTGTCCTCTATCTAAATAAGAAGTGGTTGCATAAAGCGACTGGCACTGCTTTAAACAGAAACCAGGTAAGCAGACAGGCAGGAAGTATTACTGCCAGTACCATAAGGCAATAAGCATTGGGGGAAGGCAACAAAGCAAGGTAGAGGGAGGCAGAAGCCAGAGGGAAGGTGTGAATAATAACAGGTGATCTTTTCCTCCCACATCAGATGGTGAGAGAAACCCAGTTGCTCCTACTAGAATAGAATTTGGAACATTTGGGCAAAAATGGAAACATTAAAATGCATAATATTGTTATGTCAAGTTATGAAAAAACAGAACAGACAATGGGGGCAGGGAAACAGACGGAAGAAATGTTCCTGTTGGTTGCTTTATCTGTTGCTAAAATTCTTGGGGGGGGCGGGTGTTATTTACCAAATGACATTGCCTGTTTCATGGGACATAGAGAAACCATTCCAGGCAGAAACAGAAAAAAGTTATTCTTAGCTATTCTGGAATAAAAATGACCCAGCTTTGTTCCACAATATTTGTCTAGGATGTGTATGTGTGTCTTTAAGTTTCTTGCTGATTTATGGTAACCCCATGGGTTTCATGGTCTTAGCCAAGGTGTTTCTGCTAGCCAGAAGTGGTTTTGCAAGTTCCTTCCTTTAAAACATAGACTGCAGCACCTGGTAATGATTGGTGGCCTTACAGCCAAGTACTACCCATGGGTGACTCAGGGGTCTATCCACAATGCCAGTACCTCCATGTGACAGTGGGGAATTAATCAGCTCAAATTAAGAGGCCTGTGAGAAGGAGGTAACCTAGTGAGATCTTTCCACCAATGTTTATGGGGTCCTAGTAGGAAAGAACCAGCCAGAGATTCCACAATGTAAACTAAAATGTGTTTTATTGAAAGTTCACTCACACACCCACACAAGAGCTAACCAAAGAATAAATGGAGGAAAGATGTGGATAGAGGAGTTTTCAGGGAATAGGTGATAATTACAGATCCAGACAGCAGTGAAGAAAGCAGCTACGTGGCTTAGACGAGTGTCTAAGGACAGTACTTGTTCGGAAATCGGAGTGATGGTGTGGTGAATAGCAAGTGAAATACAACATCAAACTGCTCAAAACAGAGAGTTCTTATACCCAAAATCTAGCCTAAGTGTATGGGTGTGAATGGCTCTCCCAGCCAAGTGGACAATGGGAGCTGCAACATGGACAATGGGGCCCAGACAGAGTTAATGATCTTAGTGTTTAGATGACAAAGTGGTAATGGCTTTTGTAATAGCTCTGTATCATGGACAGGTTTGGGGAACAATGCAGGGAAACATCCAGGTGTGAGGGAACAGGGTTGAAACAATCATGGTTTTGGTGGGAACTTCCCTTGGTCACTATATGTTCAGAAATATTCCAGATTCAGCTTAAGCCCATTACCTCTGGAGTTGTTTGGTAATCTGCCTGACAATGACTTCAACGATGCTGTGTGTGTGTGTGTGTTAACTGACCTGTCTTGCAATCACACATGTTCAGTCAGTAATTTCCTCTGCCAGCTTGTCCTTCTAGTCATCTCAGGTTTCACTTTATATCAATGCCAATTAATGCAGTTGTCAAATAATATCTCACCAATTAAACCATATCAATCATGGAAGGGGTGGGGGTGTAAGATCCTGTTCAGCTCTCAAGATTAAATGAGATCTTGAGCCTTTAGGATCTTTAGGATGATACACTGAAGGGGGAAAAAGAACACCCTTTATAGAAGAAGATAGATTTCTTGTTCCAATTGAATGTCATTGTTCTGGATGGATAGGGGAAAACAGGGCCTTTACATTAGAACAGAAAGATTCTTTAAACAGTGTACATTTAAAAAAGTAGGCATGCCCATCTGGATCTCCAAAACCAATAGGGAGCAAAGGTACAGAAAAAATCTAGGATTGGTCAATTGAATTATGTCCAAAGGCATTATGAATTTTCAATGTTTGTCGGCTAAATTGCCTACCCAGTTTCCTTCATCCTTCTTTCCCTCTCTGCTGGCTGAAGCATTCCATGTGCATTGAAAATGCTTTTCTAGGAAGTCCCAACCTGTAAGAAATGAGGTTTTCTACTGTGAGAGATCTAGCTTTTTTGCAGTCATTGGGACAGGCCTGATATGGCACCTTAAATATTAATAACTATTTTGAGATGTTGGCAGTTTTTACTTTTCTCTGTACAGGTATGACTCCATTGCTTTCTGTGTACTCTTAGTAGTGGGATCTTGGCTAGGTTTCCCCTATGATATCTGCCAGTCACACCTTTAGTGTGGACTGTCTAGGGGTCAACATGAATAAACTTCACCTGAGTTCCCATTCTTGGCTATTGCCCACAGAAGTGAGCAAATGTTAACACAGAGAAAACCTGCTCATATTACTAGCGGTGTGTTAATGACACCAGTGTTCAGATAGTAACAAATATGCTTTCAAATTATCCTCTAAAGCAGTGCTTCCCAAGCTGTCTGATATGGGGGACAGGGCATTTTTCCCCCCAATATGCCAGGGCCTGGCACTATATTTGTGCCTATTGGGTACATTTTTTTTCTTTCCTGGAAATTTGACAGGAACTGGCAGCCAATGGTTCAGGGGCCAGCATTGGCTCAGGGAGCACCACTTTGAGTAGCAGTGTCCACACTGAGCATGCCACCAAACTGGATACCTTTATATCTATTACCACACCATACACCCCCACTCTGTGGAAGTGCTATTTTTGTAATTGGATACATATCATGGCTGAAACACATATTTGAAAATGCCAGTTCAGGATGACCTCAGACATGATCAAGTCATAAATTCAGAGATGATTAGGTGGGAAAGCCCAATGCTGTTGGGCTTGGGATAATCCTTCCAAAAACTGTAAGTTGTGAGCACTACAGAAAACAATAGCAGGCAAAACTGCCCAGGTGAAGCAATCAGGATTTCTACTGTGTATCAAGACCTTCCACATTCACACTACCTGACCAAAACATAAGAGATTGTCAGGACTCCCATCAATGTTTTGTCACCTAGGGTTAAGACAATCAGCACATTCCAGTCTGTAATGGGAAAGCCATTACAGCTTTGTTGACACACCTTCCTTCAGGGTAGGAAATAGGGTATTTAAACCCCAGCTTCAGTCCCAGTAAATTGTAGTACTTTGGACATAGTATGTGGTGCCCACATCTCTGTTCCCCTGGGCTACCTGTCTCGCTGTCTGAACCACTCAGCTTCAACCTTCTGCTTCAGGATTGGTAACTATTGCCCTTTCCATCCAATTTATCTCTATCCAACCTTTCTTGCCTCATTGTCTGATAGCCTTGTATGATTCTTGAGAGTGTCTGATTTCTTGTGTGTTTGTTAGTTCTCAATAAAACATCTTGTTTAACTAGTCACTGGAGTCATCTCTGGTATATACAGGTGAAAAGTTCTTGCCATTACCCTCCTCTCACAGGCCTCCTTTGAGCTATAATTTCCCCAAATTCCAAAGAGACACAGGCATTGCAGGCAGACCCCAAAGCCCCCCACCTTTTAGGATAACATATCCAATTGGGTGAGGAGAGCAAGCTGGGGCAACTCAGAGTATGTTATTTCTAAAGAGCAATTCCAATGCATTTCCATTAAAGTTTGTTTGAGATATTTAAGATGACTCTTGAAAAATCACAGGGAGAGAGAGAGACAGAAGTGTTCTAATTGATAAAGTGAGGTATTTTGGTGATTCAAACCAGCATGATGGTAGTGGTTTGAGCATTGGACTATGACTCTGGAAACCAGAAAACCCACCCAGTGACCTTGGGACAAGTCTGTCAGCTTCAAAGGAAGGGAAGGTCACCACTCTCTGAACAAATCTTGCCGTGAAACACCCATGATACGTTTGCCTTATCGTCACCAGAAGTCAGAAACAACTTGAAGGCACACAACAAAACAACTGGTGAGTAAGTCTGGCAATTTCCATTGGAATCTCCCAAAATATATTATTTAGATATTGTGGGAATATTGATGCCAATAGAACAGTACATCTCATGGAACTAATGCTCTGCCAGCTCCTAATGCTTTGTATTTCTGGTATCCACAAATAATAAAGTATTAGACAACAAGCGTGAAAAATAATTGAGTTCAAGGCATAAGCAGGTGCACTTAATGCTAAAGTAAGACCCACAAAGGCTATTTTTAAGGTCCTCTTTCTTTCCTCAGTTAATCTCTTATGAAAAATATCACACAAATAAAACGATAATGCAGAATTATCTACCTCTTACATACCATGCCCCACATTCCATTTCATCTGACTGAGCTGGCGAAAAGATTGGGATAATATTATGGAGTGAGTCATTGCAGATTAGGTTCACAAGGCACCGAGATCCCCGCAGCCAAGTCAAAGTCGGCAATCCTGCACACAGTTAAGCTCCTTAAATCCCACTGACCTCAGTGGAACTTAAGCTGCTTAACAATGTGCAAGATTGCAGCCAAAGTCTCAGTGGGCTATAAAGAAACTTCTTTTCTAAGAGACAACTAAGATTATAGTAGGATTTTGTTCTATCTAATCTCAAGCCTACTTGAGCCTGGGAGAGATGATCAAATTAACGTGGTATCCTTCTTCAGTTCTACAAATGCTTTGCTTTCTTCTGCCGTTGGCAGCTTGAACAATTAGCATTGCCCTGCCACTGTTCACTGAAGACTGGTGTTACTCTAAAAATGGAATTCATTACTGTCTTTCCAAAAAAAAAAAAGAGAGAGAGAGAGAGAGATGACTTATTAGGACTGAATTTCCAGTGGTCAACATTTTGGGTTGACTAAATTATTTTCTAAAAGATCCTCCCCCTACCTCTGTAGTATAGAAACTGCAATCAACCCTATTAATTATCTTGCTGCATAAACTCCTGAACCAGCTCTAATTTGCATTCTGCTCACATTTCCTTGGGTTTTACTTTTCTTCAAGGTGTTTAGAATCTAAATAGGGGCAGATTTGGACCTACCATGAGGTACATAGAGATAATTTCTTCAGCTGGCAAATCCTGGGGAATTAAAAGGAGGGGCAGTGGTGCACTAGAATAAAGAGTTGGAGGTCTTCTGTAATCTGCCCTAGATCCACTTAGCTGTGTGATGGAAGACAGATCACAACTGAAGTTGGATCCAACTGCCAGTCTTGTCCATTTTTGTACAAACTATGGGAGTGGTAGAGAGTGTGGTCTATTGGTTTGAGCTTTGGATTATGACCCAGGAGACCAGAGTTGGATTCCCTACTCCACCATGGAAACCCAGTGAATGGTCTTAAGCGAGTCTCATACGCTCAGCCTCAGAAACCCCCATAATAGGTTCAGCTTAGGGTCACCATAAGTTGGAAACAAATGGAAGGCATACAACAACAACGGGAGTGGGCAGGCACCATCTTGTCTCTCACTGCAGTTAATAAAATGTTCTGGGTTGGCCTTGAAGAACAAGGAAGAAGCTGTAGCAGTCCATAGCTTATTGGATTACAATATCATCCCTGACCACTAGCCAGACTGTCTTGGGCTGATAGGAAATGGATTCCAAAAAAATCTCAAAGTTTGCAGATGCCCCCCTTCCTGATGTGAGTATTCACAACATGAGGAACAAAGAGGGGGGCCAGAAGCAAGTGACACAAACTACAGAGGAAAGAGAGGGAGAGAATCAAGGGCACATGTCTTCTTTTCTGCTGGTACTATACTACTATATTACTGCTATATAAGAAACAGGGCCATTTAGTCACCCCGAAGGAGGAGGATGGGGGAGTTTGACTTCTTTTACAGTAGAAGGGAGGAAGAAAACATAAAAATTTGACAGATTGTAAGATGATAACCAGGCAAGGCAGTCACTAATCCCAGCGTGGGTTACTACTAATGAATTATATGCTGACAAGCAAAGCTGGCAAAAGGATAAAATAAAAAATCTAGTAAAGCAGGAGGGGGGGGGAATTAAGTGCTGAAGAGCCTGGAAGTTAAAATGAAAAATCATAGAAAGAGTTTAGAACAAAAGTCCCTAAAGGGGGCAAAAGTAGAGCAGGTTGTTTTGAAATCCTGTGCAGGTAAGAAAAAAAGAAAAGAGCATTTGATGACAGGAAGGAAAAAAGGGAGAGAAAAAAGAGGAGAGCACAGGAAAAGGCAAGTGATGGGGAGTCAGAGGGTACATTGGTTGCAAGGCAAGAAAAAGTCTTGGACACCCAACGGGAAATTAAATTAGAAGCCACAGTGCTACCATGGCTGCTAGAATTAATGAGGATGTTTTAATAGGGAAAAGGTGAGGTGAGGAGGAAATGAGGGTTAACATCAGTTGAAAAAGAGAAGAAATGAACACAATTTGCTTAGGCAAAAATGTACAGACACAGGGTGGGTGTTTGTGTCCATATAATACTGTAAAGGCTTAAGAACTCACTTTATTTTGGAAACTACCGTATTTAGTGGCATATAAGATGCACCCGTGTATAAGACGCATCCCATTTGTACACTGGCCAATACTATTTGCCAGAGTATAATACACACCAGTGTATAAGACGCATCTCATTTTCAAACAATATTTCTCAGGAAAAAAAGTGAGTCTTATATGCTAGTAAATACAGTTAGTGGAGTCAGTTCTGGTTAGCTTCTGGATGGGAGACTATCAACAGATATTGGGCTCTGTACACTATATTTCGGAAGAAGTAACTGGCTAAGCCACCTCTGAATATTCCTTGTCTGAGAAAACCCTATGAAATAAGTTGACAGGCAACTTGAAGGCACAAACAAACAAGGTTATAGTAACTGACAAGGATGAGAGACAACATTACCCACAATTTTTTGCAAATAATTCCAGATTGCTCCCACATGCCTTCCTATTTTAATGATGTTTTAAAAGCATTTCTTGTACAAACAAACACAACACTTTTTCATTTAGCTTGCCCTCATAATAATCTATTATTATTGTGGGGGTTGCCACTGGCTCTTATTGTGAAAAGTAGAACAACAACCCAGGCTCTCTGAAGGGTGCCATCCTGGGTTTGGGTATCTTGATAGGTGGTTGCCTTAGTATGACCATTTTCACACCATCTTCCCAACCTGCTATGGGGATGGAAGAAGGACAGGACCACAATGACGGTTCTACACGATGTCATCAGGGTTTCATCCTTCTCCTGTCCCCAGGTGGTGCAATCACGGATTAAATCATTGATGGGTTGATGCAATCGCACCACCATCATGGACTTACTTGTCCTGCAGAAGTCTGGGAAGTGCAGTGGCTGTACTTCCTGCCCCAGCACAGCCTGGGAAGGTACCTGCCTGTGCTGCAGGAGGAAGAGGCATGGCCATGGTGCTTCCTTCATGATGGAGCCAGCCAGTGCAGAGGGGAAAGCTCCTGTTGCACTCCCCTCCTGACCGAGGGGATGCCCACTGAAGGAATCCACGAAAAGGTAGGGTACGGAAAGGGCCTGTATGTCTTGGTATTCTAGTTCAGAAAAGAGAAAGATGCCAGTTACAACCACAGTTTCTAAGAAAATGAGATCAAGCACTTCATGGAGCAGTAGCCAACTACAGACATCTACAGTGGTACGGGCTTTGGTATTTTCCCCATAATGTTGTATAGTGCTATAACGTCATAGCTAGGCTCAGGCCCAGAAGGAGATGAAAGACCTTCTCCTTCATCCCAACTGCCACTGCCCTGGCCTCAGAGGGAGAGGAGAAGAAGCAGGCACAACTCCATCATGTCTAGCTAGGTCCAGAAGCAAATGAAAGGCCCTCTTTCCATCCCAACTGCCACCACTCTGGCCATGGAAGGAGAGAAGAAGAGACAGGCACAGGTGCATCATGCCTAGGCCCAGAAGTAAATGAAAGGCCATTCCTCTGTCCCAGCTACCACTTTCCTGGCTTTGCAAGGAGAGAAAAAGAGGCAGCATCTGCTGGACCAAATCTGCTCCCACGCTGCCGTTCCCTTTTCCTTTTGTGTCATGTCTTAATTAGATTGTAAGCCTAAGGGCAGGAAACTAGTGGGTTTTTTGTTTGTTTGTTTGTTTGTTTGTTTTGGTAGTTGGTCTTTTATTTATAAAGCACCATGTACAGTGATGGTGTACATGAGGAAGAGGGGAGGAGGAGGAGGTCTGCTTAATTTTCTTCTGAATATTTTCTTTTAATTAAGGAGAAGAAGACACTTTCAAGTTGAAGAAAGATGACAGCATCTTAAGAATGAGAAAATATCTGAAAATGCTTGAAAAATGATCTATGATTATTGAGTGTCTGATGAGGATAAACCTGGACTGACAAGATTCTCCAAAGTTGTAGATTTATTCTGTGCAAAATGTGCACATTTTGCAGAGAAGACAACCTTTTCTGTGCAGCAAACAGTGCTGTCTTCATCATAAAAAACTTCCATGTGAACTCTGTGCAGAATAAGTCCCATGATGCAGCATGAATTTTGCACAGAATAAGTTTAACTGTGAATAGCATTTGAAAAATGCAGCTTATGAACATTTTCTCTATGTGGGAAGGGGGGGGGAAGAAAGAGAAAGAGAGAGAGAGAGAGGGAGAGAGAGCATACCGTGTCCCTGTTGAAACAGCTCCACTGGCTGCCAGTTTCTTTCTGGGCACAATTCAAAGTGCTCATTATGACCTATAAAGCCTTACATGGCTCAGGTCCAGGCTACTTGACAGACCGTATCTCCCTGTATAAACTGGCCCAGGCTCTGAGATCATTAGAAGAGGTCCTTCTCTCAATTCCACCACTGTTGCAAGCACAGTTGGTGGGTATGTGAGAGAGGACCTTCTCTATGGCTGCCCCTATGCTCTGGAACTCCCTTCCTTGGGAGGCCAGAATGGCCCCCTCCTTTTTGTCCTTCCACCAGTAGGCAAAGACCTTTTTATTCAGGCAGGCATTTTAATACAGAAAGTTTTTAAAGAATGGGCTGGTGGGGTGCTGTTCTATTTTAATTTCAATTGATTCTTCTAATCTCTTCCTAGTGTTTTTATTTCTATTATAATTTAATTCTGTTTTAATGCATATTATTTATATATTTTTAAATTGTACTGTTTTAACATGTAAACTGCTTTGAAGCCCAATGTTGGGCAACATATACAAAGATTATGATGATAACAATGCAAATTTCTTGCTGCTTCCTTCAAGAATGAATTTAGCAAAGAATTATATCCATAGCTCCACCTCCTGTGCAACTGCAATAAGGGCAACAGCAACGGAAATGCATTTCTGGAGGGTGTTCTTGTCTGATGAGGGAGATTGTGATCATGGGTGTTCCCGTTATCCAGATAGCAGAGCTGAAGGGAGATAGCTCTCCCTCTAGGCATACAAAGAGTTAATGAGTTCTGGGTTAGGTTACATTTTATTGGGGGGTCAGCATCATAGACCACGAGAGATAGTTGCCCAATCAAGGGGAGAAAGGGGAGAATCTTTGAGATGCTTCAGTCCAGAAGTTTTAAAAACCTCAGGAGACCACAAGGCAAGGAGAACAAAAAAGAACAAAAGGCATCAACCAGAAGAGGCATGCAGCTGGTTTCAGGTAGGCCAGCTAGGCCTTGCCTCCCGACTCTGCCTCTGCACACTATCTCAGAACCTGATCAACAATGTGAGTAGCTAGGATGTTTATTAGATAGTTGTTCTTCTGAAAACTCTAGCTGATATGATGTACCATCTGTAACTTGTAACTTCTAAGGAAGACCTGGGAGGAGAAGCTCTCATGCATAGAGATATCTTGTGTTATTTACATTGCCTGTTCTTAGAATAAATACTTTCCTTTCAAGAACTTCCTGCTCTGTCCATTCCCATGTGCTTGTCAGTGACACATGTAGATAGGATTTCCCTCTCCCAGAGCAGGTGGGGAGAGGAAAGGGATCACTAGGCTTAGAGAGTGTTGGCTCCTTTGTGACATCCCACTGTGCTACTAAGACAAGGTTTTAATTCAGTGGGTGGTGGCAGTGTTTAATTAATGGAACCTGGGAGTTTCCATCTTCTATTCAAGGGCAGAAGTCAGCATTGAGTGGGAGAAGGGCCCTGGGTCCATGTCAGAGGTGGTCGCGACTAAGGGGCAATATGGCAGTGAAGGTGGCAAAGCAGCCCTAGGCAGTGCAAAGCCAATGATGATGAGTATGTGGATGATGTGAGTAGGTAGCTCAAAAACCTGGAAGATAGAGCCAAAACAAGGCTCTGCTCAATAAAGCCACCTTTTACTGTGATTACATTGCACAGCCAAATCTGATCCACTTGTTACACCATTTCGGACATGATATGATCCCTAATCATCTTTCACATGACTAATGTACTAAGATTCAGCACGATGGGAAGAAATGCACCAAAGTAGCAATAGCAGTGAGAAATACTCATGAGAATTTGCACATTTCATTATGAGAAAAAGTATTTTACTTTCTGGCTTAATGTTAGAGTGGGGGAAATAGAAGGTTTTTTTAAAAAAAATAATTTAACATGATTAATATTAATGCATTGGATCTGATCTCAGACCATGGTAATAATGCATAATGGGGGTATTTTAAAATTATTTTGTACATAGCGAAAAATATGCTACGTTGGACGTCTTTCATAGTATTTTCTTTCTATAAACCTAGAAGGGAAAAGTTATACACACAATTCAGCTTCATTTAAATAACTCAGTCTGTGAGCATTTGTTGCTAACTGTATGATCTTAGATCAAACAAGGTAGCCTATTCTTAATTAGGGAGAGCCTTTATAGTGATTAAAAGGAAAGGAAGTGCCTACTTGAGAGTACCAAAAGGAGAGAGGAAATATCCTGGATAATAACCATTCCGAACAGGGGCTTGAGAATATTCTTCAAAATTCGAATTCAAAGCATAGAGGAAAGATGAAGGTGAGCAGATAATGCATTAAACATTCCCCCCGCCAAATCAAATAGACTTTAGCACTGAAAAATCACCTTTACTATCCACAAAGTTCTAAAAATACTTGCAGAACTTGTACATTTTTGCTTAGATGCCAGATCTGAGTTGAATATGGTATTAGCACTTTCAAAAGAAACTGTGAACAAGAGAAGATGAGGAATTTAGCCCCTTGTTGCCATATGTTGCTATTGTCAGATGCAGCTCTGAAATCCTACAGGGGTTGATTCTGAAGCATTCAAAGGTTCATGGGATGCTAGCTAAGAAAAGACACTATACAGCTTGATTTTTGCAACTGGCATACACAAATAGCAACATAAATGGAGGCTTTTACATCTTTCAGATATGGCTTGCTGATAATTAGAAGCAACCAATTTCTAGCCCCTTAACTGACAGAAATAGGAAACAGAAAGCAGCCAAATTAAAGTGGGGGTGTTGTGTTAGTGGTGTCAGATGGGGGACTTGAGACCAATAAATGTATTGCAACTAGCAGTGGTATCAGTTTACAGTTTCATAAGACCAATATTGCAATGAACTTTTCTCAGGTTTGGTATGTGTGAATATATTTTTAGGAAAATTCATTTATCCCCTGAGAATGGCCTTCAGATTGCAATTCCATGTGAGAATATTCCCATACTTATTTTGCAGGTGACATCTTCTTCTTCCATGGTGTTAGGTAGGGATGGTCATTTTAATTCCCAGTTTCTCCCACTCATGTCCCCCTGGTAAGATCTTTGGATATATTTTGTGTATTTTTTTTTCTCCAAATGAAGATGTTTTTACGTACAGCTATTGATTGACCAAACTGTGTTTACACACTTTTAATATTGTATAGGCTTCCTACGTTTATCTGACAGGTTAGGGACCAGAATATTGCTGGAAAATGGAATTGTTTGAAAAGTGGAACCTCTTTACTATACTGTAGGGAGCTTGAAGGATTCATGGAGGCTTACTTGGGACTGACCATGAATCTGCTGCTTGCAAAGTCTCTCAACTGGCCTTTTCCCCCTCTCAGCTTGCTTCACAAGCAGTGTGTATATGTGAGTGGTTCCAAATGAGCTCCATAGGCAAGAAGAACTAATGGAAGAGTGGAACCCCTGTCAAATTAATGGAACTTGTCCTTAATTTGGAAGCATCAGAAGGGCAAATCATCAGATAACAGCGCATCAAAAGGCGGGGGCTTTCTGTACAATGTCTGCTTTGTATATAGTTCAAATGTGTGCATGTTGGCAAATGCAATTTTCTCCCAACACAGTACAAACCTGAATATGTATGGATTCCTGACCATAAATTCTGTTTACCTTCACACTGGTGTCAGGGAGGCATGATTCAGAGCATGGAGAAGTCATTTTTCAAAACAATCACTTTGAGTGAAAATCATCCATCTTTCCAGAAATTGTTGGACTCCAAGCCCCAGCAGCTCTAACCAAAAAAGGCAATGGTGGGAGATGTGGTCCAACACTATCTGGAGGGTTGCATGATTCCTACCCCTACTCTAGTAGTTGCACATTTTCAGAATTAGTCCAAATATCCAGACACTGGGCTGAGAATCAGAACATATTAATTTTCTTCTTTTTTGGAAAACATTTCACAGAATTCAGTGGCCATGCTGGCTGGGGTGTTCTGGGAACTGGCATCCAAAAAAGTAATTTTTCCAAGTTCTGTATGAACCAAGCAAAACTATGTATATGTATGTTGTGTTTGTATACAAACACACAAGAGTTGCCAGAGTGAGAACTGGTGGTAGTACCAATGCCTTTAATGGTTCTGTAGAAGAAGACTTCCAGCAGCTGTGGCTTATTACCTGCTTGTGTAACAAGCAACATCTGCTGGAATTCCCTTTCCTACACAACAACTGAAGGTATAGGAGTCCCCTTCAGCTTTCTGGCAACTCTAAAGAGCTCTGAATGAAATAGCTTTCTCAGTTGTTTCTAATCTTTGCCAATGAGCTACAGTCAATCTCAGATAGCTGGAAGGCACATGAAATGTAAGGGCCTCTTGGCTGCAACCATACATTGCAATCTCAGCAGCCTCACCTCCAGCAGCACCGAGCATCCTTGTGTGAGTGGAGGAAAGACAATCTCCATTACAAACTGGGAGGCAGTCACATACACCACATACATAGGAAGCCCTCGCCCCTCCCGTCCGCTGACACATGACCACCTCACCTGTAACATCTCCCTCCCTGGACCTTACCTTATTTGGAAGGTAATCTGTGATTGGAGAAAACCTCTTGTTACCTGTCTTTCTGGACATCTCCTTATATGGAAGGAAGTTTCTGGACATTTCCTTAGATGGATAGAAGTTTCTGGGACATTACCTGATATGGGGTGGGTGGTCTGGGATTGGTCGAAAAATGCTGCAGTGGGCCTGTATGTTGTTTACCTGGATAATAAGGCCTTGCCAAATCCCTACCCTTTGTTCCAAACCTCTTGGCACCCAGCTGCAGCTGTTTGTATATTTTTATACTTTCGTACTGAATAAATTTGACTTTTAGCCTCGGACCAAGAAATGTCTGGTCATTTGCCTGTTTCTCAGAAGAAGCTGTCCTTCTTAAGGGCGTAGAAGGTGACAGTTTTCTGGCGCCCAACATGTGACACTTGAACTGCTGGAGCTCTAGCATCTTTGTAGGGCTTATCAGCATTCATGCCTGATTTGCACCTTACATAGGAAAAATTGGGAAGCTGCCAATTTAAATTTCTCACAATGCCTTAGACCATCAGAACACTGAGGGTAATTATAATCAGGGTTCCTCATCATTCCTTAGTACTGTTTCTTTCTTTATTATTTAATTTATATCCTGTCTTTCTTCCACTGTAGGCCCACAGTGTCTTGGAACATAAATTGAAACAAAAACATCTAA
This sequence comes from Ctenosaura bakeri, assembly GCA_948474755.1. Classification (NCBI taxonomy): domain Eukaryota; kingdom Metazoa; phylum Chordata; class Lepidosauria; order Squamata; family Iguanidae; genus Ctenosaura; species Ctenosaura bakeri. Next base: position 236,945 of record CAOLHI010001894.1, read on the forward strand.
AACCATTCTGCTTTAATATTAAAGAATGTTTTTTAAAAAAATTGAATGTGCTATTGTATTAAAATCAAGCACTCACTTAAAAACCATTTAAATGCATTTTAAAAACATCGCAGGAGAGGAGGAAGACATAATGCATTTCTTATTAAAAGACTCTGCCACATAAGCAAGTTAGTGGTCAAAAGCTTATGCAAATAAAAAAGTTTTTGCTTGCTGATGGAAGGAGAGCAGAGGAAGAGCCAGTCTAGCTTCTCATGGAAGGGGTTCTACACCCTGACCACAGCCACTGAGAAAGCCTTCCCTTTTATTTGTACTCACACAACATGATTATAGTGCTGCGATTCCACTTTAACTGCCTCCTATGGCATCCCAGGGTTTGCAGTTTGGTGAGAATTTTAAATGTCCCTCCCTAAACTGTATATCCCAGGATTCCATAATTTGGAACAGTGGCAGTCAAATTATAATCATAGTGTATAACTGGGTAGTGTGTAAGGGTCCAAAATGTCCTTTGTGGAAGTGGTGGGACTGAAAACTTTCCCCTGAAGATCTCAAGCATCAGGCAGTCACATGTAGGGTTGCCAGACTGAAGACTAGAGACGTTTCCTGTACCCTTAATTGTTGTGTAGAAGAGGGGAATTTCCATCAGTGTTGCTTGTCATGCAACCAGGTAACAACAGCACCTGCTGAAATTCCCTATTGCAGAGCTGATAAAGATAACAAGAGCGATCTCTAGTTTTCTGGCAATTTCCTATCATTGTTTCCTATCATTGTTTAGAAAGTCTTGACCAAACCCACACATACGTCTCTATTGATCATAAACAGTGTTTGAAATTCTGTCTGAAAACTTATTGGTAGCTAGTGACGTTTTCCTTCACCCAGCATGGCATTACTGATGCCAATATCACTGCTGGTAGGTCTACCAGTATGCCTGGCAAAAGGGGCTAATGTCACCCAGCTCTGCTGTCCTGGACACACTTGCCAATAGCTCTGGTTTTAAATATACATTTAGCACATATATATATATATATATATATATATAAAATTAGCAAAAGGTTCAGTGACAACTCACTTGTTTCTCCACTGCTCTGCAGATGGTTTCTTAGCTCATATTAATGAATGTGAAATGTTTTGAACAATGAAGGAACCACATAAGCACTGCTTATTATTTAAATTCTCTTCTAAGTTGCTGTCCTATATCATGAGGCTGACAACATGTTAAAAGGAGAGTTTTCTTTGCTGTGTCCTATTTTTCCATTCTATGATTTATTTTACTTAGTCATGGTTGAATAATAATTTGCCTCTTGCATTAATTAGATTTTTCAAAGGTGTATTGCCATAATACTTTACCGAGATTATATATTATTTTACTTTATCACTTTCATAATTGCTTTCCATTTATTCCATCTATTGTGCATGGTATGTGCAAATTAATCTTTTAGTACCATTAATTTCATTTCCCCCCTTTCTGTGCAGGCAAAGATCTTGGGACATGAATGAGAAGGGTTGAGCTAGAGGTAAATCTTGGATTCTTCCACTGAAGGTTTTCCAGGATTTTCATTGCTAACACTTTTCTACATTAGGTGGTCAAACTCTACACATGATGGCCAATATATGATGGGGGTGACACAGGAGTTCTCTATCTTGAGATAATCTCAGTTTGTATGGCTTTCTGATCCACAATCATTTTAAAACTGAAAACTATGAGAAGGAAGAGCAAGATCCCAAAGTTTAGCATTGAACCACAGACCAAGCAGGCAGGCACATAATTCACATGGTCACAATATTTCTCATTGTGATGAGATGGATTACATGTCTAATTAATGATACTAATTTCCAAATTGCTACAAGAAATAAGAAGAAAATGATGATGACTAAGGTCATTTCTGCCGTACACTGTTGTGATGTGGAAAATGGAATAAAGCACTATAATAATGCAGTGTGGAAATGGCCTAAGACTTGGAAAGGCAGTTGAGAAGGAACCAGATAAGATCATCAAGTGTAAAGACATATCACAAAATCTCAGAATCATCAAGGGTGTAGTGTTTCTGATTTTTTATGTATGGTGGTGAAAGCTAGACAGGGAAAAAGTTGCCAGGCAGAAAATCAGCTCATTAGAAATGTGGTTCTGGAGGAAAGTTCTACAGATACTCTGAACAGCTAAAAAGACAAAGCAATGTGTCTTAGAGCAAATCAAGCCTGAACTGTCACTAGGAACAAAGATGACTAAACTAAGGCTGTTGTACATGGGACCTATCATGAGACAACAAGACAATAGTGCTTGTTAAAGGGGAGGGAGTAGGAAAAGAAGGAGACCACACTACTGGTAGATTGATTCAATCAAGGAAACAATGGCCCTTTACAAGACCTGAGCAGGGCAATGGAGGACCAGGACTATTAGAGCTCACTCATTTATAGGGTTGCCATAAGTCAAAATAAACTTGTTGACAAATGACAACAAAATTTATAAATTTGAATCTACTGTATATCTTTATATTAGCATTATCTTCATGAGTGGTACCTGCTTTGGGGGGCAATTTGTTGGTAATGAGGATATGAATAAAGGCAACAAATAGATTTGGTGTACAAAATTTCCCCTTCCTCATTTTAAGCTTAATTTGTTCAGCATTTTCAAGTAACTTGGACTAACTTTACACATCCTGGATGTGACATGTGGATTGGGACACAGTTATCCTTTGGATTCTGTATTTTCAAGATAGAGTTTTTGCCTCAAAAAAATTATGTAGAAACCTGTGTGATTTAGTGAGAAGTATTTAGAAAAATGTGTATACAGTATGAGGAAAAAAAGGCAGACTAAAATAATATTTTAGGTAGAGTTGTGTACTAAATTAAATGCAAATTTGTTATCTTTTAAAACACAGTGCAGAATAATATGGACATAAAGAATGGAGTCTTAAAATCTCTCTCATTTTTTTAAAAAGTTTCATCTGATTTTTCAAGGCTCCCCCTCATTACTCAAAAAGCTCCCCAAATACAGACAAATACACAGAACCCTCCCCCCACTTCACAGATTCTCCATAGGAAGTCAGAGGAACATGGTGGTGCAACCAAGTGTTTTTGTTTCACTCCATTGTTTCACTTAATCTCTTCAACTTTGTGAGCTGCATAATTTGAAACTAGTGTTAACAACCAATAACTTACTTCTCTCATTGAAAAACTTTGAATTAACATTTCAAAGAAGAGGAGGAGGATAAAGATAACCTTGTAAGTTAGCTTGTCTTGGTGCTTGGAGGAGTTGCATTCTTAGAGCTGGAAGCTGAAGAGACCACTGCTTATTTAAAAAAATTTTGCTGCTAGCAAATCTGCAGCATATCACAGACAGCCATAATTCTTGTCTCCACTTATATTCTGCAAGCTCAAATGTTTACCTTTCCATAAGGAAAGAAAATTAATTACCCAAATGCATGTAAGATGTCTGGGTAGGTTGCTGATTGTCAGCTTGTTGTTCTCTTCTTCTTTTCTGGCAAAAAGTGTAACTTTATTTGAAATATCTGGAATGTATGTGAGCTGACATACAACTCACAACAGAAGCCCCACCCCACAAATTCCCTTCCATCTCTCTGTTACCGCCCCCCTCCCAAAATGGTGATACAAAATCATTTCTGGTCACCATTTAAGGAGAAGAAACAGGTATATCGGTGCATGTTCAGGGAGGTGCAGTCAATAGCAGGGTCAGGAGTTAAAATTGTCCCTTCATTCACACTGCTCTACATCCCTGTCTTATGTGAAAAAATCATGTGGAGTGAATATAGGCTATAGACATTTCTGTTCTGGACAGGCTTCCCAATTTGAATGGAATTCAATACAGCATTTGCCAAAGTGAAGCTTAGCTGATTGGATCAATCAAAATATAATGTCTTCACAATCTCTCTTGTATTGCTCTGGGTTTCTCCCCTTACCATAAATCTCAGACCTTTGCTGTTCTATTCACCTCCACTTAAAACAGGGGCCCTTTTCTCATGGCCTCTGCATTAGCCATGCTTCGCTCCCCCATGAGGAGCCGCCTTACCGCTTGACGTTGTCATCAATCAGGTGCTGTCCTGGCTTAAGGCAGCGCTAATCCCCCCCCCTTTTTTTTTTTGGAAGAAACTGAAAATAACTGACCTTTCTTGCAGCAATCGCAGGAGCTGTGGCCATGCAGAGCCTCCATCCAGCATCCTTCCGGGAACAATCCGGGAGTGGGGTATGGCCCATCCCTCACTTAGCAACTCCCAGGGGAAACTCTGCCCAGCAGCAGGCTGACTGCCACTCTCATCATACTGGCAAACACCACAAGACATGTCGCCCAGGAAAGTCACCGCAGGGTTGATGTCACCGCCGACACCCATGATGACATCAGCCACCAGGGTCCGGCTGATTTACAATTTTTTTTAAAAAAAAACATTCAGTGCCACCATTAGCACGTTAGCATGGTAGCCAGCAAAATAAAATAAAACAAAACAGACCAATAAGGGGCAGTGGGGCGGGGACAGGGTGGGACCTGGATGAGGCCTGGGATGCTGAGCTGTGGAACAGGTACCAGGTGCAATCCAGTGCTGTCTTGTGAACGCCCAGGTGCCTGTGGAAGACAAGAGGCTGCATACAGAGCCTGATCCACCATTGGCAATCCCATAATGGTGTCCGAACATCCTGCAATTAAGGTATGGTGCAAAAAGGGCTGGGGAGAAAAAACACACTATTTACTACATTTTTAAAAAATGTGAGGATGGAAATGAGAAAGCTCAAGAATAACCTGCTGACACCCATATGGGTGCATTTCTAAGAGTCTCAGCATAAAAGGCAAACCACATTATTGAAATGGAAGGATTTACTCAGGATGAAACCATTCTGTGTGGTGACTTCCTTTGAAACTCTCCAATCTGATTGGTGCACGCATGTGGCACCCCCAGAGGCTAAGCCTTTGTGTGCTCAGAGTGTGAAATTATAAGAGAAATTGGGAAGTAAGGTTAGAAGAGAGGACTGAAACCTTGAGAAAAGATTAATATTTTCAAGCAAAAGTGGAATAGCTTTAAGGGACAGCATCCTGACATCACATTGGACACAGAAGTATTTTTGGTCTGCTATAGCTCCATGCACAGATTATTTCTGACAGATGCTCAATGAAATTTCTGACACTGACGGATTGGATTTAAGGGGCCATGTCTGGGTCAGGAAAAGCAGGCTTCCAAATGTGACTGACCTGCAGGCAGTTCTTGGATTATGGAAGTTGAAGTAACCGGGCCTTTTCTATGGCTTCTTTTAGCTGACAACTTTGGATAATAGATGACAGAGGGGGGTCTATCCCTCTTACAGCAAGAAGAAAGGGGTAGAGGGAGGTATAATAAAAGCCAAGGCTCATTAAAGCTTTTACCTTGAAGGATATTGTTAGGGGGGAAAAAAGGAAATTGAAATGTCTTGGACAGAGAGGAACCCCCACCTTTCCTGTAACAGACATTTCTGACTTCAATAGTAGAACTTCATGACTAAGATCTTGTGAATACGTGCAACCTATTTACAGTCCAGGCTGCCTTCCATTTATCCAGGCTGCTGTTACTGCAGTTCAGGCCTACCCAGAGATAGCACACGATATCTCTTTTGATATCAAATGATTCAGCTTTCCTCTGCCACCCCGCTCCACATGTTTGCAAGGCCTCCGGACAAGCAGGTAAACAGGTGTGGCCAATAATTGCTGGACATTCCATTCTCCACTTAGGCAGGCCAGTCAGAGCCAGTTCGTCGCTTCAGGGACGTCTCCGGCAAACACCTCATTGCTTATGCGGGATACTAACAAAGGCTCCCTGTCCTGTGCAGGTAGCCTCACAAAGCGCTCCACATTTGCATACTGGCTACACTATTGTCATTTCGACCCTAAGCCAATCATGCTAAACTCTGACCTTTCCAAAGCTTTGTCCCGCTCCTAAATCGCATTGTTCTCACCAAGCAAGGTATGGCCTGCAGTCACAATTCACCCTATAGAAGCCCCCAATTCTGGGACCTTCCTCGGATCGCTCCTGAGTTCCAGACCACCTTGCTGCCACTTTGCCTGGCGAGTCTTCCCCTCAGTTCCGGTAACTGAGCCCGTGCAACCCCGGATCGCTCTGGACTTCCATCCTGCCTTGCTGTCGCTTTATTCAACGAGCTCCCCTCAGTGAACCGCGCTGAGCTTCTTCCCTGCACCCCAACATCGCTCTCAAAATACAGGACTACAAGACAGGTGTTGTATCACCCATTTCCCTCCGAAAACCCCTATTTCCAATTCCTTAGTTAGCTGTGTGACTGTGTTGTCGTTGATATTTGTCTGTATTCAATAAAACATCATTTTTATTACTTCAAACCGTCTGACTGCTTGACTGACCTGACCCCGTAGATGCTGGGTTGCAAGATCCTGCTATGTTACCCTGCCACTCGCTAGCTTTAGTGAGTGCTCGAGCTAATTTTCCGCAAGATTGCGTTGTTGTTGTTTGGTTATTTGGGCACCCCTCCCAGGACCCCCAGAGAACAGGGTAACACTGCCTTCCATTTGTTTCTCTTCCATTAACGCCCTTCCGTTGTTGTTGTTGGGGTCTCAAGGCAGCTTACAACAGTTAAAACAAGCATAGTTAAAATTCACAGCATACGGAAGTTGAAAAGCAATTAAACTATCCAAAAATCATTTTAACCAGCTACAAATACAAACCATTCAAAATAACAAATAAAAGTCCAGCACATTATTCATATCCTGTTTATCCTAAAAAAATCAGTTATCAAAGGATCACTGAAAAAAGTAGGTCTTTACCTCTCTGCAGAAAAATAGTAAGGTGTGGATCAATCTACTCCCTCCATGGAGAGATGCACATCATAGGAGTTTGACACCAGCAACTCTCAAGGAAGTGCCAAGCCAAAAGATCACCTAAACCAGTTTATTTGATCCAGTGTTTAACAGTAAATATAAGCTCATTCAGATCTGAACTCCCAGTGCTCAAGTAGATTAATAAACTTGAGGTTTTTGGAAACCTGTTAATGGCTACAGGATAAGTTTGTGCAGTATTTACTGTATCTGTATTAACTGTATTTAACTGTATGTATAACTGTCCGGAGCCTTGGGGAGAGGTGGGTAACAAATATAATAATAATAATAATAATAATAATAATAATAATAATAATAATAACAACAACAACAACAACAACAACAACAACAACAACCACCACCACCACCACCACCACCACCACCACCACCACCAATAATATTTTTTCCTGGACTGTTTCTTCCTCCACCTTTCCCTGGGCAAGATGGTACATCCTAGGGGAATGGTGGGTTGCTCCCGCTATCCCTGCCGGGGCTTTCTTCCAGGACTTTCTTCTTCTCCAAGGATAAGTCCAACACCTCTTCCATACACTAGCTACTTCTAGTTCCCAACACCTTCCTGTCCATAGTAATATTGCTTAGTTAGATCTATAATGGTGAAATAATGAGTGGCCTGTTGTGTTTTTACTAAGTTTGGGTTTAGTTAGTCAGTAAATTAGTGTTTTAGTAAGTTAGTGTTTAGTGTTCTCAGTTTACTGTTTTAGTATTTTGTTTCAATTTTAATTCATGTTAAAAATGCCAGTTTGTGCTCATTTTTTTGTGTTAAAATTAATGAATAAATGCATACAAAAGATGTAGTGATGAGCCACTAATTTGGACAGCTTTTAGAAGCAGTATAGATTTCTTTAGAATAAGAATCAATAGCTACTATACATGATGGCTATATCCATGTCCAAAACCAGAGGCAACGTGCCTTTGAATTACTGGCAAGCACAAATAGGAGGTTGCAGTTGCATTCATATTTTCATTCTGAGCTTCCTATGGGTGGGATGGGCAAAATGTTGCTGCAGGGTGCATGTCGACCCCAGGGCTGTTTTTTCTGGCTCAAGTCCCCCACGGAATAAAACTGCACTTTTTTTAATTTATTTGCCTCCAAATGCCCTCTGGGAGTGGGGAGGGGCAGCATTTTCTCCACACTTTTGCTCTTCCTTGGCCATTTTAGACCCAGAAAAGGACGAATGGAAGCAAACCACACACAAACAAACATTACCCATGTATCTTACCTTTTAACGCTGCTGGGTTGGGGTTTTCATGTGAGAAGGCTTGGAAGGAACACTCTCGCAAGCCTCCAGCTTCAGCTCCTCAGTTTCTTCCTGCTCCCGAAAGCGTCCCGCCCGAGCCCTGCCCCTTCCTTCCGCAGTGCAGCCTGGGAGTTGTAGGCTGCACTGGGGCAGGAAGCGTGACCAGTGTGGCTCAGGAGGCTTCGCACGGCAGGTGAGTACGCCCCAGGCCTCTGAGTGATGTGTGAACTTGGAGCATTTTCAACTTGAAATCGAAAATGAAAAAATCCCTGTGCGCTTCGCATCAGGCTCTTGAACGTTGTGTAAATGTGAGTGCGTCACGCTCTTGCTTCCAAAAGACCGTGCGAAAAGGGCCTAAGACTAAAGCTAAACTAAAACAAAAACACAATAACACAATCCATTTCTAAAAGGCTCATCTCTTACATTGAACTCATCCTCATTGAACTGCAGTGCACTACAAAGGAACTCCGACCCCTCCATTCCAACTGTAATGAAAAGGAAAAATTGATTACTATTCCATGTGTTATTCTATCATTACAGATCTAAAAATTCAACTTACTGGAATTGTTAATAATCATAACTACAGATTATTGCATCATTAGATTTCTTATTACTAAAAAAAATCCATACACACTGACTAGTCTTTAAAAAAAATCTTCACTTGACCTATCTTTAAGATCACATCAGTTTTGCAACTTGGACAAGAACTGCAACTTTAACAATCCATTCTTCCATCACTGGTGCATCAGTTTGCATCCAAATTTGGGCAAACAGCATTCTTGCAGCTATTATCATGTATAAACAGAAGTAGTCCATATTTCCTGTCCAATTGTCTGTCTGTAATTCCCAAGAAAAGCATTTCTGATGACAGTGCAAAATCTACTTTTAAATGTTTTGAATTAACATGTAAATCTTAAACCAATAATTTTTTGGTTTCTTGCCAAGTCCACCATGAATGAAAAAAGATCCTTCTTTATCCTGACAGTCACAGCATTGATTTGAAACAATCTTAGACATTTTTGACAACTTTTCTTGAGTTATATACCATCTGTACATCATTTTATGCATATTTTCTTTTACATTACTGCACAGAGTCGATTTTATGTCTTTTCTTCCCTCAAATCTGAAAAAGTCTCTTTAGTAAACACAGATCCCCATATCAGATGCTTTTAGCTTCAGTCAGACCTGACACATAGAGATCTTTTGTTTTTTCAAGGGAAGATATATCTATTAATATGAATAACTTCTTTTCTCTTCTCTCTACCATCTCTCTCTACTTCTCTCTCTCGTCATATCCTGAAGAATTCTTCCTCCCAGCTATATCTCATTTTCCTGCCATCTACATCTTGCCCATCCAAGCTCTATACCTGCTCCATATACCAACTGCCAGTTCGTTTTTCTGTTGCCCTTGGGCCCATTCCCACTACATGATTGTAGCTCTATTGTTCCATCTTAACTGCCATGGTTCCATCCTGTGGAAGTCTGGGCTTTGTAGTTTGGGGAAGCTGAAAATTTTATACACTCCTCCCTAAGTGACAAAATCACCTCTTAGTATTCCTTGCCTAAGGAAATTCTGTGAAATCTATGAAGTCGCCATAAGACAAAAGGTGAATTCCAGGATTCCATGGAATTTTGTCAAATAGAACTATAATTGTGTAGCATTCATGAGGCCCAGGTAACTGATGCCTTCTTCAACAATTACTTACAATACTCATTGTCTTCTTCATTAAGGCAAGAGTGGGAGTTCTCATTGACGGTCACAACTGGGTTATTTATTATTATTTGACATGCAAGTAATTGGTCTACTCTGTCTTATTTACCTGTTATTAAGCTTGTGTGAATTCTTAAGGAGTCCTTATAGCAGCTGTTGCATATGAAAAATCCAAGATAATACCACTTGTATTGAATGGTGATGACCTGCAATTGATGGGTGGGTGTTGCCATTGTTTTTGTTGTGTTTCTGGGATGGGAGTTTAGATGCAGGAAACAGAAGCAATACAAACCTTTAGCAAACTTTTTACGTTACACATGGCTATAAAATATCTTCTTTGTTGGAATGCATACAAAATATGTACAAGAATCAAGGGGGGAGTTGCATTTAAATACCTCTAGTCAGACAAAAGTGAAGCTGGTAAGATCACCTGGCAGATAGTAAAGCAGATGAAGGTATGCATCTAGCGTGAAGTTGCACAGGACAAATGAAGTGATTTGTACATCCCTAAGAGACACCTATGAGATTTCAGTGAGTTTATTTCAGTGGGTATATTCTGGGTATGACTAAATCTGAATCCAACCATATATCTCTATATTTGATCCAGTAAATAGATTACAGAAAGCTCAAGAACACCTCAGATTTTGGTGGGGGTGAGTGGGAGGGGCTCACAGGCTTAGGCACCCTAAAGCCATCGGATCCCATCTGCTTTTGGAAACTAAGCAGGGCAGGTTGCCAGTGAATCCCAGGTGCTGTAGGCTATATTTCAGAGGAAGGAACTGGCAAAACCACTTCTGAGTATTCCTTCTCTGAGAATACCCTATAAAATTAATGGGGTCATCATAAGGCAACAGGCAACATGAAGGTACGTAAACACACAATTACTTTTCATCCATTTTAAATTTTACACAGCCTTCAATTTTCAAATAAATTGTTTCTTGACTCTCCATTGTCTTTACTCTCCTTCCACAACCAGTTTGTACAGGGCTCTGCCAAAAGGATAGATAAGCCTATTAGATCTTTATCCAGAAATGACTCAATGACTCTATCTGTCTGTCTGTCTATCTATCTATCTATCTATCTATCTATCCATCCATCTACCCAAATTTTTGACTCTGTCTATTAGTCTTTTTCATACTGGTGTTCAGAGGAGGGAGAGAAGTGGGTGGAAACCAGTCACTCATTTTAGCTTTTCTTTTGTTGATCTACAATGCCAGTTTAATAACAACAACAACTGAGATCCGAAATCAGAATCTACATTGGATAACTTCATGAATCCTGCAGCTTCATACAATGCAACCCTGTTAGCAAATTGTGAAGATGTACATCCAAGCATTGGAAAGAGTGCTTCAATGCACATTGGGTACTTCTGGTGCCCCTCATGTGCTCTTGTTTTGCTCTGGTACTTTCCAGCTGCTGTCTGCATGTTTGCTAGGGAGCACCCCAATGTGCATCAGCGGCCATAGTATATCAGCAACTGTACTGGCTACCATTATGCAGTGGGTGTCATAGAATCATAGAATCATAGAGTTGGAAGAGACCCCAGGGGCCATTGAGTCCAACCCTCTGCAATGCAAGAACATCCATCAAAGCATTCCCAACAGATGGCCATCCAGCCTCTGTTTAAAAATCTCCAAAGAAGGAGACTCAACCACATTCCAAGGCAGCATATTCCACTGCTGGATTGTCCATACACTGTAACATCATGGCAGCCCCTAGATAAATGCTGTGCTGCTACTCAGTTCAGTTTTGCATACATACAAGGGTATTTTTGAAGATAGAAATCTCTAATAGAATACAGTGAGCCCTCCACTTTTGTGGGGATTGTGGTGCAAGACCCCAATGAAAGTATAAAAATGTGAATAAAAATAAAAATCACAAACACTTTAAAAATAATAATAATCTGGAAACACTTGTCTAGAAATCTCTGGGTCCTCAAGTGTAGTTCTATAGTTAAACAGAAGTGAGCCATAGAGTCGCACTGTGAGGCTTAGCAATGCCTAGAGAAGTGTTCTCTCAGAATCTCTAGATCCTCCAGCATAACTTTATAGTCCATTTCCAGTGGAAGTGAACCATAGAATCGTACTGGGGGACCAAGAGATTCCTAGAGAGAACATATTTTTTTCTGTGGCAGAGGCAAATTGGATAAGAAGGGTTTTTAAGTAAAATAAAATAACTTACAAATAACCAAATCTATGAATGCTGAACCTGCAAAAGTAGAGGGCCCACTGTATTTATTTCTTACCTGCCTCTCCCTGTAGACTGAGCCGGGGAACAACAGTGGATCAGACACTTAATGCTGGTTGAAAGAGCATACAAAACTAATACAAAAACAATCAACATATACTATGTGCTGATTAAAATTGATTAAGTAACTATTAAAGCCATTCATTTAAAAATCATCCTGGCAGGACTGCCAGGAGAGACTCATCTCTACTCCTGTTTTAAACTCAGAAAGTGCATTCAGCTGACAAATCTTGTCCTTAAAAAGATATTTAATAAATGGGTTTGTGAAACGATATAATGAAGCAATTGCCGCCGCCACCATCATCATCACTATCATCACCATCCTCTATTTCTAGCTCTAAGTACATCTGACAGTTCCCTTTGCTGTTTGTAACGTTTCTCAGAGAACGAGGAGTAAAATCAAGCCTTTCTCCTTCCATCTGTCTCATTGTATCTGAAAGAACAGAAAGGAAGCTGTCAAAGCAGAAGTCCTCCATCACTTTGCTGAGCAAGGGTCACAGCTGTCTTTCACCCATTAGAGATAATTCCAGGTTTTCTCCGCTGTGCTCCTTTGCTGCCTTTATCTTTCTCTCCCTCTGAGCTTCTATTTCCCCCCCTCCTCCTCTAGGTGTAACGCATAACCTTGGCAGGAAACTAAATATACTGCTTGTTGCCATAAGAAATAGAGAAGTGCTAAAAGGACGAAAGACTTCTTCACGCCCTCCCCCTTTCTAGGAGAAGTGACAGAGTTATTTTTAAGAATGACTTGACATCTTGCAGGAACATTTAGAGAGGTGGGGTTTATTTTTTGTTTCTCATCCATTCCCCCTCCCCTGATCCATCATGGCACAGTATGCTCAATCCATTTATTCTTTGTGCCAAGGACAAAATATTAGGAATCTTGCCCTCACCTTAACACAGCTAAACAATCCTCCCTGTCCACCTCTGGGATCATAGGATCAAAGCACCTACCTATCTGGGGGCCCTTTCCCATTATATAATTATAGCTCCATGATTCCCCTGGGAATCCTATGGCAACATCCTATGGTATATCAGGATTTGTACTTTAGGGAGGGGCATTTGGAGTTCTCAAGAGCCAGTGTGATGTAGTGGTTTGAGTGTACCTTGGAGACCAGGATTCAATTCCCCACTTGGCCATGGACAACCACTGAGTGACCTTGGGTGTGTCACACACTCAGCCCCAGAAAACCTTATGATAGGTTCTTTTTAGGGTCACCATAACAACTTTAGAATTCTCAGCCAGAAACCTATAGTGCCTCTCCAGACTACAAATGTCAGGATTCTATAGTATAGAATCATGGCAGTTAAAGTGGAATCATAGTGTCATAATTGTGTAGTATGAAAGGGCTCCCTTGATGGAGAACGGAGCATGCAAGAATAAGACCAGAACAGTCATACTGGATGACATCAATGTTGCATCAAGTTCAGCATTTCCTTTCCATCAGTCTCCCAACTAGGTCCCTATGGATAATCCAAATGTCCAATCAGCCTTCCTAGGCCATTTCCACACTAGACTGTTATATGCTATTATTCTACTTCCCACATCCAATGGAATCCTGGGGTTTGCAGTTTAGGGAGGGGCCCTAAGAAATGGCCCTACCTAGCAATGCATTGATTTATTTGATTTAATAGTCTATCACTTAAGACTGAGTGGGGAATCCTCTGAACCAATGGCCACTTGTATCTCCCTCCACCAAGACTGTTTTGTGTTCTCCAGGGTCCTCCATCAACCTGGAATGTCTTTTGCCCCACATGAGAAGAAGGTACACGAAGACACAATTCTTTTCTAGAACAGTACACCCTGCACATTTTTCTAGCATGAAAACTATTTTTTAAAAACTGAAAGTGATCTTTCATCACTTCTGGTTATGTTTCTGGTAATGGTTCCAGGTATGTGTGAAGAATAGCCTCACACCCTTCAAAGTTCCCAATCTCTGCTTCACAACTTTAGCGCTATGATTCCATTTTAGCTGCCATGGCACCATCCTATGCAATCTTGGTGTTTGTAGGCTGGTGAAGCCCTAGAGATATCTTTCCGAGAATTTTACATACTCTTCTCTGAACTGCAAATCCAAGGATTCCATAGGAGGTTGCCATGGCAGCTAAAGTGGAATCATAGTGCTATAACTATGTAGTGTGAAATACCTAAATGGTGTTAGCCTTTACAGGGTAGCCTTTAGTGCCAACTACAAACACCAAGATGAAGGTCAAACCTATCACAAGATTGTGTATGTATGTATGTGTACGTGTGTGTGTGTGTGTACACTTACAAAAGAGAAAAAGGGAATAGCACAAGCAGATTAAAAAACAGTTTGTAAAATGAACTTTTAGTGTCCAAAAGTGGAGTAAAAGTGGAATAAAAGAAGTCTATTCCCTGAAAAAAAGCATTTAAGAGAGATGAGAAGAGAGTTCCAAAGCTATGGGGCCACCAGAATGTGCCTTGCCCTTGATACTTACCAGTTAGTCATGACTAAATTGACTCTCACTGGTTGTAACATATCTGCCTTAACCTAATGGAATTTGGATACAACTGTCTGTCTTTTTTTCTGATTTCACTCTCTCTCTTTTAATCAATTGCTTTATAATGTTTTTAAGAGAATTTGTTATTTTTAATTGTTGCAAGGTAACCAGGGAACACTTTGTCTTTAGAGGAAGGATAAACATGTCTAAAGAAGCAAGCTAACTGCTAAGTATGATTCTTCACGTTTTCAGAGGATACAGGATTATGCCTTTTGTGGTCTCACATCAATAATGTGAGCTCACTTAGGTTGAGAGCTAACAGTTAACCCCAAGACATCTTTGTGGCTAGTGAGAAGCCAGAATACAAGTTGTCCTGATCTAAGTATGGCACTGTGTCATATTGGATAACATTTCTCCCTACCTTCTCCAAGGTAATATAATTTGATATTAGTGTTTACAGTAAAGACTCCAGTGCAACACACACACACACACACACACACATATGCACACACACATACACGAGTTGAGTTACGCCTATAAGTTGAGACAATCAACCTTGGACATATGGATGGAGAATTCATTTGCTATTTTCAGACCTTCAGAGTTCCTGGCTGTTGCTTCTTTGCTTTATATGCTCCCTTTCCACCATGATCTCAGAACAGTGGAACACTGTTCATGAACCTCTTATGCATTTTATTCTAACAACAAACCTGTGAAGTAGGCCAAGCTAGTGACTCAAGGTTGCCCACAGTGGTGGCTGGGGTTTCCATGTCACTGGGCTGGTAAATCCTTTCTGGACTTTAGTCTGAACTTTAAAGTGGTTGTCCAGGCGCTGCATCTGTTTCAAAGATAAGGTTCATAATGCTGGACAGCTCCTTTGATGTTCAGATTCAAACCCAGAGTGGATTCTTCACCCCATTGAAACAGAAGTCCTGAGGCCTCGCTCATCACCCAGTGAGATTCATAACTGAACAAGAACTTGAACCTGAGCCTCCTAAGTCCCAGTTCTAACCACTATAAGACACTGTATCAGACCTATTTTCTCTATAGGATTTCTATATCAGTTGCTATCAGTTTCATCTCAATGCTATTTGTGTTATTTCATCAGGGCATTAGGAAAATTAGAAGAAGCAAAGGATGCCATTAAATCCTTTGCAGGATTTATCATTGCATTTGCAAGGAGCAGAGTCAATGTTTGTCTACATTTGCTAAGCTTTGTTCTCCCTCATCTAAAGTGTGAAATAGCAAATTACGGATGGTGTCTATCGGTTAATTGAAAGTTCTATTTTTGACAGATGTTCAATAGGCCATAGTGCTTTGCTACACTGATGAATCCCAGCCAAATCAACAGCTTTGGCTAGAATTCAAAGGCCATTTCTGGTTGTTATTGTTTCTTCCCCTCCCGACAAGAATAAAGGGTCATAAACCCATAAAGAGGAAATTGAGACTTCTTGCTAACAGAGCTGACCAGATATGCAAAACCAGAAACCAAACAAAATCCCAAACCAAACAGATCCAGACATAAAATCCAGGCAGTACAATTGCTCAGGGGGTTCGATATTCACCAGTTTGTGTATCGCCCAAGCTGTTTCCTGTAATCAGCCAGGCAAATGCCACTTTGGCTCTTCAGAGACGTGATCACCATGACAACTTTATCAAGCGCAATTGTGAACCAAAACGCCAAGGGCTATCTGAAGGTGGGTGCATAGGTTTTTTTCCCCTCCGTTATTATCATTTTTTGTTTGTTTGGGGGCAATGTTCTTAAAGTATAGTGAAGTAACATTAAACTTCAAGCTTATTAGTCTCCCACCTCAACAGTTTTTAGATTGTAATGATGGTTACTTCGCTACTTTCAAGATGTAATAAGAGGGCAGTGCTGTGCTGTGGAAAGAGGCAAGGGAGTAGTGGGGAGAGGATGAAATTGGGGCATTGCTCCCCAATAATAATTATTCCCCCACCAAAATGACATTTTCTTTCATTTCTCAAATTTCTAGTACTGCAGAAAGTGAGATACTGAAAATTATCTGTCCCTAGAAAAGTGTCCACGTTTACAGTTTGTTGTGCTGGCATTCCCTTGTAACTTTATCTGGCTATTTTCTTTGGACACCTCAGTTCCATTTCTGTGTGCTGAACTGAAGTTTTAAGCTACAGCAATGATAGAAATTTGGGGAATTAAGGAATGTTTCATGCAGAGGGACACAATAGTCAGGAAGGGGCTGTGTCCTCAAGGAAGACTCCTTGGTCCACTGAGTGAGATCCTGAGCCTAAACCCTCAAGTCCCCATGCTGAGGGGAAGGAAGACGGGATGGAAGAAAGAGAGGGAGAGAGACAGAGGTAGATATTAAAACAGCCACAAAAATGTGTTTGGGGAAAAAAAAACTTTACAAAGGGGAGGGAAAAAGAGGAATAAAGTCATTAGGCTGAAAAATGGGCAATCAAAGAAGCGATTGCGTTCGGCAGATGGGAAAGCAGCAGGTGCCAGAGTGTGATGGGACCCAGCTTCCCATCATGCAAGCTCCACAATGATGCAAGCTGACAGGAAAGGGAATTAATGTGTCAGCGAGCAGGCACTTTCTGTCCATTAGCTGATTCTTGATACATCCACACAGACTCCTGTGTCTTTGATATCTCGGTCCCGATGGTTCCCCTCTCTCCGCACTGCAGCATTCCTGCTGCCACACTAGCACCCTTAAAATAAATAAATAACAACATCACATTCCAAACCTTGCATGACAACAGGCAGGCATGAGTGACCTGCCTGTCACTGTCCCACATTAACAGGGTGTAAGTGACTGAGTAAACATTCTACGGCCCCAAAGTGAGAATTGAGATTTCAGGCCATGAATAAATGATCAGAATGCAGATGTTTAGAGTACATTAAGTGGGGGGGGAACTATGTTGGCTGAAGGCCATAGGAATAAGACAATGGGACAGAGTGGTGGGGAGAGAGAAAAGAAGTAGTGATGGTGGCAAGAGAATACTGATGAATCACATTTTTCAGCCCAAATTAATATTTACAAAAATTAATACGTGCAATGTGTTCCATAAGATAATACACCTGTACTTCTCCATTTTGGTTCATTTCTAGAGGGAAAACTCCAAATTAAAGAGACAATTCATACCCCCAAACATTGTCACAGGAGCAAGGTAGAGATAAGGGGAAATTTTTGAAAAGAAAAAACATGAGGTTCAACTCCCCCTATACATTTCCACCCACCACGTCAGTGGAATTTATTTTTGCTGTGCATGGGTGCACAGCTGATTTACAAACCACCTGACTCACATCAGCAAAAGTGGACAAGTACCAGTATGCCAAATGGCTTCCAGTTTTTTTGTTTTGTTTTGTTTTTTGGTCGCTCAGATTTTTTGGCTCTCACTCAGTAGCCATCTGTGAAGGTTGGTGTTTTTAGCTGCTTGGCTCTGAGATGACCAGAATGACAATTGCAAGGATTAGGCTTGGCAAGGCTGTGGCAATACATTGCTGAAGTTTGGTGTCCAAGAGAATATTTCCAAAGGTTTAAATACTGGGCCCAATTACAGGAACAAATGGTGAGGATGTCTCTAGGCCAGTCCTTCTGTAGCTATTTATTCTAATTTGTCATCCTCTTTATCATTAGGTTTCAAGAAAGTTGCTATAATAAAGCCCTCCACATGCACTCTGCTGAATGCATAAGGGCTTAAACTGGGGAAGAAGCAGTGCATACTGGTCCCATCTCTAGCATCCCTCTCAGAAGTAGCACATTGCAAGCAACAATGTTACCTCTAACATGTTACTTTGGGGTAACACGGGCTTAACTGATTTTTTTTTTAAACAAATAACATAATGGCCAGCATCTTGTTTGTGAAATGTTGCTGTTGCTGTTAACTGCCATCAAGTCATCATCAACTTATGGTGACCCTGTCAATAAGAAACCTCTAATTCACCCTATCCTTAACCGCCCTGCCAGGTTTTGCAGATTCAGAGATGTGCCTTCCTTGACTGAGTCTATCCATCTTTAATGTGGTCTTCCTCTTTTCCTACTGCCTTCCAGCTTACCAAGCATTATTGTCTTCTTTAGTGAGTCAGGTCTTCTCATCATATGGCCAAAGTACGACAGCCTTAGTTTAGTCATCTTGACTTCTAGGGAGAGTTCAGGTTTGATTTGCTCTAGGACCCATTTATTTGTCTTTTTAGCAGTCCACAGTATCTGTAGAACTCTTTTCCAGTACCACATTTCAAAGGAGTTGATTTTCTTCCTCTCAGCTTTCTTCACTGTCCAGCTTTCATAACCATACATAGAAACTGGAAATATGATGGCATGGACAATCCTAACTTTAGTATTCAATGACATGTCTTTACACTTCAGAATCTTGGCTAGTTCCTTCACAGCTGCCCTTCCAATTCTCAGTCTTCTGATTTCTTGGTTGCAGTTGCCATTCTGATTAATGACTGTGACATACACATATGTTAACAGCCCAGCACTTGTGGAACAAATTTTGTGGACAATGCACAATGGGTGTACCCTGCCGATGGTGACATAAGCAGTGTTCAGCCTGCAGAACTTTTGCACATGTGGTTGTGCAATTAAGATGAAAGAGTAATTCACAAACATGCATGGCAAGGGATGTCAGCCATGCACACATCTGTTGTGCTGCATTGGCATTTACTATAGGGGTTGTGTAATCCAATCATAACATAACTCTTCCAGTGGATATTTATACTACACTGAAGTGATGTAGGATCTTGACCTAAAACTGATAAGCCTGTTTTTGTATTTTATGTGACTAATAATGTTTATTTGATAATTCTGAAGCATTCTTATGTTTGGCGGCCCATTGGAATATATTGGGCCATTAAAATAAATAAGTAATATATTAGTAAAGTAATGACTAATGTGAAGTGTTACATGTTAGGGTATTTGTTTGTTATAAAATCATGGTTAGTGCTAACATATTCAGCCCTCAGCTATTACGCCTAGCAAGGCCAGCCTAAATTCTGTTGCGACTCCCATCTAGAGTAGACCTATTGAATCAATGGGAATTACCTATGTGTAGATTCAATATTAGCAATGGATTCAACAGGTCTACTTTAGTTGAGGCTAACCAATAAATCTTCAGGTGTCCTTATAGGAACATAAATTGAATTCTGAGCAGAAAACATTGCACCTGATCATGCTGAGATTTGTACCGATGTTCACCTGAATCTAAATAGAACTCCCCTGGAGAGATCACTGTTCAGTACTGTATTGTTGAAAAACTGAGATGTAGAACTGGCATGCATTGGGATGTCAGCAGGGGGGCCAGGAGGTGCACCTTTCTTGCCACTCTATTTCATATGTTCAGAAGCGTCTAAGGGAGGATGAACCCCATTTTCTTTGCACAAAAGCATATCTTGTTCTCAGTATTGCCTGATACCTTCAATGTTAGTGGAGCGGTGAATCCAAATTTACAGGAGCTATCCAAAGTGCTGAAACTGTTTTGTGTCTGTGTTCAGCACTTTAGATAGCTTTGTTAATGTTGGAATTAAAAGCCCAGCATAGTTTCTCCACTTCACTGACATAACAGTCATCATCCACTACTGCTTATGCTCTGGCTTAGAAAATACGGCTACAAGAGCAGCCCTACTCAATCAGAGCATGCATTTATCTAATATAAGTTCTTATTTGAAACATTATCAAGCCAAGTGACTCTGAAAAACCTGTAAGCATAGCCCAAAAGCAACAGCTGTTCTTGATTAAGGGATTCCTTCCTCTGAACTGAGAGGATCCACCTAGATATCAGAACTGTTGATAATCCTACTCCTCATGCATCTCTTTATTTTTCTGGGAAGGCTTTCTAAGCTAGTGACCCAAACCACACCCTGTAGCTGAGAATCATATAGGTTAATTATGCACTGTGATAAAAATACAGCTGAGACATATGGTGATACTTCGGAGATACATATAGAGTTACGGCGTGCTGCAGGAAGCTCTTTCATATGTTTGCAGCAAAAGGAAAAACAGGGAAATGATAGGGTCACTGCATGGAGAAGATGGCCAATTGCTAATAGGAGGAAGAGAGAAGGCAGAACTACTCAACACCTTCTTTGCCTCAGTTTCCTCCCAAAAGGATAGAAGTGCTCAACCTGGGGCAGGTGGGGAAGTGGGGGAAATGCAGCACAGGAGCAATGGATTAAAGTTGCAGGAAAGGAGATTCCACCTGAACCTCAGGAAGAACTTCTTGATGATCAGAGCTGTCCAGCAGTGGAATATGCTGCCTCAGAGTGTGGTGAAGTCTCCTTCTTTGGAGGTTTTTAAGCAGAGGCTGGATGGCCATCCGTTGGGACTGCTTTGATGTGTGTTGCTGCATAGCAGGGGGTTGGACTTGATGCCCTCTGTGGTCTCTTCCAACTCTATGATTTTTTTGAGATCTGGTTTTGAGGTGTCCTATAAAGCAAGCCTTCTCCATCCCTAACTATTAGGATAGTCAGCATTGGGGTGACAGGAGTTGCAGTGCAGAACACACAGAGGGCCTTAAACTTCCTCAATCTGAGGAATGGGCAATTGTTGCTACATATAAAGTTCATTTGAAGGATTAGGACAGGTGTATTACCTTCAAATATATGCTACTGCAATGATTTCATCAACTGAACATTCCTAGAGTTCCTCATTTCATTGTTTGTTGACTTTGACTTATGGTAACCTTATTAAAAAAAGACCTCCAGGGGCCATGGTCATCAATGGCCTTGTTCAGATCCTGCAAGCTGAGGGCTGTGGCCTTCTTGATTGAATCAATCAACCTGTAGTGCAGTCTTCCTCTTTTCCTACTGCTTTTCACTTTGCCAAGCATAATAAACTTTTTCTAGTGAGACACATCATCACATGATATGTCCAAAGTATAACAACCTTAGTTTAGAAATCTTGGCTTCTAGTGAGATATCAGGCCTGAATTATTCTAGGACCTTGTGTTTTTGTGTTTTTAGTAGTCCACGGTATCTGTGGAATTCTCCTCCAAGACCACATTTTAAATTAGTTGTTTTTCTTCCTGACAGCTGTCTTCACAATCTGGTTTTCATACTCCATACATAGAATTCAGAAATGCTATAGCATTCCCCCTCTCCAAAGTTTTTAAATCTCCCAGAATTTTATAACCAAAGGATATGAATAACTTCCAGCCTGTTTTGATTTGCCAATAAACGGTTACGTATGTTTGTTTGTTTTTGTTTTAAAGTATTTTATTTAAGCAAATGCCCTCTGAATCATTCCAGTTCCTTGAATGCCTAAATCTCAGTGTATAATAAGATGTCATCTGTGGAATAGCTACGCGTTACTTTTTCTCAAAATTAACACTTACGGAGATTATAACTTCCATCTATTGTCTTATACAGGAGTGAGGAAACCTCTGGCTCTCCAGATGTTTTGGACTATAACTCCCACAACCTCTTGGTATTAGCCTTCTTGGAAACACTTCTCCACAGTTGATCCAAAATATAAGATAATAGGAAATGTCTTCATTCACATTCGCAAACTGAGGATATCTATACATACACATATATAGCAGAGGGCTTCTTCATGCATAATTTGAGCAACTGTACTGTTTCCCTCTCAGCAGTTGGTGGATGCAGGAAGTCTTCTATGAAAAACAGGCATAGTGAGATCGGGGTGGGAAGCAAATGTTTGAGGTTCTCCTGCTCCTCCATCTCAGGAGTGAAGAATGTTTGGCCCTCCAGATGTTGGTAGACTGCAGCTCCTATCAGCCTTGGCCAGTGTAGCCAATGGTGTGAAGGGTCTGAAATTGTAGTCCAAATAGGAATGGAAAGAATATTTATGTTTATTCATTTCTTGGTGGAGATTGGGTTTCCTGTCACTTGGGAAACCTAATGAGGAAGCACAATAGAGTTCCAAGAATTTTTTGCCTGATATTTGCACATCTCAAAAGCGTCAGGAAAACATTATGCACAGAATTACACTTTCTTCTTTGTGTGGATGTGTGGGTATCAAGGGGATTGCACTGATATTCACATGTATGTGTTATTGTACTAGATTGCTATTTTCTATGTGACTCCCCCCAGCAATGTTGAACAACAAAATCTTACACAAGAAATCTTGCACAAAACCCAGCAAGCTTGCACTAAAAAATTGTACCGGTTTTTGTTGTGTGCAGTGATTGCTTTCTGCATACTTTTTTGGTACAATTTTTTAAAACATTGAAAACAACAATCTTGCATCAACTTCCGCACCCTACTTGGCATTCTGGAATTTTATTTTTATTTTTATTTTTGCTGAAACCTCCACAATTCTCACACAAAAGACACCATGTATTTTTATTCAGAATAATTTCCTTAAAAGCTTTGGAAAGTTTCAAACTGGGATGAAAACTTTGTAGAAATATTCATTGTCTCTGCAGCAGGAACTATGGAGATGATTTACCCTAATTTGCCCTCACTTGTGAGGACAAAAGTTGAATATTAACATCTCTAAATCCAACAGCATCTGAAAGGCCACACCTTCCCCAACCTAGGGGACTCCAAGCTTTTGTGCCCCTCCCTGAATTGATCAAGGCAAACAGAATGGAAAAGTGATTTTTAGACTACAGATGCCAGACTCCCCTACTCCATATTTTGACAAAATTTATTGAAAGATTCAACAAATCTACAAAGCAAATATAAACTGTATTAAGTTTGAAGGAAAGGAAAATGAAAGCAAATTTGTTGCTACTTTCATCAAACAATTTTTCTTTTTCCCTTAAACTGGCTGCTTCTAAATGCAAAAAGAGCAACCTTCTGCCTCCCTAGCCAGTTTGAATGTCAGAGAAGAAAGTCCACTTTGTATGCAACTCCCCAATTTCCCATATGCCCCAAAAAAGAGGGAGGTGATAACATTCTCTAAGATGGAATAAAGCAGACATTCTAATAAGCAGTGACCCACCTCTTCCACTTCAGTTGCATCATTTATACAAAGTCTATTTCATACTAAGCTGCCTTGGCATTTTTCTTGTTATGTCATTGGCCATTTCCGCACTATACCGCTATAGTACTATTAATCCACTTTCAACATCCTGTGGAATTCTGGGATTTGTAGTTTCCTGAGACCAAATTGCTCCAAGGCTGAGAATTCTAAATGTCCCTCCCTAAACTTCCAGTCCCAGGATTCTATAGGATGTTGAAAGTAGAATAATAGCACTATAACAGTACAGAATGGAAATTGCCATTGTGTGCATCTTCTCAGATCAAAGATAAGTATGTTGTTCATGTTTCATTGGAAGACCAGACATTTCTTCTTCTTTCTTGAAATCTATTCTTTTGCTTTTGCTTTTTTCTCTCCTATGCCGTATGGCAAGTGGTCATGCTGTCTAGGGGGAATTATGGGAACTATACACCAAAAAAAAAAGTGAAGTTGCAAGGCTTATAGTTAATAGATGATTGCTTCCTAAGCTGTGTTCCTGAAATTTTATGAACCTGAAGTCTGAAAAGTTCAGTGCCTGTCTGCAGACCTCTATGTCACTGTTTATACACACACACACACACACACACACACACACACTAATGTGCTTCCTCACCTATTACTTCAGATGACTGCCATTTAAGACTAGATTGCTCTATAAATTCTCACACTGGGCCCTTAAGGCCTATTCTGTGTAAACATGGATTGTGGCATATTGGAATTTCACAGAGCTGCCTTTGCAATCTCAACGCTTATCAATTTTATAACTTCCTTTATTATCCCTCAAACTAAGGGTGATATTATCTCAAAGAGCATGAGTCATTCAATACGCTGGGCAGAGTGCTGGCCAGTCTAGAAGGCTAATGGATGTGTTTAAAGGCGTGGACCAGATCTTATTTTCTAAATATAGCACCAGCCTGAATCTAATGCATAAAATAAAATGTGAAAGCATTTCCTTCAACAGAAGATTTCTGGAAAATTCCTAATACCGTCTTTTGGACCAATAAAGACTTACAGTGAAAGAGTTCAAAGCCTGCAATAATCATGAGATATTAGCAAACACGACCCTACCTGTTATCCACAGCAGATTTAAGGCATGACAGTGTTAATGGTGACATAATGATAAGTTTCAGTGTTTCTTTGATGTGCTCATTTATAATCTGACCGCATGTCCATCTCTCACTCTCTCTTTCTTTCTTTCTAAAAAACAAAACTTCCATGAGAAATGAATAAAATACAATTGCTAAATGATATGCGTAATCATTCAGTGCTGTCACTGCCAAAAGGTGATATTGCAGTGACATTGAGAAAATTAGATCTATTCTTCATACAATTATATAGCTACACTTTCGCTCTAATGCCATTCTAATTGGAAAGGAGCACTGAAATGTGAAACTAGATGCATTTCGGTATCTAATTATCACCCGGTAACTCATTCTCAAAATAGTTTTCTGGGAAAGATGTTTGCAAAGAATGCAGGTTTTAATTTGGAAGACTTTGGTGGTGCCCTTGCAGGAAGGGTCCACGTGGAAGCAAGCTTAGGTGTACTTTAAGTCTCCCTTTCAGCTACACCACTGAGAAACAGCAGACAGACAATAAGAACTGAAAGGCAGCCTAGTGCAGTGGTGAAGTCTATAAGCAGTGAGCCAGGAAAACACTAGGGTGAATTTCACAGCAGCTATTTAATTAGTAATTAAATAGAGGGGCTAAGATGGTTGAGGATTTAATTTATTCTCCATTTGAAAGTGAACCAACTCATTCAGTGTTTCCTTGATGAATGCACAAATCAGAAGGCAGCCACCTTTTGGTTTTCAGATTGTTCTGAAGGTTGTGATATAGTTCTTGACTAAAGTCATTTCCACACTAGACTGTTATAGCGCTATGATTCCACTTTCAACATCCTATGGAATCCTGGGGTTTGCAGTTTAGGGAGCTGGCCCCTCCCTAAACTACAAACCCCAGGATTCCATAGGATGTTGAAAGCAGAATCATAGCGCTATAACAGTTTCATGTGAAAATAGCTTTAGAGAGGGGGAGAGAGGAGAGGAAGAGGGAGGGAGCCACAATGCGTTTGAAGTGCATTTCTTTTAAAAAAATAAGTAATAGAGCATACACAAAAACATGTTTGAGGATAAAACACTTATAAAACTGTGCATTTGTCAAAATAATCAATGCTGGCTTTCTGTATTATATTACAGATTCATAACCTAGGCCGTTTCCACGCTAGACTGTTATAGTGCTGTTATTCCACTTTCAACATCCTATGGAACCCTGGGGTTTGCAGTTTAGGGAGGGGCCTTTGAGGTGGAATAATAGCACTATAACAGTTTAGTGTGGAAATGGCCCTAGAGTTACAGATCCATAGCTGTTCTGTATTCAGGTATACTATGTATTCATGATTGTGACATGATTCATAACTGAAGCCCACTTTAAACTCCAGGAAGATGTGCTTAGAGATGGAGATCTGTTCTGCTGGCAATTGGGCTCAGCAAGATAATATTTCCAACTCCTTCCTGCCAACAAGTAAGGCTGTGACAATCAGAAGCAGGACTCTGTCACAGTTTCTCATTGCACCAGATTTCTGGAAGGAGGGGGATGGAAACGTCATCCTCCTTGTGTCCTGATCAGCAGCATTGCTCCATTGCTCAGAGTTGGCTGTGAAGGTAGGTTTGGAGTATCTGGCCAGGAGACAATGCCTAAACATGCATTCATAACTAGGTAACAAAGTCAGCTAAAACATTTGCTTTTCGAACGATCAGTTAAACCAATTAAAGCTGCAATCCTGTATCTCTTTACTTGGTCATAAGTCCCACTGAACTTAGTAGGGTTTACTGATAAAAACGTGCAAGTTTAGAGTAGAGATGAGAAACATTTTGCCTTCCAGACATTGTTCAGCTGCATCTCCCAGCACTCCTCACTTCTAGCTATACCAGAGTTTATGGGAATTGCAGTCCAGCATAGTCTGAAGGGTCACATGACTCCTTCCTCTGGATTAATCCTCTGAATTATGAAATATAATTCAGGAAAAACTGGTTCATCTCTAATAAAGTTAGGTAAGACTTTTCTTGGGTTCACAGATTTATATATATTTGTCCATCTGGTAGCCCCTGGACCTGAACTCAGAGCTGAACAAATTCTACAGTTTGTAATCCACAGGTTTTTGAGTCTCCAACACAACAAATAAATCTGAAAAAATGCATACATCTGGAAATGGTGCGTGAAAAAAATGCCTACTATGAAAAATATGCACTAATATATTTTGGTCAATGACAGAAAAATGTACATCTTTCAAATATGTGCACAGCAATTTCACAGTTTGAAAAATATGAATATGTAGAAGTTTCCTTGCAGAACAGGATATTTCAAAATTTAACATGGACTCAACTTGAGTCAAAACAAACTTTAAGGGGGAAATCAGAGTGCTTCAATGAGCTCAGGCTGCACAGATTCACGTATCCCTATGGTATCCTGCTTTGAAATCAACATGACATGTTAGTTGTGAATGAAGTCACATCCTTATGAGGCAAACCTATGCAAAAGAACATAGGAAACTGCTCTGTTGTCAAGAACTGCTACTTTGTGTTGCTCAAGAAAACACATGTATAATTTTCATGTTGTTTATTAGAAACACAATAGGCTAGTAAAACAAATGTTGCTGGAGTTAATATCTTGCTTCAGCTACTTTGTTGTATGCTAAAACACAATAACCCATTAGCATCTATTCCTGATGCCCATTGGTGGTTCCTCCAGGTTTACACCCCTCTTCCTAATTGCCAAATTGGTTTTCTTTTGTTGAAACAGCTCCTGTCTGCAGTCACTTTGATCTTTATAATTTCTTCCTTGGTCTTTGATATTTTAATTCTAAACCCCACCATTGTATCCTCCAGTCTAATCCTCGTAAATCACCCTCTGATTGCTATCATCTGAGCACAACAAGCAAATGTTATTTACCTAAGCTGATTAAATCTATTTATTGCCCCTGTCAATAAACAATAGTGACCATTTGGTCTCTAAGACTCTGGTCTCTACTAATTCTCAATTATATTCCCACTGTCCCTGTTACACTCTGCATTTCTACATACCTACATGCCCCCCCCTTCCACAGACCACTACATGTCTAGGAGAAATAAAGACATGCCATTTCTATAATCAGATCATTGGCCCTTCTTGCCTACTTCTATCAAGTTTGAATGGCAGAAGTTCTCTAGGATTCTTTCTTAGCCATACTTGGATGTCCCTAGTATTCCCTCCACTAATCACAGGTACAAGTACTAACCACATTCAACCCCACTGTTTTGGAAATCAAACAATATTGCACGGATTCAGGATACTGTGGTAGGGATGGCAAATATCAAATTCTCCAGCCCTCAACAGATCTCGAGTATAATGAAGAGTTTTTCATTCCACAGCTTTGAGACACTCGGGATTTTTTTTCCTGTAATGATGGAAAACTGTGCAACTTTTAAAATGAAAGCTGTGTAACTTTCCCAGGAAAGTTCACATTTTTCCAAAATCTACGCAGCTTATCTTGAGAATAGTGCAGTCTACCCTCAAAATTGTGCCGCTTTTGGTATAGAAGGGACTGCTTTAGGTAGCCACATGTGTGCTTTGTGCAAGATTGCTTTTTTTTTAACATAGTAAACAGTAGGGATGGGACGAATCCAGAATTTTCCAAATCCGAATCCGGCTCTGAATCTCTGGCAGGTTCTGGGAATCCACGAATCTCACGAATCTCGAATCTTTTGAATCCTTTTTTAAAAAAGAGTTTAAAAAGCAAGGGAAAGAAGAATAATCTTGGGCAAGACACGCTCTCTCAGCCTTAGCAAAAGCCAAGGCAAAGGCAAACCTCCCTCTGAAGAAATCTGGCCAAGACAATTATCCTATAAATACCTTACAATACAAGCCCAGATGTAATTTCTGAAATTGTTAGCAAAGGCCATTATTACTTCAAGGGAAAACCTCACCTACTTACTATCTTCCCTTGTATGTATAGTCTCCCAGGTTTTCAGACGTCCTGGTCTCCTAGGTTTTTGGGCGTCCCGGTCTCCCAGGTTTTCAAGACTACTGGTCTCTCTGGTTTTCAGGCATCCCGGTCTCCCTAGTTTTCAGGTGTCCTGGTCTCCAACAATCTATTTAGTTGGCAGATTCAAAAGATTTGGTTTGCCTATTTTGTCACAGGGATTCAGATTCGAGAATCTTGAATCCTTACCCAGGATTTTAGGATTAGAGGATTCGGTTGGCCCATCTCTAGTAAACAGCAATGTTGCACAACAAAAATATTGCACACAAAAAAATGTTGCAAAATGTTGCAAAAATTCAGGATTGTGGCACAACAAGACTATGTGGCTATTTGTTGTGCAATACAGCTGATGCTGCACAACATGTTTGTTTTGTTGTTCAATGACTACAGTTAATTGTTAATTTTTTTTCTGACTCTTCACTTAAAAGGTTATTATTTATGTTATGGTATATAGCCACAAAAATCATCTGTATGTATATAGAAAATGTTAAGCAGAGAATAAAGGAAAATAAAATCTCTAGTATAATACCATATCCTAATATATTTAATAGTAATATACTCATTTTCCCTCTCTTTCCTCAGTCTGTAAGTTAACCATCTTCCTGGTTTATTTATTTGCAAACTCAAAAGTGTTTCTGCTTAATAGATTTGATTTTCCATTCTATCTCATTTCCAGTTATTGAAATTGTTTCTGTAAAATTTTTATTTCTTTTAGCAAGACAGTATCCATTGGTATGTCCTTCAAAAGCTCTTCTTTTTTCTTAGTTTCATCAAAAATATCCTGTTGCTGCTTTTGTCATTCCTTCCTCAATTTCATATTTTGTTGTATAAAAAAATGCTCACGTGACTATTTTGCTTGCATCCCAGACATCTATCTCAGTTCCTTTATTCAAATTAATTTGAAAATAATCATTTAAAGTCTCGTTTGCCTTTTCCTTCTCACCTTTTAGCAGTTCTGCCTTTCATCTCCAACTAAACTGGATCTTTTTCTTCTTCCAATTTAGTAACACTGGTTGTGATGAGAAAGTATTTTCAGTAGCACTTCCATGTCCTTCATTATACTCATGAAGCAATTTGACACTAAAAATAAATCAGTCCTGGAAAAGGATTTGTGATTCTCTGAGGAAAAAAAAAAAAACTATACTCCTGTGCTTGTCCATGTAGAGCTATCCAAACATCTAATAGTTCTAAATTGTCCCTCAGCTCCAAAAAAGTGGTAATTTTCCTTGTTGTTGTTCTTTTAGGTAATCTATAAATTGCCAGACCCAACACCCCATTAAAATTTCCTGAGAAAATAAATTTATCACATGGCATATCTAAAATACTCTGTAGTAAATTTTGATAAAAATGTGCTTTATTTTCTGTTGTGAGTAGACACCCAAACAAACAATACTTTATCACTTTGTAACTGAATTTGATTCCAGTTGACCAGCCTTCTATATCTTAAAAAAAAAATCCAGGTTTATAGTTGCTTTTGTATAGATTGCCACTTGTCTTTTATCTTTGTTAATTGAAGAGATAAGCTCTTTCCTTAATTGTTAATTCTGCAGATTTTTTATCTTTGCTAATATGACTCTCCTATACACAGATTAAGTCCAGATTTTGCTTTTTCAGTTTTTTTAAAAAACAAACCTCTGAGCTTTTTTCCAGCTGAATTAATCCCCTGAACATTCCAAGATAAAAACTTCATAGTCATCTTTAAATTTCTTCAACTGAGGCCAGTTTCACCTGGACCAAATAATTTCCCCTCTTTCTTCTTGTTCTCTATCTCTCCTTCCTTTTCCTACATCCTGATCAGATTGTTTAGTAGTCTCTTTCTCCATCAGTCCATCTCTTAAGTCCTTCCCAAATTTCATTAATAATTCTCTTACTTCTTGAATGGTATTGAAGATAACCTTCCATTGTCTGGATCTCAAAGTTAAGGCTTCTCAAAGTTAACCCACATCTAAAAGGGATTCCATATTGCTTCAACTATGATGTCAAAAAGGCAGATTCTCATCATTTTCTCAAAATCCAGACCAGAATATCTTTAAAATTTATTTTCTCTTTCTCATCAATCTGTAATGTAGATTTGAAGTGCTGTTGTAAGACTTGCTCTCTTGTACGTCATTTCACAAAATAAGCTATCACATGTCTTGGTAAATTCTGTTGTTTAGCCATTCTTGAATTAATTTAATACATCAAATCAATCTGTGCTGCTGTTTCTTCCCTTTGTATCTGTAGAAAATCAGCCAGGGCTTCACATACTTAGACTGTAATATTGTTGTCACTTTTTTCTGATAAACCTCTCGTTGTTGGGCATTTTTCCTCTTTCCTTCATTTCAAACAAAGCCATGTCTTCCGGTACTTTTCTTGCCAGACATCTATACTTCTGGTAATGTCTCACTAATTTTCTCCAGAAATGAAATTGCAGGAGGGTAGATTTCGATCGAACATTAGAACATTAAAAGGGATTTCTTGATAGTAAGAATGGTTCAACAATTGAACCAATTGTTCAGAGAGGTGGTGAAGTCTCCTTCTTTGGATGTCTGAAAAAACAGGCCAGAAACTTCCCTCCTGGGGATACATTATCAGAAGATCCTGCACTGAGCAGGGGGCTAGACCCAATGGCCCATGAGGGCTGTTCCAACTTTGATTCTATGATTGGAGCTAGTGTGGTATATTGATTTCAGTGTTGCTTCATACTCTGGGAAACCAGCATTAGAATCACTGCTCAGCCGTGGAAACTCACTGGGTGACCTCAGGCAAGTCCCACTTTCTCAACCTCAGAGGAAGGCCATAACAAACCCCCCAAACCAAATTTCACCCAAATAAACCCCATGATAGGTTTGCCATAGGTCACCATAAATAGGAGATGACTTGAAGGTACATACCAACAGCAACTTTGGTCTTGAGGAGTTTCAAGGGCTGCACAGTGAGGCCCCCAGGTCCTCATGTGGCCCACAGACCCCACTTTGCCCATTCTGGGGTAGATGAGAATTCAAGTGCATTTTGGGAACCACTTTTCCTAATATTCCATGATGTACAGGATAGCTCCAAGTTCAAGGAATTAAGTTTACAGGTATCAAAAGCTTTATTTAAGTACATCGAAGAAACAACAGCATGCTTTGATGTTACCAAGACTAAAGAAACATTGGATTTGCAGTATCTTATAAAATGTGACATTTCAAATTAGCACGTGCTAACATCCCATTTGATGACTACCCATAATAACTCCTTTCCCAGCCTTTTCTACCTCCTCCCATTTTCTCATTCAACCTGCCAACAGTTTGAACTTTCAGCCAAGTCTGTCTGTCTGCATCTGTCCTCTTATCACAGTTCATTACAGTCACATCTCCAGCACACCACTCACCAGCTGATCCTATCACCTCTTCAGAGCACACTAAAGCCCACAAAGCATCAGCCACCTAAAAACATGGCAGGGAAAGCAAAGCCAACCTGGCATGTACACTTTTTTGAATACTTTTCTTCTTATAGCATGTTTTGCATATGCAGTTTCCCCACCAACTAAAACCTGTTTCTGTGTCTTTTTTCAAGAATGTGGATCTGGAATTGTCTGCATTGATTTTCCTGGAATCCAAGAAGGGGGGGGGAATCTGCCACTGTGATTTCCTCTCCATGCTGAGTAAACCAAAGGATAGCTACACATTTTTATATACAGCCATGCAAATCACAAATTTGGATAAATTCAATAAAAATTCACCATTTCTTTTCGTTTCCATCCTTAGTTAGGAGACTTAGTTAGTTAGGAGATACACAAAACATAAAGTATCTCCTATTAGGACAGTTCTAAAGATATTTTTTAAAAAAAGGTTTGCTCTCTTCCCCTTGAATTTTGTAATTTCTAAAAGGCAAAGGAAATATATATCCCTTAGGAAGATGCTGTTGTGGTTGTGTCCTGTTTGTGGATTTCCCGCAGCCATCTGGTTGGCTACTGTGAAAACTGAAGACAGGATTGGACAGGCCTTTGGCCCAATCTATCCTGGTACCTTTTAACCTTAAGAGATGTCAATGTTATTTCCTGGGGCACTGAGTCTGTAAGAATTGGAACCATTAAGTAAGGAAGAAAATATTTGGTCTAAAAATATGTATTTCTACTGTAAATACTGATTACTTATAGTACTAGAGAAAAGGACTATTGTTTTGCTTATTTGGAGGAAATCAGCATATAGACAGAGCTAAGTGGCCTTTACATTTTTCTTAACAACAAATAAAACTCTAGCTCAGGATTTAATTTGTTGGAAACTGAAAAGCAATTTTATTTTGATTACAGGGTGCGCGTGTGTGTGTATGCATGTGTGTGTTTCAATAAGACTTTGCATAAAAATAGGAAAGTGTTTCAGAAAAGCAAGGTCAGGGAAATCTATTAAAATAGAGCAAAAGTTATTTCAGAAAAGTACAAGTCCATTTTGCTCAGGTTAGTTACTGATTCTGTCCCAGACTCCT
Source organism: Ctenosaura bakeri (assembly GCA_948474755.1). NCBI lineage: Eukaryota > Metazoa > Chordata > Lepidosauria > Squamata > Iguanidae > Ctenosaura > Ctenosaura bakeri. Next base: position 269,808 of record CAOLHI010001894.1, read on the forward strand.
TTTCAGTTTTTCTCCTCCATGGTGATGAGACCTCTACAAACTCACTGAAGAGATCCTAATCACAGCTAGCAGAAGGAGTTATCAATTTCCCCCCTGCTTATTAGAATTTACAATATGCATGGATTACCTCAAGCTGGGCAACCTGTACCCCTTCAGATGTTGTTCGACTACAGCTCCTATCATCTCACCCAATTGTCCATGCTGGTTGGAGCTGATGGTACTCAGAATTCTACAACAGGTAGAAGTTCACATATTTCCCATTCTTGAGCTAAACAGTTCTCTTGGATGTCCAGGCATCCAACTGTTATGGAACCATGTTTGCACTTTAACCATGGTAATACACTATAGGATTGTGGGATTGCACTTTAGAGAGTATTTAGAATTCTCAGCCAGAGATCTCTAATGCATCTCCAAACTACAGACTTCAAGATTCTACTGAATGCCTCCAGGGCAGTTCAAGTGGAATTGTAGTAGAATCATAGTGCTATAATTGTGTAGCATGAAAAGGCAACTATAGCTAGAGGTGCTTTTGCTCCACATAGGCATGAGCACCAGGGGGAAGGGTGGGCCTGGCTGGTCTGCTTCTGTTTCAGCGAAGGACCATCAATCAACATTAATGTATATATTTTTCATGGAGAAGGGCTCAGTTCCTGCCTCTGCTAATAAAAAGCCTCCACCTCCCCCACTAAAAAAAATCTGCTGGAGATATTTGATGAAATAGTCCCTTCAATAGAGTGGCAACTGGTGACTCACATGTCAGTGGAACAATGAACACACCCAGCATTTTGATCTGAACATCAAATGAGTTATATAACCTTTTGAACTTATTTGAGACATGGGGTTCAGGATCTTGAACATCCCTTTATAGTCTGGACTAAAGCATGGAGTGGATTTACTGTCCACTGGTTGTCACTGTCCCAATATGTCTGCTCACAGATAGGGTGGAGAATTTCAAGAAAGTTCTCATTTCTGGATCATAGCACTGAAATACACAGAGCACACTGATGGTGATATTTTGGGATGGCTCACTTCTAATAGGTTTACAGGAATACCATACTAAGCAAGCAGGAACAAAGCCTGAAGTGTTGCTTCTTCTCCATTCTTCTGTCAAAAGAGTACTGAATCAAAATATAAAAGGACTAAAGGCAGAGGGAAGAAAAGCTTTCTAAATGTTGGATCTTTTAATGTATAAATAGCACAGTTCTGTCTATGGTGAAGGGAATAAAATATCAAGTCATCTGATTGCTCCCGACCTAGCAAAGCAAGAGAAGATTAATCTGTATTCCAATGTAGGTGCATATCTCTGCCAATATGTCTTTAAGTACATCTGGCATCCTTTGCTGCAAAGAGAAGTAAAGATATACTCATTTAGGGTGGATTTTAGAACTTTATCATCTCTGTCTCACTACATCTGGTTACTAGACTTTGTAAATGTCCGTTTATCCACAGATGCACAACTATTGAAGAAAGTCAAGGAGGAAAGTGTAATGGCAGGGCTACAAATGAACATTCAGAAAACAAAGATAATCAGAACAGATTATATATCTAACTTTAAAGCAGATGATGAAGACACTGAAATAGTTCAAGATTTTTCATACCTTAGCTCAGTCATAAATCAGAATGGAGAATGCAGTAAAGAAATCAGAAGACTGGGACTTGTAAAGGCAGCTGTGAAGGAATTAGACAAGATCCTCAAGACAAGATCTTCACTACATCATTGAATATCAAAGTCAGAATTGTCCATGCCATTGTATTTCCCAGTTCCTATGTATGATTGTAAAAGAAGTGAATAGAATAGAAGTGAAAAGAATTGGATAGTAAAGGCTGATAGGAGCAGAATCAACTCTTTCGAAACCTGGTGTGGAAGGAGAAATCAATGGAAACCTTTGGCCTCTAAAAAGACAAATGAATATGTCCATGAGCAAACCAAAGCTGAACTTTCCCTAGAAACTAAGATGATTAAACTGTGGCAGCAGCACGAGGATGTATTACAAGAAGACGTGACTTATTAGAAAAGACAATAATGCTTGGAAAGGTAGGAGAAAAGGAAGATTGCATTATAGATGGAGAGAGTCAAGCAAGAAAGACATAGCCCTGAGTGTGCAAGACCTATCTAGGGCAGATAACAAGGAGCTGTTTCATTCATAGAGTCACCATAAATTGAAGTCAAATTGACAGAGACTAAGAACAGCAACAGTACACCCTCACACAAATTACAACAGCTCCTTTTACAGATTTTTTTTGTGTTTTCCTTTTATTTAAAGTGTGTTCCACACCGAGACTTGCTTGATGATAAACGATGTAGTTGAGTTCTTAAAAGGTGACCAATTTTTCCCGGTTAAAATTGGAAATCGGAAATATTCAATCCTATTGTATGCAGATGATGCTATCCTGATTTCCTATACTCAAGTAGGCCTGCGTAGATTGTTGAATCAGTTTAGTTTATACTGTAAGAATGAACAACTTTCCATCAATTACCAAAAAACAAAAGTGATGGTATTCGGCAAATCCAAAAAAATTTATAACTGGCTACTTGACGGGAATAAACTGGAACAAGTCCCCTCCTTTAAATATCTTGGTGTGGTCTTTCACTGGACTGGTAATGGGTCTTCACAGGTTCAATCAAGTACCCTGTTAGCTGAAAGAACATTAAATGGATTATTAAGATTCTATCGCACAAAAGGGGGCAATATGATTCAACCCACTTTAGAACTCTACAGGCTCAGAGTCCTGCCTAAACTGCTGTTTGGAGCACCACTGTGGGCTCTGGCCAATTTAGATATATTAGAGAGAGCACAAAATAAATTTTTGCGCAGACTTGTGGCAGTTCCCATTTCCACAAAATTAGTATTGCTCCGTGCAGAGTTAGGTATAATGCCAATTAAAACAGAGGCTCTTAGATTAGCCCTCCTTTTCTGGTTAAAAATTATTTTTAAGCGGGTATCTGAGCTCCTTTTGACGTCTTTCGAAGAGCCTGGCCCAAATTCATGGATGCATAAAATGCAATTGGTTGTCATGAATTTGGGGTTCTCTGTTCCTTTTTTCCTGACTCAAGGGTATGATAAAGCAAAATTACTTATACTCCAAAGACTCAAGGATATAGCAATGCAATCCCAGATGACTGAGATTAAGTCCTGCCAATCTAATACATTTTTTGTTTCTTACATTCTGCTGAATTCACCCCTTCCTCATTATCTGGTTGATCTTCCAACTTTTAAAATGAAGTTAGCCTTTCTGCATGCTAGATTGAACGTTCTCCCACTGGCAATTTGGATGGGCAGGTACAATAATGTTCCTATGAAGGACAGAGTATGTGCTTGCAACTCTGTTTCAATAGAAGATTTAATTCATGTTCTACTTGAGTGCCCTATTTATAATGATCTTAGGAGCAAGTATATTTTTCCTTTATTGAAGTCTTTTAAGGGAAGTTCTTCCTTTGCGAAAGTTTGTTTTCTGCTATCTGATACTGTGAAATATGTGTCTTTCAGAACATCTAAATTTCTTGTTAGGGCCTTACAATTACGTGCTATAAAGAACAAGGAGGGGTATGGAAAGTGATTCATTTATTGTTGATTATGTATTACATGTATATTGGCTGGATTATCCTTTCTCATTTTATCTTATTTTATTCTTTCATTTTGTGCAATGGCTGGCTGCTAAAATGCAATAAACTTGATCTTGCTTGCTTGCTTGATGTTTAAACAATCAGAGTAGAAAAATTCTACTCTTGAACTGTTAAATGCCTGGTTTCAGAAACTGACAAGATATATGAGATGTTGTTGAAACACACTGTAGGTTTCCTGCAGTCCAGTCTTCCTAGACTTGAGACCTGATGTTGTTGCTTATACCCATCTGGGCATGTCAATATTGCCATTCTATTTTTTTTTATTTTATTTTTTTGTGAAAAAGTCCTTCCAATCAGAACATCCCGTCAATTTAAGCTATGTGTGTGACCAATCATTTCCACGTCCTTAGTCAAGGATGGGCAACTTGTGCCCCCCACCAATGCCATCACACTGAAAATGCCATCAGCCCTAGTCAGTATAGCCAATAGTAACAGATGACAGGAATTGCAGTTCAGCAACATCTGGTGGGCACATGCTGCTCACTCCTGATCTAAGAAGAGAGCTCTCTACTTGCATTCAGGGTGAATTTTCAAGGCAGAAAATCTTTGCTACCCATAGGCGTTTTCTTCCTAAACAATCAGAACATGGGAAAGAAGAAGAAAAGAAAGGAAGTGGAAGCTGGTGGCTTCAATGTTGGTGGTCTGGTGAATCTGTTTCAAGTGTTAGTCTGAATTTAAAAGGAGCCATTCAAAGTGCAAAATCATATTTCCAAAATGGTTTTAGCATTTGGATAGTTCCTTTAACAATCACAGAGTAGATTCAGGGGCTCAGGGACATCAGGGCCACTAAACTACATTGGTTGGGGGGATGCTAGCATGATCATTCTTCCTTACCTTCCTTGATCAGAAGTTGCCTTTAGAACCCATAAATCAGGTGAATGTGTGTGTGTGTGTGTGTGTTTGTTTGTTGGACTGATTTCCATTTATCAGATTCTCCATCAGCTGGGGTCACTATGGGTTGCAAAGAAAATAATGTTTGAGGAAGAAAATGAGTAAGAGACTTGGGCCGTTTCTCCCTTACACTGTTAAAATGCTGTTGCTCCACTTTCAACATCCTGTGGAATTCTAGAGTTTGTAATTTACTGAGGCCAAAGAGCTCTCTGGATGAGAATTCTAAATGCTCTCTGCTAAACTGCAAACCCCGGGATTCCATAGGAGGTTAAAAGTGTAATAATAGCACTAAAACAGTGTAGTACAGAAATGGCCATGAACATCTTCAGCCTCTCTCTCTCTCTCTTTTGTGTCCATGTTTTATATGTCTAATTTTAGTGTATACTTTAAAAGCTTGATCTTTGGAAATACATTGGTCATATCATGTAGGTGCCCGAGGAGCCAGAATTAGATAACCCAAGAAGGACAGGACTAGGACTCTCCAAGGTAAATTGCAATATGGCCTTTAGTAAATGATCAGGATTACAGACAGGAATTCAGAAAAGTTAGCTGAACAAATCACACTTGGGAAAGATCTCATCTTAATATCATAAATCCACCTCTCTCCAGCTGCCTATATCAATGGAAAGAAATTTTTTTTATTTAATAAATTTTTATTTTTTACAAAGACAAATACAAAAACAAATACCTTTCTGAAATACATATTCATGCAGTTCACATAACATTCTACAAGACAAATCAGACAGAACACACACAAAAACAAAAACCCCATAAAGAAAAACCATTTATCCCTCACCACTGTGCCCCTCATTTTCCCCCCTAAACTTACTCCCCCCATCTATTGAATCCCTTCCCCTCACCCTCTACCTTCTTCCTCCCCTTAATATTTCCCCCCCCTCCAAAACTCAGGAAATCAATGCTTACTTATCTATATTTTCCTTCATTCAACTGATTACAATTTTCAAATAAAAACACCTTTCCTTCCTTCCTTTCTTTAAATGACCGTTATTACATATTTTATAACAATTTTATACTATTTCCTTGTCTCTAAGACATTCCAAATCTTCAGATTCTCTTCCTAATAAATTATGTTCCATCAATCCTTTACATAAATAAAATTATAGATATCTTACTAATATCTAGCAAACATTATCACCTTCTTTCCCCAGCAAGCTTCCCACAGCGGGAATACCATTTTCCATGCTTCTAATGTGTTACTTCTCCTATTGTTTTTTAATGATTCAATTGCTATATCCGCCTCAGCCATATCATAAAGTTTGAATAACCAATCCTCTATCCTTGGTATTATTTTTTGTTTCCACTCCTGTCCATAACTCAATCTCGCTGCCGTTATCATATATAATACAACTTTCCTTTGTAATTTATTTATGCCTAATTCCTCTGTCATGTTTAATAAATAAATTTGGGTGTCATTACAAACTTTATTTTTAATGCCTCTTGTATTTTACTATGTATCGTTTCCCAAAATTTTCTAACTTGTTTACATTTCCACCAAATATTGTAAAATGAACCTCTTTCTTCACATTTGCAATATGAATCTTTTGCATTTTTCTGTATTTTTGCTATTTGGAAAGAAATTTTGAAAGTCCAAGCAGGAGATATCAGTAACCCTTTTCTCCATCAGCATTTGGCAGCCTGTTAGTGACATACACATATATAAGTCAGGCTTCATGTGTAGGGTGAATTACTCTTGTGGCACAGCAGATATAGCTGAAGTAAATTTATACATACACAATGTTGTGTGTTACTATTGTGATTTCCCATTGCAGTTGTTCATTTCACATTGCATTTGTTCATTGTGCATTGGGGTTGTGTATTGCACAATGGCATCCAGTCATTGATATATGTAGTGTTTTCCATGGGGGTGTATAGTGCTGGTCTGGCATATTTCTGCATGCAGATATTTATGCTACACTGTGGGAATGTTGGATTGCAGCCTTTGCAGCCTAAAATTCCTAAAACAGTACTGTGAAAGGCAAGGACACTCTGCAGAGTAGGTTTTCTGTGTCGAAAAGGGGTATTGTAGGGCATGAATGAAAATGTCAGTGCTATCCCAAACATGACTTACTTAGGGAGTGGAATAATTTCATTTAGGCTGCATTTTTAAGTGAACCAATGTAAATTGCATTTCTCAGACCAATGTAAAGATCAGGACATAATCATCTGTGAAACTGGGTACTGTATCATTTTTTCAATGCAGTTCTTTATTCAAGAATAATTCATATGTTAGAGAAAGTTATCTGCACAAAACTGATGTTAAGCAAAGCTGTGAAGCTGATATGCATTGCATGTTCACTGAATTATCCACCTGTAGTTACCTAAGGCCTTTAAATGTTACGGTCCAAAAAAGTAACCTTTCTGAATGTTTGTTTTGCTTAGCTTTTCTCCCCTTAAGGGATACTCCCATTCATTTTAGACCCATCTCTGGGTTTAGCACAAATAGATTATGTTCTTTACTCTGAGGTATGTTTTTTCCCCTCCCTTTTTCTGGAAGAAGGATGTTTCCTTGTAATCAGATGAGACACAAAGAGACAGAAAAGTACCACAATATCTAATCTGTCTCTTAGTGATCTTTCTCTCATCTAACATACGAGACTGTCAAATTCGCTCTCATTCTTTAGGTCTGCTGGTTAATGGGTAAGTCCACACCTATTAAGCTGATTGAAGGAATGTAGGACCACACAGCTTGACAGCAAGCATCAAGGGACCCATAACAGATATTCCCAACAATGGCTGGAGGGCATGAGGATGTAGTGGTGGTGGCAGAGAGTGAGGGAGTGCGAGATGAAGTATGTGATTGACTGGATCTTGTCCTAGCTAGTGTGCATTTGGACTATGCTGAGAAATGTCATTACAAAAATTTGCTGACCTGAAGCCACACTCCAGCCCCAACTAGAATAGACCCATTGAATCAACTGGATTTGCATGTGTTGACTTATAATTGGCCAGAATCCTGTTGGTGTCTTATGCATCAATATGTACCCCCTTACTTGGACATTTTTTGTCTGATGCAGAACAGGTGTATTCAGTTCATGTTTTACACCAAAATGTGGATGCCACAAGGGCCCACCAGTGATGCCAGTACCTCTGTTCAATAATGGGGAATAATTAGCTCAAAGTTTGGATGCTTGCGAGAGGGGCTAGCTTAGCGAGATCTGACTACCAGTGTTTATGGGCTCATGCAGGAAAAGAACCAGCCAAAAAGTAAAATGTAAACTAAAAATATGTTCAGACGTGCACCCAATCACACAAGGCTAACCAGAGGTAAGGAAGGAAAATGGGATAGAGGATGTTGAGGGCAATATTTACCAGTTCAAAGAGAAGCAGAGGAAACAGAGACGTGGCTTAGGTAGAAACCTGAGGACAGTTCCCATTCAGGAATCAGATGGACAGAGTGGCATTTGGATCAGTGAGAAACTGCACCAAGCAACCTGAAATTGTGGGTATTTGTACTCCAAAAATGTCCCAAGGATATGATTGTGAATTGCACTTCCAGCTACATGGACAATGAGAGTTGCAACACAGACAAGGGGGTCTGGATGGTGCTAAGGATCTTAGTGTTTGAGCAACAAGGACATAATGGTTGTCATAATAGCTGAGTATTGTGGAGAGGTGGAGAAACAATAGGGAAATGTCCAGGTGTACAGGGACCAAGGTTAAGTCAATCACTATTTGGTGGGAACTTCCTCTGAGAGTCCAGCTAGATATTTCACTCCTATTGTATTCAGAGCAGCCACATTATTGTCCTGAACTGACTGGGTTTTCTGCCTAGAGGTGGGTGAGGCTGACCTTCCTTGCCATGTCATGTTTACAGTCAGGAATTTTCCTCTTCCAACATGACCTTGCTGTCACCTCAGGTATCATTTATATCAAAGCCAATTAATATCATGCCAATTGAATGTTACTTGCCAATTAAACCATGCCAATTCTATGGGTGCGTGGGGTCATATTACATGGTTGCAGAGGCAGAGGTAGGTATGAGATGCCATTGTGCATAGAGGTGCATCACGCATGGATGTGAATCCATATTGCATATAAATGCCCAATGTGCATAGGAATGCCCAGTGTGCATAGGAATGCCCAGTGTGCATTTGGTTGTATATTCAGTTGCACTGTGTCACAATTCACAAGTAAAAGAACATTGTACAACTGCCCCATAACTCTTTAAGAATAAAGGTACACACTATCTCCTTGAGGTAGGATTTTGATCATTCAGAAATGGATTCAATGGGCCTGCTTTAATTGGGATTAGCAATTGGATTTAGGCTTCTGTGTTTATCCCTCTGGATAAATGGGAAATCCTTTCACAGACTGACAATCAGTCACTTTAACATCTGTCTGATATTTTCAAATTGTCAACATTCGTCTACGCTCTAGAATGTCATTACCAGTGTTTTTATAGCAGCATCCATTTGCTCTGAATTATAATTGGAGGCAGGGAGGATTGGAGCCATTAAGAGGTTACTGAGAGGGAGTGTGGAGGGAAGGAACTCCCTTGGGGACTTTCCAGGTCTCTACCTGAACTTTCAGCTTTCATTAAAAATGAAAGAAGACCAATCTTCAGCTCTTTTTACCTGAGGAAATGAAAGACGAGGCATGCCTTCTGGCACCCTAAACAAAACGACTAGTTTACTGTGTCGTCCTGTGTGTATCTATTCAAGTGCCCCCGCCCAATTCAAGTGCCCCCGCCCAATTCGAGTAACCCTCATCCATGGGAAGTGCCACTGAGGCAAGTGAGAGGATCAGCCTAAGTTAAAGACAAGATGCCACAGTGTTATCAAAGAGCATAGTGGAAGAGCTGCTGAGTTTCCTTTCAACATTTTAGGAAAATTAAGTAAGATGCCTCAGGGATGGCGAAAAGGTTTCCTGTCAGTTAGTTAAAAAGCCTGACCCATTTTGCCCCATGGATGCCCTTAGGGCCTTCTTTGAAGGGTATACCAAATCCTAAAAGGCTGACACATAAATATAGAAAATACAAATCAGTGCTGGTTGACTATACATCCCCGCTTAGAATCGAAACCTGAGAAATTTCTGAGCCAGATAAAATAGAAAATGGAAGAATGAAAACATATTTAGGAAGTCTGAAGGTCTGGTTTTATGATATTATGTAGCTCGCAAAAGAAGACCTCTTAAAAGCACACACAGACAGAAAACTTATTGGACAGTCCATCTTTTGAGCATTCTGAAACCTGTTGCTTGCCTCTTTTGTGGATTCCATTGGGTGCTCCCCAGTTTTCACTTTTTTCCACAAATATTTGAAGCCTCAAATTGTTACCTGAACCAGAAATGTGGAACCTATCTTGCAGTGATACAACCAAGTATTTATTTTTTTTTTTTAAAAAAATAGCCTTGTTGAGACTGCCTCTTTGTGACCCCCACCATAACTTTTTCAGAGTGATGACGATTCTAAGTGACCCCACAGTACACAAGGTCTGGAATCCTCTTACAGCATTCCAATGGTAGAGCTCCTGCTTGCAGCAGTAGCTGTACTACTTTGATGATACTTGCATAAGAAAGGATCCAAGACTCCTTATGCAAACATTTCCCTATTTGCTCAGAGCTTAATGGGAAGCAGGCTGAGCATTGACCCTTTTGCACAACTGGCAGGTTCATCAGAACACCCCCAGGATGGCCTCCAGAAGAGCTTGGGAGCTATAGCAGGGCAATTAGAAGATGTTGGGTGGCCAGGGAGGTTGGGACATGAGGAGCCTGAATATAGGTTTGATTCCCTACTTGTATAAAGTAGTCCCTGGTAAGCCTCAGTTCTCCACTGGATTCCCTATGAGCCATCTACCCCTGTCCTCATGTGTTATAGGCTGGGTCAGTTGATTTGTTGTCAGCCATCAGGTGGGTTGACCAATGCTTGGATCCAGACCCATGCTGGAGCCAGACCTTTTTAGCAGTAATCAATAAAGTTGTGGCCTCTTCCTGTCAAAATCAAATATTGTGGTGGTACTATTTTGTGCAGCTGCAGTGTGTTATTTCCTGCTGAGTCCACAAATGTATATGAATTTCCATATGGGAATTAGAACAAAATCTGGCATCCTATTAGGTACTTACATCATGGCAAACTGACTTACAATCATGTAAAGGCGCATCATGATGTTGTGCAACATTCATATTCTTAGAAAGGGAGTAAAGACACAGCTACATCACTGGGACTATTGTGCAAACAGCATGGTCACTGTTCAACAATCCCAATGAAGAATGTATCATGATGCACCACATGTCCTGATGCACAACAGGACACATTGCACATCACATTGGGACATGTGCATTTGGGCATGTTGTGCCATGGGACATCTTGATTGATGCCCTGTTGTGCATCATCACAGTTCAGTAGCATGGCTATTTACAATGTCAGCAACATAGCTGCACCATCATAAAGTTACAAATTAGAGCCTCTGATGCAGGAGCTCTGCCATAGTCTTGCAGCCAAACACAAGCATAGGATAGGATAATAGGGTACTGGGAGAAATGCAACAAAATAGAGAATAAGAACATATTTACATTTTACATTACTTTAACAATCATGTTTCCACACTATAGAATGCCCAGGATTTATACTTTGGTAAGTTCTTAGAAACCTCTGCCAGAGAGTTGTAGTCCACTGCTTCTCAAGTTATCAGATGTAGCATTTTCTAAGCGTGCTAGAGAACAGTTCCATATTTGTGGCATACATTATTGCTATTATGTTTGTGTAGTTTCCTGGAAAATTACCATAAACTGGCAGTGGATGATCTGAGATCTATGTACATGCCATCACTTTGAGTAGCAGTGTCCTGTGCCATTCTAGGGATGGAAAGAATATTCAAAAACATTTTTAAAATGGCCCACAATGATTCTTCTTCAGTTTCATGAAACCCTGATGAGAAGAATCCAGGACTGGCAAGAATTTTCACACTTCTAGAGTTACTCCACGCAAAATTTGTGCATAGTTGCTTTGTATGGAAAACAGCATATTCTACTCAAGAAACAATGTTTCTCTGCACAGAAAATAATATTACCATTCAGATGTTTATTTTATGTGCATAAAATTTTGTCTCCTGTTCACAAAATATTATTTTGAAATGCAAAAATGCCACCTGAGAATTTTGCACAAAAAAAGTCCCAAATTCTCTTTAAAAACTGCTCAAATTTTAAAGACTTTCCGGAGGCAGGAAGAAAATTACCAGAATTACTCATTACTTACTTTGAGAAGATTAGTGAAGAATTATATCCCTGTTCTAGTCCCCTGAACTACAACAGTACAGCTCTCTAGCAGAGAATTCTGAGTCCTTTGTCATACTGTAAGACAAAACTTCTGTAGATGGAGTCATGGCAGCTAACATGATATCCAACTTCTATAACTGTGCATTGTAATACATTCTGAGCAGTAGTTCATGTTCCCACATATCACAGGTCTCTATTGACTCACTCCCAGTGAGTCTCTGAGATTTAAGTCAGGGATTCTTTCTGGCCTTAGTTGGAGATGCCAGGGAATAGATCTAGGACTTTTTGTATGCACACCATTCACTCTGAGCAACAGTCCAATTTAATTGAATGGGAAATGACGTAAAAGCTTATGGTGGGTTAAAAGAGTCGTTGCGCATACTGGTTTTAAAATGTCTTTATTTGCTTTCTTCTAATCCCATACCTACTACATCCAAAAGAGAAGCTTTAAAAGATTATGGCATTCAAAATAATTTAGCAGTAATAAAATCTAGCAGGTTTTCACAGTGGCTAAATTTGTTCCAAGTAATACTTTTGGAAAAGTAACCTACTAATATTGTGGTGGTGTGCATAGGGAAGAGAGTTTACAGCTCTTAGATTTAATAGAGATGTTTCTACATTGGCTGGCAGAATCTGAAAGGTATCATTCCTAAAGTAACTTTTCCAAGCTCTGTCTATCAGGAATGTTATGTGCTTCCCATATCTTCCAGGAATCATTAAGAATTCTATTTCATGGACTGGAGATATGCAATCTTTAAAGCTCATAAACTCATCAAATATACACTGGTGATTATAGTCTTCGTATTTTCCTCTTTTCAGATTTTATTTCATCTAGAGAAGAATACAACTCTTTATTTCAGCATAGATAACCTATACCTCTGTTTTTGTTTTTGCCCACTAATTGGGTACATTTGTTGTTTAGAAAGTGTTCACTCCTTCTAGGATTTAAAAGGGAAAAAGAAAGAAAGAAAGAAAGAAAGAAAGAAAGAAAGAAAGAAAGAAAGAAAAAAGAGGGGTTCAGGATGAGTTCAATTCAATTGAAATGAGAAAGTTATGCCCATGTTATAATATACTACACATGTATAGCTGCGAAGTGGGGAGGACATTGCCCCCTGGTAGGAATTCCAGTCCCCCACTTAAATTTTCCTTCACTCCCCAAAATTTCTAGCATTGTGGTAACCTAAAATGTCAGCTGAGCATTTAGAAATAAAGTTTAGGTATTAAAGGCATCAGATCCCATCTGATCTTGGAAGCTAAGCAGGGTCAGCCCTGGCTAGTACTTGAATGGGAGACTGACAATGAATACCAAGTGCTGTAGACTATAATTTGGAAAGAACTGGCAAAACCACCTCTGAGTATTCCTTGCCTAAGAAAAACCTATGAAATTCACAAGATCACCATAAGCCAACAGGCAACTTGAAGGCACACACACACACGTATTCAAAGAAAAGGGACAGGCATTGCTACCAAGGGAATGGGAATACAGCAAATAGAAGAGTCTTGGGTCATTTCCACACTAGATTGTAATAGTGCTATGATTCCATTTTCAACATCCTATGGAATTTCCTGTCCCTGCTTTCAATTGCTAGAACTGAGATTTCTTGCTCAGACTGTATCTTATACTTTTCATGATTCAAAATTGAATCTTCTAGAACCTGATAGACTTCTACTTCCAGAAAGACTTGCATTGTTCAGGCTGAGAGAATTTGAAGTGTTGATAACATTAAACATGAATTTATATTGCAATTACTTAGGAAGATGAATTGTGGAGAAAAATTTGGCACATGGATTGGAGAAATATACGAAAATACAAACGATCAAATCATAATGGTAAGAAAACGAAACCAGTCAGAATAAAAAAAGGTACGAGACAAGGCTGCCCTCTTTCACCACTGTTATTTATAACAGTATTGGAAGCACTGCTTAGACTCATCAGAGCTGATAGAGATATCAGAGGGACTAAAGTAAAGAGTCAAGAATACAAATTGAGGGCATATGCTGAAGATCTTGTGATTTTTCTTGAAGATCCAAAGTCAAGTGTAGAAAAATTGCTGGAAACAACTAAAAAATTTGGAGAGACAGCAGAATTTAAAATTAATAAGGGTAAAACAAAAATCATAACAAAGAATATGACTAAAAGAGAAATGGAAGAGATAATATGATTGATGGGATTTGAGACAGAAAAAAAGATAAAATATTTAGGGATTACAATAGCAAAACAAAACAATGAATTGTATGAAAATAATTACAAAAAATTATGGACTGAAATAAAGAAAGAAATTCAGAAATGGTCCAAATTGAGGTTATCTTTATTGGGAAGGACAGCAGCAATTAAAATGAATATCCTTCCAAAAATTAATTATCTTTTTCAAAACCTTCCAATAATAATCAACAAAGGATGTTTCTGTGATTGGAAGAAAGATTGATTGAGATTCATTTGGGGAGGGAAGAAGCCAAGAATAAAGAGGCAGATGTTAATAGAGAGAAAAGAAAGAGGAGGATTTGGTGTACCAGATCTTGAAATATAGTACAAAGCAAATGCCCTGACCTGGTTGAAAGAATGGATAATTCTTGAAAATGAAAGAATATTGGAATTGGAAGGATCGGAATTGAAATTTGGCTGGCATGGATATCTTTGGTACAATAAAACCAAAGTGGATAAAGAATTCCTCAACCATTATCTTAGAAGGGCATTATTTGAAATTTGGAAGACATTTACAAGGAAGATGTATATTAGGATCCCGTTATGGCTATCTCCCCATGAAGCCTTATTTGAAAGATGGCGAGATGAGAAAGAAAAATGAATCAGATATGAAGATATTTTAGTAGAAGAGAAGATAAGTCTAAGAATAAAAACAGGAGAGGAACTGGAGAGGGAAGGTTTCACATGTAAATGGTTCTTATATAATCAACTGAAAGGAAGATTTAAAATGGATAACAAATTGGAAGGATTTGAAGGTATAGGGGAAAGGAATGAATCTGAGAATGTCATTCTTGAAAAAAAAGACCATTTGATGGCTCAATTATACAAAATATTATTAAACAGAGAATTAGAGACAGAAATAATTAAAGATGCAATGATACAATGGGCAAGAAATACAGGACATGAAATTAGCTTGGAACATTGGGAGAAAAGCTAGAAGAACACACAAAAATTTACATTAGCCCAAAAGCTGAAAGAAAATTACTTTAAGATGCTCTATAGATGGTACTTAGACCCAGTAAAATTAAGGAAAATGTACAAGATTTCCAGCAAATGTTGGAAATGTAAGGCAGAAGAAGGAACATTTTTTCATATGTGGTGGTCATGCCCTGAAGCTAAAAGTTATTAGAAAACGATTCAAAAGAAAATATTGGAAATATTACAAATTAGTATTCCTTTGCACCCTGAAATATTTCTTTTAAATATGTTACATCAAATAGAAAAAGAGCATATTAGATATTGGAGAATAATACTGTATATGGTATCAAATGCAAAGATTACTTATGCAAAATACTGAAAGTGTGAACATACCCCAGATATCAAGGAATGGGATGTTAAACTATCAGAAATGATAATGATGGATGATTTGACAATGGCACTTAAGGGGGAAACAAGAGGGAAAAATAGGGAAGAACTGAAACCAATTAAAGAATACATATAAAGAAAATGGGTGATTCAGAAAGAAACATGAAAAGAACGGAAATAAGCAAAGATATGGGAAAAGGGAAATGAAAAATTTATTTTCAAAATTATAAGGCAAGTCACATAAAAAGGGAAATGATCAGAAAAAGCTTGGAAAAATAAGTGAGTAATAAAACTAGAAGAAAGAAAGAAGGAAGTTGAAACTATATTTGTATATACTTTTTATATAAAAGGATGCTCATAAAACTCAGAACAAAGTAGAAAAAGAATTCATGTGTAAGACATAAGTAAGACAAAGTAGAATATATAAGACATGTAATTGAAATTTATTTAGATACATAAAAGATATAGAGGTATCTATATATGTAGATTAAGATAGAAGATCAATAGAAGAAGAAGAAAAAGAAATAGAATAGGATATTGGATAGGCATATAAATTTGATTGTATATATTTCTTTGTTTTCTGTTTCTTATATATTTATAAAAAGAAAGAATAATTATTTGTAAATACTGATTGTTATAACTTTAATAATAATTAAAAAAAAATTTTAAAAAGAGAATTCCAAGTAGTTCAGTCCTCTTCACAGTTGCCTGGAAAGTTTGGGAGGACAAATTTGGGGAAAGTTACTTGGGCAGTAATGACTCTCCTTTATGGTCCTATAAACCAAACAGTTGTGAAGAAATGGTCTGGATTTATAGATCAACCAGCAATTGTTATTGATCTGTCCCCCACAGATTTTTTTTCGATCTCCGCTACAAAACTCCTCTTCCTTTTAACTGGTTCAACAAATTCCTCAACTATCAAGTACAATCTGCAGCTAACTTTCCTTTTTCTGGACGTAAAGCTTCTGGTGTTATTTTATTAGTGTTCAACTAAGAAGCTATGTCAGACAGACAAGAGAAAAGAACATCCCGATTGCTTGGGACCTTTTGATTCCCGTTAGGAATGAAGAAGCAATTCTTCCCCACTGAATCTTTATAGCTCACCCAGTTTTAACCTCTCAGATCGGAACACAGTTGTGGACCACGATCTGTATTTTGGGAACACTGTATTTTAAATGGCATGTTTAATGGTTTTCAACTATCTGTTTTTAATGATATTGCTCAATTTTTTTAAAAAACTTTTGTAGGGTCCATTTTGGCCAACTTCTATTTTAAATTATGTACGTGACCTTGGATTCCCCTGGTGGCAGAGAAGTGAGAATTATAGATAGATAGGTAGATAGATAGATAGATAGATAGATAGATAGATAGATAGATAGATGTACAAGTTGAAGCTCAAATACTGTGCACAGGAATGCTGGAGAAAAAGGAACACAGAAATATAGTAGGAGGAAGTTGCTTGCAAAAAGTGGGCACAACGTGAAAAAGTGCGTACAAACACCCACTGAAATTCACTGAATACATACATTGATTTCATTGTACATTGCCCAGAGATAGTTAGAGTTAGGATGGCATACAGATATTTTAATGAATAAAGAAATGTTGGCAAAGATGGGCATGAAAATGCAGAGACTGGAAAATCAGTGAAAAAGTGCTACTCATATTAAAAAGCCTTAAAACAAACAATCAAACCCATCTTTGTTAGTTATATTTATGCTGAAGAGAGGATACCTGTTTCAATTACAATAATGATGTTATTGTTATTGTGTGCCTTCAAGTGATTTCTGACTTATGGCGATCCTAAGGCAAACCTATCATAGGATTTTCTGGGGCTGAGAGTGTTTGACGTGCCCAAGGTATCCCAGTGGGTGTCCGTGGCCAAGTGAGGCATTGAACTCTGCTCTCCAGGGCCATAGCCCAATGCTCAACCACTACACCATGTTGGCTGTGACGACAATTATACTCAGGCATTTAAATCTATATTATATCACTGCATTAGGGACTGTAGGGATTTTTTAAACAAAATCTATTTCTCACCAACCTATCCAATGAAAGAAAACAAATAGGGTTCAAAAGAAAAGCACACAGAAACAAAGGAAGTATGTAAGAAACAAAATCCTCTATCTTTTAGTATAGACCAGAAGCCAGACCTACCTCAATTCCATCAAAAGTATTCCACAATAAAAACCAGCATCAAACATATGTTATTGATAAATATTATTTTCAGGTGGGCAACCAAGAAGAACAATTGTGGGTGGGATAAGTGGCCAGCACAGGAGAAGAAAGCCAAGACACACGTAACCTACTATGAGACCAAAAGGTCACAACTATATTATTAATGGGTTATTATATATCTTTTTGTATTAAATTACTGCAGTTGTCAGTCTTCAATGCAGAAAACCAAAACCTACAACATAAGAAATTAATTACACCTGGAATGTATCATGGCATATGTTATAGAACTTTATGTACAGTATGTACATATGTAGCAGAGGCACTAAGAAACCCTGCTAATGAATTGCAAAAATTTGTGATGGAATATTGGCATGTGTGTCTGGTGTCAGCACTTCCTAGCTGATGTTCTGATGCACAACAGGTCTGATGCACAATGGGATCAAAGCACAACAAGATCATTACACATTGGTCCCAATGCACATCAGTCTAGTCAGTCCCAGCGTGCATAGATGTCATGTACAGGGTAACTCCATTTTAGCATAGAAATTTGCAAAAGCTTTATCCAGGAACTTCAGAGTAACAGTAGCACATTCTAGAATTGTCAAAACTAAAAGCCCTTATTGGATTTAATTTTATAAGCAGTAACATTACAAATTTGCATATGCAAGGTCCCTATTTGACAGCTAATTAAAACAATTCCTTTCTGAGGCTCAGTTCCCACCCACCAACAGCCTGACCTTATATCTGCCTTTGTTCTCCCACTTATCAATGTTCATTAGAATAACATTCCTTTGTTCCCAAAATACTGTTTTCTCATCCATTTTCCATCATCCCCTTCCAATCCCTTTGTTCAACAATTACATGGCATCAAACAGCAAAGCACAACATGGCAAATAAGATGGTATTATTTTGCATAGCGAATTGATGGCAATTCAGGCTATCAAACATCAAAGCGCTCCTGGTCATTAGAATGGCATAAGGATGCATGGCAAGGAACCAAAATTGACCTGATAATAGCTTACTTTGCTGGTTCCCCCACATAGTAAAGTAACAACAGCCCTTGACTGGATATGGGCATTACAGAATTGTCCTGTTCTAATTCCTGTGGACATTAGTTCACTTATGAAGTTGCAAGTCCCTGACAGGAGTCCAGACTACATTTTTAATATATACATCTAGACTAATTAGTAAAACCTGGAAATACTTAGACAACGTAAATATGGAATGATGGTTGAATGAAACGTGTGGGATTGCTTTGATGGAAAACTTAACATGTATGACTAGAGCAGTAGAAAACATAGACAAAAGCAATGAATTTTGGTTTGCCCTTATGCAATATATACAAACATAAAGAAAAAAGAGAGCCACCAAAGGTGTCCACCTCATTTTGGACTTGGCAGTCTTTCTGAAAGTTGGGTTGAACATGACTGATGCCTTTTGTTCATGCAACACAGGCAACAGTTCTAAATCATTCTCTTGTCTATCTACAGAATGTACCAGAAAAAAAAAAATGAAAATGCCCTCCAATATATATGAGTTACTCTTCAAGGGAGAAAGGAGTGCTGAGAGGAGAAAGGAAAACTGTTCTCCAGTGCCTTGGGCTCTGTGTTTTCTATAGTGGAGAAGCTATTTGAGCTGATGGAACACTCTGCAGGATTAGTTGATGAATTCATTTGGATTTTTAATCATTTTACTAAATAGTGATATCCTTTAGGATTTTTTTTTTAAGAACAGGTTATAATTATTGGAGGAAAAAGGTTTTCTGAGAATTTACTGTTTTGTTTCTGAGTTCCTAAGCAATTCTAAACAAGCCATTCTGTCTTCTTGCAAGAACTGTGTGAAAAGTTAACAAGATAACTGAGAACATGCATTTGTTCACAGAAAGAATGATGCCTAGGTTAGAATGTTAGGATGATCTATTCTCTGTTCCCTTGTCTCACAATTTATGCTAAGCAACTCTTGTGCACATTTTCTCTCTCTTTGGCAGCTCTCTAAAAATCCTGATGTTTCAATAAAGATTTGCATATCTTCCTTGGACCACTACCTAAAGCCAAGCTGACAGCACAAACTGACAAGATGTTCCTTCTTGGAGCCAAGAATAATTGTGTGTGTGTGTGAGAGAGAGAGGGGGGAGAGGGAGAGAGAGGGAGAGAGAGAGTCCTTCCCAACCTGATTCAGGGCCCAATTTCAGCTCCATGATTCTACCTGTGATAGATGATGATGCTGTGATTGAGGAGCAACTGATTGTGCAGGGGGCCAAGCCAGTGAGTGAGCAAGTCAATTTCCAAACATCCCCTGCAGTGGAAGGTCAAACAGAGACTGAATTGCCCCAGCCAGCTCATGACGGAGAGGGAACCAGCAGTGATGCAGAGGAGTTGCAGCCAGCTGTGCCCATCAGCCCTCAATCATGAAGAAGGCTGAAATGGGTTGCAGAGAGGGAGACTGCTTGGACTAGGGTGAGGAAACATTAATGTGCAGCACCTGCTCACAGGGGCTATTTAAGTCTGCCAGCGTGGCTGCTCCTTGCTTGTAGCAAACTATTAGCAAGCTCTCACAACCTTTGTGTCTCTTGATCCTTGAAACCCTCCAGATGGATCTCTGCCTCCTGAACCTTTGGACTGGACCTTGACCTGGCTCAGCTTGTGTTTTCCTATATTCGGATTCCCCAAGTGTTCCTGACCTCTCTCCTCCCTTGCTGGTTGCAGCCTAGCAGGGAGAAATTCCCGACACTACCTAGGAAACAAGGATGTACTGGTATTTCAGTCACACTCAACAATAATGATGGTCTGACATGTAATACAGATCCAATGATGAAATAAACTGATGTACAGAGAGCCCTAGCCCACCTGCTGGAGGTCAACCTGGAGTGACAGCTGTGGAATCCATGCAAGTACATGGCCACTGTGTGATTCCTTGCCACCTTGAAATGAAAAATGCCCAGTAATCCCTGATCTGACCCTAATGCTAACTGCCTCATCTCCAAGGTCCCATAAGGTCACCTCTAACTGGGAAGGAGAAAGACACAGGCTGTGTTCTCTAAAACTGGATTGGCCCCATGCCATACTGTAAACTGGCTTTTGCAGTAACTCTGGGGTTGGTGCTTCTCTTATTCTCAGAAATATTTAGGTGAAAGCATTCAAAGTGATGTTGACACTCCCTAGTATCTCTTGTTTCTGGGTGTGTGTTGGATTGGCACCACTCTTTTCAGTTTCTCTTTCTGTCCCCTTCTCCTTCCAGTGACCTCCATGGTTTTCTTCCATTTCTCAGGAGATGCTTTCTTGAAATTCAAAAGAGAAATAAATAAATCCTGAGACAATACTGAGAAGCACTTCACATTTTCCAAACACCTGATAGATTTTTCATTGTTCATATGGAAACCAAGAACAATATAACAAAGAGCAAGACTGACCTTAAAATGTTGCTCCTCGTTGGTTGAGGAGCTTAAATCCACATAACTAACTGTGTGCACTGGAAGTGATGGCTGGTGGCTTCCAGATGAGTGGTGCAATCATTTTGATTTGGATCATAACCCAGATAGCAAATGAGCTATCCAAGGTGCTGAATCATAGAATCACAGAGTTGGAAGAGAGCACAGGGGCCATCCAGTCCAATCCCCTGTCATGCAGGAACCCACATCAAAGCACTCCCAACAAATGGCCATCCGTGTCATGTCCCGAACAGATCTGGCAATTAATCACAAACAGCATCACAGTTTTTACTCATACAACAAGAGTCAGAGAATGTCCTAAACAGAGCTTAATCGGGAAGGAAACAAATCCAAAGGGCAAGTCCAATTCGTAGTCAAAACAGGCAGAGTTTCCAGGTAATCCAGATGCAAGAGAACAGTGTAAGTTTTCACAACTGAAGAGACCAGTTGCTGACCCTGGAAGGAAGGGCCAGATGAAAACCTTTTATCTATTGATGCTGTCACCACAGGTGTTCCTTCATTAGGGCTCATTTACTACTTAAACGAGCCAAGTGGTGCAACCTCTCCCTCTGCCAGAGTCTCTCTTGCAGGGTAAGTGTTTCTGTTATCTGATCCTCTATTTGTTCCCCTTGCTCAGGCCCCTGTTGTTGTCTATTATCTTATTCTTCTGGACTAAAACCACTCTTCCTCCAGCAGGCATTGTGGATTGAATGGTGGCAACAGCTGAACTTCACACATAGCTCTTTCCCCTTCCAGGTATAAAGCTTACTGCTGTTCCATGCCTATGCCAGTTATTTTGGTTGTGTGCCTTCAAGTCATTTCCAACTTATGGTGACCCTAAGGTGAACCTATCATGGGGTTTTCTGGGGCTTTCAAGGTCACTCACTGGGTTTCCATGGCTGAACAGGGAAGTGAAACCTAGTTTCCAGGATCATAGCCCAGTGTTTAAACCACTGCACCACACTGGTTTTCTGCCTAGAGTATCACTTTATCTAAACCATGAAGGAATGGTGGTAGCCCTTCCACTCTTTGCCTGATGTTTGGAAGAACAGCGGCAGTAGAAGCAGCAGCAGAAACTCCTAGAACAGGATAGACAGACCAGTTAATTTTGCCCACTTAATTCCACTTGTTTCTAGAAATCATAAACCCTCATAATTATCTGGTAATGTACTGTAATAAAAATTCCTATATCTATATGCCTTTCTTAAATCCCCAGTGTTAAAACTAATAATTAGGTACCTATTCACTTGCATGCATGACTTCTGAAGTGGGTCTACAGTGTTTGTAATTCCCACCTGGATGGAGTGGGCTATACTTAGAACAACTAATAATGCACTGAAATCCTCTCTAAACCTTCTACCCCGAAATGCTATCATAATTTAATAATTATAATAATAAAAAGTTAGACAATCATTAAAGAGCTGAGATAATAATGTTTATTTTAAATGCCCCAGTTGGGAATATCTACTTGCAATTGTAATGTCTTTTTTCTTTTTCAGTATAACATTCTTTATTTGGGGCCAAAAGCACTGCTGAAATGTTGAAAATGAGTCGTGTTGCTTACAAAAGGCCACCTGATTTTAAGAATCCTTTTGTATTTTGACGAGATCACAAGTGAATCCCCTTCCTCTTTTGTCCCCATCTCCCTGGCTACATTTTTTCCCTACTTATGGTATTTATGACCCAGCCATTTCTGCACTAGACAGTTATAGTGCTATTATTCCATTTTCAACATCCTATGGAATCCTGGGGTTTGCAGTTTAGGGAGGGGCCTCAAAGGGGATTGGGCTCACCATGTACAGAGGGGGGCAGTGGGCAGAAAGAGCCACAGGGGAGGGGGGAGAAGAAAAAGGCACAGAGAGGGTCTCAGCTGGGACCAAAAATTTAAACAAAGTTAATGTAATAAACAGTGTTTGATAATATTCGTTTGATGATTGAAAAGAATAACTTCCTGTTTTCAAAATTCATTTTTCAATACATTGTACAATAGTTGTACACTTGAATACCTCCTTACCATTCTTTTTCATAGACTACTAGTTTCAGAGTTAGTTACTACTAAAACCAGTAATAATCAAATGCAGAAGCAATTATTTGATATGATAAAAGAGTAGATACATTTATATAGTCTTACAGATACAACCAGCCCTTTGAGAGCAACCGTAATGCTGATGCAGCCCAAGATGAAACTGAGTTTGACACCCCTGTTCTAGCTCGTTCAATTTATGCTATGCAAGAAAGAGTTGTGAAGTTGGGTGGAAACATATGGATTGTTTCTGTCCAATTATAGCTGACAAGAACCTCAGGTCATTTTCAGAAGCCTTTACTTTAGGTTCCCCCATTAGAGGAGGTTAGCAGGAAACCACTAAGGAGGGTTCTGTAGTTATAGAATGTCCTCCCCAACAAATGCTCACTGGGTGCCAACTTTGTTCTCTTTTCTGTTCTGAGTTACCTTTTTATTTTCTTGCACTTTTAAATCTCAGGCTATTTCCACACTACACTGTAATAGTGCTATTATTCCACTTTCAACATCCTATGAAATCCTGGGGGGTGCAATTTAGGGAGGGGCCTTTAGAATTCTCAGCCAGAGAGCTCTTTGGCCTCAGTAAAATACAAACCCCAGAATTCCACAGGATGTTGAAAGTGGAATAATAGCACCATAGCAGTGTAGGGCAGAAATGGCCTATGTGTTTCCTACATCTGACACACTACTGTTGCTTTGCCTTGGTTGCTTTTATTTTGGCTTGCTTTTTATGGTGTTTAAACAGTTTCAGATGATATGTCTAGATTTTAATTTTTTTTTTAATTTGAGAACCACTTTTTTTTTTTTTTTTTTTGGCCTCATGATACAGAAATGTAATGAATTTTATAAAATAGACTTGGAAACGGTTTCTTTTTTATCAGTGCTGACAACATCTGATTCAAACTGAGCCCAATTTTTGTGGGCAAACACTATGGGAAAACAGATCCACAGATACCAGTTCAGTGATTAAGTGCCTTAAAAGGGGATAGAGGAATCATCCAAGGCAAGGAGTGTGAAAATCTCTCTGTTTCAATTTTGCTTAATTTTTTCACTTGTCAATTACATTTTATTTCCATCTTTAAAACCAAAGAGTCTTTAGGCATTTCCACACTACACTCTTATAGCACGATTGTTCCACTTTCAACATCCTATGGAATCCTGGGGTTTGCAGTTTCAGGAGGTACTGGCTGGCCCCTCCTGAAACTGTAAACCCCCGGATTCCATAGGATGTTGAAAGTGGAATAATTGCGCTGTAAGAGTGTAGTGCGGATTAGAATCATAGAACTGAAAAAGACCACAAGTGCCATTGAGTCCAACCTCCTGCCATACAGCCATACCCATTTGTAGCACTCCTGAAAAATGACTATCCCACCTCTGTTTAATGATTTCCAAAGAAGGAGACTCCACCATCCTCTGAAGCTGCATGTTCCACCATCAAACAGCTTTTATAGCAAAAAAAGCTCTTCCCAATGTTTAGGTGAAATATTGTTGCTTTTTATTTGAATCCATTGATTCATGTTCTAGCCTCTGGAACAGCAGAAAACAAACTTATTCCATCTTCTACATGACATCCTTGTTTTGCACCGGGTTGTGAGACTTTCTATTTTCCTCCCTCACTGAAAATTTTCTTGTTTGTATGCACTTTTTTTCTAATTGCATATTTATTCGCACAACCTATCCCATTAACTAAAGTGTGTTTCTGTGTCCTTTTAATAGCAATGTGCATTTTAACTGTTCATAGTTTGAAATGTGCATGTAAAATATGCATTTTATTTCTTGGAGATGCCCTGTAAGCCTTTCATATGTTGGTACTCAGAGTGAGGTGCACGTTCTCTTGCAGCAAGTGTGAGGAAGATGGAGGGGGGAGGCTACTTTCATCAAGACTGCCATGTTCAAATAAATTGCTTTCTACCTCTGTCCAAAATCAGCAAAAAACATATATGAAGGTTCTTTATTACTTCTCACTGATTAATTGGGCAAAATATTGCCTGCACAGTTTTTTCTTATATTAATATTTCAAATGAAAATTTCAGATGGCAAACCTACAATATTCCTCAACTCTCCATGCTTTACGTGGATACAGTCTGGAGGAAGAGGCATGATCCAAAGTATACTGTGAAAGAGCACCCCTGAATGTTTGCCTTATGTTCACCTTGGCAACTTTTTTGATTTTACTTTTTAAAAGAGGATTTCATTCATCCAACCAATCAGGGACCACATCCTCACTTCAATGACATCATAAAGCCAAAAAGGTCTATTTCTGTTATGATATCAGCAAATCAGAAATAATCTGAGGGCAATACTTCCTGAAAGGGAGAACATTCAATTCTATTTTACAGGTCCTCAAGTTATTATGAAATATGAGGATGCAATCACAGGATAAATTTCCCCCTTAACTGCTCCCCATTTCACTTTAACCTGTACATGTTACCAACCCTTTGAATAGTGTTGAAGAACCTTCTCTTTATATTTCCTTTGTAAGTATGTTTGGACCTATATCCATATAGGATCATTAGTTTCTCTTGGAGCCTTTCACACTATATACCTGTAGTGCTGTGATTCCATTTTAACTGTCGTGGTTGCATCCCTACATCCTGGAGTTTCTAGTTTAGTGAGGCACTATGGATGAGAATTCTAGGTACGCCTCCCTTAACTACAGTTTCTTGGATTCCATAGGATGGAATTGTGACAGTTAAGGTGAAATCATAGTGCTATAATTATGTAGTGTGAAACAGCCACAGACTTGACTCACTAACTGAACATGGAAAGGTTGGAGGATTTATGGAAAGGAATGATCATTTGGAGCACTCAATCTGAGTGGAACTGACTTGCATTTGATAAAAGCCCAGTGAGAGTGTGTAGTTCTGCCAATTAGAGAGAGCCCATAGTGGAAGTAATTTAATTCTCTGTAAATCTGACTTTGAGCAATGATGTCTAGTCTTGGCAAAGGCTGGACATTAGATAAAGGTCTCTGAGCTTGACAAGGAAGACATAGAAACATGAGGTTGTTTTACTTTGTGGGCAAAATTCTTTAAGAATGATGACTGTGACTGACCATATTTCCATCATGTGAACTCCAGAGACCCAGTGCTTGGGTTATACTTGTGTAAAGCCAGGAACTCCAACAGAAATGGACAAAAAAAGTTCATTGCTGATTGGTATGTGTTTTGTACAAATGCAGACATCTGTTCCATCCAAGTTCTATATCAATTTGTATTTTTTCCCCACAAAAATATGAACAAAGTAGTGTTAGCAAGAATAATCTGCTGGCTGATTTGAAACCATGTTTGTTTGTTTGTTTTTAATTCAGCCATCTCTCTAAACTGTAGCTTCACTTAGCAGTAATGGCCCTCTGAACCTAAACTTCCATCTAGGGAAAAATTTGTATTTAATTTGTCCCCAATGCAAATATGTCCATTGCAAACTCTCCATACTTTACTTGCACATACTTTTCTCTAATGCAGGGGATGGACAAATGCTCCAGGGGTGGAGCTATTTTGCACCTCCTCAAAACCTCAGGAGGGCTTTACCATGCCACCACAGGAAAACCAGAAGTGATGTGATTCATGTCTCATTTCATTTGGGGGCAATTTTCTTATTCCCCCCTGTTCTATTTTGAGTTTTTTCAGGGAAGGCTTGGGGTGGTTTTTAATTTTTTAAATGTACTGAGCTAAGATGTTCTGCAGCACTGGCAAGTTGGGCATCTGAAAGATGATACATCCAGCTCCTTCCTGACAGTTAGCCATGATATAACAAGCAGAAATGAGGATCCTTACAAGGTCCTGTCACAACTCCCCGGTTGTTTTTAAACAGGGTGTTTTGGTGTGTCAAGATAGGGGTAAGACATCCTTCCTTGTGACAGTAAACAATGTGAGTATTCTGGACAACTCTGTTCTCCTGGAAGTATTGGTACTGAGTATCATCACTCCTTACTGGTATTGAGTTTCAGTATTGAGTGATGATGATGATGAGGCTTAGATTTTCCTTGTGGCCCCTTCCAACTCTAAGGTTTCATGATTCTATAGAGGTCTTCAAACAGAGGTTAGATGGGCAACTTTCAGGAGTATTTTTGTTGTGCATTCTTGCATGGCATGGGGATGGACCAGAGGGCCCCTGTGGTCCTCTCCAGCTCTGATTTTATGACTCTATGGCCCTTTCCACACCCCACTTTGTCCCAGTGGCATCTGGTGACAATGGAGGCAGTGGCTCCCCTCCACACTGGCTGCCTCCAGGATCCAGGAAGTGTGATGGCCGCACTTCTTCCTGCCACAGCACAGCCAGGTACTGTCCCAGGCTGCACTGGGGCAGGAATTGCAGCTATTGCACTTCCAGGGCCTCCACAGACAAAGTAAGTGCACCGTAGGAGGGCTATGCAATTGCCAGTCATTTACAAGGAAAACCTGTCAATGATTTGTGACACAATCACACCACCTGGGGATGGGAGAAGGAGGGAAACCGGGACAATGTCATGCATAAGGTTGGATTTGTTGAGCAGAAAGGGCCTTTGATTCTGTGCAGGATTCTCAGGCTCTGTTAGGCTATAATCCACTGAAGCATTATCACCTATCTTCACAAAATTTCTGTTAGCCTTTGGTTCGGTCCATGTTGTAGGTCAAACTGGAATTCATTCCACGATAGGTTTTCTATAGGCTTCAGAAGAAAAAGAGCCTTTTCGGTGACGAACCAAGTTCTTCTCATTCCTTCTTCTTCCAATTCCTATATGTGTCCTAAAAGTCATTTTCTTGTTTTCTTTATGTTTCTCTTTATTCTGCCACAAATACTTTCCTCTGGGATATTTCTAATATCCTCCGTTTTGCCTCGGTGCCTTCCACTCCAGTGAACACTTGTGTATCTTTCTTCTGCTGTCACTTTATGCATCTTGGATGCTGGGCTCTTTGCTTCCAATTGTTCAGATTATTTAGATGTATTATTCAGTCTAAGGTTTCCCAAGCGGTAGCACCCTCTCTTTTTAATTCTCTCTTCCCTCTAGTCTTTTATTGCTTTGGCCAAGTGATTTTGGACTAACTGCCGAGTGGCATATTGAGGTCTGTTTTATCCTCAGCTGGGTTTCTTGGTTGAGGTAGCAGTGCTTCTCAGCCTTGTACCAAGTGAAGAGGTTGGTTTCAATTATTTATTGTATGTCATCCTTGATTAAATACTTTGGCTCAGGCTCAAAATGCTGAGTGCACAGACAAATGACAACCTGCTAGGCTCCAGACCCTCGATAAATTATTGTGTTTTAAGGACTACTTGCTTTAGACAAAAAGAGATGTCTTCCAGTCTCTGTCATGGCTGAAGGCCTAACTAGCTCATGACTTGCCTGCCACATCCACCGTGCTGTCTTGCCAAGCCAGGATGTTTTCTCTACCCAAGCATAGTCCTTCCAAAGTAAATTCTAAGGCCCTTTCCGCAGCTTACCTTCTTGTGGTGGCGATCCTGGTAACAGCTCTGCCGGGAAGGGAGCATAACAGCAGTGCTCCCCTCCGCACAGAACCAGCTGCCTGTGGAAGGGAGCATAATGGACACGCTGCTTCCTTCTGCAGCACATCCATGTACTTTCCCAGGCTGCGCTAGGGCAGGAAACGCCACCATCATGCTTCCTGCCCTTCCACAGGACAGATAAGTATGGGATAGTGGTGTGATTGCAGGTCATTGACAGGGAAAACCCATCAATGATTTAACCCACGATTGTGCTGTCTGGGGATGGGAGAGAAGTGGAACTGTGACAACATCATGAAGAAGCATTGTCACACTCCTGTCCTTCTACCATTCCCATAGCAGGATGGGAAGGTGCTGCAGAAAGGGCCTAAGTCTTTTAACTTCGAATTACCATTTTTATGTATTTATTTAATTAATATTTAAAGGATATTTTTAAATTGGAAACTTTCACATGGGCATAAATGTTACAAAAACTAACAATGATGTGGTTCATTGTTGTGTGCCTTCAAGTCATTTTCAACTTATGGCAAGCCTAAGATGAACCTATCACAGGATTTTCTTGGCAAAATTTGTTCAGTAGGGGTTCGTTTTTGCCATTCTCTGAGGCTGAGAGACTGTGACTTGCCCAATGTCACTCAGAGGGCTTCCATGGCCAAGCAAGGATTCAAATCCTATTTTTCAGAGTTGTAGTCTGATGCTCAAACCACTACATCATGCTGGTGCATTAGCACAATAGTACTCTATAAAACAGTCATTAAGATGATACCAGCAGCTCTAGAGTTAAGAAAAGGCCAGGAAAAAAATGTTGAGCTTTCAGGGCTTTCTTAAAGACCTACAAAGAAGACTGATGAATCTCTAGTGGAAGTTGATTGCCAAGGGGTGGTGCCACTATTGAACCACATTTGGCAGCAGGCAGGAGAGAGGGGTCTCCGTTAATGACCTCAGAGTGCAAGCAGACTGGTATGGGTGAAGGTGGTTCTCCAGGTAACACATTTATGGTTTTTAAGGACTAAGCCTAAAGCATTTAGGGCTTTTAAAGACTGTGGCTAGCTTTTAAAATTGGGGTTAGAAATACAATGGCAATCAGTGCAGCTGGCACAGTATTGTATTCTGCAAGATACTCAAAAGTTAGTAGTTTTATTGGTGAAAAATAATACTATTCAAGGATGCTTAGATGTCACTGGGCTGAAGAGAAAGGGGTCATCCAAAAAACTATGAAAGATTTTATAAGAGTGGACAGAGCTTAAAAAACTTGTTCTGGTCTCTAGTGACCAAAATTTTTAATTTTAAAATCCACTCCGTAGTCCTTTTCCTTTCAGTGCCGGTACATCAATGTGTCCTCAATTGTTACCTCTGTTTTAGCATCTGTTCACAAGACAGAACAATTTCAGCCTCAATGTAAAATCGAAGGCTTTCACAGCCAGAATCCATAGGTTGTTGTGGGTTTTCTGGGCTTTGAGGCAATGTTCTATTAGTACTTTCTCCTGACATTTCACCTGCATCTGTGGCTGGCATCTTCAGAGGATCCTCTGAAGATGCCAGCCACAGATGCAGGCGAAATGAAAGAAGAAAGTACTAATAGAACACAACCTCAAAGCCCAGAAAACCCACAACAACCTATAATTCCAGCCTCCGTTGTCATGCTTTTATTTGCCCAGTAAATGGTCTGAGTGCCTAATGCAGAAATTTCTGAGGTTACATTCTAAATAGTTATATACAGGACAGAGGCATTGTACTGGTATAATGATAATTTCATTTAAAATTATCCTGCACATTGTTATAGAGTACATTTATGTGTTGTCTTTTTGTGATTTTACATAGTCTCCAAAGAAGGTTTGAAGAGTATATGTTGGTAGAAACAGGGCAGGCTTTTTTTTTTTAGCCAATAAAACAATCATCTTTTGAACATCTTGAGATGTGTCTCCAGTTTCTTCTGCAGATTTCATTGGTAGTTCCCAGTTTTTGCTTCCACAGTGTTATGGCATCATATGAGCTGTCCTCACCATCATTCTGCACTAACTGAAGCTTCCAAAACATTTGTAAAGGAACATCAGCACAGAGCATGTTACAGTGGCGATCAGATGTCACTGAAGCATGAAAAATCAAGGTGAGATCTGTCACCTCCAGATAGCATACTTTATACCTAGTCCAAAAGTAATCCTACCACTTTTGGGGTAAGGCCATTTCTGCACTAGACTGTTATTATGCTACTATTCCACTTTCAACATCCTATGGAATGCCTCAACATCCCTCAAAGTCCCCTCCCTAAACTGCAAACCCCAGGATTAACAGTCCAGTGCAGAAATGGTGTAGGTATAAAAGCATTCCAAATGCCACTGTATTTGGAAGATGGTAGATCTCACCTTGATTTTTTTATGCTGTAGTGACATATGTTTGCCACTGTGATGTTTTTGTTTGTTTTTAATCCATGCTGCTTTTAAAAATTTGTAAGCCACTTTGAATCCTATTATTGGGGGGAAAGTGAGCTATAAATGAAAACAACAACAACAACCACATCTTGCAAACTATTAAGTATCCAGATCATTATAAATTTACAATCACACAAAGGTAAATTGAGATGTGGTGCAACACACATATTTTCAGGAGGAGAGGAGAGGCATAGCTACATCTCATCAGCAACTGTGTACAGGGAGCCAACAATATGGCCATTGCACAATGGTCCCAATGCATAACATGTTCCAATGCACAACTGGACATGTTATGCAGTGTGACACATGGTGCATTGAATCAGGATACATTGTGCATCAGAACATGTTGTACAATTGGAGCTCACATTGTGGAATGAGACATGTTTGTGTGACGCCCCATAGTGCATCATCTCAATTCATTAACATGGTTGTTTATCATGTCAGCAACATAGCTCCATCATAGTGAGGTTATACATTGTTGCCTCTGATGCAGGATCTTGACTGATGATGGCAGTGGGGTGATGGTGGTGTTGTTGTTGATGATGATGGGTAAGTTTGTAATGAAATGCAAAGCAAACAAATTCCTTCCACATCTCTGCAATCTGTTAACCATGCCTAGAGAATTTACCCCCATAGAAATATAGGAATCCTTCCTTTCTGGCAATTTCCTTATTCATACGAAATAGCTGCAGACCACTACAAATCCTTGGTTTTAAGTGAGATCACAGAAATTCATCTTTTCTTGAAAGGGATAAGCATACAAAGATGTATTCAGTTGTAGTGAGGGCATTTCACTGTGTAATTTTCCATTCAACAACCGCAAATGAATTCTTTTGAACAGGGCCTCTAAGTAAGGTGGAGTTCTGCCTCCAGCCCCTTTTTTTCAAGAGAACATCATAATTGGAGGACACTAATGCCAATGCTCTTCAAAGCAAGTAGCTACCTCCTCCATCTCCTTACTTCTCAAGTTAAGAATGTGGCTGATCACAGCAATAGCTCACTCTTGACCCATGGAAATGGAAAAGGCTCTTTTCCATGCCCTTTTATCTCAACTTGCCAAGGTTGTTCAGACCTTTCATGCTATTAAGATGGAATAAAAATAAAAGATTTCACGAATTTAATAGGAACCATTGGTAGTAGAGGTGCTGTTCCAGTAAGAACTATTTTAAAAAAAACAATTATACATTGACTGGCATCCTGTTAGCAATATACACAAGCATAACTTGTGAAATGCATGCAGATTGGTTATTTTGACATTGTGCCACAACCATATTCAGCTGATGATGGCAGAAGTGGAGTTGTGCATGCAGAACCATTGGACATGTGAATATGCAAATTGGTACATTGTGGAATAAGTATGCACAATAGGCCCATTTATGAATATGTGCTGCACAATGGTGCTATTCTGTATGGGTGTTATATAGTGTGAGTGTAGCATATCTCTACCAGTGGATATTTATGCCACACTGTGATGTTGTAAGAATAGGATTAATATATGCAAGTAACTTCTGCTAATTCTCCAGTACAAAATATTGAATGAGTGAAGCTTTTAAGTTCCACCAAAAATATTTGCAAACTACCATGTGTAATTTCAGCTTAGCTTTGATACCAATGACTATATCAGGAATATAAGCAGTAGAATCACAAATATGTTTGTAAACTGCAATCGTATGATATATATTTTGGTTTATACAAAGAGCTGCATTAGAAACTGTCAAGAACTAATATATGATCACAACAGAAAGGAGACTGTATACTGAACACTAGAGACTAGGGAAAATACCCGTCAATGCGAGAATGGGAAAATAATACTCATGAATATGCTATCTAAGTCAAATTAACTCATTTTAATTAAAATTGCTGGAACATTATTGTAGATTGGAATTCACTCAGTGAATGCGATGCTCATCTGTTATTTTTCTTTAAAAAATAACTTATGTAAATGGAATACAAAGAAGATGAATTATAACATACTAGCAAAGTGCTTAGCTTTAACACAGGCTGAAGTCTCCAAGCAGGGATGTAGCTGCATAGAGACAAAATAAGGCCATTATTCCCTAAATAAGAATTCTTCCCCATCCATAAAAATTTCATTCAATCCCTGAATTTGTAGGATTGGAGTAATCCAAAACTTCTCCTTAGTATTTAAAAAATGCAGTTTAGGCATCCAAAGAAAAGAGGCAGACAAAGTGGCCAAGGGAACGTGAACACTACAAATAAAAGTGTTGTAGATGTGAACAATTTTCAAAGTCTCACTCCCTGTGATGCTAGAAAATTGGAGACTGAAGAAAATTTTATTTGTGGGGAGAATTCCTATTTTGGTGGGCTATGCCATCATCTTGTACCATAGCTACATCTCTGTCTTTAAACAGGTTACAAAGCACATTGTACCCATCCCATCTGAGGGAGATAATGACTGCTCGAACCCCTACATGCCTATTGCCATTGTACATCACTATAAATCCCAAAGAGATGGATCTGCCCACTCTAGGCCTGTGAAGGAGTAATGCTCTATATTTCAGTCCCTTAAACTACTTTCCCTCAGCTTCAACCTGTATCAACTTTCAATGCATGACCTGTTTAGGAAAATCTGCCACCAAGTGACTGAAGATGATTTTGCACATCTCAAACATATAGTCATACCTCAGCAGGGCAGTTCACGTTATCAAATATTTTTATCTCAACCTTTATCCCAAGGGCTGGAAGGTGGAGAGAGGTGTACATAGATGTCAAGTCATGTATTATTACAACAATCCTATGGAAGATGCTATATTAAGAGAATATGAATGGGCCAAAGGCAGTCTTGTTCAATGAGCATTCAAAGCCAGAACTCTTCAGTAGGGATGGAAAGAATATTTGTAATTATTTGTTCTCAGGTCAAAACATGGGTTTCCCATCAGTTAGAAAACCCAATTAGGAGGAATAATAGACAAGTAAGAATTTTGCACACTTTTCTACTGGTATTTAAACTTCCCAAAGTTATAGCAGAATAATTTTTCTATAGAGAAAAACACATGTATTTTACTCTACAGAATAATTCCACTTCAACACTTTGAGACATTTTAACAGAGAGAGAATACTATGGAAGAATATTGAATATCTTCCACGGCATAAACGAAGTTATGGTATTTGTCCTTGTGTGCAAGGGTGAAATAATTGAAAATTTACATCCCTTCTCTCCAGTTCACAACCACTATACCATGCAAGGAGAACTATCTAATGGCAATACCATGCTCATTTTCATTTGCTTTACTCTAGATTTCCCCTTTAGGTAAGGATCTGGATCAGCAGTATAGGACATCTTCCAAGGCCCATACCTGTCTCTCAGAGTTTCTTTCTCTTCTTAGCTATTGTGGCATGTCCACCTGGATTCTCCAAACATGCAGGCTGTAAGAGGAGAAAGAAGATAAAGCAGCATCTTTTGCTTGCTTGGCATCCTCCATCTGAGCAGATACGTTGGCAAAGTGAATGAAGAACACTGGTTTGGGAGGAAAGAAGACTTTCAGATGGAGGTAGCAAGAGTTATGTTACCCGAGTCCTTTACTGTGTCCTGAAGCAATCATCTTCAAAGATCTTTTGCACAAATTCTATGGAACAAACACATGGCAGGTCAGATTGTTGGCATATTAAATCTGCTTTCTTGTTTGTAGAAGACATATACGATTCAATCAATCATAGATCCTTGGAGAAAGACGGAAAGAAAATACTCCTGTAAAACCACAACCTTGGGCCCTTTCAAAGTACACAGTTATAGCATCCAATTAAATCCTAGGGTTTATAGTTTGGTGAGGAACTAGAGCTTTCTGGCTGAGAATTCTAGATACCCCTCCCTGGGGTGCAAACCTCAAAATTCCATAGGATGAAACCATAGCAGTTAAAGTGAAATTATAGTGCTATAAGTATGAAAGGGTCTCATGAAAAAAAAATGGTTACAAATGGTCACATCAGGAGTTTAGGCTACACTTCCAAATGGCTGTGATGTCTGTGGGATTCTGGGAGTTGCCATCAAAAATTAACCTTCCCAAGACAGTTATAATGGCATACAAGCTCCATTGATCTCTTAAGGGGTTTTACACACATGTAACTGATCAGCTTGCATAGTTGTCTTTTACTCCAGTTTGGCAGCCTGCTTGAAATTCAACCCTTTGCCCTAATGTTTCTGAAAATTCCTTTTGAGCTCATATTACCTATTGGATTTAGAAATTTTATAGACTTCTGCTGAAAACAAAGATAACATTTAAAATTCAGGACATCTTGAGGGTTTTGTTTGTTTGTTTGTTTTCTTTTTTGACATATTATTGTGGGAGCCAATCAATGTCTCTGAACCACCTCAAGTACAGCTTTAGAATAAGGCTACAGTCCGATACAATTCCTCTTGTTAAAATTCAAGGGCAGCCCTGTTACCCTGACTTCTGGGGGTCCTTGGGGGACACCTGGATTTGTTCTAAAAAGACAAAGATTGGGGAAATTAGTGGAGCACTGCTTAGCAAAGTGGAGAACAGGGCAACGCAGCGAGATCTTGGGCCCTATGTCTATGGAGTCAGACCGCATGAGAGCTAGGCCATATGTCCAATCACCAGTAGAATTCAGCAGAATTGGCAAAATATCCACACACACACACACACACACACACCAAAGCAGTCACTCACACAAGCACAACAGGACTAATGAATTGGAAAGATATGAAGATCGGGAAAAGTGGAGGGATAGAGAGTGATTTATACCTCACCTGATCCTGTAGTCTTCGGCTCAGGAAGAAGCAAGGCAAAGGTGGCTCAGTGGAGAAAGAATGCTGAGGGGACCTCTTGACTAGCAGAATGCAGGGGCACAAGTCAAGTTTGCGACGAAGAAAGTCCCAAAAGTGGAGTCAATTATAGGGAAAAACATGCCTTGGGGGCAGACATTTTCCCGGGAAAGGACAATAGCTGAATCATGAAGATGGACCTCATCTTTGTATTTTTCACTGTAGCAAATGTTAATCTCATCAGGAGGACACATAATCCCATCAAGGTGCCATTGTTGGGATGCCTTTCGAGGTTTCCCTCTCAGAGACGTGACTGAAAGAGCCTTGGTCTGACCTTTGCTAGTAAGGCTTCCATCTTCGACCCACATTTCTGTCCAGTTAACTTCTGGTTTCTGCCAGCAGGGGTTACAGCCCCTGTCCTCCATATTGCCTGTAATTGTTAAAACACCAGGTGAAAATGCACAGTTAGAATATAAGGCCATTTTTGCACTAGACTGTTATAGTGCTATTATTTCACTTTCAACATCCTATGGAATCCTGGAGTTTGCAGTTTAGGGAGAGGCCCAAAGGATTCCATAGGATGTTGAAAGTGGAATAATATCACTGTAATAGTCTAGTGAGGAAATGGCCTAAGTCAAAGCAAGATGTGCTGGCTTGTGAGAAGAAAAAAAGTCCACAATCAGATACTTGACAGGACCAACCACATATGCACAGAATTATGGGCAACTTAGAGATCTCCAGTTCTCTTCAACAGGCAAGGTTAAGGATAGATAGATAGTCTGCTTCTGGTTTGTGACACTTACAGATCTATTTCCTGGATGAGCACTGAGAAGTTTCATCTGTCCTATCTTCACATCAATCCATTTCTTTTAAAAATAAACAATAAACAGATTATTTCAAATGTACTTTTCAGCAAATACACATTTTTGTCTGCACCTCAAATTTAGAGAGTTTATCCTAAAATAAATATGTTTTATAAGGCCTTATTTTTAAAATATATATAGGCACATCATCCTCAAACATGCACCATGTTATATTCCTCAAGCCGAAAAGTGTGTTGGGAAATTCAAAACTGTGCAAATACTGAAAGGATGTTTGAGTTCTGACCCACTTATTAGTCTGAGATATATGGATCAGTTCATTGAAAACACAGGGACTGGCATAATTCCTCAAGGCTCCCCTAGGCAAGATGTTACAAAGGCAGGTTGGAAGGTGGGTGAAGGCAGACTTAAAGCAGTTGTGACAACAAGAATTAGAAGACGAGATGGAGATAGAAAACCTGTACACTTGTCTGGTCCATTTATCTGTACCCTGTCTGTACATTTTTCTGGTTTCAACCAACACAGAGAGAGAGCAAAGAGTCTAGCTGAACTTTTGCTTCTGTCATTTCCCTCACCTAGAAATTTGCGAACCTGAAGAAGAGAAAACCTTTTTCACATGGAGACCGTGCAAGGGCTCTTCCACACTATTATACCACTATGGCCCTCTCCACACTACACTGTTACAGTGCTATTATTCCACTTTCAACATCCTGTGGAATTCCGGGATTTATAGTTTACAGAGGCCAGCGAGCTCTCTGGCTGAGAATTCTAAAGACCCCTCCCTAAATGCAGTCTGAGTTGGAAAGAAAATTGAAGCAGTTTTCCATCATGAGAAAGAAATTTCACATTAAGAATGATTACACAAATCTCTTGTGTAGTTTGATTCATATGTTGCGTATGTTACTGGTATGTACATGGGTTGTGCCCAACGGTGGCTCTGTGCAGGTGGAATGTGTTTGCCAAGTTTTTTTTCCCCCAGCTAATCCATCCTTCCTACTACAGTCCTCTTGTGTAAAATGTCCCAGAAAATTCTAAAAAAAGATCTAGTCTAGTAGGATAGTTTTCTCAGGGAGAATGGGAAAAATGTTTTCCAGGGGTTTAGTGAATATAGTGGTGGGACTGAGGGCATTGTCCCCACATAAGAATTCTCCCCTCCATAAAATGTTATTTCAGTCTCCAAATTTCTAGTATGGACATCCCTCTCTGCTTTTTTTTTTTTTTTGAGACAGATGGGGGACCAGAATATTGTCAAAAAGTGGAAATCATCTCAGTGTTGAAGCAAATTGACCCAGTGCATAGATTACATACATAGATTGACCTTTTAGTTCAATCTATGTATAAGAGACTCACTGCACACAATTGCTAAGAGATTCACCATGCATCCCTTAGAAACTGGGTGCAGTGCTTTTCTTATACAGTATTTGCTAGCATGTGTTTTTTCCCCCCACAATCAGTTTGACTCCATCTTTTTGTGGCATCAAGTCAATAGATAGAAAAGCAGTACATGGCCACTTTTCAATGACCTGCTCTTTCAACTCTTCTCAATTACAGCCAAAACCCAGATATTTGATGTGTGGTCAAAAAAACAGACCAGATATCCAATATGTGGGTTCTGGTTCTAATTGAAAAGAGTCGAAAGAGTGGATCATCAAAAAGCAGACTGTTGAAAAGTAGAGGGATGCCTATACTCCAATTAAGCATTTGGAAATGTTGCTTACTTATCCAAGAAATTAGGGTAGAACTACAAGAATCCTGCAAAAACTCAATACTAACATTTCATGAACTTACTAAATCATTGTATATGTTCAAGGAAGACTTTCCCTACACATGTGCACCCTTGGTATGCTTCAGGATTCACCTTTGATACATCTCCAGCTCTGTTAAAAAATTCATTCTCAGCTTTGATACACGTGTTGACATCATTCCATGCCACATCAGAAAAAGCAATTAGTAATTCTGGCTTTTGAAAGTGATGTATTTCAGGAATTTCCAGTTTACAGAGAAATCATGGTGCATTAGACCTCACTACTGGTAGAAATCATTACAGTAGAATGACTTGGACAATGGACATTTTCTTCTTTGTCACTGTTGATATGATTGTGCATGTGGAAAATATTGCATTTGAAATGGATCTGCTTTTTTTGGAAGTTTCATGATGTACTTTCTAATAAAAATGCATTAATCGGCTAATATTTTTGTCATTACCTGTGAAGAATTTTTCACACAGAAACCTCTTTTATAGTGACTGATGACCAAACTCTTCTGCCATCACAATGTTTGTTTCTGCCCTCCCAGTGAAAATTACCCTGCTGCACTCCCAATGTTTTCTCTTTCAAGGAAAAAAGTCCCGTGGAGGGAATAAGATTCCATCTTCAATTCCAGCGTGCAGACAAGAGGCAGAGTAGACCCTGGAAAAGTTACCTTTGTGTACAATAACTCCCAGAACTTTGTATCCAACAAAAGCAAAGTGGGAAGGACTGGTGCTAAAGTTTTGAGACTTCAGGGCTTTGTCTCCATTTTTGAATGCTTAGGCCATTTGGAGGAATCTCAGGGTGAGAGCACTGTCTTGAAAGTAGTGCAAATCTAAGTTCTTGTCCCCTGCAGTCTGTTTTGGGGCATTTGCTGCAGAGACCTTAATGTTGAAAGCAAATCTTAGACAACTTTATTTAGTGGTAATACAACTGTCATGTACTCTTAAAAGCAATGCTTCTAAAAGTATGAAAGACAAAGCTGGAAAAGGTGCTCCCCACATCCTCCAGTCAGTGCAGAGCCTGGAAAACTTAATTTCTGACCACTGAAATATTTTCACATTTGTTAGTCTTGGGGTTTATTATTTGAATTAAATGCTCTGAGCAACTATGTTTGAGAATTAATGTATTTTGTTTAAATTCACTAATAGTAGGCATTCCTAGACCTTAGGTTTTGGCCTTGAAATTTCAGGCCCTGGGATGTTCTTTACCTGGCAACCCTAACTGGTACATATCACCAGGGCCTGGCAATCATGACAGGGACCCAGGGCCCAAGAATGTTTCATATGTTCTTCTTTTTCATTATTTGTAATATTATTTGTCTATTGTTTTTGACACTCATATAACTAGTGAATTTCAAAGAAAATAATAATGGCATAGACAATTGGAAATCCCTGGTAAGTATTTTTAGCCAGTCCACCAAGGGCTTAGAGTTGACACCAAAGAATCCAGGAAAAGAAGTTGGGCCCCTCAAGAATTGCTCCCACAGACACTAAGTGAAGGCTGCCAGGCTACTCCATGCTCCTTCCCATTCTCCCCACCCACTACACCAAATGGCTGCCTCGTTCTCCCTGCCATCCCACCTGCTTACCTGCCCATCTTCTTTGCCATGTTTAATGCTTCAGGCATGCCCACACTAAGCCCCCCCCCCGCAGCAGGTCTCAAGAGCCTTTTTGTCCTCTCTCAGTCCTGGCAGCACAACTGATAAATCAAACAAAACAAACTGAATAGCTCCCAATTCATTCTGTACTTCCAGGCTGTAAGCACAGGGTCATAAATAAAGTCCAACAGAATTCCAGGCCAAGAGAGAGCCCAAGGTCAGTCAGAGTATTCCAAAGTTCAGCAAAATATCCAGCAGGGTCAGCTAAGCTCTGACAACTCCTGGAGGGGAAGGGCAGCATCTATATAGGTCTGAAGCCTAGCGCAGCTGTTGCTTGATTAATTGTTGCCAGTTATAAATTCTGAGAGGGTGCCGCCAGCTTTCTCTTCGCTGTCTGCGCTCTGCAAAGTTGGGGTACAGGTAAGTGCTGGTTTGTGTCTGAAGAGGCAGGACTCTTTGCTGGAGCTGGCACTGCCCCCTGTTCTGTTGTGGCACTGCAACCTCTTTCTGTACAGCAGGTCCTGTCATGTCCCCTATTTCAGATTCTGAGTCAGAGTCCATGTTCTGGAAGCAAGGCATGACACTCTTCCCAGCCCACATAAAGTCAGGGAAGGAGGAAGAGGAGCCAGAAAAGAGTCACTTCCTCAGACCCCTCCCCTTTACCCACAACCAGAAGCCCCTTTTCTACTTAGCCCAAGTGCCGCTGGTCCAGAGGCACTTACTTGACTGACCAACCAGCCCACACTTAACCACTGGCCCCACTTTCCACATCAGCAGTGGCTGCCCCAAAATTTTTCCCCAGGGCCAAAACCAATGCTTGGCAGCCCCGTCAGCCAGCCTGGCTACTGGCCATTCTGGCTGAGAGATTCTGGGTGCTGTAGTCCAAAAAGTAACTTTCAAAACCTCCAGATTAGAGTGATCCATCCTTCTTCCATAGGTTAGGTTTCTCAGTAGCTTCATGGCTACCCTTGAAGCTGTAGCCAGAATATATTCACACTTTCAAGACACTTTAATTTTTGTACTATGTTTGTTTTACTGTGCTTGTGTGTCTAGCCAGATCTGTGGATAACACTCAAGCTGCTGAGTTAGTCAACTGGTGATTGTATCTTTCTTTTCTCTCTCCCCACCCCCACCTTTTTGAGTTATTGTTATAAAATGGCATTTTAACAAAAAACAGTCCCTCATTACTGTTCTCTTACTGTGATGGTTTAAAGGTTCTATGGTATTTTGTTGAGAACATAGGAAAATGGCAGCAAGTTTTTAAAAACTGTTTAAATAACATGGAAAGTTTCCCCCATTCCCAATTTAGCAGCACACCCCTGCTCCCCCATTCTGCATTTGAAATGGTATCATCCACCAGGGGACATCATCTGTGTGTGTATTGGTTGCTTGTGCAAAAGAATTCTATTGAAATTTCATTCCAATTTA
Organism: Ctenosaura bakeri; assembly: GCA_948474755.1. NCBI lineage: Eukaryota > Metazoa > Chordata > Lepidosauria > Squamata > Iguanidae > Ctenosaura > Ctenosaura bakeri. The sequence goes on from CAOLHI010001894.1 coordinate 310,896, forward strand.
TACTCCAAAAATGACTCCAGCTTTTGATTCTGTAGTGTTAGAGGTATGATGCTCAAAAAACCCCTTTTTTGGGGAAAAACACAAACAAAACCCAAAGCCTCTCCCTGAATTATTCCATTTCCTCTTCAATGCTCTTCCATTCCATAACAAATCAAGGCTCCTGACTAGCTCTATCTGAACATTTCCTGTGATGGAGTGATCTTATTTCAGGGAGGGAAACACTCAGATCAATTTAATGCAAATTCCCTTCCATGTCCTGCTTGACCCATCAGGACATCGACTAATAGATTGAAGTAGTTACTTCCTGAAGCAGATGACTCACCCAGTGCTTAGCAATCAATTTTCATCATTCTGACTGTATAATCTGTCTTTAGGGTTCTGTTCCATTTTGTGACTAGAATTCCATTATTCCTTTGAAGAGAAAGCGGGGTGTGATTAAAAAGAAAAGCAACAGCACTTTTCTCAAGTTTGTCCTGGATCACAGAAAGATGCAGTTAATCTGTATGTCTGTATATGCAGGTGTGAGACAGAGAGATAGGAGTCATTGCTGCACTGGACTGTTATAGTGCTATTATTCCTCTTTCAACATCCTGTGGAATCCTGGGGTTTGCAGTTTAGGGAGAGGCCTTTAGAATTCTTAGCCAGAGAGCTCTTGGGCCTCAGTGAACTACAAGCCCCAGAATTCCACAGGATGTTGAAAGTGGAATAGTAGCACTATAACAGTGTAGTGTAGAAATGACCTGAGAGAGAATCACAGCAGACATAGAATGGATATGGAAGCAGGATAGAAAGGGTTTTATTTGCTGTTGCTCAGTGCCTTCAGGTCGCCTCAAATTTATGGTCACCCTAAGATAATCCTCTTATGGGGTTTTTATTGGCAGGATTTATTCAGATGGGATTTGCCATTGCCTTCCTCTGAAGCTGAGAGAGTATGACTCGTCCAAAATCAGCCAGTAGGTTTCCGTGACTGAATGGGGATGTGAACCCTGGTCTCTAGAGTTGCAGCCTCACACTCAAATCACCACAGTGGCTCCCACAAGGATTTTATAGATCTCTGTATGAAAGGTAGGGTGGGGGAATGACTATTCAGCCATATATATGGATGCTCAAAACATTTCAGGAAGCAGAAGAGCTTCATTCCAGTACACTCAGTTTGCCAGTGGATCAAACAAGCTACTTTTGCTTGCTCTTCCTCTGTAACAAAAGTGAGCATAACGTTCAGTGGAACACGTCACTTTATATGATTGAAACAATGGCTTATAATCACAAATGGATTTTAATTCCTAATCAAACTCTTCCTTCTCCTCTTTTGCCTTAGTTACCATCTTTTTCTTCAGCAAATCCTGCATGAAATTTCACTCATCGTTCCAATGACACGTTATTAGTCAAACTGCAACACTGAGCAGGAAAAAAAAGACTTCCACCCAAGTGGAGCAGGAGAGAATTAACTAATATGTAGTTTCAGGCAGGCAAGGATCGGGAAAGCTGCCCAGACATCTCACATCTCATCTCTGAGAACTGGTATCTTGTCTGCATCGATTATATGTCATGTGGCAACTCAAATAAAGCAGTCCAATGGTCCATCTGTCTGTCTATGTGTCTATCTGCCTATCTATCATCTATCTACCCATCCATCTGTTTTCTCATACCTGTCTCTGTGTTTGTTTTCTTTTCCCCTCACTTGGGGGAATGACTTGTTGAAATATTGCTAGTGTGATTTGCTGGTTTTATCAATCCTTAGATACAGATCCTTTCTCCTTTGTCTCTAGAAGTTAAATCTCCAAGTGAGTAAGTAGATCACAGGTTCCATGGAAGGAGGCAAATGGTTCACTTCCTTTTTCCATTGCTAGACCCCCTTGACACTTGAAAGAATGAGATGTCAGGCTTCTGTCTTAAAAGTCCATCTGTCATGTTACGAAATCAGTCTCCTGTTATCTCCCTTGTGGAACTGTATAGATGAATGTAATAAAAAGTACACAGAAATATACAAATTCAAGTAATAGAGGGATGTGTGAGAAATTTGCTCCACTGAGAGTATTTTTTTTAACAGCCTTACTTAGCCAATTCTACACCTCCCATACATAATAAGGAATTGTATATGTGGCTGGAGATCAGTTCTGAAGCTCACAAAATGCTCCAGGAGAGCAAGAGGACTCATATTGTGTTATTCTGAAAAAAGGCTCAAAGGGCACTGAGTACTTTTCTCAAACGCTCATTAGTCCATGAGGGCAAGCATCCATTAATGTATTCATTTGAAAAATATGTTAACTTTCTAAAAAAAAATCAACACAGAACTGGCATGGGTTGGATTTGGGCACAGACAAAGGGAGTCAGCATTTTGTAGTGGTTTGAGCATTGGACTACAGCCCTGGAGACTATAGTTTGATTCCCTGCTTGGTCATGGAAACCCATTGTGTTACCTTGGGCATGTCACACACATTCTCAGTCCCAAAAAAATCCCATGGTGGGTTCTCCTTGAAATGATTTGAAGGCACATAACAAAAATAACAGCAACAACAGCAGGTGGACAGACCAGAGAAACTAACCTGACAGATTGGTGCATCCCAAAATGGAATTGACTGGAAAGGGTGAGCAGGGATGATAAAGGAATATATTATCAGAGGATTTTTCATCAGCAGCCCCCAAATTGTGGAATGACCTGCCAGAAGATATTTGATAGTATTAAAGACCAATCTCTTTTGACAGGCCTTACATACATGGTCTTTACATTATGAGTTTTTAAATTATGAATTGATTGCTCTTTGATATATTTGTTTTTTGTAACTGAGGTTATGCTCTAACTGCTTATGCATTCTTACTTGGTGTTTGTTTCATTTAACTGTGTTATGCGCCTATTTGTCACTGTATTTTAATCTGTTGTTCCCCACCTCAATCTAGAGGAAAAGTGGTTAAGAGAAGTATTATTATTATTATTATTATTATTATTATTATTATTATTATTATTGAAATCTGATGACAATGTAGACTGAATCAGTTATTGGAAATGGTGTTATAGTTTTTCTCTGTAGAAAGATGGTATTATTTTATGGCACCAAAGTAGCCCTGTTCATCTGTACCCCCTGTTGCCAACTTCTCATTCTCCTGAGCAGGACGCCTGTGCCGATGTCCAGCCCTAACTACCCCAACAACAGCACAGAGCTATAGCTGTGTAAGCACAGTCTGTGAGATGCCTGCTAAACCAACGCCAGCACTTCATAATCTGTGATGAGCACTATTAGGGATGAAGGATTTTATGGCTCTAGCTGAGGAGCCATCAGGATAGCTCACACCTCTAATCAAATGTCAGTTGTTAAACAAAAATATGCCCCACACTTGCAAATGCATTCAGGTCTTTTGTGTCACATGATCCAGGTGGATCTTTGCAGTTTCCTGACAAACACCTGTTCACATTCGTAAAATGGCTCTTTTTCTCTCCAATTAAAAATGAAAATGATGATTAGCCAGTGCAAAGGAAATGAACTCAATTTAAACGCCAGAAGACTAATGCACCAGGGGCAATGGTGGCAGAGAGATGCTAAAATATACACTTCATTTTTTTTCTTCTTTCTGTCTCTCAGTAGAAATTTTGAAGAAGAATATGTGGCTCACAGCACAGCCTGCACGTGTCAGAACCTCCAAAGACCATGCTGGTTTCCTGGAATCTTTAATTACGCTGTTCATTGTTTTACATAAAACAGTGTCTTTGCTAAAAGATTTCTCAGACAAAAGGGAACAGACCAGAGCAAAGAGAAGAGGATTAATGCTCAGTCCTCCTTAATTAAAATTTAGTACGGTAAAATATTTAAGGCCTTCAGATTTGTCCCTTTGGGTATATTTGGGGGGATAATGTGGTTACACATTGGAGGAAAAAATAAATTACATTTACCTTTAATATTTAAAACAATGATGGCCTGGGTTTGAAAAGCGAATTATTCTCTTTTCCCTGTTGGAACATAGCGATGCCAAAGCCTAGTTAAATATGCAGCTTAAATGTCAGGACTCGCCCATCACACTCAATTTAATGACCCCGTGTTTGCAAAGATACAACAGGGACCAATCCTCTCAGTCTCTCTCCCTCTCCCTCTTGCTCTCTCTCTCTCCCTCCCCCCCATTTTCCTTTGCAAAAAGAAAAAAAAAGTATTGCTCCTATGGCAAATCTGTACTCATATTTCTAAATTCTCTTTTTATCCCTTCCATGACCATCATAATAAAATAATCTCTTTTTAAGCTCCCCAAAGCTTATTGGTTTAATTTTACCTAGCTGAATTACATGATTATAAGGTCTGGGAAATGAATTGATGGTGTTTCCAACAAGAAGGGAATGGATGGGGAGAGGAATGAGAAGCAGGCACAAAGAACGCCCAGAGCAGGACAAGGTGGATAGTATTTAAGAACATTTGTCTTCCTGCATATCTCATTAATAACGTCATGATAAAAGAAAGCGGAATCAAATCTGAGGGGCTGCCATTAAAATGGCTCTGATGTCATGTGCCTTAGTGACAGTGTAATCTCAGATGAATTACATGGCCCTTGACAGGAGGAAGTAAGCAGGAAACAAATGGATTTAGTGGTGTTTTGAAAAATGGCCTCATTGCATCATTAGAGGTGGGGTATAAGTATGCATGTTCCTGATAGAGAGAGAGAGAGAGAGAGAGAGAGAGAGAGAGAGAGTGAGTGAGTGAGTGTGGCTGAGACCCTGCATCACATTGCTGGATTGTAAAGTTCTGCCACACATGGTTGTTTTTTGTCCCACCTCCCTACACATTCAGTCTACAGCCATTTCCACATTACACTGTTATAGTGCTATCATTCCACTTTCAACATCCTATGCAATCCTGGGGTTAGAAGTTTAGGGAGGGGGAATTTGGAATTCTCAGCCAGAGAGCTCTTTCACATCAGTAAACTACAAACCCTAGAATTCCACAGGATGTTGAAAGTGGAATAATAGCACTATAACTGTGTAGTGTGGAAATGGCCTACCTATTTTTCTAGCTGGGTTCTGTAGGAACCCCTCTTGTCCCACCAGCATGGTACCAAATATGGGAACCTCTGCTTGCTCTGATAAAGTTACCACAACCTTTGAATAACAGATAGGGTGTGTCTGAACCCAACCACTCCAAATGTGGTATTGTAGCATTTTTTTTTTTTATTTGTTGTACTTCTACACCTCCTTTCAGCAAAAAAGGCTCCTAGAGTGGCTGGCATTCTCAAAGACATAGAACAAGAACAATTCATTAAACAGAAGTTCTAGATCCAGTTAAAAACTGCTTTGTTTGCGGTTATAGAATGTCAAGGCCTAGTGGTTATGCTTATTTTACTCATCCAAATTCTAACTGATGCTAACAAATCTCATTAGCTCTTTCTCTAACTCTTCTTGTCTTAACTGACCTTGGCCGACTGATCGAGAACACAAACTCCTTCCCTTCACTGTCTCATCTCTCACTCTACTTTTCACCATCTCTTCTCTAATTTTGCTGCTATACTTAGAGTTTGGATGAAATATAAAAACAGACTATGGCCATTTCTGCATGGGGCAAGGGAATGCCCCGTGACGCTACTCACCAGACTTTTGGGCTCCCCGGACTGGTCCACACTACTCTGGAGCAGTGCGTGGCTGCTGCTCCGCGCTGCTCCGGGCATGAAAATCTCGGCTTCCGGTTGGTTGAGGGTCTCGACCAACTGCTGAAGCTCACCAGCCTAAAGCCCACCCTCGGCAGATCACAGGCTAACACCAATGCGAGCCTGCGAATCTGCATAAGGGAGCAGGCTCGCAGTGGCGTGCTCCGTGCTTTTGAAAGACCTGTTTTTAGTGGTCTTTCAAAAGCATGCTGGACAACTGCTTGGGGTCGTTCCGGAGCAGGCTGGGATGCAGATCTACGTTAAGTAGGTCTGACCCAGTCCACTCCCAGGTGCAGATGTCCTCCCTGGACAATGCTCTTCCCTGTTTTAAAAACCCCGTATGGAAATGGCCTAAGTCGTAAAGTACCAATATGGCTTTCACCCCAAGAAACTCTTTATATATGAGAAATACCATTTAATGGAAAATGTATAGCATCCGGTGATTTAGTTAGGGGGTAATTTAATTAAGGTGGAGGGAGAACAAGTTTGTATGAAGACAAGGAAATAAATGAAGAGGGGGAAATACATAAGCTGGTTTGCTCATAGACAATTGTTAGATTTAAAATGGATAAAAATTGTCTGGTCTTGGAACTAGAAAAATGGATTTGAAAATCAACTGTGTAAAGATAATGATCATTTGATAGTAAAAATGTCCAAGATGTTGTTGCAATATGAATTAGAGGAGGAACAAGTAAACGAATGCATGATTAAATGGACTCAAAATGTGGGTCATATGCTCTAAAATAAATTGACGGGAAAAGATGTGAACAAAGGATTTGAAGTTCACTTTAAGTTATGATTTAAAAGAAAAAAATTATAAGATGATGTATTGATGATGCACCAGATGATGGAGAAAATTTTGAAAATAAAGATTCAGCTGACACCAGAACTTTTTCTCCTAGGACTGATAGATAACAAAATGAGAAAGACTGTATTAAAATAGTACAATATATGACTATTGCAGAAAGAATTTTGTATGCTCAGAAATTAAAAGACTCAGTGATCCCATCACAAGAAGAGTGGATGCTGAACCTTCTGGATATGGCAGAGATGGACAAATTGACAACATTGGTAAGAGATCATTCTATTATTGAATATAAAAACATTGGAACAGTGTTAGGCTGTTTTTAGAGCTGAGTGAAAGAGAAAAAGCTTTAAGAGGATTTGATGAAGAATGAAGTTAGATCAATGCTAGTAGAACTGTTTTTTGTTTGTTTCAATATAAGTTTTATGGGGCTTGGATAAAATCATAATTATCTGAAATAGTAGTATCAATAGGAAAGAGAAGTAATAGTTATCAGTATCAAGGTATTGGATTGTAGGGTGAATAACAACCATCACCTGAGGAGTTGGAAGTCAATATTATATGTATAATATATACATATAATAGGGTTCCTTTTTTAATTGTAGTCAACTATTAGTTCTAGTTTTTTTATTGTAGTCATGTCTGTTGTATGTTTTGTTTGTAGACTGTAGTTTTATTATATTAAAAATGTACGCTTTAATAAAAATATTACTTAAAAAAACATTCAACCAATCACTAGACACTCCCAACACACCATTTTCTTCCTTCCTCCCAAGAGATCCCTTCCTTATTACATATACTATGCGGCATATGCATAACGGTATTTAACCTTAATTTCTCTAATAAGCTCAACAACACATTGTTACAGAAGTCCAGAACATCACAGGCAACCCTTCCTGTTGCCATTCAGTGGCCAGGGGAGGACAATAAGAGGATGAGGAACAGCTAAAACGCCTGAGGGTTCCCTTTAAGCAACTGCCCATAGGAAGTAAAAGACATTCTTCTGGTCCTCCAGAATACTCTCAGGAGGTCTAGGAGGAGGATGTACATTTTCTGTGGGTGGATGTAAAGAGGTTGGGTGGCTATCTCTTATCCCCCCCACACACACACACATTCTCCCCCGGCCACTGAATAGCCATGAGGAAGGGTGTCCAACCAGGAGAAAAAAAGGTAAGGCCATTTCCACGTTACATTGTTAAAGTGCTATTATTCAACTTTCAACATCCTGTGGAATTCTGGGGTTTGTAGTTTCCTGAGACCTAATAGCTCCCTGACTGGGAATTATAAAGGCCCCTTCTTAAATTGCAAACCCCAGAATTCCATATGCTATTGAAAGTGGAATAATAACACTATAACAGTGGCCTGGGTAAATGAGGGGGGTGCTGAATTCTGGCAGTGCTGAATTCCGTTTCCCACAACACAAAAAGTTGTGTGTAGGTGGAACTTTCAGTTATTTTATTTTATTTATTTATTTGTATCCCACCTCTCCATATGGATTGAGGCGGCGAACAACTTACAAATAGCATGTATTTCGATACATTTCTATACATGCCCCCAACAACAGGATGCTAGCCATTTTCTGTACGTGTTGATTAATGGTTTTATTTATGTATTATATACAACTTTATTTATATATTATAATATTTACATACTGCTCCCTATCTAGAGATCATGGGGCAGGGTACAATAAAACCAACCTAGCAGATTTAAAACACTGTGAAGAAGAAGAAGAATTGGTTTGCGTGTTGGACTACAACTCTTGAGGCCAGGGCTCAAATTCCACCTCAGCCATAGAAACCCACCGGGTGACCTTGGAGATGTCATATTCTGTCAGCCTCAGAAGAAAGTGAAGACAAACCCCTCTGAAGAAATCTCACCCCGAAAATATCGTGATAAGTTCACTTTAGGGTCATCATAAGTTGGAAACGACTTGAAAGCACACAGCGACAACAAATAATAATAATAATAAAATAATAATTTCAAAAGGCTAAAAACATAGGCCATTTCTGCACTACACTGTTATAGTGCTGTTATTTTGCTTTCAACATCTTATGGAATCCCGGGGTTTGCAGTTTAGGAAGGGACGTTTAGCCAGAGTTTGCAGTTTAGGAAGGGACGTTTAGCCATCTTTGGATTCAGTAAACTACAAGCCCCAGAATTCCACAGGATGTTGAAAGTGGAATAATAGCACTAGAACAGTGTAGTGTGGAAACGGCCATAGTAAACAATTTACCAAATGAGGGGAAAAAAAATAAAACTGGTTAAAATGATTTAAATTTAAATTATGCACTTGTTAACCAGCTAATGCATTACAGTGGTGAAGTAGTATCCGAGTGGTCAATTTGCCTGGACTGTGGATGTGAGGTCAGCAAGAAAACAGATTCCCCAGCATCGTCATGGGATATCTCTGAATCTGATTTCCACCAAGGATGTCCTAAGCAGGTCTACCTTTTCCTCTTTTTTGTGGAACTGGTTGCTGTTTTCTCATTGTGGTTGCTAATTAACGTATGCCTCTGGCTAAGCAGCTACTCTGCACAAATCTAATGCGGCCCTGGAATGCTATTATAGGCTCAGTCATTGAAAAAGAGCATCTGTCCAACAGTGCAGAGGTCTAATGGATCTAGCAAAAAGGAACAACAGCAAGCAGGAAAAAAAGGGGAAAAAAGCAGCCTAGCTGTTGACTGGCATGGGGCATCTATCTACTTGACAGTGGAAATAACAACAAAAATCAGACTTCAAGCACTGCCACTTGCTCTCACTCTTCATATTAATAGAAAAGTTGTTTCTCATCTTTAATTATGATAAAGAGAAATATTAAAATGGTTCATATTGCTGGGTCATCAGGTTAAAGACAGAGATGCTCCATTTCACCACATTTCTCTCAACCCCACCTATAATTTTTTTCTGGCCCCATAATGCACATCAGGTTGTGAAACTACAGCCTGAATCCTATTAAATTAGTCTTCAAATAGAGTAGACCCATTCACTTTTATGTTGAATGATGAGTCAACCAATAGGTAAATTCCATTTATTCAATAGGTCTCCTTAGTTGGACGAGCAATAGGATTCAAGCTATTGTGGAATATTGTAGATTCTTACATTGACATTTATGTGTATTCAATAATGTTTTCCTAAAATACATCTTTATTCATGTATTTTATTGAGTGTATACATTTCTGTCCTTTGTCTAGAGTGTTTTGCTCATTCTTTCAGTTAGCTTCTCATATTTTCAAATATCATTGTGCACATTGTATCTTTCTGAAATGATCCATAAGCCTTGACAAAGGGCGAGTTCTCAAGATGAGATTAATTGGCTCACACATTGAGTCTCATGTGAAAAGGCCACTTTCACTTCTTGTTAGATGCTTTCAAGTCAGTTCTGAATTATGATTACTCTACGCTTTGGTTTTCTTAGTAAGATTTATTCAGAGAGGATTTGTCCATGCCTTCCTCTTAGGCTAAGAAAGTGGGATTTACCCAAGTTCATTCAATTTGCTCCCATAACTGAGAGTGGATATGAATTCTGGTTTCTGAGAGTCCTAGTCCAATTCTCAAACCACTACACTTATCTTGTACTAGCTAGTTTTGGCCATTTCCACACTAGCCTGTTATAATGCTGTTATTCCACTTTCAACATCCTATGGCATCCTGGGGTTTGCAGTTCAGGGAGAGGCCTCAAAGGGCCCCTCCCTAAACTGCAAACCCCAGGATGCTATAGGATGTAGAAAGTGGAATAATAGTACTATAACAGACTAGCGTGGAAATGGCCAGAGAACAGGTGTAGAAAGTTCCAAAAGCTTTATTCAGAAACAGTGAAGAAAACAGCTGCACACTTTGGCAAGTGCCAAGACTAAATAATCATTGCATTTGCAGTGCTATATAGATTGTAACATTTCAGAACTAGTGAATGCTACTACCCCCACATTAAAATATCCCTTTTTTTCTGATCTTTGCTTTCCCCTCCCATTTTCTCACACAACCTGTCAACAGAGTGACCATGCAACCCTGTCTGTTCATCCTTATTAGCGATCATTACATAACATTCCTGGCACACTGTGTCTCACCTGACCATTGCCCCAGGACCCAGACAGGTCCCCTCCCAGCAACCACACTCCAGAAACATTAAAAGGCAGTATTTATGTCAGTCACTGCAGAAGGTAAAATGAGTGGGCCTCTGGCAGTCCTTATATAGAAAGGCCTTGTTAATTAGGACACAGCTGGCCAGGATGCTGAGGCTTATTTAATTGAAGTTGCTGGAAACTACTGATGGTAGGGGTGGTGATAGTTGTGGTGAGTCTTGCATTTTTTAGCTGTGTGCTTTGGAACTTACGTCTTGATGCTTTGCTTGGGTTATCAGTTTTGCTTTTGGACTATTCCCTTTCCGGGCTGTTGTTGTGTTTTACTGAGAGTTTACTTCAGCCCCAAGGCTGTTTCACAGAGCTGCTGTTACCTAGTTAATTACGCAGTTGAGGAACCTTGGTGAGCTACCAAGCCCAGGACATGACCCCATCATCCCCTCACAGCACAATAAAGCCCATTGTTAAACATCAACACAAAGCAACAAATTAAAGATAGCAGGGAGGGGCAAAGCTGACCTGGCAACAGCAGACTAGCTCAAAAAGAAATCTAAAATGTGCCTTCAGGTCAACTATGAATTCTGATGACCCTATTGTAGAGGGCTTTTTGGCCAGATATATGGAGACAAAGTTTGACATTGCCTTCCTCTTAGACTGAGAGAGTGTGACTTGCCCAAGATCACCCAGTGTGTGTCCATGGATGAGTGTAGATACGAAACTCCCAGATTCCTAGTTCAGAACTCAAACCACTATACCATACTGGCTGTGCTACTTTCACTAGGGCTATCATATTCAGCAAACTTCCTTTCCATCCCTAATATAAGCCTTCTAATGTGTTTGAGAGAGCCAGTGTAGTGGTAGTGGTTTGTGCATTAGACTATAACCCTGGAAACCAGGGTTCAATTCGCTGCTCAACCATGGAAAAGCACTGGGTGACACTGAGCACATCAGACACTCTCAGCCCCAGAAAACCCCGTGATAGTTTCACCTTGGGGTCACCATAAGTCAGAAATGATTTGAAGGCACACAACAACAAAGTGTTTTTGAAGATGTGCAAATTTGCTCAAATGCTAAATGTCTACTTGCAAGAGCTTGGATTTGAACTGCGTTACAAATCAAGTCAAGCATGGCTAGGAATGGAAAAATCAATCCTATTTCCATACACTTTCATGGTGTCCCACCACTATCCTCTTCTTATCCTGGTTCTGTTTGGCAGATATTTGTTCTTCCTACATAGAAATTTGTGTGCATTTTCCTATGCTCATTCTCTAAAGTACACTTTTGTTGTATTTTTTCCAAATCTAATGTTCATGAACTGCCACAATTGACAAAAGCATGTTTGTTGACAATTTTTGATACGTTTTCAATATAATTTTTCATTGTTCCTATTTTTTGATATCGACACATGGCTTCTTCATTTTTTTTCCTGAAATGCATATGTACAGATTTCTAAGATAAGATGAACTTCATCCTATTGCCAACCTCACAAATTGTGATATGAATATTTTCCCAGGGAAAAGTAAAACTTTGGATTTCTTCTCCCATGGTACAGGAAATTGTATTCTTGGCAACTTAGAAAATAGCCAAGATTCTGCTCAGTAGTTGTCTTTGATCTCACAACTCTGGGTCTTCAAGGCTTATTAAAATCCACAAGTGGCCTTTTCTAGATAAAAGAGAGAGTATTACCTTGACATAATGTGGGCATTTATGTATACTACTTTGCAAATGGTATTTGGTTTAACTGATCAAAGTGGAAGAGAAGGTTAAGACTCCTATTCTAGCCCTTTCTTCCTTTCAGATACTCCCTCCCATCCACACTTCATACAGCAGGGAAATAGAGCTTAGAAGTAATTAGTTACATGTAGGAGTTACCTGTAACTAATTCCCTTTAGGGATAATAAGGATATGAACAACTGCATTGCAAAAGGAATGTAATCAGTTAGATTAGAGTTAACAGGTATAAAATTTTGGTACATTCCAGTAATTACTTTAAATGGGTATCTTTAGTAATATTTTGACAGGGGGTTTTCAGATAACCTACTTTTTTGAAAACTGCAATGAGTAACATAAATGAATTACTTTTTTTTTGAAAACTGCAATGAGTAACACAAATCAATTCCTTTTTTCAATGTAACTTTCCAAGTTCTGTATGTAAAAAAGAAATAGGAAAACCCATTTTGGCCTTGAAATGTCTCAGGTGGGAGACATCAAGTATTTAATTTACATCAAGTTTTGCCATTGTTGTGCGACACAGATGCTTCTGTGGCATATAAGGACAATGATGGAGATTTTAATGTCCTGGATTAAACCTTAATTTCAACACGGTCCCACAGCAATATCCCTTTAATTCTCATATAGCCCCAAACATTGTCCTGGACATATCAATAGTGTTCTTTAAAATATATAATGAAAGTTTGTGAAGATCACAAAGGAAAGATGTTTAAATGATTTTGCAATTGCTATGCTCAATCCTAGACTGAATAGTTTGAGCAGGGGTAGTAGAATGAGGGGGCACAAACATTTTGTTGTTGTTTTTGTGTGCCTTCAAGTCATTTCTGGCTTATGGAGACCTTAAGGGAACCTATCATGGGGTTTTCCTGGAAAAATTTGTTCAGAGTCTGTTCTCCTTTTCCTTCTTCTGAGGCTGAGAGTGTGTGACTTCCCCAGTGGGTTTTCATGACTGAGGAGGAATTTGAAACCTTGTCTCCCAGCATCCTAGTCTAACACTCCAACAACTATGCCACAACAGCAAATATTTTGCTTCTCTCTAAAACTCTTTGTAGAGAGTGACATTTCAATTTTCTCCAGCTTTCAAAAAGTTTGGTTTTCACAACTTTACAACTCAGTATCTGCAAGGCACTTTCAAGCCCTCCAGTAAAGTATGCAAAGGCCATTTCCGCACTACACTCTTATAGTGTGGTTATTCCACTTTCAACATCCTATGAAATCTTTGGGTTTGCAGTTTAGGGAGGGGCCTTTGAGGCCCCTCTCTAAACTGCAAACCTCAGGATTCCATAGGATGTTGAAAGTGGAATAATTGCACTATAATAGTCAAAGTGCAGAAATGGCCTTAATATATACCTCACCACAGCTCTGGGCTAAAAAAGGGGGAAAATTCACCTATTCAAACTAGGCCCTTACATAAGCAGACAGTACAAAGAATGAATTTTTTTAAAAAAATTGGATTTCCTTGAGGCAAAAAATTCTACTGGCATTGATTGGACCAATCTCACAAGAGATTTGTAGTGGCCATTGGTGACACATCTTCTAATTGGATCTGATATCCTTGTTTACAATTTAGTAGTGACAAATTTCAAGGCCTCAATTGAATTCAGCTCATAAAGTGCTATTAAACCCTCAGCAGCATAATTTATGGCTGGCCTCTTTCTACTGTAAAAGAACGGAATGCTAATGATCCTCAAATCCTTGCGAGATCTTCAGAACTACAGAGCATTACAGCTCTCTTGAGTATATATTATAATATCCCTGAAGACCCAAACACATGTGATAAAAAGATCCATAATTATATCTCCCAATACTGACTTCATGTTGCTGTTGTGTTACTTTAAACGTGGCGCAGAAGGCTCTGATTCTGGTGAGCTGTTGCCCCATGAGGTTTTCCTATTCTAAATCTCTCTGAAGCTGCTGTAACACCCAGAGCAAAAGAAGATATAGATACCCGCATCATGTCTGGTTGTTCAGTTGCTGCTGCTGCTGCTGCTCTTCCTCTTGAAAGTTTAAAATAAGTTTCAAATTAGTCACAGGGAGCTCTGATTTTGAAGAGAAAATTAACATTGAGGGAGAATAACCTACTCTTCCTGAGAGTTGCCATTGCATTCAAAGTTAGAACTCTTGGTGGCTAATTTGGTGCAAATATAACAAGCAGTGATGTAGACTCAAGTTGATAGGCTTGGACTCAAGTCAGACTTAAGTTGCTTCAGTGACTCGACTCAGACTCAACTTGACCATAAATAATGCACAGACTCGACTGGAGACTTGTAAATTTTTAATGACTGACTTGATTCCCTTCATCCAATAACATAATGCGTTCATCCAAAAACCTTATGACTTTTAACAATGCCTCCATCTCTTTTTGCCTACTAGTCACATGGCAATCTGTCCAAAGCCCAAAGTGTGGGTGCATTTCTCAGAGAGGAGCAGTCAATGGGTTAGGCAATGGGCTTGAGGCAGGCTTGAGGTCTGCTCAGCAGCCTGTCCCTGCTGCATATCAGAGGAGCCTTCTAAAACATTTCCTAAGAGCAGAAGACAAGATTTGTCCCCCAAGTGCAGGGTGCATTTCTCAGAAGGGAACATCAACTGTGTTAGGCAACACGCTTGAGGAGGAAGGATTCTTCCTTCTAAAGCTTTTGAATCTTCAGTAATGGGGAGTAAGATGGCCCCACTTCTGAAGCTGCAGATGGCAAAATTGCAAATGTGGAAAGCCAACTCTGCTTAAATTGCTAAATCTGAATTTATTTCACTCTATCCAATAATTCTGGAATTTTGGTTGGGGTATAAAGTTGGCTTCCAGACTTGAGATTTGACTTGAAAGTATCTCAATGACTTGAGACTTGGAGTAAAAGACTTAAATACATCACTGATAACAAGGCACACCAAATACTGCAGTATAGAATTTCGTCCACACTTCTTGCGACGTACATGTGAAAAAGCCATGGGGGAAAAATGCATCCAGATCCATGTATTATGCAGAAGATTTTAAAGATTAAGATTCAAGTTAAAACAGGAAATATTTCTTTTGGGATTGTTGGATGCACAACCAGAGAAGACCTATGGAAGACTATTTCAATAGATGGCCACAGCAGCAAAACTGTTATACGTGCCGGGATGGAAGAGTCCAGAACTACCTACTATGTATGTGTGGTTGTTGAAATTGACAAATCTGGCAGAAACGGATAAATTGACTTGTTTGATCAAAGAAAGATCATTAGTGACTTTTCTTAAAGAATGATAATCCCTTATTAACTTTTTTGTCAAAAAAAAATATGAAATGTTAATTTGGGTTTTTGATGATCAGTAAGATCATTACGACAAGGGAAGTGATCTAAATGTTAGTGAGCAAGGTATGAATGATATGTTTATATAATTATTGAGAAGATTGGAAGTCCACTTTTTTGTGTTCTTTCTCTTTATTATTTCTTTCTTTGCATCACATAGCTTTTATTGTACTGTTATAATCTATAACAAACACATGTTTTTTAAAAAAGGAATTGCCTCCTCACTTTTCTAGCCAGTCATCCAGCCTTCCTACCTTCTTCCAGACATTCTCACCTGCCTTCATTCCCTCCCTGCAGAAAAGCTCCCTTCATACTTTCCTGGCCACTGATCATTCCTGGTCTTCATTTGAATTTTTTTTGGGGTGAGGGTGGGGGGTGTCTTGTCCCATCAGCTTTGTTTTCTAAATGTTTTTGTACTTTTTCCAACCTTGTGTTTTCCCCCAAACTGCTGATACTTGTATGAGGTTGGTGCCATTTTGGATATGTAAGGACTGACGTTGATATTACTATTAGCAGATGATGGAAGTGGTTGGATTCATTGTTTGTTCATTCAGCATTATTGATCAAGAAAGAAAAAGGTACTATCATCAGTATTTACTCATCACTCTTCCACCTTGAATACCAATAAGATCAAGGTAGACAATAGAGAGGTAGTTATCGCTGGATAAAGACCTAAGATCTCATGATTTCTCCCTTTGGAAAAGTCTTGATAGTTCTGTATAGTTCTTTCTCTTTTTTTGTAGTAATTTTTATTAAAAATTTAATCTCTAAAATAACCACACACACACACACACACACACACTTCCATGCTTAAATCTTCCAGTTGAAATCGCTTATTTCCATTCCATACAAACATAATTTCCATCTTACAGAGAGAAGAACAATTACATTATTACATTATTGATGTAGAAGAAAAATTGCATTATTTCTTCTTTGATTTCTTATACATTTATATCCTTACCCAATCCAATACTCCTTTCCATTCTTTCTCAAAGTTCTGGATAGATTTATTCTTCAGCTTCTGTATAGTTCTTTCAAATGGCATTTTAATAGTCATTTTAATTTTTTCTGCTGAGGTTTTTCTGGCTGGAACCCTAGTTTTTAATTATTTATGAGTTTTTTTAACACAATCACAAACAATCTATTATGCAATTAAAAATACATTCAAGATAAGAAAAAGAGAAAGAAAAAAACTATAACTGAAACATAATAGTAGTACACCAAACTAAAACACCAAACACTAACTAACCACACTTCTGATGTTGTTGCTGCTGTGTGCCTTCCAGCTTATGACAGGCTTGAAGTGAACCTATCATAGGATTTTCTGGGGCTGAGAGTGTGTGACATGTCCAAGGTCACCCAGTGGGTTTTTATGACTGAGCAGGGAATGGAACCCTGGCCTCCAGGACTGTAGTCCATGCTCAAATCACTATATCAGGCTGGCTCTCAACTTACTAAAACACAAAAGGGTTCTGATCGCCCCCAAGCCAAACTATAATGAGAGAGAAAAAATTGAAAAGGAAAAATATATTCTATTGCCATTGCAGATCCAACTAAGTAATCCTACTAACTAGTAAACATAGCCACAGATTGTTGCATCATGGGGTTTCTTACTTCTGAGAAAGTCCATAAATGGTTTCCAGTTTACAAAAAATCATAATAATCTCCAGTTGACTTATCTTTTAAAATCCATATTAGTTTGGCAATTTGGGCTAACTTAGTCATCTTAACAATCCATTTTTCCATCCTTGGTGCTTCACTCCATTTCCAGGTTGGGGTGGGCTCCTATTTTTCATTTCATTTCATTTCATTTCCTTTTTTCCATACTGCTGCTTGATTTATTTGGCTGGTTGACCTTATACTGTTCTGTCATCACCATCATCATCATATCTTTTCCCCAGTTTCCCCAGGGACCCAAAACAAGTGTTACAACAGAAAGAGCTTTTTTAAATTAAAAAGAAAACATACAGAAGTTAAAATCACTAAGCTATCAATAAAATTAAATACAGTTAGAAACTTGACCATTGGAATGAAAAACAACAAACAGAAAACAATACAGCACATTATAAAAGGCCCGTTTCCTCTGAGCAATTAGTCTCAGAAGGCCTGCTGAAATGAAAATGAAAAGATCTCTACCCGCCTATGGAAGGATAATAAGGAAGGTGTCAATCTAACTTATCTAGGGAGTTCCAAAACCTGGGAACAGCCACCAAGAACACCTTCTTTTTTTTAATACACACACACACACAATATAAAAAAAAGATAATGAAAAAGCATATATACATAATCAGTGCAAAAGACATACCATTTTACAAATATTATAGTTCAACTTCTAAATATTCACTTCTTCTTGTTTCTTATCATAGACAGCTTTCTCTATGTAGAAAAAGTAATTTTTGTTTGCTTCCAGCCTATCTTTTTTGGGTTTATTCTATGCATTATTAAAGGTACATCTATATATTCAAAAACATTTCAAGCACATATTGTATAGTTTTTTGTTCTTCCCTTGTCTTGCTTTGCCATCAAGTTAGACCACCTATACTTGTATTTATTTATCATCTATCCCTATTTAATCAGGGTGTTCAGTATTAATAATGTTCAGCTGCTGTGATTTTCAATATTGGTTTTAAACTTTGTAAGTTTATGTTATTATAATATCTCTATCTTCTTTTCAAGTATCTAGTTATTGGCTCCCATTCTGTTTCATATATCTCCTTTTTTTCTTCTGTTAAGTGATTTTGATAATTTAGCACAGCTTTTCATCTTGATGAGCTTCATAATCCATTCATCGGGTTCTGGAGTTTGCTGACTTTTCCAATATTTTGCATACATGATTCTGGCAGAGGAAATCATATATAGTATTATTTTCCATCTATTTTTCACAGTTAATTGTTCTGTTTTAGGAATGATGTTCAATAAAAAGAGTTCAGGGGAGAGTGGTATACTGACCCCAACACATCTGACATGATTTTGTTGATACTCTTCCGAAACCTTTTTGCTTTTGTACACATCCACCACATGTGGTAAAAAGTTCCCTCCTCTTTTGTACATTTCCAACATTCTTTCCATCCTGTTTTGTACATCTTATCTAATTTGGATGGACTCAAGTACCATCTATGAAACATTTACAGGTAATTTTCTTTAAGATTTTGGGATAATGTAATTTTTTGCATCCTAGATAGGCTTGTGTGACTGAACAACATCACCTAAAAGGTGCGGCCAGGCAAGAAGAGGGCAAAAATTATTAATGAAGAACACACAGAACTACCATTTTAAGCAGAGAACTGAGTTTAAAAAGAGAGGGGGGAAAACAGTATTTTATGCACAGGAATTAATACTTTTGGACTGAAATATTATTTTCGATGCAGAAAATGCTGTTTACTGTGCAGAAGATGTTGCTTTCAATGCAAATCAACTATTTATATATTTTACACAGAATAAGTCCCAAGTGTGAAGATTCTCATCAGTCTAGAATTCTTCTCATCAGGGTTTGTCAATACTAGAAAAATATATTTATGAACCCTTGTCTAAATATTTTTGAATAGTAGTCTTTCCATCCCCGAAGAAATAATATTGAATAGGACTGAACAGACAGCTCTTCAAAACTTGTGAATCAGTAAATGGGAAACTTCTTTTTAGTAGATATGAGGCTAAGTGATGATGAAAGCAGTCAGAGATTTTTTAAAAAATCCATGATGTTTAAAAACAAGAAAAGTATACATGGAAAAAATATTCACTGAATGTCAAAACCATCCAAGGGAAATAATTAGAATTCAAACACAAGAGTGAATGTAGCACAGCAGCCCTCACCTCTTGAGCGGAAAAAAGCAGCATGTGGGAAAATAACACTATTTATCTGTGGAGCCTGAGGGAAACACCAACAAACCTGATCAATCCAAAGTCTGTGTACACTTTCCACTGTATCTTTATTTCATAGGATTACAACAACTACAGATGAAAGAAAACACATAAGAGGAGTTCAGATAATCAGCAGATGCTGTTATATTATGTAGCATTTCTCCAGTATAATCCAGCTTTTAGTACTCTTTTGCACTGGGGAATGGATTGCTGTTTACCTTTAAAAGTCTTCTCCAGTTTGGGGTTGGGATCTTAGCTGGTACGCCACTGCAGCAGCATCCCATGCCTCTCCTTCTTTTGCTTCTTGGGCAGTTTTGAGAAGTACCTCTGAGCTCCTTGTTACTACTACTGGTTGCCAGTCTTTCTGGGCACAAATCAAAGTAGTGTTATGACCTATACAGCTTATGTCCAGGTTATCTGACAGGCTGTATCTCTGCCTATGAGCCTGCCTGGACCTGAGACCCACAGGTGAGGTCCTTCTTTCAGTCCCACCACCTTCACAGGTAGGATTGGTGGACACATGAGAGAGTACCTTTTCAGTGACTGCCCCTGTAGTTGGAGCTCTCTCCCTAAGGAGGCTCACTCTTTACTGTCCTTCCATTGGCAGAGACATAATCATCATCGCTATTATTATTATTCAGACATTGTTTCAGAATTGAAGCTTTTAACAATAGAGCTGTACTGCTTTAAAATTGTTTAACTTTTAAAACTCTCTTTTAGAGTGTTTGGCTGGAATCTTGTATGGTCTTTACATAAGCATGAGCAGCACAGTTATGGTGATATGCACTGAATTTCAGTGCAAACTGCCCCCCATCCCCACTTACTAGATTGTAGCTATTTTGGTCAATGGGATCCTGTTCTCCTGTCACTTGGGAAGTTGATGGCTGCTGTTTCCACCCCCTCTTGTGAGCTGGTGTTAAATACTGTCTATATGTTATTTGATAAAAAAAATTATCTAACTTCATAACTTAACGTAAACTTTAAACCTCTTGGCCATGTCTTTTCCTATTGTTCAAGCTGTGTATTGTGAGTCCCAATTTGTGCCCCCTTAATCATATAATCTTTTACTGGTTCATCTTCCATATCCATTTTGAACAGAAATGTATACATTTTAGTTATTAAACATTCTTGAGACTCTGATTTACTTGTTTCAAAACCAAACAGATTTCTATCCATCTTGAAACATTCAGTTTTCTGTAAGCAAACCACTGAATCTACTTCTTGAATCAGCTCATCACTTATTTTCATTCAATGTTGCCCGTCTTTTAACAAGAACAAATCCATATATGTTAACCATCTAGGTCACGTGGATAATTTTCTGAGTCTCTCATACAGGAGTCAATTTTAGCCAGCTTCCAATGTCTCAAACTGGCTCCTATAGCATCCAGTGCTTCGTCCCTTAGCAGACGTCTCTAAAAGATCTGGTTTCATAGCACCATTCCAGTCCAGAAGGTTAGCATTGTAGTAACTTGAAACTCCAGTGGATCATTCAGAAATACATTTTGGGCATCTGAAGAGAAGAGGCAGACAAAGTTCTGAAGGGAATGAGGACAAAGCAAATAGAAGAGGTTCAAATGTAAGTGGTTTTCTCACTCTCTGACTCTCACTCTCTTTGAAGGCTGATGGAAAATTTCATAGAGGGCAGAATTTTTATTGTGGAAATGCCCTCATTTTGCCCCTCTCCCAGCCAGATTCTGCTAGAAAAATGCTATGTTGTCATTCTGAAGAAGATGGTAGGAGGGAAAAAAATCAGGTGTTTTTGGTGTTCAAGCATGTGTTTCCTGGAATGTCCCCTCACAGATATTATGGATTGTCAAAGATGGCAGCTCGGAGCAGCAAAGTGTATCAACAAATTTAATATCTCTTCCTTAACATTCGTCCTACAACCTCATGATCTCCCTCTTTTTTTCTTTTTTCTTTTTTTCTTTTTTTTGCCTGTGCATGGGCTAATAGGATGTGAAGCCTTCTACCACCAATCCCATCACTGCCACCCAATACGAGTGATTCTGCTTATCCCCCACCTCTGCCACCAAACATGAGGGCCTCCTCCTGTCCCACCACTATGACATCTAATGTGGCAACTGTTGCCTGAAAATCTGGAGATCCCAAAGGGACACCTCAATATGCTCCAAGTGATGGGGAAAGAAAGCTCAATGGAACACAAGCAATAGCAATGCAAGAAGCAGGGTAACCTAGCAAGATCTTTTACCCAGTTTTTATGGGGTCAGGCCCAGTCAGAAATCACACAAAAAGGTCCAATGAATGACTTTATTAAACAGTAATAGCACTCAGCAACGCAAACACTCACACACACATCCAAGGGCTAAAGAGAAATAAAGAGTGGAAATAAGATAGAGGGATTGTTGAAGGATTCGTAGTTTGGGTGATACTGTACCTTTTCCTGAAGTTCTTGGTCCAGAAAGCAGAAAGAGAAAAGGAACTCAGCAAAGAGACTCTGAGGGGATCATGCAGCTATCGAGATGGGGAATGGTCAGTTGGTATGACTGGGAGGCATCCAAAGAACTAGTCAGAAACAGGGACTATTTGTAGGAAAAATTTAGCTTGAGGGCAAATCCTCTCCTGGGGAGAACAAAGGGGACAGCAACGGAAAACAACTTCACACCGGCACCTTCTTTAATATTGGAAGATAACAAGGTGTTACCCAAGTATCAGGATCTTCCACCGCTTTGGGTTGCAGTGTCAGTTTATGTAGATGGATTTTGCCTGATAAGATTTTATTGCTTCCAGTGCCCAACTTTGTGGGAAAACTCTTAATCTCTTCAAGTTGGCCCCTTAAAGGCTGATGATCTTTTGTCCACCGTGGGTTGGCACAGCTTGAGGTCTCCTGTGGCTATGTGACTGGGGAGTTTACTGGCCTGACCTGGTTCTTTCGATCGTACGACCGTTGTTGTCTACATGGTCATCCGGGTGACCTCTGGTGGGTTAAATTAATTTTATATCAAAGTTGTAGACCCCTTGACAGGGTTTACCAAGGGGGCAACACAACGTTCTAAATGTCATTGTGGTTCCTATGTGAGACTTTATTCATCTAATCTCTCCACTGGATACCACCACCATTGAATAACTGCTGCCACCATATGCACTGCCTATTTGAACTTAAGCTTTCAACTGTCCCTTATGTAGCATTCTCAAAGGCACATGTGCGTAATGCAGAAATGATTTGCTGAACAGAAGATTACTTATTTACATCTACATTTACAAGATTACAGTTTACATCAAAGATTACTTATTTGATACATCTAATACACCTTAGTTAACTCCTTAGCTAACTCCAACTCACCTCTCTCCCATATCTCTAACACCAACACTTACTTATTCCCCTCCTCCCTACCATCTCCATTCAGTCTTTTAAAAATCTCTTTAAACATCTGGCAAATCACCACTCACTCAAACATTCATACTCTCACCCCCTCCCAACAGACATTTACCTTATTTTATATTAACTGTATATGACATCTATAAACATATTTTACATTAATTTCTCCAGGAAACATGCAAGAAGGTTTTTTTAATTGAAATTTCATAGCATCACAGGGGGATATATAACTTAAGCTCAGAACCTGGACATGTTACTTTGATGAACTACAACCCTCAATATTCCCCAAGCTAAAACGGCCAGTGGACACCTTGGTTATGGGAGATTCTGGGAGCTATAGTCCAGAACAAGAAAAAAGAAAACATCTTGACTTCCATGTTCTTGCTAAATCTAAGTACAAGTCCAATTCCATTTTCATTGGCCTGATCAATGACTTGGATGAAGGAATAGAGGGCATGCTAATCAAATTTGCAGATGACACCAAATTGGGAGGGGTTGCTAATATGCCAGAGGACAGGATCAAAATTCAAAATGACCTGGATAGATTGGAGAGCTGGGCCAAGGCGAACAAAATGAAATTCAACAGAGAAAAGTGTAAGGTCCTACATTTAGGTAGAAAAAATGGAATACAGAAATATAGGACGGGGGACATGTGGCTGGATAGCAGTACATGTGAAAGGGATCTAGGAGTCTTCATAGACCACAAGCTGAACATGAGTCAGCAGTGTGATGCGGCAGCCAAGAAAGCCAATGCAATTCTTAGCTGCATCAATAGGAGTATGGTGTCTAGATCGAGGGAGGTACTGGTACCACCCTACTCTGCTTTGGTTAGACCTCATCTTGAATACTGTGTCCAGTTCTGGGCACCCTAATTCAAGAAGGACATGATCAAGCTGGAGCAAGTCCAGAGGAGGGCAACCAAAATCGTGAGAGACCTGGAAGCCATGCCCGATGAGGATAGACTTAGAGAGCTGGGTATGTTTAGTCTGCAGAAGAGAAGGTTGAGAGGGAACATGATAGCCATGTTTAAAAATTTGAAGGGATGCCATGTAGAGGAAGGAGAGGGCTTGTTTTCTGCTGCTCCAGAGACCAGGACTAGGAGCAATGGATTCAAGCTGCAGGAAAGGAGATTCTACCTGAACCTCAGGAAGAACTTCCTGACAGTCAGGGCTGTCCAGCAGTGGAATCTGCTGCCTCGAAGCGTAGTGGAGGCTCCTTCCTTGGAGGTTTTTAAGCAGAGGCTAGATGGCCATCTGTTGGGAGTGCTTTGAGGGTGTTCCTGCATGACAGAGGGTTGGACTGGATGGCCCATGTGGTCTCTTCCAACTCTACATTTCTATGATTCTATTATTCATTTTGATATGCTATTTGTCTCTTTGAGAAATTTGAGTTAAACAAGTGGGTGTGATGGGGTGTACAGCTAAAGCTGAGTGCAAAAATTAAAAAAAAAAACCCTATCAGCGGTATTTGCCAGTGAAAATGTTAAAGAAAAGGCTAGGGAAATATTCTGCTGGGATCTAGTGCAATCCACTTGAAATGAGACAACAGCTTGCTATAAACTGGCTTCCCATTAATAATTCCCCAGGATCAGGAGCATGAAGAAGCAATAGAGCATGAAAAATAGCAAAGCACACATAAGCCTGCCAAGAAAACAATGAATGTCACCAGACTGCAAACAAATTCATGTGGAAACAGTGGGCTGATGTGGTCAATAGACAGGGAAGCTAATAGCTGAAGGAAGTTAACACCCGTGTAAATGAGACTTCATCCATATTTATGGATTCAAAACTTTTCTGAATCCCTTTTCTGCTATACGAGCACACCATGGCTGCAGTCCTATACCCACTTCCCTGGAAGAAAGCTCTGCTGAATTGAATGGGATTTATTTCTAATTATAAGATCTAATGATTAGGATCACACCAGGTTCACAGTACACGTAGGCCAGTAAAAAAATTGCATGATTTTTATATAGCCAAACACCCATGCAGCAGGCTATCACAACTATCTACAGGCCAAAGCAGAAATGGAAAAAAAAAGAGTTTGTCAAAAGCAAGCTAAAAATTTAAGGGCAGGCAGGAAATGAAGTGGACACTTTCTAAAAAGGTGAAATCTATAGATACAGAGCAAACTACATATGAAAAGGAATAGTAACAGTGAAAAGGAATGAACAGACAGATCTTCAAAACCTCTTCAATAGTGCTAAGGCCCGAAATCTGCTATATGTGAATAGCCAACCAATTCCAGCATATGTCAGTAGTAAGCTAAAATTTCAAGACCAAGTAGGAAGCAAACTGTACAGTGTTTGAATTTATGTTTACCATAATTTTTTCCCATATTGTTACATTATATATCCCAGATGACTCACAATGAAGATTTTCAGAGCACTGGTTTTAAACTATGAAACCATCTTTTTTTAAAAAAAAGCAATGTTCAGAAAATCTATCTAGGGTTAATTGGGAAGGCCCAGGGGCTACGACTCCCAAAAGAGACAAACTGGATCTTCACTGCCTCTGGCACTGGCTCCAAATTATCTCACATTTCATAGATGGGCCCTTTCTGCAGGACACTCTCATCCTGGCATAGGGATGGGAGAGGAGCAGGACTGTGACAATGCTTCTGCATGATGTTGTCACAGTCCCATAATTTTCCCATCATCAGCCAGTGTGATCATGGAGTCAATCATTGATGGGTTTTCCCTGTCAATGACCTGTGATTGCATGACTGTCCCACACTTACCTGCCCTGAGAAAGGCCCAGACGTGTAATGGAGGTGCTTCCTGCCCCAGTGCAGTCTGGAAAAGTGTCCAGCTGTGGAAGGAAGGAAGAGGTGAGTCCATCACACTCCCTTCTGCAGGGAGTTGGTCCAGTGGGTGGGGACTGTTCCTGTCATGCTTTCTTCCCGGCACAGCCACTGCTGGTATCACCACTTGACAACAATGTGAGAAGGTAAAGTGCAGAAAGGGCAAAGAAAACTGGAACATGTGTGATCAAGGAACATCAAGAAATGGCAATGATGTGGCCAAGAAACTTCAGAGTGGGCAAGATGGTAAAAGATAAATGAGGAACACACAGAATTTGCTTTTGCCTGAGTCTCCTGGAAAGGGCAAGATTCTGCTCCCTCCTTTCCTTTCCCCACTGCTGAGTTACTGAGCTTTTGCACTTTGCAGCAATGGAAGTAAGCTGAGGACAAAGGGGGGAAATGGGAGAAGCAGAGTGGAACTAGGACATTTTAAAGACCACTGGAGGAAAAAATGATATGACTGAGGATCAATTGGGACTGTACCTGCCAAATCGGGACAGTTGGGGAATATGTGACCCCTTCAGCTCCCTATAGATGTGTCCCTTACCTCTCAACTTTGGTGTTTCCAGACAACAAGTTGGTCTACGTAGGTAAGAACTCACAGGATGAGCTAATGATTACCAAAACATATTTGCAATGTCATAATGACATCCTAATGGGGCCTCTTCTGAGACATAATTGTGAAGGTTTGGCAACACTATTCACATCACAGATTGCCAGTTCAGGTGTCACGCAAACCATCATTTGATGAACCAGGTGGTCTTGTAGTAAGTCATCTGTCTGGGGATGAAAAAAATGTGTATGTGTGATGTCTGAGTGCCAGCAGTAGTTTTCCAAACCATCACGCCAAACTTCTCTTATTTAGTCCTTGAATGGGGAACATTTGGCTCTCTGGGAGTTGCAGAACTACTTGCTATGGGCCAGTTGGCTAAGCTGATCATAGAATCATAGAGTTGGAAGAGACCCCAGGAGCCATCAAGTCCAACCCCTTGCTATGCAGGAACACCCATCAAAGAATTCCCAACAGATGGCCATCCAGCCTCTGCTTAAAAACCTCCAAAGAAGGAGACTCTACCACACTCTGAGGCAGCATATACTACTGCCAGACAGCTCTGACCGTCAGGAAGTTCTTCCTGAGGTTCAAGTGGAATCTCCTTTCCTGCAACTTGAATCCATTGCTCCTTGTCCTAGTCTCTGGAGCGGTAGAGAACAAGCCTGCTCCCTCCTCAATATGATATCCCTTCAAATATTTAAACATGGCTATCGTGTCTCCTCTTAATCTTCTCTTCTGCAGACTAAACATACCCAACTCCCTAAGGCGTTCTTGATAGGGCACGGCTTCCAGACCCTTCACCATTTTGGTCACCCTCCTCTGGACACAGTCCAGTTTGTCCTTCTTGAATTGAGGTGCCCAGAACTGGACACAGTATTCCAAATGAGGCCTAAGCAATGCAGAATAGAGTGGTAGCATTACCTCCCTCGACGTAGACACTATACTCCTATTAATGTAACCAAGAATTGTGTTGGCTTTCATAGCTGCCACGTCACACTGCTGACTCATGTTCAGCTTGTGATCTACCAAGACCCCTAGACCCTTTTCACATGTACTGCTATCCAGCCACACGTCCCCCATCTTATACTTGTGACTTTAATTTTTTCTGCCCAAGTGCAGGACCCTACATTTCTTTCTGTTGAAATTCATTTTGTTAGCTTTGGCCCAGCTCTCCAATCTGTCAACATCATATTGAAATGTGATCCTATCCTCTGGTGTGTTAGCAACCCCTCCCAGCTTGGTATCATCTGCAAATTTGATCAGCATGCCCTCCACTCCTTCATCCAAATCATTGATGAAGATGCTGAATAGCACTGGGCCCAAGACAGAACCCACTAGTCACTTCTGTCCAGGATGAAAAGCAGCCATTGGTGATCACCTTTTGGGTGCAGTCGGTCAACCAATTACAAATCCAACTAACAGTAGCCCTGTCCAGCCTGCATTTAACTAGCTTCTTTGCAAGAATGTTATGTGGAACTTTGACAAAGGCCTTACTGAGGTCAAGATATGCTACATCTACAGCATTCCTTTTTTCTATCAAGCCTGTAACCCTATCATAAAAAGAGATAAGATTCGTCTGGCATGACCTATTTCTGAGAAATCCATGCTGGCTTTTATTGATTACGGTATTGCTTTCTAAGTAACTACAAAATGACTATTTAATGATCTGCTCTAGGATCTTTCCTGGAATTGATGTCAGGCTTACTGGGCAATAATTATTAGGGTCCTCTTTTTTCTCCTTCTTGAAGATGGGGATGACATTTGCCCTCCTCCAGTCTGCTAGGACTTCTCCTGTTCTCCAAGAGTTCTGAAAGATTATTGCAAGCGGTTCAGAAATGACTTCTACCAGTTCTTCTAATATCCCTGGATGTAGTTCATCTGACCCTGGGAACTTGAATTCATCTAGTTTAGCCAGATATTCCTGTACTACTTCTCTACTTATTCTGTGCTGCATTTCCCCCACTTTCTCACCTGCTCCCCACGCCCCAGGTTGTGTACTTCTATCCTTTTGGGAGAAAACTGAGGCAAAGAAGGAATTAAGTAGTTCTGCCTTCTCACTCCCCCCTGTTATTAATTGGTCACCTTCTCCATGTAGTGATCCTATCATTTCCTTGTTTTCCCTTTTGCTGCGGACATATCTAAAAAAGCCCTTTTTATTGTTTTTGATGTCTCTGGCAAGCCTAAGTTCATTCTGTGCTTTAGCTTCTCAGACTTTCTCCCTATATCTCCTGGCTATTTGCTTGAATTCCCCTTTGGTGGTTTCACCATTCTTCCATTTCCTGTACATGTTTCTTTTAACACTTAGCTCAGCTGAGAGTTCTTCAGTCAACCATTCTGGTTTCTTTAGACACCTGCCATTTTTCCTCCTTATTGGCACAATTTTCAATTGTGCCTTCAGTATCTCACTTTTAGGAAACTCATCCTGATACGGATTTCAAAAATATGTGGAGATCCACATATTCTCCAGCCTTGATTTAAGAGAGAGAGAGAGATGACAGAGGCTATCTTAATTTATGATATTGGCAAGTATGTCATCTACCACTGATATAGAGAACTTTGTGACTACCTAACAATAGATCTGAGAACCAGCATGGTGTGGTTTGAGCACTAAAGATCAGGATTCAAGTCCTCACTCAGCCGTGGAAATCAACTGATATTTCTCATTAAGTATTGGAGGGGGGTTGAATCTCGGAATATAAGTAGTGATAGTGAGTGATTTTCCAGAAGTTTAGTATTAAAACTATATTACATTCTATCTCTACTATATTTTTCATTTAGTAAATCTTAGCAACATTGAGGAAATACACTAATAATGCATCTTATAGCCACCAACTGAGAAGCTGAATCATAGTTATTTGATCACCTAGTATGTAGATGTAGTTAGGGTAGTTTAGTTTAGTTAAGTACTAGTTTTAGATAAGTGTTCTTGTCTCTTTTCCTTTTGTTGTGTGTGCATTGTTTCTGTATATGTGTATATATACATATAAGATATATGTACATATACATATATATACATATATCTTATGTACATTGTTTATATATAGTGTGTGTATGTGTGTATATACATATAAACTTTGTGTATGTTTAATAAAAATATATTTTTTATTTTTTTTAAAAAACACTTGGTGACCTTGGGTGCATCACACACTCTCAGCCTCAGAAAACCCCATGATAGGTTTGCCTTATGATCACTATGAGTTGGAAATGACTTGAAGGCATACAACAGCAATGTTTAGATCTATTCAGAGATTTAACTGTGTAAGTAAATACTGTTGCAGATCAATAAAGAACCGATTATGCTGAATAGCAATTAGGGAAATACAGACTTAGTAGAGAATGTCAAGAGTTCATGCCTAGATCTCAGTCATGAGATAACTTCTTCATCCAGGTAAGTAATCATTGTTGCTGTTGCTGTGTGCCCTCAGGTCATTTCTGAATTATGGCAACCCTAGGGTGAAACTGTTACAGGCTTTTGTGGGGCTGACAGTATGTGATGTGCTTAAGGTCACCCAGTGGGTTTCCATGGCCAAGTGGATAATTGAACCCCGGTCTACAGTGTTGTAGTCAACACTCAAAGCAAGTGATCATAACACAGGCAAAAAACAGTCCTCGTTAGGTCCACTAAAAATATAATTGGGCTATCACTTTTATTTGGTATACAGAGTGGCATTTGTAACCTCCATAATGAGTTACAGCCTAGTCCTTTGGTGGACAGATTTATAGGAGAAAGGCATTCACTGGTTCCTACATGATTTCAAGAGGAAGGAGGAATGAAAAAGCTCATCTGGTGAGAACCTGGTGGTTGCAGATAAGAAGCCTCTGGGGATAATTTAAGAGCGAAAGGGCCACACAATAAGTTAATCAAAGCCAGTCTGGGGACAAAAGACAGCAGTTGCTTCATTTTGCAACAGTTCCTGAGCTGCGAGCACATCTGGTTTTCGCTCAGCACAGCAAAAGACATGCTGGTGAACTGGCAAGTGTGAATGAATCTGTCTATTTTAGTTTCTATTTCATAATTTTCCAGTGCACTCTAAATTAAGATATTTTGAGGATTTGTTTGGTTCATCCTGAAAACTGATTTTTTTAAAAAAACAGGTTTTGGATTTTAAAATCCATACATACCTTTCTTCGTAATGCAATCCTTTTTTCTGCCATTTTACTTAATATGCAGTGATGTGTTTAAGTCTTTTACTCCAAGTCTAGTCTCAAGTTGAGTCTCAAGTCCTTGCAAGATAATTTCAAGTCAAGTCTCGAGTCGAGTCTCAAGTCTGGGAGCCAACTTTACACCCCTACTTGTATTCTAGAATTTCTGGACAGAGTCCAATAATGTCAGTTTTAACAATTTAAGTAGAATTGGCTTTCCACTTTTGTGATTCTGCCATCTGAAGTTTCAGAAGTGACAAATAGGATCCTTCTTACTCTCCATTGCTGAAGCTTCAAGAGCTTTATAAGGAAGGATCCTTCCTTCTCAAACCCATTGACTAACACATTTTCTGTTCCCTTCTGAGATACACACTCTGCAGTCTGGACATGACTCTTGCCTTCTGCTCTTAGGAAAAGTTTTATAAAGCTCCTCCTACACGACTTTTCCTGTATGAAGCAGGGACAGGCTGCTGAGCAGACCTCAACCCCACCTCAAGCCCATTTGCTGTTCCTTCTGAGAAATGTGTCCACACTTTGGGCTTCAGACAGATCATCATGTTACCAGTAATTGTAAGGTTTCTGATTATGTTACTGAATCAAGGGCAGCAAGTCAGTCACTAAAAATATATAAGTCTCAAGTCGAGTAAAATCAGTGTGTAATTTTTGCCAAGTCAAGTCTGAGTCAAGTCACTGAAGTGACGTAAGTCTGACTTAGTCCGAGTCAATCGACTCTAGTCTACATCACTGCTAATATGAATGTCTTTACAACCAAATTCCCTGATGATTTATTTGAATGCTATTTCCACTGATATATGTATGCCTGAATCCTACTTTTTTTTAGTCCCAATGAGAGTACACCTGCTGAATTAATTACTGAATGGTGAGCTGACACAGAGGTAAATCTCATTCATTTAATGAATCTACTATAGTTAAGAGTAAGAATAGGATTGAAGATATATTATTACAGTTGTTCGTAACCTTTTCTTTACCAAGTACCTCCTCTAAATATAATTTGTTACTGGGGATTCCTAGTAACTCCTGAAGACTCATTTGCTCCTGGAGACTAGGATCCAAATCTCTACTCAGACACTGGATGACCTTGTCAAGTCACATTCTCTCAGCCTTAGAGGAAGACAAGGGCAAACCCCCTCTGAACAAGCCTCATCAAAAGGGGGAAAAAACCTGTGACAGGTTCACCTTAGGGTTGCAATAAGTCAAACATGACTTGAAGACACACAACAATAAGATGCCACTGACAGGGGGAGGTTCTTTCTAACCATGATGTCTTTCCCTTTTTTAAAAAAATATAATTTTATTATAGTTCACCATATAAAACATACATTTCTCAATGTACATTTACCAAATTGTTACAGTTATCCTCCTCTCTGGATTTCATAAACTGTTATATCATTGACATACTATCATTATGCATCGCAACAAATTTATCACAATACCAAGATAGTTCCTGCATTTCAACCCAACTTTACATGTTCCATGATATTTCTCTGATTTTCTTCTTCTTGCTATCATATTACCATGAATTAAGAATTATTTCCTGTCAAAACCCCATCCATATCTAGCACAATTTGCCATTCTTTATTGATATCATCATCTGATTTTCCTTTCAGTCTCTGAGAGACTATATCTACATTCTGATTTTCAATAAAAGTTGCCCACCATTATTGTGGGTATTTGTTCAGTTTTCCATAACCTCGCATATTCAATACAAGCTGTCGTAATCATATATAGTAATATTCTCCAATATATGCCAGTTCCATCTAACATATATGTCATGTTTAACAGATACAGTTCAGGTATCTTATCCAGTTGAACCCTTAATATTGTACATATCATATTATGAATATCATTCCAGTACTTTTTAGCCTTAGGACATGACCACCACATATGAAATAGTGTGCCAACATTCTACTGACACTTCCAACATTGCCCTATTCCTGTGTTGTATATTTTCTTTAATTTTTCTGGTGTCACGTACCATCTATGAAAAAGCTTAAAATAGTTCTCTTTTAGGTTCTGAGCTGCGGTAAATTTCTGTGTCCGTTGCCAACTCTGTTCCCAGTACGCTAACTGAATTGGATGTCCAACATTTTGAGCCCACAATATCATTGCCGATTTAACTGTTTCCTCTTCCCTTTCTTGATGTAAAATCTCTTGATATAAGTGTGCTAGTAAATGAGGCGGATTTTCAGACAATAGTTTCAATTATCCTCCTTGCTCCTTTTGTTCTATTCCATAAGTTTTGACGTCCATCTGAAATCTCTCAGTTGGTTGTCTGTAAGGAAACCAATTTAATTTTATTCCTTCCGCTTCCAATTTTTCTCTTGATTTTATCTGAAAAGCATTCAAGTTTGTCTTTTCCAATATGTCATCATAACACAGCCACTTGTCTGATTCAGTCCATCTTCCAAAGAAAGCTTCTTGAGGGTAAACCCACATAGGTAGCTGTCTAATGTTCTTATTCTTGTAATCAGTCCATATTTTAAATAATGATTTTCTTATATAATGATGCACAAAATCTTTGTCCACCGCCACTTTCCCGTAAAACATGTAGGCATGCCAACCCATCCTTAAGTCAGCTCCCTCAAGTGCTAGCATTCTCGAGTCTTGAAGATTCATCCAGTCTTTTATCCAAGTAAATGCCGCTGCCTTGTAATATATCTGTAAGTCTGGTAAACCCAAGCCTCATCTTTCTGCTATATCTGTCATAATATTCCATTTTATTCTTGGCTTTTTTCCTTGCCATATAAATTTGGTTAAGTCTCTTTTCCATTGTATGAATGGCTTGGTGTTTGTAATAATAGGAGTATTTTGAAAGAGATAATTCATCTTTAGAAGTACGTTCATTTTTATGACAGCCACTCTGCCCATCATAGATAGTTGCATTTGAGTCCATTTCTCCAGATCCTTAGTTATTTCTTTCCATTTTCTTTCATAATTATTCTGAAATAGTACATTATTTCTTTTTGTGATCCAGACACCCAGATATTTTGCTTTCTGTCTTTTATTAAAACCTGTTAAAGCTGTAAGTTCCTTCTCTTCTTTTTCCCTCATATTTTTTGTTATAAACACAGTTTTTTCATTATTGATCTTGAATCCTGAGTATTTCCCATATTCTTGATATATATGCATCAGCCTTTGAATACCGCTGAAAGGGTCATCAAGAAACAACACCAAATCATCTGTGAATGCTTTAAGTTTGTACTGATATTTCTTTATCTGAACTCCTCTTATTGCTTTTTCTTCCCTTATAGCATTATTAAGCATTTCCATTGTCATGATGAATAGTAACGGAGATAAGGGACAACCTTGTCTTGTTCCTCTGTGGAGTTCAATCTGTTTTGTTCTCTCTCCATTAATAATCAATCTTGCCTGTTGCTGGCTATATATTGCTTCAATCCAAGAAATAAATTTGTCTCCAGCTTGAGCCTGTTTAATGATCATCTTCATAAATGTCCAATTAATCATATCAAAGGCCTTTTCCACATCAACAAATATCATTGCCAATTTTCTTTCATTATGCTTCTCATAGTACTCAATTATATTTAACACTGTCCTAATATTATCACGCATCATTCTCTTAGGTAAGAAACCGTTCTGCAAATATAAATGTTTTTAAGATGAAATCAAGAGAGAAATTGGAAATTGAAGGTATAAAATTAAGCTGGTTTCCCTACAGACAACTATCAGAAAGATTTCAGATGGATGTGAAAACTCAAGGAATAGAACAGAAGGAACAAGAAAATCTGTTGAAGTTTCTATGAGAAAATCCACCTCACTTACACTCACATCTATATCAAGAGATATTACAACAACAATGTGAGGAAGAGACAATTAAAACAGCAATGGTACAATGGGCACAGAATATTGGACACCCAATTCAGTTGGAATGATGGGAACAAAGTTGGCAACGAACAAAGAGGTTCACGGTAGCTCAGAACCTTAAAGAAAATTACTATAAGCTTCTTCATAGATGGTACATGACACCCGAAAAATTAAAGATAATTTATAAGACGGGTACAGGTCAATGTTGGAAATGTCAAAAGACTGTCGGTACACTATTTCATATGTGGTGGACATGTTCTAAAGCAAAAAAGTATTGGAATGAAATTCATAAGATAATATGTAATGTACTGCAGGTTCAAATGGACAAGACTCCTGAAACGTATTTATTAAATATGACACACATGTTAGAGGGAACTGTGGTAAAGAAATATTGGAGAATAACACTGTATATAGTTTTGATTGCCCATATTGAATTTGCAAGGCTCTGGAAAAATGCTGCAATACCTATGATAGAACAATGGTGGGCAACTCTTATTGAAAATAGAAATGCAGATATTGTTTCACAGCGATTAAAGGGGAAATCAGATGATGATATATATAAAGAATGGCAGAGGATTTCAGAAACGGGACGGATCTTGTCAGGGAACAAGGCATAATTCATGGTATTAAAGGTTGTTACAAGATAAATTTCAGAGAAACATCATGGAACATGTAAAGTTGTGTAGAAAAACAGGAACTAACGAATTAAGTAGATATACTAACAATTTATTGTGAAGCGTTGATAACAGTTCAATGAATGATAAAAACTGTAATCCAGAGAGGAAGGAAGACAGTTGTAATATGACAATTAAGAATACAATGATAATTGTTTGTTTTATATGTTGGAATTGTAATAAAATTATATATATATATGAGAAACCGTTCTGGTCTTCATGTATATAGTCTTGTAAAACTTTTTTAAGTCTTTCTGCCAATATTGAAGCAAAGATTTTGTAATCTGTATTTAATAATGAAATTGGTCTATAATTCTTAACGTCTGTTAAGTCTCTTCCTTCTTTTGGTATTAAAGTTACATTGGCTTCCTTCCAGGTGTTGGGTATTCCTTCCTTTCTTATCCCATTCATTGTATTCTGCAGGGGTATTGAAACTTCATGTTCCATGTTTTTATAGTATTTTGCAGTGAAGCCATCTGGTCCAGGGGATTTGTCATTCATCTGATTTCTGATAGCTTCAACTATCTCCATCATCGTTATGGGTTTATTCAAAATCAATTTCTGTTCCTCAGTGAATCTCATTTTGTTCATCTTTCCCACATATTCTTCCATTTCTTTTTTGTTTTTCTTTTATAGAAATCTTACTCATCAGCTTTGTGTAATATTTATGAAAAGCCTGTTTTATCTCTTCTTGTTTAGTGGTTTTCTCATCACCGATTCTAATCTCCGTTATAATATTTCTAACCCTTCTTTTACGAAGTAAATTAGCCAAGAGTTTTGAAGGTTTATTTGCTTGCTCGAAGAAAGTATATCTCACTCTTCTCATCTGTTGCTCTATTTCATACAAGTTTAATTGATTTAATTCAGCTTGACATACCTTCATCTGTTGTCTAATCTTGTTGTCCGTCGGATTTCTCCTCATCTGTTTCTCCAATTCCTTCATCTTCATCAGGATCGAGTGTTCAATCTGTTTCTTCTTTTTTCTAACTTCTGTGGACCGTCAAATAAAATTTCCAAGCATCACGGCTTTACTTGCATCCCAAATTATCTTCATTGGTAATTCCAGTATCATGTTCTCCTTGAAATAGTTGTTTAACTCTATTTTTGCTTGTTTAATATATTTCTCCTTCTTAAAAAATCTCTTCATTCAATCTCCATGTCCTCTCTCTATCTGTAATCTTTAATGTCATTTGTAGGGGATTATGGTCTGAGCATAGATTTGGAAGAATGTCTATATTCAATGTCTTCAACAACAAATCCTTAGATGCCAAAATCAAACTACAAACTGAGTTCAAAGTGCTAAAGTAGTATATATTGATTTAACTCAGGAGGTGGGAGAGATGAGGGAACAAAATCTTACCCTTACCAATAGGGTCAGGCAAAAGGAAACTGCTGCAGCCTCTCCCAGCATCTATGATCTTTCCCATTAGTAATATCTACCATCTTGATCACCCTCTGATGTTGCTTGGCCAAAGTCCCAATTTTCATCTCTGAAATGTTGGAGGGTATGTAGTAGGGCATCATTTTGCAATCACTCCCCAGTCTAGAATCACCTGTTTGTCCATCTCCATCTCTTCATCAATTTGGACTCAGCAAGTTGAACTTGAGCAAGCTTGGGTTCTGACTGACATGCAGAAGCAAATTTGATCAGCCCAATAAAAACTGGTTTCACTTACTGGGCCATGCACTCAGATATCACTGTTGTACTTCAAGAACCCGTAAATCCCACCTCATTTATCTTTTTCCTTATTGTATGGAAAAGGGAGAAATGGGAGGAGGAGGGAATGCACATGTCTGCCTCATTATTTGGAAGTGGTTTGGCTAGCTCCAGTGAATGGATGCAGTGCAATTTAGCGCTGCTCTTAACAAGCAAGTGCAAGAAGAGATCAAATGGCTTATGAGGCATTCAGGAAAATATTAGAGCAGATGGCAGCGTGAAAAGAGAGTCTAAAGTAGTAACAAAGGAAAAACTGCACTCTGCATTCAACTTTGAAGGTACAAATTGGAGACTCCAAACTCTTATCTTTAATTTTTAAGAAGATAACACTAAGGAAAATTTAAAAAAAGAAAGAAAGAAATCTAATGTAGGAATGTACAGAGAGACCCAGTGTGGTGTAGTGATTTGAGTGTTGAACTAGGACTCCAGAAAACCATGGCCATCTCCACACTACAGAGGCCCCTCCCTAAACTGCAAACCCCAGGATTCCATAGGATGTTGAAATTGGAATAATAGCACTATAACAGTATAGTGCAGAAAATTACCCTCAGGATTCAAGCTTTAAAAGGATCCCAGGATTTTTTTAAAAAGTAACAAAACTAACAATACAATAGAGAAACACAAGTTACCTTGCCAACACTGAAACTGTAATAACAATAATGCACAGAGTGTACAGCAGAGCTTTCCAAAATTTTCATGTTGGTGAGACACTTTTTGGACATGTATCACTTTGCAACACAGTAATTCAGTTTTACTAGCAAACCAGAGGTTAAACAATGGGAAACATGCCCCCCCCATCCTGGCTCACTGCTGTTTCCCTCGCCAAGAAAAGACCCCAGTGAGAGCGGCAGTAGTGGGAAAGGCAACCTCCTTACCTGATCCTGGCCCGCTGCTGTCGCCTTCGCCTAGGCAGGACCCAAAGAAAAGATGAACTCATCAAGGAAAGATCCCGACAAGGGCAGCAGCAGGAGGAAAGGCAGCACCCCCCCCCCAATCCTGCCTCACTGCTGTTGTCCTCACTGAGAAAAGATCCCAGCAAGGGCAGCAGCAGCGAGAAAGACAGCCCCCCACCTGATCCTGACCCACCGCGGTGGTGGCAGTAGCAGTGGGAGAGGCTCGGGTGGGAGGTCTTTCTCAGCCTAGGGAGGCAACACACCTACACACTTCAGGCGACACACTAATGTGTTGCAACACACCATTTGGAAAGTCCTGGTGTACAGAGAAGAAATTACTTTTAAAATTTCCAGGGTTTCGGTGCTAAGACCTAAATTCAATTGTTAATCCTAACTAGAACAGATGCATTGAACCAACTGTTGGATGGTAAGTCAGCACTTCCATAGATCCCATTTCTTCAAGGGCTCTGCACTAATTGGGATCAACAGGAGCATTTCAGCCTATGCCATTTCCTCCTTAACCCTCCCACGAACTGCCAGGGGGTTCAAGCTTCTTTTAACCCAAAGAATTTGAGCCAAAAGTATTAGAGCTGTCCATCATGTAGCTTCCAATTCTTTTGATTTGACAGGGACTGTCTCAATTAATCTTCCATTGTCCTACTTTTTCAGCTGTTTTTAAAATGTCCCAGTTTCTTTCTCTTCCTCCACTTTCCCTCTTTGACCTCATCTTACTTTGACTGCTGAAAATGAGTTCAAAGTGACACAGCCATGTATACTCAATAGACTAACAGAGGAAAGAAGGCCGAATCTTGCCCCTTCCAGTAGGCTTAGGCAAAAGCAAACAGCTGCAGCCTCTCCTAATTGCATGTATTATTCCTCATTAATAACTTTTTGCCCTCTTGACCACACTCTGATGTTGCTTGGCCTTTTTTGTCCTGGTTTCCATAAGTGAACTGCTGGAGGATATGCTGCCATACCCCCAAGATCTCTTTCTTGGTTAGTCTCTATCACCTCAGCTTCCAGTATAAAATGCATCTTTGAACCCAGCAGTGGGCAAAGTGCAAACCATGGGCTGCATTCACTCATTTTTATGGGTCTCTGTGGTCCCTGTGTTAAAGTCCATTCCTGTATTTTTTTGTGGTGGGGGGCATTTAAAAAAAACAACACACATCCAAATGAATAATAACACTCCAAACCTCTGTGGAATGTTATTGGCCATTTTGCCACATCTTCTGGTATTTTGTCCCTCTCCTCCAGCACTGGATCAAGAAGTCAGATTTCTCCCTGGTTAGAAGAAAGGCTGCATAGGCCAAAGGAAGGCTTCTACAGGTCCTTAGAAAGGGCAGAAACCATAGCAAATTGGTCAAAAGGAGAGACTCAATTCTTGGACTTGCTGCTGGCCATTTGGGGCAAACATCAGATTTGCTGTCTCCTCTCAACTTGAGGGTGAGTGAGGGCCATAGAGCTAACAGTGAGAAGGTGCAGCCCTCCAGGATCCTGCAGTAGGCCAAGGTTTACAACCCCTGGTAGGTGTCCTCCACTAGCTTACCCTGAACTGCAACATACGTCAGGTCCTATTTTAATGCCCCCCGAAGAGGGAATGCCTCTGCGCATAAGTTCCCTATATATTATCAGGCATGTTTTAAGAACATGTTCCAGAGACCTGAACAGTTTGGGTTTTTGTGTCTGAACTGTAGTACAGAACCATAGCAAAGTGAGGGTCTGTATACCCTAAAGGTGACATATCCTGCTGATCTTAAAACTAAGTAGGGTCAACCCTAGTTAGTACTTGGATGGGAGACTACCAGAGAATACCAGATGCTGTAGGCTGTATTTCAAAGGAAGGAACTGGCAAAACTACCTCTGAGTATTCCTTGCCTAAGAAAACCCTGTGAAATTGATGAGGTTGCCCTAAGTCAACAGGCAATTTGAAGGCATATACACACAGACAAAGGCCCTTTCCCCACCTTACCTTATCTCATTGTCCTCCGGTCGCCATCCTGGCAGCACCTTTAGTGGGAAGGGAGCATGACAGGAACATTCTCCTCCACATGGGACCAGCTCCCTGCAAAAGGCAACACGGGGACACATCTCTTGCTTCTGCAGTACAGTCAGGCTCTTTCCCATGCTGTGCTGGGGCATGAAACACCTCCATTGCACTTCTGGGCCTTCTGCAGGACAGAAAATGTGGGAGCATCAAGTGATTGGGGGTCATTGACAGAGAAAATGATTTACCCCGCTACCACACCAGCTGGTGATGGGAGAAAGACGGGACCATGACAATGGGCTTTTTCGCACTTTGGGAAGAAAATGGAGCAGTCTGTTACTCACCGGACTGGCGCGTTCCCTCCGACGATTCACGCTGATCTGGAGCAGTGTGTGCCCACGCTACACACTGCTCCAGGGACGAAAATGGAGGCTTCCGATTGGTGGAGGCTCTCCACCAACCGGAGAAGCTTGCCAGCTGGAAACCCACCCCCAGAAGATCTGTAGCCTCGAGCTGGTGTGAGCCTGCAGATCTACACAGGAGCGCAGCAACGGACTGGGGCGCGCCGGGCTATTGAAAGACCTGTTTTAAGTGGTCTTTCAATAGCACGGCAAACCACCAGTTCTGGACGTTCCAGAGCGGGCTGAAGTCTGAAACTACAGAAAGTAGTCCGGACCCAGTTCACCCCCAAGTGCAAACGTCCTTGCTGGAGGACGTGCTACCCTGTTTTGAAAACAAAATGCGGAAAAGGCCAATGTCTTGCAGAAACGTTGTTGCGGTCCCACTCTTCTCCCAGCCTCATGATGGGATGCTATGTTCATGAGGAAAGGGTCAAAGTCAGGTTAAGGTTAAATTCCATTCTTAGGTTTATATTGTTAACAGAGCACAAATTTCCATCACGGAGGGCATCTCTCTCAGGCCTTCTTCTTGGTTGCAGTTAACAATAGAGAAGTCATGATATTGTTCTTTTCAGCTCTATCATTCTCCCATTTTGGAAATCCTTTCCAAGTTCCAAACAAGTCATTTGTCTTTAAATAGTTTTGTGCTATTAGGAAATGTGGCTATCTCACTGTTCACCTTTAAGTCCAGCTAAACAGGTAAAAAGCCGTACAGATGAGGAATATTCTAATTCTTCTCATATTTCCAGATGGAATAATAATATATTATTTTAGTTATTTAGGGTTGCTAAATTCAAAACTGGAGATGTCTCCTGTAACTTTATCAATTGCGTAGAAAAGGGGATTTCAGCACATGTTTCTTGTTATCTGGCTGTACAACAAGCTGTTGAAATGCCCTCTTCTACACAACCATTAAAGCAGCCCTCTCCAGTTTTCAATCTGACAACCCTAAAGCTGGTACATTTTTTAAAAAAAGGATTTGCTCAAATTCTGATCTTATACATCTGAGGCAGAAAAATCTCTTTCACTTAGAAACCTGTTCAGGCACAATGTTTTACAGTTGAGAAAAATGACACGGGTCATATTCTTTTCCAAAGAAGAAGAAAAGGAGAAGAAACTTCAATATGAAGCTTCTACATATGAGAAAATGGCTTTGTGGTCACTGTGTGTGATACACTCTTCTGAGAACATCACCTTCAAGCAGAAATAGGTAGTACAAGCCCTTTCCTGAACAAAACAAATCATTGAAAGATTGTCAAAATGGCTGTGTCTTCTCTTCAGACACAATAGTATATAATTTTCAGTGTAGCTGAACCTAGCTGACTTTGTAGGCTCTGGATTTATATCTGACATGCTTTTCTTCTCACCAAAGAGAGAAGGAGAGAAATGACAAATGCTTCAGTGTTGGCTAAGGGCAAGGAGAGATGGCTTTAAAACACCACATATCTTCTGCATTTCAGTTAACATGTGAGAGATAAGACTATGACTAGACAGAAGAACTTTGAAGTTCAGTTTCATTTCTCAGAGCTAGTATTCAGGCAGAACATCTTTGTTTGGGTATTCTGAGGTCCAGAATTATGTTCTGATTGATCCATTAGTCCAGGAAATATGGATTTAAGTTAGATCGAAACTAGGAATGTGAAAATATTCCGCCATTGCCAAGATTGTGGTTATACAAGGCTACCTGGACACACTGAGGTATCCCGATGGGGATTCTCCAAGGGCCCATTCAGACTACAGAATTATAGTACTATTATTCCACTTTAACTGCCATGGTTCTGTTCCATGAAATCTTGTGATAGACAAATTGGGGAGAGAGATTTAGAATTTTGAGTCAGAGACCACTGGTGCCCCACAAGACTACAATCCTCAGGATTTTATAGAATGGAATCTTGGCAGTTAAAGTGGAATAATAATGTTATAACTATGTAGTGTGAATGGCCCCCAGGTTGCACAACAGTCCATATCTCTAGTGTAAAAACAAGGCACAAGGTACATTGGGAGTCATGTTTTCTAAAATTTGTTTAAAAAGTATCCATGCATAATTTACTTTTTTTTGTTGCTAACTACATGTACATAGCAGGTACAAAAGAAGTAGCTAATTGAAAAGATGCAAACAACCCTTCCAAATACAAATACATTTCAATAGTCCAGCCAACAAATTAAGATTCATTGCAGTTTCAAATTTTGTGTATTTACATAAAAATCAGTCTCAAAAATATACATCTCTTTAGGAGTAATAAAAATATGTACTTTGCTGTCTCATGGGGAGGATTCCGCCCCCAGTTTTCTTGTTTATTGTGGGAGGACAAACCCAATCCTGATTCATGCCCCTCCCCCATAATTCCCATCCATCATATCCCTGAAGCATCCCCACTCCTGGGAAGCTTGCAAGATATCCTCCACAACCTTGTTTGTCCTTTATTCTTGCTTCTGAACAGCTACAGTACAATACAGGATGACACTACAGCATCCTTCATGGTTGACCATCCAACCTCAACCTCCAATGTGTTCAGTGAAGAATTATTCACCACTGCCTGAAGCAGTAGTTAGAATCTCATTGGTGTCTCACATAATGAACTGTTGGACATTTATGTCTGATGAGGGATGTCTGCATTCAGCTCCAAGTTGTGTAAACAGACTTGTGCATGTGGTGTCATCATGCACACCCACAGCATGTTATGCATTGCATATGCACGTTGCACATCACACCTTTCAAGAGTGTGTTGCATCAGCAGATGTGCATGCACGCTTGGTTATAACATTCAGTTGTTCAATATCACTCCATTGGCTTGATTTAGGATCTTGGTCAGTCTATTGCACATCTGAGCATTTCTTACTGTTATAGAGTTTCTTCTAATGTTTAGCCCAAATGCTCTTCCTTCTAATTTGTACCTATTGGTTTTATTCTTGTCCTAGTATACTTGCTCCAAACTGAATGACCTTACAGTAAGAAAGTGCTCTTTCAAATATTTAAATAAACTAAAGGCACCAAATGCTGTCTGATCATGGAAGAAAAGCAAGGTCATTCCTGGTTAGTACCTGAATGGGAGGCTGCCAATGAATACCAGGTGCCGTAAGCTATATTTCAGAGGAAGTAACTGACAAAAATCACCTCTGAGTATTCCTCGCCTAAGAAAATCCTATGAAATTCATGGGGTCACCATACATTGAAAGTTGACTTGAAGGCACATGCAGACGTACATGTTATTTCACTTAGTTCAAAATGTAGTAAGCCAAAACTTCCACTCATTCTGCTGAGTGATGCTATTGACTTCTGCTCCAAAGTCCTGTCCTCACGGAACCAATGGATACACAGAAGAAGTTCCCTTCATGCTATGTCTGAACTTGAGAGTGAGAGCATTCTCAGAACTGCCTAGTACAGAACAAGTGGGGAGGAGACTGTCACCCAATGACAGCTAGTGGCTCCCATGCCAGTGGGACAGTAAGCTCATTCCAAGTTTTATTCCAGGCTTAGTTCCTCAAGATGCTGAACTCT
Source organism: Ctenosaura bakeri (assembly GCA_948474755.1). NCBI lineage: Eukaryota > Metazoa > Chordata > Lepidosauria > Squamata > Iguanidae > Ctenosaura > Ctenosaura bakeri. The sequence continues at coordinate 354,112 of CAOLHI010001894.1, forward strand.
GAGTTCCTAAATACATCCAACACTTTGGATAGCTCCGTTAAGGCTACTCAAAACCAGGTGTAGATTTAGTTTCCCACTCATATGCAAGCCATCAGATGCCACTGCTATCAGCATTCAAACCAAATAGTTATGATACTAGGATTGCCAGATCTCCACCACCATCTCAAAACATATGGTTAAAATAGGATATCAAAAAGGTGAAGATGGTGATGTCATAGGATTATCAGCTCTTGAAAGTCAAAAATCTGTACATGGCTTGGGCCTGGAACATGGCTAAACATGAAAGGGACAATGTGGGGAAACTATGAACATGGTGGAAAATGGGCAATGGCAGTTAGGAAGAAAAAGATAAAGATAAGCATCAAGTTATAAAGATAAAAGATAAAGATAAGCATCAAGTGTTCAGGCATGCAAACTAACTGATAGCCCAAAGATTTAATTATCTGCCCTGAAATAAACATGACTTTGGTGGACAGAATTCAATACCTGTATGGCTGAAGTTTGATCAAGAGCAGTGATAATATCAGAAAGCTGTGCAGATAGTCACTTTCTTTACCATGATGTGAAGATGACATCAGCTAGGACAATGACAGTGGAATATAATATTGAGTTCTTGATGGGATTGCCATTCAAGCCAATTAGTGTCAAGCAGAAGACGACTGGGGTCCATTAGCAAACAGTCATCTGCTACTCTAAAATATGTCTTTAGAGATTCTCTTCTCAACAAAGCAGTCCTGGCAGTGAGCCTAAAAGGACCAAATATCATTTCAGAAGGCAATTCTTCAGCGGAGTGGTGCCAGGTAAGAGTAAATTGTACTGTGCATCCACACCCAGGAAGGTGGAAAGCAAAGTATACCTTAGAGGCCCACCATTATTCCTAATTTTCAAGGTCTGGAATAACTGAAATGATAGCTATAGATATTCTTCTATTTTCTTTGTCAGAGCATGCTACTTTGGGGGGATTGTGGAGTGTACATAGTAGTTTATTCTTTTCAGACTGATAGGTCAGAATGACTAAAGATGTATAAAGCCTTTAGATAAAGGCTAGAGCATGGGGAGGAGGAAGCCATCCATTCTGAAAAGAATATAGAAACAGAAGGTTGGAAATGTGTTCACTGATTTATGTATTCATTTGAAGATTTTTTGAGACAGACCTCACAGCATGATATACAAAAAATGATTAAAACAGTAAGCAGCAATAAAATGTATACAGTAAGTACAATATTGAAGAAGTTGTATCTGCACCATTTCCAGTTCCATCAAGGCAAAATGGTTCCTCAGAAGTTCCTCTGAAGGTAGGGAGCACCCTTGGGAGCTGGAGTTGGCTGTTCACCAACCCATGGGTTCCAACTTTCTAGGATCTTCTAAATGCAATGGGTGTGGGGTAGGGTGGGGTGGAGTGAGGGAGGAGAGTGGCTTGGGCTCTGGCTGTTCCAGTTGTCTTCAGAGTGTGCTATATTTTGAAGCCTGTTCTGGAAAGAAAACAATTGGGAATACGTAGGGTATTACGGCTTCGGGGCAGTATCCTGGGGTAAAACAGAGGTAGAACCTTTTGATTGCTAAATTATTGAGGTGTTACCTTAAGAGGTGGGGACATTGGGGTCCACCTGCAATGACAACGTGCGCCTAGAATTTGGAGAAATTATAGCTCAAAAGAGGTCTGCAAAAGGAGGGTAATGGCAGGATCTTTTCATCTATGTATACCATATACTAACTGTAGAGAGAATTCCAGTTAAAGTTAACAAAGTATTTTATTTGAATTGTTGAATGTATCAGAAATCATACACTCTTAAGAACCATACAAGACTATTAGAATATGAGGGGAGAAAGGTTGGATAGAGAGAGATTAGGGGTGAAAAGGGTTATAGTTACCAGTTGTGGAAACTGTGAGCACGAAAGGCACCCAAGCCTTGCACAAGACCTGCCCAGCCTGATTCCTCTTTGTGTTCGAGTCTTAACAGCCAGGGAGATCTCTGGATCAAGCCAGGCCCAAGACAAACGGGTCAGCCTCAGTTCTCCCTCTCTGGGAACACAGTCCCTCCCTCACTCTTGCCCCCCCCACATCCTCTTGGCTTCCTCCTTCCAGGGTTATCTCCCTCTACTGCTTTCCTTAAATCTACCCCTCTCTAGATATAAGGACCAGCAGTGATTTTTCTTTTCAAAGACTGTGGTACCATTGGAACTATGGTAAAGATGGTACTACTGGTAGCGTGTATACTCCAGGATGCAGAATAAGACTCTGTGAGACTGTTATAAGGAAAACAGAAAGTCAAACGTTTATTGTAACACTATTACTTACATTTGTTTTGTATCTAAATGTTTATGAAACAACACACCCTTCTTCTTTCTCTCTCTATGCTTAATTCATTCACTATCTCTCGTACACCCTATTTCCCAGTTCTCTCTAACACGGAGCTCTTCAACTCTCAAACATCCCCCAAACTCTAAACTTCTAAACTCCCCCAATCCACTCCCCAGTGAGTTAAAATCCATTATCTCTCTCTCTCCACCAGCCCCTCCCCAGGGCTATCGAACATCCATTTCAACAGCCAATCAGTTTAAACACTTTTGGTTGTTAAGGAGGCTCTGTTGTCAAGCCCCCCTCCCATCAGGTTCATCACACCAGTCTTGAAGAAGGAGGTCACAGAGGCATGGATCAGACAGTGTCTGAGGATAGCACAGAGGAATGGCAACCTGGGGCACACCACATTCTAGATAGTACAATTGGTTGAAGGTTAAATCTAGGGTTTTTATATCCTATTCCACACCCTGAAGGGTGCATTGACAAAGCCATAATGGCTTTCCAAAGGGGTCCAGAATGGGCTGATTGCTTAACTCCAGAGTGACAAAACAATGATGGGACCCCTAATGTTTGGTTGGTAGGGTGTATAGGGAAGATCTCTGTAGGGCAGGATTGAGGGAAGATCTCTGATGCTCACTAATCTGGTCTGTTTGTCTTTCATTGTATTCAAAAATATCAAGAGCCTGAAGCATTGAAGAGATTAGGACAAACCCGTCAACACTGGGTTTTCTGAATAATCCCATCTGAACTTTCATGAACCTGGACACATGTCCAGCCAGTGTAACCCTGAACATGTTCTCTGGCCAGCATGACCCCAATCATGTTATCTGGACATTAATAAGTTCAGTTTATGAAAACTGCATAGCCCATCAGGGGTAAGGTTGGTACAGTGTGGTAACAGAGGGTCCAGGCTCTGATTTCAGCAGTACAGCCAACAACTTTTTCACACTGTCCTAAGTTTAGTCCTGTAGTTTATCCTGCTATGCTGGTGACAGTTGACAGAGCTGTGGAGCAGTTTTAGACATTTATAACCAGCCCCAGCAAAGCAGAGGATGCACCATCCTCATAACAAGATTGTTGGTTGGGGTCTTCATTGCAATGGTCTACAGTTTATAACATCTTTTCTTGCAGATTTTGGAAGCACTGAGCTGGATCCATAGCAGGATGAACTCCTCACTGATCTCTGAAAGATCCCCTGAAGAGATCTTGGGGTATTGGTTCAAGACTCTAGCCCAGATGAACAGAGGTATACCTGCCACACCTCTAGATAGTAAGATCAGGCCTCATTATTAGGTTACATTATCATAGCCTTTATTACCCTACCATGCTCTTTGTTATGGTGATGGTAGACTGTTTCTATCTGTCTATCTATCTATTTGGGGTATTGGTGGTGCTGGTCAGCAGGAGCAGAGCTGCAAAAGTTACTTTTTGGAGTACAATTGCTAGAACCCTCTAACTAGTACAACCAGTGGCCATGATAGACCAGGGTATAATAGTCCTGAAAAGTACCTTATCCAAGGTCTGGTCATCAGTTAAGTTTTTCCACATACACATGTTGGTCTGTGTCATTCTTCCTTTGTAAGAATGTTATTCAATACCTGTTTTGTCCTTGTCTGTCAGATTTTTTTCCCATCTTAGTTTACTCCCCCCTCTAATTATCACATAGAAGATGGAACAAGCTGGTTTTCCACTGCTCCAGGGAGCAGGACCTGAACAAATAAAATCCAATTACAAGAAGACAATTAAAAAGCACTTCCTAATGATAAGAATTGTTTGACAGCAGAATAGATTGCTTCAGAAGATAGTGGAATTCCCTTCTTCAGAGGTCTTTAAACATAGATGGCTGGCTGCCTCTTAGAAATGCATCAGCTGTGTATTTCCTGTATCTCTGACGGTCTAAAGCAGATCTTGCCTGCCAAGTCTACAATTCTTCCTTGAATAGGAAGACATTCACAAGTTTTGCTTGATTCTACAACAACCAATGGAAGTGGGTCAATGTCTCTGCAGTGCTGGATTATGGATGGAACAAATATTCCAACATATTTGACAAATAGTAGAAAAAAAGTTTTTTTGAGTATCAGGAAACCCTAGTGAGGAGAATTCTGGAGTCAAGAGAATCCTCATAGTTTGGGACTTGCAAAATTCACCATTTTGTAACAGAAAAGAGAACATTTTGTGTGCAGAAAACTGTTCACTTTACCTTGTGAAAAATTTGCACATGGTTTTGTTTTTGTTTTGTTTTTGTTTTTTTGCAAAAAACATCATTAAGTCATGTACAGACTGGGTCTAGAACATGTTTTCAGCTACAGCACTTTCCACACAAGAAAGAGTACTGTGCAGAAGTCATTTTTGATGTATATGTGTGAAGAAAGTACTCTCTGCTGTGTGGAAAATACTGTTTTCTGTGCAAAAAAGTGATGTGCAAATGTTGTGCAGAGTAAGTCCCAGGATGCAAATAGTTTTGAAAACTGTGCAGTTTTTGAAGACTTTCTCATAAGGAGAAGAAAATTGCTAGAATAACTCATTGTTCCCTTGGAGAATGAAATTAGCAAAGAATTACCTCCCTGCAACGGATCCACCAGGCACCGTTTCTGACAAGTAATTCAATGGGCAAAGTTGCAAGGGGAGAGTAAGGTTAGAAATGATAAAAGAGCCTTCCCCAAACCATTTGACACTTTTACTTCCTTTCTCAGTTTTACTCTGAAGATCTGAAAAGCTTTACCAAAAATTAACTGCTGCAATGGCCCATGCCTTCCTAGAACTCACACCTCAAGTAATCACAACCTCTCTCCCATTTGGTTATTAAAGAACGGACACCACCATCATTCAGACTGGCTTCTTTCCAGCTTGACCTTTGAATACCTCGGCTGTCTGCCAACTGATGCATCCACCAAAGGAATGCTTAGCACAGCGAGAGCTGCTATAATTGAAACAAGAGACAGAGTGATGCTGCAGAAATGTAGAGACAGTCTTTCATATTAAAATGCTAACCTGCATTGATTTACTGTGCTTGCTTATCTGGCTATTGTGATAATGAACTGACAGGAGAGCCTTTGATGACCACTTAAGACAACAAACAGCCTGCAGATATATATGCCTGCAGCAATGTTCTCTCACCTGCCTGCAGCAATGCTTTCCTTCTCTATTCTGCTAGGCATGGGGGGGGGTATGGATCCTGGAACAGGAAGGTGCAAGGAGGCCTAAACATCCCTCAAGACTAGGCTGGAAGGATGAGCCCCACCTGAAATGATCTGGCAGAATTGGATTACCAAGACTCCTACATCACTGAGCCTCCTCAGGACATCCATCTGAAGTGTGCTGAATGATCAAGCGCAAAGAAATATTAGGACACCAGCATTGTTATTGAGCACCCCCACCCCAAGAATATTAAAGGCTGCCTGTAATCTGTCCTATACACATTTACTTGGGAATAAACTACACACAATACATAGAGGACACACTTAAGTAGGGATGGAGACATTTGAAAATAGTTGAATAATAAGTTTCTTGAATACCAGTAAGCCCTGACAAGGAGGATCTTCACAGTTTCAGACTTATTCTACATTTTAAAAAAGGTACTTGTTGCATAGAAAATAGCATTTTTCTACTGTTTACTGTGTAAGAAACTTGTTTTCTGTGCAAAGATATTCTTTTCTGCAAAGGAGACTTGCTCAGAGAAAATCCTGAGCAAAACCATGTGCAAATTTTTTTTCCCTGCAGAGGAAATCCTGCAGATAGTCTCCAAAAACTACCTGTTCATACCAAGGAGTGAATGGTAAAAATGCAGTCTAATTATGTCTTCTTACTTGGAAGGATGAGATTTATGAAAATTGCTATCTCTGTTTCAAAATGTCCATTGTGTCTGTAAGGGTCATCCTATTTAAGAATGTTTAAACAATAAGGGATACAGAGAGAGGAATTGGTCCTCCACATCCAAGTAGGAGAAATTAAGAACAACCTGCTTGTCAATGGTGAGCTCCCCCCACATGTGTGTGCATGTCCAATGCTACGGGCAGCAAGTGATCCAAGAGTCAAGTGATTGTAAGGCAAAGAACTGTAGGCTAGTTAATCCAGTCCATGTCAGTCACAGGTTATCCAGCAAGATGAAGGGAGCAACAGGAGGAAGGTCATCAGCTAATCCAGGAATCATTACACCAAGCCAGAAATCCAGACAAACAAAGCCAACAGAGGGTAGGACACAGAGTTATCAATCATAGCCAGTCCAGAGGTCAAGAGCATGCAAACATGGAGAGTGCTGCCAATTATAGCTACAAGCAATAAAGATTCCAGGGAGCTTCTGGGAAAATTATAGATAGCTGTCTCTGGCTGTTGATTGCTTAATGAATCAGAATATTATATTTAACAGGTACTGGGATCTATGACGCCTATACTTATGTATTTTCCAAGCTCCAAAGGAAGGGGGGACATCCTCAGCATCTGCCACACCCTGCTGAAGAGAGGGTCCCCTCAACTGTTTCAGCACTCAGCTCCACAGAACTGGAGAGGATATCATTATCTGGAACCATAAACTTCTGGCAATCTGACCCCTCTGTATCTGATTCTTCTGATACGGAATGCAGGAAAGATATTCCTGACCTGGCTCCTTGCATGACATTGAGAGGGAAGAGTTCGGCCAATTGTGCAAAGTTCTAGCCTTTTCAATCCTTGAGCAGCTGCCTTCCATCCTCCTGATGTTGTGCAGAGAATGGGAAGTGGGTAAGCAAGAGAAGACTATGGAAAGCTATAGCCCAGAGCCTTGGTGCAGTTTAGGAGAAGAGATACCATAAGCACTGCCTTTCACTTTCAAGCAGGAACTTCCTCTAGGTAAGAAAGTCCCACAAAGTCCTGTTTCCCCCTACCAGGGTAGACATGTAGAAATGTCAGAAGCTCTTTTTTGTTGCATTTCATCAAATCCTACTCACATTTTACCCCTCCTCACTCTCTGCTGAATTGTGAGATGTGTTTTTTTCCTTCATGGGTCTTCAGATGTATTTTGGCATGCACTTTCCCTGATGTGCTTTCTAACATTTGTTTTTAAAGTACAAAATTTCTCTGGATTGACTGAGCCATGTGTGTGCACATTTCTTCAAAGGTACACATTTCTAGTTCCTCATATGTATTTGGAATAAATGGGAGAAAAGAATTCCAGTTTTAGGGCTTCCTCTAGATGATAGAAAACTGAGAGAGATATGCATACCTTTATTAATAGTTATAGAGACCACAAATTGAATACACCCACTTAAAAAAAATGCAACCAGTGTGAATTTCTTTTGCATCCATGCTCTTTTGTTACTTAACATGCAAACTGGACTTGCTTCAACCCATTATTTGGCTAACCAGGCTGGTCAAACCCACTGACCAGAAGCCCCTCATTTTGGTTCATGTTGGAACCAATGACACTGTGAGGAACAGCCTTTACCACATTGCAGAGGACTACGAGAGTATGGGGGCGAAGCTTAAGGACCTTGGTGCGCAAGTGGTCATTTCATCTCTCCTCCCTGTTCAAGGATACGGCGCACGTAGAGAAAGGGCAATAGCAGAGGTCAACAACTGGCTCCGCACGTGGTGCCGCCGGCAATGGTTTGGGTTTTTGGAACATGGCCTGAATTTCCATGAACATTAGCTTCTGGCGAGGGATGGGCTGCACCTCACAAAACTGGGCAGGAATGTTTTTGCAAACAGTCTCGCAAGGAGGATTAAGAGGTCTTTAAACTAAGTTTCGCGGGGGAGGGAGACAATATTATTCAGGGCAAGGACTCGGAGAGCGCAGGGGGGAAAGGCCCAAATGATACTGAACAAGTAGTACAAGTGGCCAATGGCGGAAGGAGTAGAAACAATAGTACAGGACTTGCAGGAAGGGCCCGGGGACTTAAGTGTCTCTACACTAATGCAAGGAGTATGGGAAACAAGCAGGATGAACTTGAACTCCTTGTACAACAAAATAAATACGATTTGATAGGCATCACTGAGACCTGGTGGGATGAGTCTCATGATTGGAATATAGGAATAGAGGGGTATAGCCTATTTTGTAAAAATAGACCTAACAAGAAAGGAGGAGGAGTAGCCTTGTATGTCAAGGATGTTTTCACCTGTGAAGAGATCCAGGACTTAAACCCAGAAAGCCAGGTAGAGAGCATTTGGGTAAAAATTAAGGCAGTGAGAAACGATAGGGATATTCTGGTGGGGGTTTACTACAGACCTCCAACCCAGGCTGAGGACTTGGATGACGCCTTCCTCAACCAAATGACTGCACATTCAAAGAGGAGAGATACAGTAATAATAGGAGACTTCAATTACCCCGATATATGCTGGCAGTCAAACTCTGCCAAGACAGCAAGGTCCAGCAAGTTTCTTGCTTGTCTTGCAGACAACTTCATGGTCCAGAAGGTGGAAGAGGCCACAAGGGGATCAAACATTCTAGATCTGATCCTGACCAACAGGGAAGACCTTGTTAATGAGGTAGAAGTGGTTGGATCTTTAGGGGGGAGTGACCATGCCCTACTGGAATTTGGAATTCAGTGGGAAGAAGAAGATAAGGGTAGCCAGACACTCATCTTAGATTTTAAAAAAGCGGACTTCTGTAAACTTAGGAAGCTGCTGGCTGGAATTCCCTGGTCAGGAACAGTAAAAGGGAAAGGAGTTCAGGAGGCAAGGGAGTTCCTTAAAAAGGAGATACTGAAGGCACAGTCTAAAACAGTACCAATAAGGAGGAAAAATGGAAGGCATCTGAAGAAACCAAAATGGTTGACTAAAGAACTCTCAGCTGAGCTAAGTGTTAAGAGAAACATGTATAGGAAATGGAAGAAGGGGGAAACCACCAAAGAAGAATTTAAGCAAGTAGCTAGGAGACGTAGGGAGGAAATCAGAAAGGCTAAAGCACAGAACAAACTTAGGCTGGCCAGAGACACTAAAAACAATAAAAAGGGTTTTTTTAAATATGTCCAAAGCAAAAGAAAAAAGAAGGAGATGATAGGGTCGCTACGCAGAGAAGATGGCGAATTACTCACAGGGGGAAGAGAAAAGGCAGAGCTACTTAACACCTTCTTTGCCTCAGTTTTTTCCCAGAAGGATACAAGCACTCAACCTGGTGGTTGGGGAGCAGGGGAGGAAGCAGGAGAAATGAGGCACATAATAGGTAGAGAGATGGTACAGGAATACCTGACCACACTGGATGAATTCAAGTCTCCAGGGCCAGATGAATTGCATCCTAGGATATTAAAAGAGCTGGCAGAGGTCATTTCGGAACCACTTGCTATAATTTTTGAGAAATCTTGGAGGACAGGAGAAGTTCCAGCAGACTGGAAGAGAGCAAATGTTATCCCCATCTTCAAGAAGGGAAAAAAAGAGGACCCAAATAATTATCACCCAGTCAGCCTGACATCAGTACCCGGAAAGATCCTGGAGCAGGTCATTAAGCAGTCAGTTTCTAATCATTTAGAAAGCAATGCAGTAATCACGAGACGTCAACATGGATTTCTCAAAAACAAGTCATGCCAGACTAATCTTGTCTCTTTTTATGATAGAGTTACTAGCTTGATAGATGAAGGGAATGCTGTGGATGTAGCATATCTTGATTTCAGTAAGGCCTTTGACAAAGTTCCCCATGACATTCTTGCAAAGAAGCTAGTAAAATGTGGGCTGGACAGGGCTACTGTTAGTTGGATTTGTAATTGGTTGACCGACCGAACCCAAAGGGTGATCACGAATGGCTGCTTTTCATCCTGGAGAGAAGTGACTAGCGGGGTGCCACAGGGTTCTGTCCTGTGCCCAGTGCTGTTCAATATTTTTATCAATGACTTGGATGAAGGAATAGAGGGCATGCTCATCAAATTTGCAGATGATACCAAATTGGGAGGGGTTGCTAATACGCCAGAGGACAGGATCAAAATTCAAAATGACCTGGATAGATTGGAGAGCTGGGCCAAGGTGAACAAAATGAAATTCAACAGAGAGAAGTGTAAGGTCCTACACTTAGGTAGAAAAAATGGAATACAGAAATATAGGATGGGGGACACGTGGCTGGATAGCAGTACGTGTGAAAGGGATCTAGGAGTCTTCATAGATCAAAAGCTGAACATGAGTCAGCAGTGTGATGCGGCAGCCAAGAAAGCCAATGCAATTCTCGGCTGCATCAATAGGAGTATGGTGTCTAGATCAAGGGAGGTACTAGTACCACTCTACTCTGCTGTGTCCAGTTCTGGGCACCCCAATTCAAGAAGGATATTGACAAGCTGGAGCAAGTCCAGAGGAGGGCAACCAAAATGGTGAGAGGCCTGGAAGCCATGCCCTATGAGAATAGACTTAGAGAGCTGGGTATGTTTAGTCTACAGAAGAGAAGGTTAAGAGGGGACATGATAGCCATGTTTAAATATTTGAAGGGATGCCATGTAGAGGAGGGGGAGGGCTTGTTTTCTGCTGCTCCAGAGACCAGGACAAGGAGCAATGGATTCAAGCTGCAGGAAAGAAGATTCCACCTGAACCTCAGGAAGAACTTCCTGACAGCCAGGGCTGTCCGGCAGTGGAATCTGCTGCCTCGGAGTGTAGTGGAGTCTCCTTCCTTGGAGGTTTTTAAACAGAGGCTTGATGGTCATCTGTCGGGAGTGCTTTGAGGGTGTTCCTGCATGGCAGGGGGTTGGACTGGATGGCCCCTGTGGTCTCTTCCAACTCTACATTTCTATGATTCTATGATTCTATGATTTCAGGTCTCATCACCTTCTTTCCATTTTTTGGATACAACTGTGGTTTCCTGATCCATTTGCTGGTTCAACATTATGACTATTCTTTTTCAAGAAAGTATTGTAACAACAGGCCCACTTGGGGGGGGGGTGAACCAGTTGTTTTGTTATGGTATCCAAGTGGATTTCCATTCTTAGATCAAACTAACTTTGGTAATCATAGTCCAGCAGTTTGTTACTTAAATGATTAAACACAGAAGTCTGTAAATCATGTTAAATATATACTCAAAATATTTTCCTTTTCAGCTCGACTGAAACAAGAGGGTTGTGGATGTTTGCCACACTCCAGTCGTCAATAACCCTTTTACGAGTGTTCTGTCTTTATTCATTCCAAGAGGCCTGTGAAAAAGAACAGTATACATTGTGCAGATACTGCATAATGATGTAAACAGACAATATCCTTATGAATATTTACACAAAAACACAGCAAATCCATCAATGCCGCTCACATATACCAAGGAATTCCATTACACAGGACGATCTGTTCTGGGAATTCTGCCATCACATAGTCTTTCATCCTATAATCATAAATTCAAATGAACATTGAGATAGACTATTTTATAAGGCACAATAATGATTATGCCTAAAAGATCAATGGAGTGTTCAGTATTAACTCAGAAAGGAGGGAAGAGGGCACACGGACATGCATTACAAGCAAGGTGGGGTTCTAATCCACATAAGGGAGGGTTGAACTAAATTGCACACATTCTGTAAAACCTTAGATAATTCTAATCCAATGAAGTTTACTGAAAAGTGCAATCCTAACTCAAAGATTTACTGGCTAATCCTAACAGGGGTTTAGGATTAGGTGCAAGCCTCTTTTTGCAACTGAGCTCAGAGATCTGTGACACTGTATTTCAGTGGAAGAACTGCTCTTCAGGCTAAAATTTGCCAGCAAACAAATCCCCAAAAGATGGGTACTCTGAAGAAGAGTTAGGGCCTTTCCACACTACGCTGTTATAGTGCTATTACTCCACTTTCAACGTACTGTGAAATTCTGGGTATTGTAGTTTACTGAGGCCCAAGAGCTCTTTGGCTAAGAATTCCAAATGCCCCTCCCTAAACTGCAAACCCAGGATTTCATAGGATGTTGAAAATGGAATAATAGCACTGTAACAGTGTAGTGTGGAAAGGCCCTTTGAGCAAAGAAGGACCCAGTTACAACCTTTCTTCAGCTCAAGTGTATTGCACAAAATTAGGCCATAGTGGGGCTCTGTTGTCATTGTTCTTATTAATATGTTGTGTCAAATTTGATTTATGGCATCCTTATGAGTAAAAGATCTGCAAGATCCCAGCTTGCCAGCAATTCAGCTCAGGTCTTGCAAACTCAGGGTCAGGGCTTCCTTGATTGAGTCCATCCATCTGTAGTGTGGTCTTCCTCTTTCCCTACAGTTTTCCACTTTGCCAAGCATTACCATCTTTTCCACTGAGTCATTTCCTTTCATCATCCATCCAAAATATGATGGCCTCAGTATAGTCATTTTCGCTTCAGGCGAGGCATAGTGAAGATAACCCTAAATAATTTCCAACATCCCTAGGCTTAGGAGATTATCAGACCAGCTTCAGCTAGCCTAGCATTAACTCAGCTGATCATTGGCTATCTTGATCGGTTAGGATTTCACTCTAACTTGGGATGAATCCTGATATGGGTTGTTTCTAGGCTTAAATATACTCAGAGTAGAGTGATTGATTTTCCACAGGACTTAAGCTAGACATGACTCCTTTAAAAACAAAGTGCCAGAATCATGTTGATGTCTTACACATAGGCTCATTGGAGAAGCAGTTGGACATTTTTGCTGATGTGGAACATCTACATTCAATTCAAGGCAATGGAATCAGAGATGTACATGTGGTATCTTCTCATGCAGATTCACATTGCATATGGAAATACGTAGTATGTTTGGTTCAGTTACCCATTGGTGTATTGGCTTAGTTGCACACCATTACCATTCAGCTCAAGGGTTATAGAGCATAATTAATGCTTAACTTCCTATGTGGAATGCGCTATACAACTGTGATACAGGATCCTTGACCAGCGTAATTGGTTGATTACTAATTTATGGGAGAGATCGTTAACTGTTAAGTTTAAGAAAGATTCTACATGTTGTAGTAGAGAAAAATGGCGGTATAAAAGAATATACTACTTCAAAACATTTCTGTGACATCTTACAGGTGGTTGGATTGAACATCATCTCTGAGAAACTACTGATGATTGAGTCCCTTTCTGCAACCTACCTTAACCTGGCAGGATCCTGGCAGCACTGTGCCAGGAGGGGAGCACATTGGGAGCAGTTCGCACCGGCTTTCTCCAGGATCCAGGAAGTGCGGTGGCACTGCCTCTTCCTGCCGCAGCACAGCTGGGTACTGTCCCAGGCTGCACTGGGGCAGAAGTTGCAGCCATTGCTCTTCTGATCCCTCTGCATACCAGGTAAGTGAACGATGGTGGCACGATCACAGGTCATTGATGGGGAAAACCCATCAATGATTTAATCCATGATTGCACCACCTGGAGACAGGAGGACAGGACTGCAACAACATCATGCATAACTGTCACCACGGTTCCGTCCTTCTCCCATCTCTATGGTGGGATGACAATGTCCTGAGAAAATAGCCTGAGAAAAAGCCCTCCCCATGGATCTTAAACTTTGTCCAGAATCATATAGGGAGATATGATCTTTCAGGTATGAGGGCTGATCCTTATGCTTCACCCCTGACCCATTTAGAATTGTGCTGTGATTTTGATTTTGTGTGGTATTAATGACTGATGTCTACATAGTGTGCATGTTAGTACATGTTGCTGTTTTTTCATTACAGGTTTGTGAAGGAGTAGAGGTGCTGGCTCAGTAGGAAAATGGATTGTGTCAAGCAGAGAGCTGTGGTTACGTACCTGCAAAAGAAGGGGATGACTCCTACAGAAATCCACGATGATACGTTGACAACTTTGGGGGAATCTGCTGTGTTATATGATATTGTAAAAAGATGGTGTCAGGAATTTAAATGTGGAAGAACATCACGTGAAGATGAACATGGCAGTGGCCCGTCAAAAACTGTCAGCACAAAAGAAACCATCAACAGAATCTATGATACAGTTATGCAAGATCGATGAGTGACCATCAGGGATATAGTGTAGGAAACAGGTGTCTCATACTATGCAGTACACACTATATTGACAAAAGAATTGGACATGAAAAAATTAATGGCAAGATGGGTACCTCAAATGTCAACATCCACACAAAAGTGAACAAGGGTTATGCTTTGCAGGCAACATTTATGAACCTTTCAGATGGACAAACAGAAATTCCTCAACAGATATGTGATGATGGATGAATCATGGCTCCACCACTATGACCCTGAAACCAAACTGCAAAGTCAGCAATGGAAACATCCTGGTTCTCCACTCTCTAAGAAATTCAGAGTCACTCCATCAACAGTTTGTTGTCAGTTTGTTGTCAGTTTCTTGGGATGCCAAAGGTGTTCTCTTGGTGGATTATTTACAAGGTAGAGCCACAATAACAGGTTCTTACTATGTGGACTTAATTACAAAATTACATGTTGCAATCAAGGAAAAATATCATGGAAAGTTGAGACAGGGAGTTCTTCATCACAACAATGCACCCAGCCATAGGTCTTGTCTGCAATGGCTACCATTCATAAAGAATGCTTCAAATTGCTGGAACATCCACCATATTCACCAGATCTGGCTCCAGTGACTACAGACTCTTCCCAAAACTGTGAAGAAAGCTGTGTGGGAGGAGATTTTCATCAGATAATGAAGTGATAGAGGCCGTAGATATGTGGTTTGCAGAAGCTGGACAAACCTTCTTCCAGGAAGCGATCAAAATGTTAGAGGATTTCTGGGACAAGTGCGTTCGACTTCAAGGAGACTACATCATAAAATGAGGTAGGAATATTGCCAGTTTTTACTTAGGAAATGGGTCAGGGATGGAGCATGAGGATTATCCCTCATAATCTGGACCTATGCCATATAGGACTTTGTAAGCGTTTTCCTTCCTTAATTCAGACACCTCCTTTGTAGACAACCAAAATAGAAAAGGAGATGTTAGCTTGTTCCATCTTATATCTCAGTTATCATATTCACACATTCTGGCTGCAGTCCAGAATCCCTCCAGCATAGTGTAAATATCTGCATCCACAGATAAGCTTTGTGAGTACTAAGCAAGTCCCATGCAGAAACAGCAACATAGTGCAACGCATGTCAATGACTAGGTGCTATAGCAGCATGCACCATGATGCATACATGATGTATAACCACAATGCACAGTGTGCATCTGCAACATGCAATACAGAACATATGTTGCACAGTCACAATGTGAAAAGACAAGGCACAAAGGAATATGCCATTGGCACAGCTCTGCTTTCACTGCTTACAGCAGAATACATACATTGCACAATGGTGACCTTTTGGCCTCACACATGTAGTAAGACTTACACATGCACATGTCCCTAACTGGATGCCATCCTGTTTGGATGAGTGTGTCAGAAACATGACAACATCCAGGAGCTCCATATTAGGGATGTAATTCTTCACTCAGTTTCAGCGATATTCTTCTTGCTGTGAGAAAGTCTTTGAAAATTGTATTCAGGATTTGTTCTGCTCAAAATTCACACATGGTTGTTTTGTGCAGAAAACAGCATTTTATGCAAAGGAAGTGCATGTCTTTTTTGTAATCACTATAGCTGATTTCAAAGGAAGAGTCATATTAGAGCCAAGTCAGGGAAGGGCTAGACTTCTGCAGAAACAGTAAATTAGTTACCCTACCATCACCATTTCTCTGACCACAAATCTAATGGAAGGAATTTCAGCAGGTCATAGAATCATACAGGTGGAAGAGACCACAAAGGCCATTGATTCCAACCCTCTGCAAAACAAGAATACACCATCAATTGCCCACAGTCTAGTCCCTGCTTGATGTGTCATTTATCTCCATCTTACAGTTCTGGGATTAATGCAAAGAGAAAACAAATTACACAAGTGCATCTATGGTTAAGGAAAGATTTAATCCCAAGGACATTATATGCAAATATATTATCCCATAGAAATCTACAGCCTCTATCTCCAATTTCAGTCTTTTACTGTACAGAGAGGTCCCTGGTAAAAGTCCAAGATGAGTTGCATTTAAAAGAGGAATCAAGTTGGTTTATAGTTTAGAGGTTTTTTCCCCTTCTTGCTTCCATAATTCATACCATTATATTCTCCCTTCCTTGCTCAGCACACACAGACTTTATTAGAATGCTGAATGCATGCCACAGTGAACTCAGAAGGCCTTGAGAGATGCTGCATGCTTTTGGAATGGGAGTCCTTGTCATATCACAAAGAAAGTGCTTTTTAATTCACGTTGGTTATTGATTGTTCTTTACCTGTTTACAGTCTGTACAGCAACTGTTGGTCATTTTCACCTGACCTGGGGAAATAGCTACAAATCTGGTTTCTATTGGCCTACTTCCAAAGACAAAATTAAAAACCCTCAGTGCCAAACCAGTGCAGCTGTATCAGCGACTGCTGAGTCATCTGCAAACATGCCAAATGCTAGCTGCTTCACTTCAGGGGAAATGGGATCAACTGGAGCCAATATTTGAATTGGGGAGGGGCCGAAGTGTAATGAAACCAGCTTTTCTCCTGCGGAATTGTTGTTTTCTTGGACTTTCTGTGGTGTAAGCTTGCATGCATATTTCAAAAATGGCCAGTAATATTTCAAGACTGTCAAGGCACAATGCCAGGTCCTGACTCTGTGGAACCCTTGATTAAAATTCCTAAGTATCCCTTTCCCTTGGTAGGTTCATCTCTTTTTCCCCCTCTACTTTATTGCTTCTGTTGCTACTGCTTAATTGCTTGCCTTCCCCTCTCAGCTGCTACTTGGAGAGAGAGAGAGAGAGAGAGAGAGAGAGAGAGAGACCAATGGTACAGCTAAGCCAGGATTTGTAGGGTTGGTCAGCTGTGCTAACATTTTGGTTCACAGGAATGAAAACACCACCTTTCACACACACACCTCCAAGGCTCCTTGTTCCCTCTTAAACTATCCTGCAATCCGCACAGTGGCTGAATCATTCTATGCAAAGTTTTTGGGGTAGGGGAAGAAATTTTGCTCTGGATAACTCCTGAACTGCAAATATTCTCAGCATTCCAAGATTGTCCTCCTCAGGCTTTTCGGAGAAACACATTTTTGGAATTTATTTTAAAAATGTGGAACATTCTTTTCATCCCTAGCTCCCACCACCGCCGAAAGGACCGTATTTGCTGGCGTAGAAGACACACCCCGTTTATATGCCAGCAAATACTATTTGCTGACATATAAGATACACTGGCATTTAAGACACACCCCATTTTCAAACAGTATTTTTCAGGAAAAAAGAGTGAGTCTCATATGCCAGCAAATACAGTAAACTAGTATCAGCTCCACCTCCATTTTCTGTGTCCATCCTCCTTGCTTGTGGTCTCAGTCAATAGCTACCAAGCTGTTCCTGTTCTGTCACTGGTTGCTTCCTCAAGAAAACTGTTTTGCAAAGTTCATGCAACATGATATTAGAGGAAGGGCAGAATTCCACCTTGCCAAAGAAAATCTGCAAAACTGCGCCCCATTGACTCTCCTCCCAAGAATTCATTAGAAGAATTCTTTTTTCTGGCTGCACAAGTTTATTGAAGGAGCTGTTCATCCTGTGCCACTGATTTCTAAGCTCAGGGCCTGCTGGGTATGTGGATTTCTGACTCAATGGCACCCGAGGGCTTTAAAACATGTCAGCTCACCCTGGGATCTGCACTCATCTTTCTTTCCCAGGCAGAAGAAAGGGAGGGATTGAGAGGGGGAGAGAGATAAAACCATGCATACTAATTTCTTCGTGAAGTCTATGGTGAAATTCCTCCAACAGCAATTTTAAAATCCCTTTTTCTTTTTTCAAATACCAGATTTGCTCTGAAAAATATTGCTGTTAGGGCACATAAAGCAAAGACCAAGAAGAAGTAAGAACCCATTGGAGAGTGTCTACTGAGACTACTGTTCAGAAATCCAGTTTCTTTCTACCCCAGGCTCGGTATTGCTTTCACTTACTTTGTAGTCCAAGCACACGTGAAGTGCTTTGAAGAAGGTTTACTGTACCTCTGCTAGTCACTCTCTGTAATGTGGTGGCTTTTGCTTGAAAATAAATCAATTGGCCGTCTATGGAGAGCTTGGGACTTCAAAGACCCCTGCGAAGTGGCAATTGTGCTGAGGAGAGTTTTACTGAGCAAAATTAGAAATAGCATATCGCCATCCTTGTGGGTGTATTTGCTTTCTTCCCTTTCAAGAAGATTTCTAGTACCACTGACAACTATACCCCAGACTAGCCTTAATATTCATGGGATTCCAGGCTCACATTGTACTGATAAAGGTGAATTTGTGACTATTTCAAATATGGATGAACAAATCAAAGCAATGAGACTGTTGGACTGATATGTAGTCTTGATGGCCTCTGGACAATAGGGTTTCTTTATTTTGCTCACTTACATTCTGCTCTTCTCCAAGAAGTGGATCCACAACAGCTGGCAGTACTGAAATGGAAGAAAACATCAAGCCACCACACTGAAGCGGCTGCCAATGCTAATCAATAACAGCAGAACAACACTATTCTTCAAAATATAAAATATAAAAGCAAATACAAAAGAAATACAGAACAGGATAAAAATCTTTCTTATCAAAAGGAAACACCCCACAGGAGTGGGATAAAGCAAAATGTAGCGTGCGCAGCAAATTCAGATCAGGGCTGGCAAAAGGTCAGAATCAGCTGGAGGGTAACAGGCAAAGCTATTCAGAAAAAAAGCCAAGAGTTGGGCTGAGATTCTAAATTAATTTGACAGCATTCCACAAAACTGGTGCCACCACAGACTATGCCCAGCTCCAAGTAGCAGTTTACTAAGCTTTGTTCGACAACAGAAACTGGAGAATCATCATCATCATCATCATCATCATCATCATCATCATCTTTATTTATGGCCATTTCCACACTAGACTGTTATAGCGCTATGATTCCACTTTCAACATCCTGTGGAATCCTGGGGTTTTTTAGTTTAGGGAGGGGCCTTTGAGGATGGCCTCTGAGAGCCCTCCCTAAACTGCAAACCCCAGGATTCCACAGGATGTTGAAAGTGGAATAATAGCTAGTGCGGAAATGGCCCAAGATGACTAACCTCTAAATCTCTTTCAACAGATATTTTTTATTTTTCACAGGCTTAAAAACAAGCTGAGGAACCAGATCTATAAGATGGATTATGCTCTGGACTTTGGTGTTGTTTTGTGCCTTCAAGTCATTTGTGACTTATGGAGACGCTAAGGCAAACCCATCACAGAGCTTTCTGGGGCTGAGAGTATATGGTATGCTCAAGGTCACCAACTGGGTTTCCCTGACTGAGCAGGGAATTGAACTCTGGTAGTTTCAATCAAATCTTCAATTTTTTCCCATTGGCACCACAGAATCCTAGAGTTGGAGAGACAACAAGGGCCATCAAGTTAAACTCCCTACCGAAATCAAGTCATCTGCTGAAATCAAATCATGTAAGAGCCTGATATTTACAAACACTTCCATAGATTGTTATAGTGCTATTGTTCCACTTTCAACATCCTATGGAATCCTGGGGGTTGCAGTTTTGGGAGGGGCCTCCATAGGATGTTGAAAATGGAATCATAGTGCTATTAACAGTCTAGTGCAGAAATGCCTATATAATCACGTCTTTTCCTCAATATAGGGATTCAAGGCAGTTTACAATATATTGTATATAATATATGTATAATATATAATTATATATATGGCTATCACAACAGCTGAATTTCCCTGATAATGCTTACGGTAATCTCATAATGAAGGTCAACTTTCTTGCCAAGAATGGTGCCTTGTCCATTCTTCCTGAGCCTGATAGTCTCTGGCATCTTGAAATGAGATAGAAAAGTGACAAGATAGTGCAGTATAGTGGTTATTGCTGGGCTATAACTTAGAAGACATAGGTTCACATCTCAACTCAATTATGAAGCTCTCTGCTTAGTTATTCTCTTCAGCTGACATACCTCAGAAGTTAGCTGTGAAGAAGCAAGGGGACCAATGATGTGTGGAGCCTTGGGTTTCTTGCAGGAAGCTAATAATTATCACAAAAGGTGTTAATATTGATTACGTCATTGGCTACAGACGTTCTGTCAGGGGATGTATTGCAGTCCCACTTTTAGGAAAAATTCTAACAGCAGTATCAATAGGATATGCAATAAACTTCCACAATCTGGAATCTTCCTGATGGGACTGGACAATAACTCCCATCATCCCCATAAAATATGGTATTGGCTGGGATGATTGCAGTTCTAGCCTAACATGTCTAGAAGGTACATGAGTGGTGTGTGTAGGTAGCTTCCAACTGACATTACCAAGGAAAGCCAGAGCATTGGAAGCTTTATTCAAACAAATACATTGTGCTTAATTATTTTGTTAAGTTCTACCCAGGAGTGTAGCTACAGGGTGGTGGCAGGAAGGAGGGCACTGCCCTTCTAAATAAGAATACAGTAGGTGTCCTGCCCTGCTTCCAGAGTGTGAACTCTGACTCAGAGTCTGAAGCAGAGGGCACGCCAGAGGCTGAAACAAAAGGTATGCCAGGCCTGCTGTACAGATAGAGGTCACAGTGCCAGAAACAGAACAGAGGATGGTGCCAGCTCCAACAGAGAGTCCTGCCTCTTCAGATACAGAAGAACACTCACCTAGACCCAGCTTTGCACAGCACAGACAGCAAAGAGAGACCCAGCATCGCTCTCTCAGAATTTATAACCAGCAACAATTAGTCAAGGCACAGCTGTGCTAGGCTTTGGATCTATTTAGTTGGCTTCCTTCCCCTCTAGGAGTTGTCAGAGCTTTTCTGACCTGCTACTTTGCTGGATGCTTTGATGAATGCTTGGATTAACCTTGGACACTCCCTTGCCGTGAAACCCTGTGGGACTTGTTTATGCTGGACTTTATTTATGACTCTGTGCTTATTGCCTGGAAGTAAGAAACAAGCTGGGAGTTATTCAGTTTGTTTTATCAGCTGTGCTGGGACTGAGATAGGACAGTAGATCCCCTACAAGCAGCACCCGTGGTTTTACTTACTCACAATCTGCTCCAGGGCCATGGTTGCTGCCATCAGCCAGGATCTTTAGTCTGGGCAGCACGACTGAGAGGTGCACAGAGAGGCACAGCTGGGCTTTCTGTACCTCCCTCAACTGAGGAAGGACATAGACACTTCTTTCTCAGCCAAAAGAAAATAAAGCAGCTTAGGCAGCTAAAGCAGCATAGGGAGCATGGAAGCCCAGCTCCATGAAACTAAGTGCCTGTCTCAGCCACTCCTTCCTTGGCTGAGAGAGGCATATGGCTCCAAGAAGCCAGACTCCCCACTGGATTTGCATCTCTGAGGAGGCTGCTCGCCAAGCCCTGTTGGGGAAAAAAGGCAGGAGAAGCCAGGTAGTGGAGCTGCCACTCTTCCGTTCTATCAGCCCGGGAGTCAAAATATAGTATTTGGTGCTATCCACATTTTTCACATCTATGTTAAACCAGGGAACATATCAGATATCACATGGATATGGGGGACCTCTAATGACTTTTTCCTTTAGGCTCCAAATTTCTAATATTACAGAGAGTGAAACACTGACAAATCATTCACACTTATAACTCTCTTATTCGCTGTGTTTACATTTCCCTGGGAACTTTGCCTGCCCCTTTCCTTTGAATGTCTAAACTCTATTTCTAAATGTTCCACTGGAGTGTTACATTACTACAGTGTTAGTAATCTGGGAACTGATGGAAAATTTCATGGAGGAGGAGAATTTATTTTGGAAGCAGTGGCAAAGCTTGGAGTGTGTGGAAGGGGGATGGGAGGGGGTCGGGGCTACAGTGCAAGGGGCATAACCCCTGAGAGTGGGTGTGTGACTGCGGTGTGTGGGGATGTGGCCAGGGTGTGCGGGGGCATGGCTATGGGCCGTGACACCCCAAAAATGTTGCTGCCTGGGGCAAACCACCCTCCCCACTCCCCTGTCCCTACACAACTGATTGGAGAAAATACACTCATTTTGCCCCCCCCCAGCTACATCCCTGATTCTGCCTGAAAAAGTGTGCAGCTGTTTTTACTCTATTAAAGAGAGAAGTAGAGAGAGAAGAAGAGAGATGTATCCACACAACACAGTTATAGTACTTTGATACCACATTAACTGTCATAGTTCCACTGGGATTTGTATTTTGGAGACTTTTTAAAATGATCTGCTAGCTATTCAGGAAGAGTATGCAAAAGAATTCAAAGTAGTCCTCTCCAAACTATAAATCCCAGTCTTCCATAAGGAAGAGCCATGACAGCTAAAGTGGTATCAAACTGCTATAATTGTACAGCACAGATACATCCAAAGAAAGAGAACATGCAAGACAAGACTGTATGTAAGAGCATAAGAAGAGCCATGTCTGATCTGACCCATGGCGCATCTTGCACAGCATCCTAATTACCCACAGCAGCCATCAAAAAAAATCTATAAAGAAGCCTATTAAGAAAGAACTATTTTATCTCAGATGGCTGTTTAAAAACAAAACAAAATGCTGCTTTATTTTTCAGAATCCCAGATTTATTTTAAGCCTCTGAATTAGCATCTCCATACTCATTGTAATCATGACACACAGTGAACTTGAAGGCGCCCTGATGAAAGGATATAATTATACTGACAAAGTCTTGATCAGCTAGACTTGAATGCAAAGAGCTTAAGTCATTTTAGTCACAATGACTACTGCAATAGCCTCACCTTACATTTCCCATTAGGACTGGGCTGTCACTAGACCTGCCTTGTGCCTTTGTTTTCCAAATCGAAGCAAACTTGATCTTGCTCAACGGCTGGAGTTCCAAGAAGTAGAAAGTAGCACGGATGGAAATTTCGTGGGTCCCTCCAGATGTTCTTGAACTGTAGTACCCAACATTCCTAATCCTTGGCTGTGCTAGCTAGGCCTGCTGGAAACTGAACAACATTTTGGGGAGGGCTGACAATTTTCATCCTTGTCCTATACCTTTGCTATTGCTGCTGCTGCAGTTCTTGACATTTAGGCATCTCCACATTACACTGTTATGGTGCTGTTATTCCACTTTCAACATTCTGTGGAATTCTGGGCTTTGTAGTTTACAGAGGCTAAAGAGCTCTTTCGTTGAAAATTAAAAATGTCCCTCCTTAAACTGCAAACTCCAGGAGTCCATAGGATGTTGAAAGTGGAATAATAGCACTGTAACAGTGTAGTGCGGAAATGGCCTTATTTACACAGTACCATTTATGTACATAGTGCTTTACAAGTAAAACAAACAAAAACAATAGGTTCTGCCAAAGGCATTCAATCTAAAGTAAAAGTATATACATTCAAACACGGAAGGAAGGGAGGGAGGGAGGGAGGGAGGGAGGGAGGGGTGACTTTGTAATAGAAAAGTCTTCTTTTTATACCCATCCACCTATACCCATCCACCCATCTAGACTGCTAGCACTTTGCTACCAATAGGGAGATCTGTGAGGAAGGACTAAAATAAATGATTTGCTTGATCATGAGACATGAAGGAACTTTCAAAGAATCTGAAACAAACCCAATCTTTGGGATGTCTTTGCAGTGGAATGGAGTTATCTACAATCAAAATATGACTTTGTTGCCGATAGGGGATGCCATGAGAGAATAACGAATTATACATTTTTCAGCAATCTTCAGAAAAAAGATTGGTCAATACTTCCCACTGTCTCCCGCACAACACTTCTGACAGTTTCATTCTTCACTGAGTCCCTCATCGTTCACTATATCTTTGAATAAACAGTGCAGAAAGAGGTTACTTTTGATCTTTGACTCTTGCAGACTAAAAAGCTAATTCACCCCAAAAGCCGCCTACATGCAAACATTGATGTTCAACTGTTTCTCTCCTTCCCTTCCAACCTGTTTAAATTCAATTTCAATGTCTTATTTCGGAATACACAAATGGTTTAGGAACATTGCAGCCTCACCTGTTTATCTAATACTAAACAAACATCTTTGAAAAATTCATTTGCCCAGACTAATAGAATATAATCCCAAGAATATAAATATTATTCTACCTAGATAATCAAGCTGGGCATGCTATGTTTCTAAACTAGTTTATCAGCACATAATGCATCAACCTGTACCATGTCGCCTGTTCTCTAAAAACTGGAACTGCCAAACCAAACGGAAAGCTTTATATTTGCACACACTGTGTCCTCCTTAATCACATTAGTTTCAAACACGCATTGATCTATCTGTCTGTCTATCATCAAGCCAGTGCCAATGTTTCATGGTTTTAAAAATCTCTTCATCAGTATCCAATTTTGATATTAACACAAAACCCATAGTTGCAGTGGTGGGGAGCAGGGGGCTGAAGAGTTATTATTCTTGTCAATTATGGAATTGATTGCACTCTGTGTTGAAGCTGCTTTTGCTTCGCATCATTTGTTACCAAAGGAGGGGGCTCTTAATCAACCAACACAATCATGTCTTGAAAAAATAATATAAAATCAATCGCCATTTTGTTCATTAGTTATGCTGACATTAAAAAATGCCCCACAATTCACAAAACCCATCTACTGTAACAATGAGCAACTACTAATTATAAACAAGATTGTTTGTTCTGGTGAATCACAGCTCAGTATGAAAAAGAGGTACATGGAACGACATCTTCTACGTATCTGCGGAATACAGAAACTGGGTTTTATGTTGATGTATACGATTAAGCTGGACCAACTGGGGATCCACCTGCCTCATTGTTTTGTTGCTATCAATGACCTTAATTGATCAGAGGGACCAAGCAACAGCCCAGTAGACTAATGAAAATCTTTCCAAGACAGCAAGATGGTTTCCAGTAATAGTTGTTGACCTGAAGCTGAGACCTTGGTTTGGCTGGATTTCTACACATTACCACTGTAATGATGAAAGCCAGCATGATGTAGTGGTTTGAGCATTGGACTACAGTTCTGGAGATCAGGGTTCAAATCCCCACTCAACCATGAAAACCTACTTGCAAACTGCTTCTGAACAAATCATGCCAGGAAAATCCTGTGACAGCTTTGCCTTTGTTGTTGTTTGCCTTCATGTCATTTCTGATTTAGGATGACCCTAAGGTGAACAAGGTTTTCTTGTCACAATTTATTCAGAGGGAGTTTGCCTTTGCTGTTCTCTGAGGCTGAGAGACTGTGACTTGCTCAAAGTCACCCAGTAGGTTTCCATGGCTGACAGGAATCCAAACCCTGATCTCCCAGTGTCCTAGTCTAACACTATAGCACGCTGACTCTCAGACTCACTGTAGGATTGCCATAAGATGGAAACAACTTGAAGGTACACAACAAGAAAAAGAACAACAACCATTGTGCTGTGACTGACCCAAGTAGCTAGGGATTCTTGAACCTAAATTTTGAAGCGAGTCCTGAGCTTGGAAAAATTATTTTTGTGTGTGTGTCTGTAATTTCCAGTAGCTATGTAACTGGGGGATTCTGGGAGATGTGATCCAAACATGTAACTTCTCCAAGCTCTGAGAAAACGAAACAGTTTTGTGTTCTGTCCTAGTGATCCTGGCTAGAAGAAACATACCATGCCTGTTGAAACAAAATCAAGTCTGGTGATTTAGGGTCACATCCAGAAAAATCAGTTGAGGCAACAGAGGTTCCCCAACACACATGCAAAGCAGGTCAGGACTCCGAATAGATCATTGTGATAGCTGCTATTGAAAGAACTATGATCCTTATCACACTAGACTGTTGCAGAGCTATATTCTAGTTTAACTGCCATGGGAACATCCTGTGGAATTCTAGGGTTTGTAGTTTAGTGAGGCCTGAAAGCTCTCTGGCTGAGCAGTCTAAATACTTCTCCCTAAATCAAATTAAGTATTCAGTTCTGAGTCAGTCAGATCAGGGAAATGTGTGTTCATGTCCCTCTTATCCCTTAATTTCATTGGATAGTTTAGAAGAGCATCTGTCTCTCAGCCGTCCTTATTTTGGACTTGTAATTGGTAAAGGCTTCATCAGTGACCCTTCATAGTATTAAAGCTGTAACAATGGCCAATGGCTAGTCAGTTTTCAGGACTACCATACAGGAAATGTGTGCATGTGTGTGGATGTGTGGAGAGAGTATGTGTGTGCAGAGGTCTCAGATGAGGTCCCCCCACAGGTCATGCTCTGTCACTCCCCTGATTGTCTGTTTTCTGTCTCCATGGCAAAACTGACAGAGCAAATTCTGCATTTTGAGGACATCCTGTAGGCTGAAGTATTTATTAGTATTCGTGAACATTCTTTCGCCTGACTGCAAAAGCCAATCTAGTAACCCTTTTGTATTAAACAATTATAGCACTGTGGCTCCACTTTCACTGCAATGGCTGCATCCTATGGAATCCTGGGGCATGTAGTTTGGTGACATCCTGTAAGTCTTTGGCTGAGAATTCTAAACAACCTTCCAAAAACTGCAAATCCCAGGATTCTGCAGGAATCAACAGCAGTTGAACTGAAGTGTTGTATAGTGGAAAATGGTCTACCAGGCATCTTGCTTCCCACAGCAGATAATGTTTATCTGGCTTTGATGAACTTCTCTCTTCCTCTGATTGCTGCCTTGGGACCTCACTTCCACTAGCTTCTGGTATAGTTTGATCAAAAGCAAAACCTAGAACAGCTATTGCTGTTGGTGGTGCTGTGTGTATGTGCTTTCAAGTTGTTTCCAATATATAGCAAGCCTTCAGTGGGGTTGTCTTGGAAAGAGTTGTGCAGAGGGGGTTTGTTGGTGCCTTCCCCTGAGGCTGAGAGAGTGTGACTCGCTTAAAGTAACCCAGTGGGTTTTCATGTCCGAACAGGGATTCTAACCCTGGCCTCAAGAGTTATAGCCCTTCTCTCAAACCACTACACCATGCTGGCTTTACCTAGAAGAGCTACTTATGTGCATTACAACTTCCACAGTCCCCTAGCCAACATGGCCAGTGCCTAGGGGATTCTGGGAGCTAACTGTAATAAAAAAAAATCTTCTAAACTCTGAGAATGTCCCAGATGTCCCTCTTCCCCAGTGGACTGCTCACAACTACATACCCTCTAACTGTTACAATTTGGCAGGGACAGTCCCAGTTAATTCTCTGTTGTCAAACTTGTTCAGCTCCTTTTAAAAGGTCCCAGTTTCTTGCTCCTCCTCCCACTTTGTCCTCAAGCTCATTTCAGTTGCTGCAAACTGAGTTCACAGTGCAAAAGTAGTTTCTACTTGGGTAGAACAGGAGAGGGAGGAAGCAAAAGCAAACTGTTGCAGTCTTTTCTAGCTTATCTGTACTTCCTCAATGATAACTTTTGCCATCTTCAATATGCTCTTAAGTTGTTTGACCCCATACATCCCATTTTCATTTGCAAAATGTTGGGGGGCATACCAGTAGCTTCAAACCTAAACTCTGCTGGGGCCCGACAACATCTGAATCAGTCTCATACATAAGCCGTCACTGACATTTCAAAGTAGATGGAATTGAATTGGCACAAATGGAAGGTTGTCTGCTTTAGTGACTTGTGGATCTCACCCTCCATTTTACATTGGGGCAAATTGCCTACGTGACAGATAAACAGCTAACATCAGCCTAGAATTATTGCTTTATATAGGGCCTGAATGACAAGTCCTTGAACCAAAGGGCTTGCTGAGAGCCCTTAAGTGTTTCGGTGCTACCAAGCATCAAGTCAAAGCTGTAGTTGCTTAGCTTTATAGCTTCAGGAATAAGGCACCTGTATCGTTCTCTCACAGCACTGTATTAGGACAAAGTGTAATAACGCTCAGGCTCACTTGCAAAGATGGCAAGGCATGACTGCTCACAGCATTCGTCATTCAGCGAACTTGCTCCATGTCTCTTTATGATCTCATTGGTCTTAAAGCAGTGAACACTCTATCAAGAGCCTAGCTTGGCTTGACAGAATTGATCTGAAGCAATTGCTGGAGCAGAAAGTCCCACAAATGTGAGTGTAACAGACAAAAGAGCACCAAGGGAACTGGGTTGTCACAGTGCGGTGGTGTGAAAACTGTTGTAAAATTAAAACCTGATGACCACAATTCTTCCACAGGTAGGGCTTCATAGACAGGGATGCAGAATGCAAATGTTTCATCAGAGGGAGGGCCTTCCCAGAAGTGTTTTGATGGCGATCGTTATGATCACCTAATTACTACTTGCTTGCACAATGAAACCAGTGAATTAGAGACACGTGGCACAGACAAGATGCATTAGAGACACAGAGGCAAACATAGTTCACAGTCTGTCAGAAGAGCACAACCTGCA
Source organism: Ctenosaura bakeri (assembly GCA_948474755.1). NCBI lineage: Eukaryota > Metazoa > Chordata > Lepidosauria > Squamata > Iguanidae > Ctenosaura > Ctenosaura bakeri. Next base: position 382,439 of record CAOLHI010001894.1, read on the forward strand.
GAGCAGTGCATAGTTCTCATTTACATTTCTCAGTGCATCAGGAAAGTGTGATTTTTTTTTTCTCCCTGTGCAAAAGCAATATTTTTGGCCAGGAAATACTATCTTCTTTTCAAAAAAAATATAATGTTTACTGCACAAAATACTGCTTTTTGAAGAGAAAAAAACTGTGCAAAAATCATGTTTTCAACAAGAAAAAGTATGTATGTGTATATTTAACTAAAATATTTGTATCTTGCTCTCTATCTAAAGATCTCATGGTGGTGTAGAATAAAACCAATCTAGCCAATTTTAAACAGTATATACAATTCAAAAAGTGATTATAAAAAGCTAAAAACCAATCAAACAATTTAATAAAAATAATAAAATAAAATAATAAAAAAATTAATAAAAAAGAGCCCTGGTGGCGCAATGGTTAAATGCCAGTACTGCAAGTCACAAGGTTGTGAGTTCGATCCTGCCGGGCCCCAGGTTGACTCAGCCTTCCATCCTTCCACGGTAAAATGAGTACCCAGCTTGTTGGGGGCATGTATAGAAATACATGCTATTTGTAAGTTGTTCGCCACCTTGATCCATATGGAGAGGTAGGGTACAAATAAATAAAAAAATAAAAAATTTAATGGGCTGAAATAGTTTAAAATGCTTTAAAGCCATTTAAAGCCATTTTTTAAAGCAGTCAAGACTGGTAATATACCGGGTCTCCTCCAGCAGGCCATTCCATAACTTGGGAGCAATAGAAGAGAAGGTCCTCTGGGTAACTGCAGCCAACCTAGTTCTCACTGGCTGCAGTAAATTCCTCCCAGAGGACCTTAGTGTATGGGGCGGATTATATGGGAGAAAGCGATCCCGCAGGTAGGCTGGCCCCAAGCCATAAAGGGTTTTAAAGGTAATAACCAACACTTGTACTGTGCCCGGAAACTAATAGGCAGCCAATGTAGAGACTTCAGAATTGGTGTTATGTGGTCAGTTTTAGGTCTACCAGTGACCAACCTGGCTGCCATATTCTGAACTAATTGGAGTTTCCAGACTAAGCACATGGGTAGCCCTATGTAGAGCGCATTGCAGAAGTCAAGCCGTGAAGCTACCAGCGCATGCACCACTGTTTTTAGGTGTTCCAGCTCCAGGAAGGGGCGCAGCTGGCGTATCAACCGAAGCTGATAACAGGCACTCCTGGCCACCGCATCTATTTGAGCTGTCATCTGAAGTGGTGAGTCCAGGAGCACCCCCAAGCTGTGGACACAGTCTTTCAGGGGAAGTGTGACCCCGTCTGGAACTGGTTGACAAACCTCCATACCTGGGCTAGGGCCCTTAACAGCGAGTACCTCCGTCTTATCTGGATTCAGCTTCAGTCTGTTTTTCCTCATCCAGTCCATTACTGCTTCAAGACATTCATTCAGAGGCGAGATGCCACCCTTTGTTGATGCTATTATCCGAGGCATGGAGAGGTATATCTGGGTGTCATCAGCATACTGATAGCACCTTGCTCCATGCCTCCTGATGATCTCTGCCAGTGGTTTCATGTAGATGTTGAATAGCATTGGGGACAGGACGGCGCCCTGAGGGACGCCAGATTTAAGCTCCTTTTTCGAGGAGTAGCTGTCCCCAAGCATCACCATCTGGTATCTACCTGAGAGATAGGACCAGAACCACTTAAGTGCAGTGCCCCCAATCCCCAGCCCTCTCAGGCATTCCAGGAGGATACCATGGTCTATGGCATCGAAAGCCGCTGAGAGGTCCAAGAGTACCAGCAGGGTCACACTTCCCCTGTCGATACCTAGGCGAAGATCATCCACTAAGGCGACCATGGCAGTCTCAACTCCATATCCTGCCCTGAAGCCAGTTTGAAATGGGCCCAAATAACCTGTTTCATCCAAAACAGCTTGGAGCTGAAGACCAACAGCTGTCTCAATCACCTTGCTTAAAAATGGGAGATGGGAGACAGGTCTATAATTATTCATATCCAGGGGATCTAGGGAGGGGTTTTTTAGAAGTGGCCATATAATCGCTTCTTTTAAACAAGCTGGAAAATTGTCCTCCTTGAGGGATGCATTAATAATGGATCTTAAATGGGTCTTAATTGCAACTCCTCCCTGGACAACCAGCCATGAAGGGCAGGGATCAAGAGGGCAAGTTGTCTTTCTTATATTTCCAAGGAGCTTGTCTACGTCCTAGGTACTCACTGACTGAAATTGATCCAGTATAATCCTGTTCACGGAGTTGCTGGACACTCCATTTGTAACAAAATACACACACAAACCCACACCCCACTTCCAGAAGCAGCCCAGAAAACTGTGCAGCCTCCAAATATCTCTGTTTCCCTCCGAGGTAGCTCTCAAAATGGTGAAAATCTGGTTTCTTATTCTATACCACTCTTGATATATAGCTCAGTGAGAAAAGGGAGAATGATCTTTGAACCTGCAACACACACAAAACTAAACAACATTTAAAATATATCAAAATGACAGGCAAGAGGATGAAGAGCTATGTAAGATTATAAAACAGTGAATTGTTATCCTAAATGGTGGGAGTATTTTGAGGATCACCCACAATGCCAGCATCTCCTTAGGACTTGGGGGAATTATAGTTCAAAGGGGCCTGCAGGAGGAGGATAATGGCAAGATCTCTTCAGCTGTGTATACTAGTACTAACTATAGAGAGGACGTTAGTTCAGAGTTAAACAGAGTATTCTATTGGAAATTAACAAGCATATAGGAAATCAGGCACTCTCAAGAACCATACAAGGCTATCAGAAAGTGAGGCAAGAAAGGTTGGATAGAGAGGGACTGGATGGAAAAGGTGATATTTACCAGTCTTGAAATGGAAGGTTGAAGCAGGGTGACTCAGACAGCCTGTTACCCTGATTTCTGGGGTCCTGAGGGGGACACCTTAATGTGTTCAAAATAATGGGGAATGGGAATTAGCTAGAGCACAAGCTAAGCAATGCAAGAGGCAGGGCAACGTAGCGAGATCTTGAACCCAATGTTTATGGGGTCGGGCCGAGTCACCAACCAAGCAGAAGTAACCTATAATTGTTTTATTTATAGCAAGACAATCACAGCGTACATATGTATTCACTCACACAGACCTAGGAAGATAAAGGTAGGAGATTCGATAGAGGATTTTGAGAGGGATTTTTTCAGGGGAATACTTCACCTGATCCTGTAGCCTGGGTAGTCAGAAGAAAGTCAGTTGGAGCGGAGATTCTCAGCATGTGGACACTGAAGGGAAGCCTTGGTGAATGGAGCAGCAGCAAGGCAGGATGGAAGCCTGGAGTGATCAGAAGAAGCGCTCAAAACCAGGGGTTCTTACAGGGGAAAATGTGCCTGTAGGGTAGCCTGTTCCCAGGGAAAACAATGGGTTTTGAATTGGAGACAAAGCCTCTGAAAGGTCAGTACTTAGAATGATTGGGTTTTGACAGAGTTGTCAATAGCGCAAATGGGGAGTGCTTGACAGTTGGCTATTCAGAAGTGCTAATCTCATTAAGCTGCCTGCTCGGGGCAGAGAATCTTTTGTATGCTGCATGCATACTTAATGTAGTTTCAAGTTGTACTTACCTTGAGGTCTCCTGAAGCTGCATTTCGGCAAATTACTGGCCTGCCTGGATTTATCTTGTATTTTTCAGCTATTTCAGCCATATCCGTGTGCGTGCTTGTTCAGGGGCCTCTGAAGCACGTGGAGAGGAACGATTTGGAATGGCCAATCTCTTGATATCAAACTATATTTAGTAAGCCCTGGGCTTGGACTATAAACTACAGTAACAAGCCATCTGAGGGTTGGAAGAAAGAACCAAGGTCTGGGCACCACCTATGACATCCAAGTACTACTCTTTACTGGGGATGGAGCTAGTTTTTTTATAGGTCATTCCCTACCCTAAAGGAGAGTACATGGACAAATCGATAATTGCTTTCTTACAGGGTTGACAAAGAAGTATGGAATGGGGTGATTGTCTTAACTCTAGGTGACAAAACATTGATGGGAGTCATGACAGTCTCTTAATGTTTTGAATAGGCAAGGTCTCCATAGCATATGCTCAGAGTACGGTCCCTGATTGTTTCACCTGGGCAGTTTTGCCATCTATTGTTTTCAAGAGTGCCCATAGCTTACAGTTTTTGAAAGAATTATCCCAAGCCCATCAGAATTGAACTTTCCATTCTAAATTATCATATATATATATAATTGAACTTTCCCACCTCTCTCTGAACATATGACCTGATCACATCTGAGGTCATTCTGACCTGGTAGCCTGCTTACAGCCAGTGCACTTTCAAGCATGTGTTCCAGCCATAAATATGTCCAATTATGAAAATAGCACATCCTACAGAGTGAGGGTGTATGGTATGGTAAATGAATAATATAAAATAGGAGATAATGGTAATAATAAAAATGGTTATAGCATAACAGCTTAAGCAACTATAATAAGACCACCAAACAATAAAATAATACAAGGCACTGAAGTGGCCCAAATACCCTAAGGCACCAGATCCCATCTAATCTTGGAAGCTAAGCAGGATCAGCCCTTATTAGTATTTGAAAAAGAGACCATCAATGAATACCAAGTGCTGTAGGCTATTCCAGAGGATGGAACTGCCAAAATCACCTCTGAATATTCCTTACTTAACAAAACCCCATGAAATTCATGGGGTTGCCTTAAGTCAATAAGCAACTTGAAGACACTACACTCACACACACTGACTAAGGCACAACTGCTGAAGCTATGACTGCATGGATAGGAAAGAAACTTTTTACTGAGAACATGTAAAATAATAGTAAAATGTTACACTCTCCAGCCTTTTTACCTTTAAAAGTCCAAGTGTTTGATATAAAGGTTATTAAGTTGTTAAAGATTAAATGCAATATTTTCAGATACAATTGAAACCAAACATCTAATGTATGAACCAAAGTAAAAACCGCATAGTAGCACAATTTCTAGAAATAAGCAGAATCTATTGACAAACAAACCTTTCAGAAATTGCCCTAGTATGAATGTATTCCAAATACCAGAGTTATTTTTGAGCCAATTCTGCATAGACTCAGCCTAAAGCAGGCATATACAAGTCAATAACCAAACAGTAACTTAAATAGAATATAAATTATATACCTACATGTATTGGAGTGTAGTGTCTCTTCATGAAATTCATCCACAAAGATGGAAGAATTAGGAAAATGGAATTCACACAAGGATATAGAGAAAGATATGAATGAAAAAGAAAGTCCCAGGTTTTTGTCCCCCCAGTATCTGAAAATGTTCCTCTGTTTTAAAGATAGATTTCAGAAGCTAGCTTCAGCCCCAAACCCATCCAAAATTAATTTCTTTCCCTCATCTTACAAGAAGTCTCAAATCCCAAATCCCAGTGGAACTAGAAAAGAGAAGGAAGGACCAAAGGGAGAAGAAAGGAGTGAGCTGAAGTGTGGAGTTCCGTTTCTGAATATTCTCCAACTTTTGTAACATCAATCTTTCATGAAATTTCCCCCTGTGATGTCATTGATTCTTTCTTAACTATCTCACAAAACCTTCCATCATTTAAAAATTATTCTGTCTGAATTTATCATTAAATCTAACATGTCATTATTTCTCTGTCCTCTAAGATCCATCACTTAAATCTTCATTTTAGATGTTCAAAAAATCATGAACTTCTGTATTCCAAATCTATCCTTGATACTGTGCAGCTAATCACCTGATCTGGGATCATAAATTTTCCCTCTGTATCTAGAGACTTCGGTCATCAAAGGGTTTGAGAACAACCCTTATCAGTACAAGCTAGAAGTAAAACCAAAATGATCACATTGTTTAATCATATTGAATAATAAACTTAAACCAACTATTTCAGGTTTTGAACAAATTTGGAATAAAAGCATAAAATTTCTATTATTTTGCTATGGCCATTTCCACACTAGACTGTTAGAGTGCTATTATTCCTGTTTCAATACCCTATGGAATCCAGGGGTTTGCAGTTTAGGGAGGGGCCTTTGAGAGAGACAGAAGGAAGGAAGGAAGGAAGGAAGGAAAGAAGGAAGGAAGGAAGGGAACTTATGCTTACCTCAAACATGAACACAGATAAACAACCTAAAAATAAATAAAGAATAAATATTTATTCCTAAAGAGTTAGAACAAACACACTACACCAAACTTAATTTACTTGATTATTCCCTTCCCTATATCAGGATATCAACTCTGTACTTATTAAAGAAAGCCAATTTATAGAGTAATAGAGGATAAAATGTAATTATAACAAAACATTTTAAAGTCATTATTAGGCTTTTGGGTGTATGCTCTGTATCATTTCACATCCAGCACAGCGGTTTAAGAAATAGGTTTTTAGTTTTATCATTTGAATTGGGAATCTTCAAAGGCTGCATTATGCAGGTGTCTTATCTTCAAGCATTCTTTATTAGGCCATCTAGAAAAAGTGATCCATCTTTCTAAGTCCTTCTTCCCAGCTGGCATTTGTATTTCATCCTCAAGGCCAGGGTGGCCTCAGTGCTCGGGTTCATTGCCTCTGCAAAACTCCACCATGGCTTTTATGAACCAAAGTCTTCCTGAATCAGAATCTTTGCCCCCTGGAGATGTTCAGTCTTTAGGCCTCAGACATCTCTTCTTTGCTTCTGGCACTCCAAAACATGCAATAAACATAAGCTACATTCATGTTCTTCTGATAGGCTTTCCATAGGCAACTGACTGACCACAATGCAAACAGAAAATAGGACTAAAGAGGCCCTTAGTCAGAGCCATCAGGTCCAGGGCTTGCTATGTTGGAGGTGCAGCCCACAAAGATGTTTTGGGGAAAATTGCCTTCTAGCCTTCATGCAGTTTCCCACCCATGTGCTAGTGTGTTTTTTAAACCCTAAAGCTAAATGTGTGAGTGGAACTTACGTTGCCACTCAAAATGGTAAATCTGTAGCAAATTGCCCCCTCAGCTCCCAGCGACTGGCAGTTAAAACAATGGCTCCTATATATGACCAGTTAATTTATAAACAGGCTAAAACACACTGGGTTTTTTAAAGAAGAAACTTGGACCATTCATAAGCATGTAGAGCCTACTCTCCTTTTTGGCTACAGTTTCATTACATGCACTTTCCAGTTCTTAATCCTGCTTCTATATATGAGTTGCCAGCTGTTGTTGGACTTTAACTCCCAGAAACCCCAGTTTGCATAGTCAGTGGTCAGGGATTCTGGGAGTACTAGTCCAACAACTTCTAGAAACCCAAGATTGGGAACCACTTAAACATGTAGCAGCAGGAAAATGTCATGGCCTCAATTCCAAGCAAGATTTAGGATGTGGATATGAAGTGAAAGGAACTAAAAGAGGAGTGCTCTGTGACCAGGATCCCTAAAGGGAGAGGTGGGGGAACTATTTGTTCTCCAGGTGCCTTGAATACAAATCCTATACTTCCTTGTCACTGCTTCTAATTGGTCAAACTGATGTAGCCATAGGACAAAATGTCTAGATGTACAAAGGTCATCTAATGTAATAGCTGAGATCCAAATTTTCCTCACCTTAAGTCACTAAGAATAACACAATGACAGAGATGGAAAGAACCCCAAAGAACATTCAGACCCCTTCCATGCAGGAATACACAGCTAATGCATCCCTGAACTGTGATTTCCTTTAAAGACTTTCAGGGAAGGAAAGTCCACCATTCTCCAAGGCAAGTCAACCAGTTCTTCAGGAAGTTCTTCCAAATAATTATGTAGAATCTCATTTCTTGTAATTAATCCATTGGATTATGCCCAAATTATCAGGGCAGCAGAAACCAAGCTTGCTTCATCTACTGCATGACATCACCATCTCCTATTTGAAGATGGATATTTGAAGATGGCTGTGGCATATCTCCTAGAAACATAAGATCTTAGAGCTGAAAGGGAATGCTAGGGCTACTAGTCCAACCCCCTAACATGCTGGAGTATATAACCTAAGCACTCCTGAGATGGAGGATGGCCATCCAGCCTCTGATTAAAGACCTTCAAAGGCAGATCCACTATCAAATAGTCTTACCATCAGGAGGTTCTTCCTTGTTTTTAGGTGGAATCTCTTTTCTTCAAAATAATGCCAATTCCAGAACAGATACCACATGAGTAAAATTGATGATGGCGCAAATATCACACTGCAGCTTCTGCTGTTTTGAGTCACACAGAATTAAAATCAAGGTTACCTACAAGATGTTTTATAACTACACCCAGCAAATGTTTGAAAGATCAAGTTACTTTCTGTTTCAACAAGAAAAAAAAATAGGGAAGTTATACTGGAGGCAACCTGTAGATTGAGATTTTAAAAAAAAACAGGAAAGGGAAACTGGAAGAACACATGGATAAAGAGTAAGGAAACATTTGAACAATTCTTATTTAGAAATGTTCTTTGGTTAGGTTCTTTGTTGGTGAAAACAGATTTGCAACTCAAGTTAAATTAATTAAAGTAGCTCTGACATTCAGATTTCAAGAGTAACATTGAATTTTTAATTCCATCCTTGTTGTCACCAGCCAGGGGAAGAAAATGTTCACAAATAACATTTTGCTAAGTTTCAAGTTTTGCAAAATCAAGGGATATCTGCAAACCTGTTGTTTCTGTTGTATGTAACATTTCTAGTCTTTTCTGTTAGAACTGATGATAATAATACATATTTCGTCTGCTTTCAACTTGTGCCATTAATTTCTCTTCTGTAATGGTCTGTGCCTAGAACAAATAAAATAATAAGGTTGAAAACAGACTACAGAATGTTCAGTTGATCAAGTACCTGCCTTTGAACTGATTAATGAATTAAATTTGAACAATTTTGCATATTACCAAAGCTGTAAGATAGGCTCTCCTTTGAAACAGTGTAAGAAGACAACTTGCCATTCCATAACAAAAGCTACAGTTTGTTGTTAGAAGGAATGTCTAACTTAACATTTTCTTCTTTCATCCTATATTACAGTAATACCCAAGAGCCAAAATACCTTCAAAAAATAATCAAGCTTTCCCTGAACTTTCAGTCCCGCCAATTAAAATGGCCTCTCACAAATTAAACAGCTAAAGTTTTTGCCTATTAATCTACCAATTAAGCTTGTCATCCCATACCGAGGGATGGCAAAGGCATTTGTTGCATTCTCATTTCCATGCAGAAAAGCCCACTTCCCTCCTCCCAAAACTGCCAACAGAATGGAAGACATCTTTCTTTGAAATTCATGCATCTGTAAGGCTCATGGTACAATGGAGAGGGAAAATGCTTACAGATCACATAACAGGAGTGTGGCTATGATTGGGGGGGTAAACTGAGGGCATTCCTCTACACACACGAAAAGAAAAGAAAAGAAAAGAAAAAAGAAAAGAAAAGAAGAATTCTGCCTCCACAATGGATTTTTTCCCCCTTTTGGTCCCAAATTTCTAGTATTGCAGTTACATGTAACTTTATAATTCTCATGTTTGGAAATACAGGACAAGATTCTAGATCAGCTACTTATTTTACTCTACTTTGCTCAATAAAGTCTCCTGGTCCAACCCCCCTCCCCCCCGTAAGCCTGATTTACTGGGCATCAGCTGCTGTGACCAATGGGGACCCCAATGGGGACTTGTTCCCCTGTTGGTTGAGCACAGGATATTGACACCACCCCTTTCCCATAAGTAATCTCCAGTGTAACAGTCAGAAGCAGGACAGGATCTCTGTTGCTATTCCTCCTTGCAAAGTAAATAACTGGTAGGAGGGGGAATGCGGCCTGCTGCACCCCAACTGACAAGAGAACAGACCAACACTCACAATGGTTGATGCCCAGTAAATCAGGATTAATCTCTATGTACTCCATACACTATTGAATATGAAGGGATCATAAAGATGAATCAGCTATGAATGTATAACTCTGAGGACATTTCCGCACTAGCCTGTTATAGCACAATGATTCCACTTTCAACATCCTCTGGAATCCTGGGATTTGCAGTTTCGGGAGGATTCCAGAGGATGTTGAAAGTGGAATCATCGTGCTATAACAGGCTAGTGAGGAAATGGCCTAAGTTACGCATTCATAATTGGAATCATGAATTCCAGTCATTGTTTAGGCATCCAAAGAAAGAGGCCAGGCAAAATGATTCTTGTCTGTGCCTCACTGATAAACCATGGAGACTGAGGACTATGAGGGCCTACTCCCCATGGAAGGGGAAGGATGTTTCATGCCTTAAAAACCCTAAAAGTTCACATCTCTAAAATCAATGCAAGTATAATCTGTGTTCAGTTTTTTCATCGAACTCAAAAATTGTCATGAAAAATGTACGTTAGTTAAGATGGAAATTCAAAGGTTTCTGTTCCTTTCTGCAAGCCTTATGTTGTTATGACCAAAATAACAATTTCATCATGGTTTCAGGAAGCAATACTTTCCAGTATTTCTTCAATATTTCTCTTATGGCCGTACAAAATTCCATGCACCATAACACAAACCCACACACAGCTGGCAAACATGCACATTATAGCTTGGGAAATGACATCATGCATAATTAAGGATGGACCAAATGCTTCAGATGAAAAAGAACAATAAACACACTTACACATGCAGACGAACAAACATTTTGGCCAAAAATTAAAACCTACCCAGCTGCAAGATGCTGGCTATGCAGCAATCAGACCTGCTCTTAATGCTAAGCAAGGGGGCCCTTGACTCTGTGAGAAACCATTTTAAATCTTATCTTCTCCTACCTTATGGAGAGAGATGACAGCTGCTCACATTGGAGAGCCTCAATGAGGTTCCCTGGTGTCAGCTTCAGCACAAATCTTTGGGCCAGTGCTGGCTCTGGAAAAAGCACACAGATAACCCTGGCCCTGAGTTTAAATGGACAGACTGGCAGAAATCAGCCAAAAACACAAGGCCAGACTCTGGTGTTCAGCAAAAGGAGAGCATGGATCAAATACATTTTTCGGGACTTCAGCTCCCAAAATACCCCAGACAGCAGCGTGGCTAGTGTCCAAACTGGCTGAGGGATTCTGGGAAGTGAAGTCCCAAAAATTAAATTATCCAAACTTTGGGAAAAATAAGGTAGGCTTGCATCCAGAGCCAAATTGTGAGCTGCCATTAAGACCATTGTCATAATTTATTTATATAGCACCACCACTATACATGGTTCTTTACAAGTTAAAAGAACAACAAAACCATTCCTTGACCCTCAGTCTTACAATCTAATTAAGGCCATTTCCACACTAGACTGTTATAGCGCTCTCATTTCACTTTCAACCTCCTATGGAATCCTGGGGTTTGCAGTTTAAGGAGGGGCCAGAATGAGAGCGGTATAACAGTCTAATGCAGAAATGGCCTAATACAAGACATAAAAGGAAAAAAATCATAACAGAGTGGGAGGGGATTAAGTCCAGCAGATGCTGCCTCTCCTTCTCTCCCTGAGAAGCTGCAACAGTGGCTTTTGGGATGGAGGAAGGGCCTTTCACCTGCTTCAGGGCCTATGCATGATGGACCTGTACCTGCCTCCTCTTCTCTCTCGCCAAGGCCAGGTCAATGGCTGTTGGGACAGAGAGAGGGCCCCTCATTTGCTTCTAGGCCTAGCTATGATGGAGCTGTGCCAGTTTCCTCCTCCTCCTCCTCCTCCTCCTCCTCACAGCATCCATGTGAGTTAGATTACTTGAAGAGATTTGCTTAATGGTACCCAGCACATCAAACATTCAGATGAATTCCTGCATCTATTAAAAGCATGTACCAGTAAAAAAGACTTACCAAAGGACTATCAAGATTCCTTTTCGTTCAGTGTTTAACTGATACACACATGTATCTCTGTTCACTAATCAAATGCTATACAATATAACCTTGATACAATTCCACATCACATGAAATTTGGGGGGCTTTTGGCTTTTGTTTTTGTTGTTGCACATGGAATGTCCTCCTTATGAGAAATATGCACGTATGTATTTCATAGACTCATTGAGTTGGAAGAGTCCCCAGGGGCCACCCAGTCCAGCCCCCTGCTATGCAGGAACTCACATCAAAGCACTCCCAACAGATGGCCACCCACCCTCTGCTTATAAACTTCCAAGGAAGGAGACTTCACCACACTTCGAGGCAGCATATTCAACTGCTAGACAGCTCTAACCATCAGGAAGTTCTTCTTGAGGTTCATGTAGAATCTCCCTTCCTGCAGGTTGAATCCATTGTTCCTTGTCCTAGTCTCTGGAGCAGTGGAAAACAAGCCCGCTCCCTCCTCAACATGATATCCCTTCAAATATTTAAACATGGCTCTCATGTCCCCTCTTAACCTTCTCGTCTCTTCTCCTTACATTTTAATGATGTGGAGGTGGGAAAGGACGCGAAAGAATGGCAGCAATAAGCAATGACACAGGCATGGAGTTCTACCTAAACTATGGATGCAAAGAATACTCACTAACTTCTTGATTTAGGATGTCTCCATTACATAAGGTACATTGGAGGGAATGGCTACAGGTGAGAAATTACTTTGCCCTCCCAAGTGAAATTTTCCTTCATTTTCTTGTATTGCACAGAGTGAGAGATTGAAAATCATCCACACCTACAACTCTTATTATTTCCTATATTCATATTCCCTTGGTCACTTTACTCTTTTCTTTGGATACCCAGACAGTATTTCTAACTGCTTGAGTGACTTTTTAAGTTACTGCATTATTCAACTTTTGGGGATTGAAGGAAAATTTCATTTGGACAACACAATTCTTATTGGGAGGGGATGCCATCATTTTGTCCCAATCCCACCTCCCCCAACGAGGACTTTCTAAGTTCTTCAAGAATTCTTGCCTTTCGGGAAGAGTGAGGTGAAAAAGTGTTGCTGTTGTTATTGTAGTTGTTGATGATGTATCTGTAACTTGTGCAAAACTGTCTCTGTGCAAAACTTATGCCCTTCCCCTTGGAGAAGTAAAGGACACACTCACACACACACAACGGACAGGATAACTGACTAATTAACTGAAAGGACACAAAGAGCCTATCTTCTGCTTCTAATCCTTACAAACCCATGCAAGAAAACAGCAGCTGTTGTCATTTTGACCAATTGTACAATTTTGTATCATTTGGCTGAGAACCCCCTTCTTGTTGTTCTGTTGACAGTACCACAAAATAAAGTTAGAAGAATAATTTTACAGTGCCTTGTCTTCCTGTGCATGGAAAAGGCAAAAAATCCTTCTCTAGAGGTCTCTAGACAGAGGCTGGATGTCTGTCTTTGGGAGAGTTTTAGCTATGTAATCCTGCATGGAAAGATGTTAGACTAGATGGCCTTTGTAGTCCATTCCAGCTGTATGATTCTATGATCCCTAGTTTATACAGAGAATAGACTCACAGAATCACAGAGCTGGAAGAGACCACAGGGGCCATCCAGTCCAACCCCCTGCCATGCAGGATACACCATCAAAGCATTCCAGACAGATGGCCATCCAGCCTCTGTTTGAAAACTTCCAAAGAAGGAGACTCCATCACACTCCCAGGCAACATGTTCCACTGCCAGACAGCTCTGACCATCAGGAAGTTAATCTTAATGTTTAGGCAGAATGTCTTTAGAAAGTATTGTTCCCATTATTGTTGTTAAGATATTTCTATCCCATCTTAGGCATTTTCTGGACAGTATAAGAAGTAAAATCAATATAAGAAATGTTAAAATAATGTAAATAACAAGAAAGGTTTAAACAGATGAAAAGTATAAAGTATAAACTTTATATTTATATATAAAAGTATAACAAGTTAACCAGGTAAAACAGGCATATGAGGCTAAAACACTTAAAAACCCTTAACATGACCATTTGCGAAGAAATCAGTTAGGCCCCAAGGACTTTAATTACAAGCCACCTGGAAACAATAAAATTCCACTCTAAAAACATTTTTAATAATTGAACAAACATTTAAAACAATATAAAATCATGTAGGTATGCACATTGGGTAAAATCATTAGGATCCAGAACAAAGTTAGACCTCATCTTGAATACTGTGTCCAGTTCTGGGCACCCCAATTCAAGAAGGACATGATCAAGCTGGAGCAAGTCCAGAGGAGGGCGACCAAAATGGTGTGAGGCCTGGAAGCCATGCCCTATGAGGATAGACTTAGAGAGCTGGGTATGTTTAGTCTGCAGAAGAGAAGGTTAAGAGGGGACATGATAGCCATGTTTAAATATTTGAAGGGATGCCATGTAGAGGAAGGAGAGGGCTTGTTTTGTGCTGCTTCAGAGACCAGGACAAGGAGCAATGGAGTCAAGCTGCAGGAAAGGAGATTCCACCTGAACCTCAGGAAGAACTTCCTGACAGTCAGGGCTGTCCGGCAGTGGAATATGCTGCCTCGGACTGTAGTGGAGTCTCCTTCCTTGGAGGTTTTTAAGCAGAGGCTAGATGGCTATCTGTCGGAAGTGCTCTGAGGGTGTTCCTGCATGGCAGGGGATTGGACTGGGTGGCCCGTGTGGTCTCTTCCAACTCTACATTTCTATGATTCTATGAAAGTCAACATTAACACCAGTCAGGTTTTCAAAGAGAGGGCATTCCACAACTGAGTTGCCCTCAGGTAAGGAAGTGGTCCTCTCATCCTCCAGTAGTGTATTGCCTCCAATGGCTTATCACAAATGAGGGTGCTGCCAGCAGACCTGTATCTTCTGACAGATGTGTATAGGGAGAGAAAGCTTAAACCAAAGCCAACAGGGCGTGAGTAGGATGAGATCTCGTAGCCACCATATCCGAACAGGTTGGACACAAAGGCCATTTCCACACTTTCAACATCCTATGGAATCCTGGGGTTTGTAGTTTAGAGAGGGGCCACTAAGAACGTTGAAAGTGGAATAATAGCACTATAATAGTCTAATGTGGAAATGGCCAGAGTTGGGATGAGCTCTGAAACTGAGCAGGTAGTGAGGCAGCAACACAGAATGCAAAGTATGCAATACAATAAGACACACAAAAGAGTTTCCTTTGGTCAAAAGATCCTGCCAACAATCAGAACTGCATTCAGTCCAACCTACTAGCAGTAATGATCTCAAAGAATAAGTTTATTCTTCAAGCTTCATATTTTTATACCACTTTCTTGATATGGAAAGCGGAATAAAACATAGATCAGAAAGGTTAGCATTTTCCTCAAGACGGACTACTTGTTATTCTTATTTAATTCTTCCATCTAGATCTGGGTGACTAAGTCACTGTGTAGCTATCGTAATGTTCATAAACAATTCTATCAATGATGTAACAAATGTACTTCCGATTTCAGCAATAATAGTTTAATAAAGAAGTTAACAACCAGAGGCTAGTCACATAATATGCCAGTAAAAGCAGTTAATCAATGAAAGGGCAAATGAGAATCTTCTAACATTCCTCATGTATATTTTAAGCCAACCAGGGCAGGCTTTCTAGACAACAGCTCTGATCTGGAAACAACACTGGCAATATGGCTGTTCAAGAGAGAAAGAGAGAGAGAGATGGGGCAGGGAGAAATAAGGATTATAAGCATTGCAGAAGCATCTTTAGTTATATCTTGTCTCTGCCTGAGACCCTGGATTGCCATTGTAACTATGATGGCGGACCTCCACCATCATAGTTACGACTGACAGTGACCTCCCCAACTTACCTTCATACCTTGCCACACCCTAATTGAAGCATTTCCAAAGTGCTGGAGTTCAGAGTGCTGGGAAATGACATATACAGTGCTCCCATGGGCATGAGTGTCTTAAGAACGGGCAGCTGGAAGAATCCCTCAACTGTTAGTCCCAAAGCATCCCATGACTGGGAATGTGCTGTGGGTATTATTCATTCCCAAATGCTCTGATCTCCAGTGCTGCCAGGCTGCAAGGCTTCATGACGATAAACATGAATCTCCAGCAGCTAGGCTTTTGTAAGTCCAGCTCATGGTAACTGCTGAACAGGATGTTTTATCACTCTCATGAAGGTCACTATCGTTTGAACCCTGGTGGACAGGCAGATCATATCTCCCTAATGACATCCATCTATATCAGTCAGAGGAATAGATTTACTTGACCTGCTGTAAGCATTTTTTCACTTGAAGAAAATAGCAGGAACCGAACTCGTATGATGAAAACTGGGGCCCTGTTATGAAGAGAGAGAAAAATAGAGGTGAGTTGGAATACCTGATACCTTCTTTTCCTCACATCTACTTTGTTTTAGAACTGGAAAAAAAGAAGCAGGTATATTAAGACCCTGTTTCCAATGTAGCAACTTTCTCCAGCCTTTATTCCCCCTCTCTTTGTCATACTCCTCCTCCTCCTCCTCTTCTTCTTTTTCCTTTCAGATCAGGTGTTCCATTTCCTCCAAGAGAGATATGAAAAGGGAGAGAAAGTTCTTTTGTCCATGACTGTTGTTGAGCTTCATCACCATAGACTTGGCAAAACCTGGCTTTTTTCTTTCTTATCTGCTCTCTAGCCCTAGCAATGCTGTCTAGCTGTGCCTTTATAGCCATCTTTTCCATGGTTTACATACGTCCGAATGGAGCATCAAAGGAAAGTTGAAAGATAACCAATAACCTAATCCAACATACACACTGAAGTGATGCTCTGAACAGCGGAAGGAAAAACAACACCAGGGAGGGTTCACGAGAGAACAAAGAGAAACCACTCCTATTAGCCACAGCTTTAATCTCAAAGGGCCTTTTCCCCACAATGCCATCAAGTTCATTGTCTACAGGCCACAGGTGCAGACTGTAAAAAAACAACACACATAAAGATGAAAAAGCAGGAGGGAGTAATAGCAGATGCATTCTGCCTCCATGTCTCTATGATCTTCACCTTGACACTCATCCAAGCACCTGTTCAGCAAAGATGACTTTTCCTCCCTATCTCCAAAGGCAGGCTTGTTTACTAAAAGAGCTGCTTTTGAAGATACCCAAGGAGCATCTAGCAGATCCTGTATTAAATACAGGGCTTAAACCTTTTTTAAAAAAAATAGTTCTGGAGTATGCTTTGAGAAACAGCCCACTCCCCTGGAACCTTAATACAGTAGCCTTGATATGGGGTAAACCAAGCACAGCTCATGCATGTGGCCCCTGGGCTCCATTTCTGTGGCCACACTGAAGCCCACCACCCAAGTCCCCACCTACCTCCAAATTAAAATTTTGTGGTGCAACTTTTGGGCAATTCTTGCCTCCAAATCATGCAGATAAGTCCCCAAATGTGTGAAGATGGGCACACCAGCCCTACAAGCCCTGCCAAACTTCAAACTGCCCCCAAATACCTCTCTTTCTCTCTGCAGTTCATCTCAAAATGGTGACTAGAAGTGATGCAAAGTCACTGGCTGTCACCATTTTGAGAGGAACTGCAGAGGAAAACAAAGATACTTGGGCTTGGGCTTGTCATGGGAGGGTACAGTCTTCACGGTAAATTGACCTCTATGCATTTGCTTACCCTAGTCTAAATCTCGTTGTTAGTAACTAGTAACTAAATCCCATAACTAGAGAAGAACCATTGGATTCTGTTGAATCAGTGGAGCTTCCCTACATATTGATTTGCTATTTGACAAGAGAGTCAATGAATGTATACCAGTTGGGAGTAACTAACAGGATTCAGAGCATAGTCTCCCCCATTGACAACCATTCAAAGCATCACCATTTAAGTATAATTAACTGATTAATTAAACAGACAATCTCCTTTGTGCCAACTGTTCAGGTAAGTTGCATCTTTGAAAAGAGTAATGATATGCAATTAAGCCACCTTCTCATCTTGTGTGTAGTGCAGCCAAGGTTCAGAGGGTCAAAACTCCAGGATGTTATCATTAGCAGAGTCTATGACGTCTTCTACCACTCCCTTGAACTCCTGTGCCCTCTGCATTTTCTTGCAAGCCCCACAGTTGCTGGAAAAGAAACTGATTTTCCTAGCAATGAGAGTCAGCATTGTGTAGTGATCTGAGTGCTGGACCAGGACACTGGAAGGCCAGGGTTCAAATCCCTGCTGAGACATGGAAACCTACTAGACAAGTGACCTTGGGCAAGTCATGCTCTCTCAGCCTCAGAAAGAGGCAAAAGCACCCCCTCAAACAAATTTTGCCAATAAAACCTGTGTTAGGTTCACCTTAGGGCTGTCATAAGTCAGAAATATCTTGAAGGCACACAACAACAACTACAACTATAACAAAAACATGTTATAAACTATCCCTATTGTCATCCAAAGTATTCTGGTGTAACTTGGTCATAAGTGGGCAAGATCCATTAGCTTTACAAAAGATCTGCTCTTGGTGGAGATATGAAATGTTTTAAAAAACAGGCTGAGAGAGTTATAGGTAGACAGACAAAGACTATTCCTTGCATTTTTAGATGTTCCTTCAGCGTGGCAATACAGGGCCTGTGATGATGACACCTTGTGCTTCAATTTACCGGTACAACACAGTATGCAAAGTACCAATGATGAAAAACAATGATTCACTTTCCCTTAAAATCACCTTGACTAAGCTGTGCAGGATGAGTTTGGCAAGGAAGAAATACATGATTCCAGGTATAGGCATTTGTGAGGAACATGTGAGAACAAGGGCTGTCAAAGATTCTGTGATCTTCCCTAGAAATGGACGATTCCACTGTTTACTATCATGCATCCAAGTCTTACAGATTGCACTCAAGGGATGCTCTGCAGTAGCCTTTTTTCCATCAATGGGTCTGTATTTATAATTAAAAATGGGCTGACCCTCTCCTTGTTTGTTTTCATCACTCTCTAATTAGTGGGAGGGAAATTAGCCCCCCAGGGATGCTTCATTTCATATAGGTTCCCAGTGTTATTTCAGCTGTGAAGGATGCTAATGAGCTAATATCAACTTCTAGGTGGAAAATGCACATATGTTGCTTTAAGAATTTTGGCAGGCCCCCCAGTGTTTCATCTTTCAAGACAAGGTCCATCCCTGCACAGCGCTGCAGAAATGGAAGTAATCATCAATTGCATCTGACCCTCCCTAAGGGGCGGAAAAATCCATGCTGTCTCTTTCCAATATGTCATGCCGAGTTCCACACTGTGCCTTGGGTGTGGAAAATTGCTGTTGGGCTGTATTGCATCATTCCCCTGTTGGCTGGCATAGGGCAGGGAATGGAAATGGATTTAGTAGAATGAAACGGTAAATAATGGGAGTATGGTTTCTCACCAGCGCATTTAACAATGCACAAACATCCCAGCAAAACAAACCATCTCCTTATATAGAAATATGACAGATCCAGGTAATCACCTATGAAGAGCTACATGATGCAGTACCTTTCTGGAGTCTGAAATGGGCAGTGTCCTGTCAAAAGGCCACAGGGATTCCTGAGAAGGTTGAGAGAGATCTATAAACTGTGCTTGATTAAAGTAAAGGGAAAAGTAGGGCAGTAGTGAGGACTGAGCCCTGGTAGCGCAGTGGTTAAATGCTGGTACTGCAGCCACAGTGTTGTGAGTTCGATCCTGCAAGGCTCCAGGTTGACTCAGCCGGTTGGTAAAATGAGTACCCAGCTTGTTGGGGGCAATTAGCTAAACACATTGTAAACACTTAGGGAGTGCTTAGCACTGATAAGCAGTGTAGAAATGTAACTGCTATATTGCTATTGTTATTGTGTAGTTGGAATTCAGAAGCTGATGGACTGCAACACTCAGAAGTCCTAATCGACATACCTAATAGTGAAGGATTATGGGAACTGTGGTCTCACAACATCTATAAGGACACACATTGGCTAGTTTCAGGAGTTTGCTACAGGTCACCAAACCAAGAAGAGTTGTAGCTGTATTTCGCTATTCTATTACTCTCAAGAAAACACACAGATATTTTTCACTGGGTTTAATGAGGCAAAGGATGCCAAGTTTACAATGGTTGCTGGAGTAAATAATTTACAGCACCCATTGAGTTATATAGGGGTATACACTTTCACACATGCACAATGCCCATTGGCAGATTTTCCAGGTTTACGTCTCTTTCAGACTTCCAGCTTTTTCCCAAAGTACTAACTTCACATACCTTGACCCAAAGCATTTCTGCATTTTCTGTGTCATCTTTATTTCTGTTTCTCTGAGTATCTCACTTAATATTGTACAGGTGCTTTCAAGCCATTCTTTTCCCCTCCTAGGCCATTTCTGCACTACACTCTTATAGCACGACTATTCCACTTTCAACATCCTATGGAATCCTGGGGTTTGCAGTTTTGCTAGGGGCCGGCCAGCCCCTCCCAAAACTGCAAACCCTAGGATTTCATAGGATGTTGAAAGTGGAATAATCGTGCTATAAGAGTGTAGTGCAGAAATGGCCCTAGTGTCTTTAACCTCTATTCATTAGGCTGGGATCCCAGGCCCTTTCCCTTTGATATACTACCCATTGTTAACTGCATTCCTAACCCTGGTAAACTAAAGCCCATACATAGTAAATCACTTGTTGATTGCTATCACTTGTACATAAACAAAGCTTTGCCTCAACAGTCTGGCTAAATACCCATTTACAGCTACCCTACAGATAACAAACAATGTCCAACATTGACCATTGGGCTGCTTGTAACACATTATGTCCATACAAACCTTATTTTACATCAATAGTATATTCTACATTCATTCAGATGGCATGGAGTGAATCCAACATGGCAGCTTTAGATGATGCTTTTCAGAAACAAATTTAAGAAATCTCAAAGATGCAGGAGTTGCTAGTTAGGGGGGACTTCAATTATCCTGATATCTGATGGGAGATTGATTCTGCTAAGTATAGCCTGTAGATATTTTCTTATTTCAAAAAACAGAGTAAGGAACAAGGGGATTGGCAGTCCTAGACTTGTTCCTAACCAATAGGGAGGAGTTTATCACTAGAATCAAAGCAGTCAGTATTTTAGGGGGAAGTGATCTCGTAATGCTAGAATTCACAATTGTAAGACAGGGCAAAGAAGTGGATAACCAAACATAGACCTTGGATTTCAGGAAAGTGAGTTTTAACAAGATCCAGGAAATACTGGGTGGAATCCCCTGGCTAAAGACGACACCAGCAAGTGTGGGAGTCCTTGAAGAAGGACAACCAACACTATCACAAAAGCACAATCACAAACTATCCCATGGAAGAAGAAAAATGGGAAGCATCTGAAAAAGCCCATGTGGCCGCACAGCGAACTCAAAGGGGAAATGAAAAGAAGAAAAAAGAAGAAGATTGGAAGGAAGGACAAATTACCAAGGAAGAGTATACTCATAAAGTCCAAGCTTGCAGGGATAGAATAAGGAAAGCTAAAGCAAGCAAAGAAGGGTCTCCCAAGTTTACCTTCAGTGGGTCTGCAAGCAACTCCATTCATCTGTTTTTGAGGGCTTGAAAGTGATTGTCCATTCTTTTATTCTTTTAACGGACATGTTCAGAAGCAAGGAAATAGATATTCCTTAAAGTCAGTGTTGGTTGGGGACTCCTCAGGAGGGGGAAAAAGCTGTTGAAGGTACTGTTTGAAATAATTACTTACACTTGTATTTCCAAGAAATGCTCCTCAGGAATCAGGAGTTTATTTTTGAAGTGACACTTTCATGGTTTTCAGAAGTAACTAAGATACTTTTCATTACTTTATATCTGAATGCTACAAGTCACTAATCTGTGAAACTTTCCCATCCACGTGACTTCACCTCGACATGCACAACACAGCAAAAGGCACCACACTAAATGACACTTGACCATGTGTAATACTCTTCATCTACTTTTTAGTGAGGCTGCTCATTCATAACCCACAGAAGTAACTTTAAAATACTGCTACATTGCAAAAACTATTCCATACTCAGTTAAAAATTGTAATAGTACTCAATTACACTTTAACTATTACAAAAAAAAAAAGTGTTTTTGTAACCAGTTATTGATAAGCTGTGCTAATAACTAGAGATGGAATGAATATTTTAAAATATTTGGAAAATGGTGAACAACCATGTTTCCCAAGTGTTGGGAAATTCTGACAAGGAGGAACATGGAGTGACGAGAATCTTTGCAGTTAGGATTTCATTCCGTACAAAAATTTGCATGTGGCTTATGTATTTATTTATTTAGAAAACAGCATTTTGTGTGAAGGAAACAGCATTTTTCTGTACAGAAAAATAAAAGATGCCTTTCTGTGCAGAAAAGTGTGAGCTTTACACAAAATACATCCCCAAGTACAGCACTTTCTGCAAAGAAATATTATTTTCTATGCAGAAAATGCAGTTTTCTGCGCCAAAATATCATGTGTGAATTTTGCACAGAACAAGTCCCCAACTGCGATTAGCATGTAAAAATACTAAAATTACTTGTTATTTCTTCAAGAATGAAATTGGCAAAGACTTACATTTCTGCAAAAGAGCTGTCGCGTTTAAAAAAAAAAAAACTTTTCCAGGCTCTGCTTCCATCAGATATCAGATATAGGTTTCCTTCACATATAAAACTCCTCCTCAGAATGCAGGAGTGTCCTATGTAAAGTAAAATGTATGGTTAGCCTCTCCAGTACATGTGCTGGCTGCTGTGGTTTTCTTTATATCGTAGAGTGAACAGCAAGCCTGGGGAAAATTGCTTCTGTTCCCCTAAATAAGGTTGCTCAAACATAACAGTTCTTGTTTCAGTGGATTTTCATTTTGTTTGAAGCAAAATGCATCATTCTGAGTAGGGAGAACTGTAAGCTCCTGTGGTGTACAGGATAGAGGAGGTACAAGTAAGCTCAATTCCAAAAAGCAGCAATTATTTACCCATATCACCTCACTAGGCAAGTCTTGAGCAGTTCATTATAACATGCAGGACTTGATCAAGTATTGATCTGCCATGTATGGTGGCCCAGGATTATGGCTGTGAATAATAATAATGTGTGACATTTACATAGAAAGATGTGGGGACCTGCAACAAAGTATCACAGTGTAACTGCATCTGTGAGAAGGAATGTTCCAATGCCAGGATTCCTTCCATCCAGTCCAAGACATCTTTACACTCCAAAGAGATCAAGCAACACTCCATCAATGGTGTTATGAATGAGGATTAAAGGGATAAACCACATGGAAGAGATGAGTTCTGAGGAAGGATTTAAAGAGACACTCTTATCCTATGGAGTTGTTGTTAGAGGTTGCTAAGATTATGTGTCATGAAGTATTTAGAAAACTTGGAAAGATCCTCCCATTAATTGTGAACTTCAGTCGACCTACCCGGAATAGATCAAAACAAGTCAAAGGGAGGCTCTAAACCTTCTAGGAGTGAAAGCAGAAAATGAGAAGAAGGACAGAAGAGGATTGGGAGAAGGAATAGACTTCTGCAGGACCTTCTTTCAACTCATAAGTAAAGTCCCTGTGCTTCATCAACATGACAAAAGGTGTTTGCTCTTTGAGACAGTTGTGGAAGCCCATCCTTGGCCAGGTTTCTGATATTGGAAGTGCTGATTCCTGCACCACTCTGTGTCCCAGTCACTTGTTCTGAAGTATTTCAATCTCACTCCGTAGCGCCTCATGGTTTCCATGCCAAGTGGAGTAGTGAATCTGAGTGGGTTTTAGGTTGAGCTGCCCCAAGATGCTAAGTCTATTTTGAGGATAAGATTCTACATCCTGGACAGATCTTTCAAAGTTCAGACTAAAACCCTGAGCAAATCCACAATCTCATTGGCATGGAAATAGCTGTACCTCACCAGACCGCTCTAAAGGACTTTTAATAAGTGACAACAGAAAGATGACTAGGAAAAAACTATAGGGGAGACAGAGGGCCTTTCCACACTACACTGTTATAGAGCTATTATTCCATTTTCACCATTCTGTGAAATTCCAGGATTTGTACTTTACTGAGGCCAAAGAGCTCCCTGGATGAGAATTCTAAATGGCCCTCCCTAAACTGCAGACCTCGGGATTCCAAAGGATGTTGACAGTAGAATAACAGCTTTATAACAATGTAGTGCGGAAAGGACCATAGAAAGAAGTTTGACCACAATCATTTCCACTAGTTCAGTAGGAGAAAGGCTGCACTAAGCTGGCTTTCCTGCTGCTTAAAACAGAAATTTCACTTAGCACTCATACACACAATAGTAAAGTGGAGGAAGCTATCATGGGTAGGGAAACAACCACCAGAAGTTTAAAAAAAATGCCTGTCTTTGGATCCTCTCTAAAGATGCTTCAACTTAGGTTCTGGGGGGAAGCAGCAGCAATGGCTGTGGGGCAAAGCCTTGGATCCTTATGTCTCAGAAAGAGACTTCAGGTAGACCATTTTCACACAAGACTGTTATAGCGCTATGATTCCACTTTCAACATCCTATGGAATCCTGGAGTTTGCAGTTTCGAGAGGGGCCCCCATCTGGCCCCTCCCGAAACTGCAAATGCCAGGATTCCATAGGACGTTGAAAGTGGAATCATATCACTATAACAGTCTCGTGCGAAAATGGCCATAGTGTTTTTCATCAAGGAGCATGGTGTAGTGGTTTGAGCCTTGGACCGTCACTCTGGAGAACAGGGTTCAAATCCCTGCTCTATCATGGAAACCCACTGGGTGACCTTGGGCAAGTCATACCCTTTCAGACTCAAAGGAAGGCAAAGACAACCCCCCTCTGAATAAATCTTGCCACCACCATCCCTAGGTTCACCGTAGGGTTGCCATAAGTTGGAAATCACTTGAAGATCCATAACAATATCAACAAAATATATGATTAGCTCTGTAATTTCAGTGAGCAATCTTGGACACTTGCCATTATGAGCAACCATTGAGCCAACAAAAAAACATGAGTACCAGACACAATGGGCGTAACAAGAACCAAAGGGAAGAACAAGGACCAAGGCTTTTATTATCATTTTAGAGCCAAGGCAAGCCCAAAAGAAAGAAGTGCATTCCATTCAGATATGCACTTATTCTGGACAAAGGAGAATCAATGTTATTCAGGTGTCCAGTTATCATTCCAGTACACACTTACCTTACATAAAGCTGACACAAGAGAAAGAAGTGGATTCAGCCATGTGAATGATACATCTCAAAAGGGGGAACTTTCCTGTTCCCCAGACCTTTGCCAGCAGTGGGACATTTTGAGGCATGCACCTCTTAGGCTGAGTATATTCATTTCTAATTCCTCCATGGGATCTTGTTGATTGGTCCCCACGAGAAGTTTGATCCTGCTGGGCTCCAGCTTGACTCAGCCTTCCATCCTTCCACAGGTCAATAAAATGAGTACCCAACTTGTTGGGGGCAATTAGCTAACACATTGTAAACTGCTTAGAGAGCACTTAGCTGGTAAGCAGTATAGAAATACACATGCTATTGTTATTGCTATGTATGGTCATGGCGAGGTTCTTCTTACCTAAAAGGTACCAGATCCTGTCTGATTTTGGAAGTTAAACAGGGTCAGCCCTTGTTAGTACTTGGAGGGAGATAATCAATGCTGTTGTGAATGAATATCAGGGTATCAGGGAAAGTCCTCACTGTTGGTGATCACAGTGACCACTGTGGAAGTCTTCACATTTGGGAGGTTAAAGTGTAGAACCCCAGCATTAGGCCACAGTGGTGGAATTTGCAGACAGGAACTCCTCACACTTGGTGGAAAGGAAGGGATTTCTAGCAAGAAAACTTTCACATTTGGTGGCAGCATAGTGAGATAAGGGTTGGAAAACCACACTTCCTCCACTCTCCCTCAGTGATCATGGCCACGTGGATGCACTCAGGTGCTGAGAAGTTGTCTTCCACAAGGATTAATGCATAAGGAGGTGCATAAGGAGCTTTTTCTTCAAAATTCCCAAGAAAGCATACACTGACATAACCCCAGGTCCCACTCAGATCTTTCATCCACAGGATTCCGTGTATTTTCTGTAGCTGTGTAGCTGAAGAAGTCTGTCAACATGTTACAGAATTTTTCCACGTTAATAAGGCGTTAGCTTCCATTCTGAAGATCTCCGGGCCATGCATTAAGCACTGCAGCTGGATTGCACATACATAGGAGTAATTACCAGTATTAATACACCTATGAACCAGAACTTTAAAAAGCCAGATTTTGGCCCACCAATTCCAGAATCACCTAGCCAAGATGGACACTGGTCAGCTCTATGAGTCCAAAAAAGTAACTTCCACCTTGAATTCTGTCCCAGCAGAAAGGTGAGTTGTAAATTCAATCCATCAGTGCATTATACCATGATGGATTCTGATAAGCCTTTTGTCCAGATTAATTCTATCATGGGATGGACTCATAAATTTGATACCTGCTTTGACTATTTCTAATGCTTTCTATTTCTAATGATTTCTGCTTTAACTCTTTCTAATGGCACATTTCTAATTGACTATTTCTAATTATCATTAAAGAGGTACACAGGGAATATGCATAGTCTCTGCTACAGGAAACAAATTCAGAAGTAAAATGTACAAGCACAGATCTGTTAATGCTCCGTACTCTGTTTTGTTTGGGCATGAAATCCTTCTAGGATTATAGGCATTCTTGTTCTCTCTACTTGTAACCTCTCCCACTTCTGCCACCACATTGGCAACTGATTGCCTTAAGCCATAAAAATTAATTTCCAACTACTCTGTCCTTTTATGTGCCTCTAAAATAAGCATGACTTTGAATGGTGAGTTTGTTAGGCAGCCTTATTAAAAATAATCTAGTCATAAACATCAAGAGAAGTGCTTCTAGATTCTGACATGAAAAAAGTTTGTCCATATACCAGGTAGAATTCCCCATTCAGCCACACAGTTTCATGTTCAAAAAAATCCTGATGTTGTTTTTTGTTGTTGGTGGTGGTGGCAATTGCTTTTTTTTTAACTCAGTGTTTTCAATGGAAAGTGTGTTACTTCAAAATGTGAGTGATTCAGAGGTCCACCTGTGATGCCAGTACCTCTGTTCAAAGATGGGAAATTATTAGCTTAAATTAGGAGGCCTGTTTTAGTGGGGGATAGCCTAATGAGATCTTTGACACCAGTGTTTATGGGATCTCTGCAAGAAAGAACTAGATAGATAAATTTGTTTGTATATATTTCTTTGCTTCTGTTTCTTATATATTTATAAAAAGAAAGAATGATTATTTGTAAATATTGTTTGTTATAACTTTAATAAAATAAAATCATAGAATCATAGAAATGTAGAGTTGGAAGAGACCACACAGGCCATCCAGTCCAACCCCCTGCCATGCAGGAACACCCTCAAAGCACTCCCAACAGATGGCCATCCAGTCTCTGCTTAAAAACCTCCAAGGAAGGAGACTCCACTACACTCCGAGGCAGCATATTCCACTGCTGGACAGCCCTGACTGTCAGGAAGTTCTTCCTGAGGTTCAGGTGGAATCTCCTTTCCTGCAGCTTGAATCCTTGTCCTGCTCCTTGTCCTGGTCTCTGAAGCAGCAGAAAACAAACCCTCTCCTTCCTCTACATGGCATCCCTTCAAATATTTAAACATGGCTATCATGTCCCCTCTTCACCTTCTCTTCTGCAGACTAAACATATCCAGCTCTCTAAGTCTATCTTCACAGGGCATGGCTTCCAGGCCTCTCACCATTTTGGTCACCCTCCTCTGGACTTGCTCCAGCTTGTCAATATCCTGCTTGAATTGGGGTGCCCAGAACTGGAAACAGTATTCAAGATGGGGTCTAACCAAAGCAGAGTAGAGTGGTACCAGTACCTCCCTCGATCTAGACACCATACTCCTATTGATGCAGCCGAGAATTGCATTGGCTTTCTTGGCTGCCGTATAAAATAAAACAAAACAAACTGAAATGAAATGAAAACACAAAAAGAAAGAAAGAAAGAAAGAAAGAAAGAAAGAAAGAAAGAAAGAAAGAAAGAACCAGATAGAGATTCCAAAATATGCTAAATGTATTTTTATTGGGAGAAATGCAATCATACACACACAAGAGCTTCATGCAGTCACATAATCACACAAGGCTAACTGAAGAAAAGGGAGAAAAGCATTGGACAGTGAGTTACAGGGTATAAAATGGGCAGTAATTACCAATCCTGATGAGCAGTGAAGAAACAGCAGTGTGGCTTAGACTTGCCTCTAGAGGCAGTATAGTTTGGGATTCAAAGTGACAGAGAGATGTTCAGCATCTGATGTCCTGTAAACTAGCTGATCAAAACTGGGAGTTCTTATATTCCATTTCCCTCCCTGAAGAGGTATGAGTTAATTGCTTTCTGGCAGAGAAAACAAAAGAGGTCTGGAATGGACTGATTGTTGACAAATTATTGATGGGAGTTCTGGCAGCTTCTCAATGTCTTGGTTGGGTAATGTGACTGGGGAAGATTTCAGTAGGAAAAGCACACAGCAGAGGTACTTGCCTCTGTATTGTTTTCTGAGGTTGGGCAGCTGAGTCAGGCTTTCTTAGCTAATCCACAGAGAATTTATGATCTGGCCATTCTGAAGTCACCTCCAACATTCTCTTGCACATTTTCCCAGCCAGCATCTCTTCTCCACATGGCCCTTCAGCCATAAGTGTATATAACTTGATTTCATGCCAATTAATATTTGCCAATTAGACCATATCAAAATGTGGAGGTAGACGGCTGCTAACAACTGAGAATAACACAATAAAATGCAACAGTCAGGTGGTCAGATGAGGAGCTGCAATGAGCAAGATATTTCATTATTTGTCATGCTAATTCCTGGTGAAGAGGGATACAATTGTATTATTAGTAGTAATAATTAATATTTTTACTATTTTGTTGTTATTTGCTATCAAGTTTAACCTCCAAGAGTCCTAGAGAGCAACAATTCTGCTCAGGTATTGCAAACTCAGGGCTGTGACTTCCTTGAATGAACCAATCTGCCTACAATGCAGCCTTCCTCTTTTCCTAATGCCTTCCACTTTGCTGAACATTATCATCTTTCCTGTTGAGTAAGCTTGTCTCATGATGTGTCCAAACTACAACAGCCTCAATATAATCACCTTGGCTTCAAGGGAGAACTCAGGCTTGAATTGTTGTAGAAACATTCATTTGTCTTTTTAGCTGTCAAGATATCTGTAGAACTCTTCTCCAGCACCACATTTCAAATATGTTGTTTTTCCCTGACAGTTTTCTTTAGTGTCCAACTTTCACATCCATATGTTAAAATCAGAAATTTACTCCTCCTCCTTTTATATTTATATCTTGCCTTTTCCCCAGCCCTGGGTCTCTAGGGCCTTTTCCGCACTTTGATTTAGCGACGGGGCAGAGCACCCTCTGGCGAGGACGTTTGCACTTAGGGGCGGACTGGATCCAGACTACTTTATGTACATCCGGACTTCAGCCTGCTCCATAACAACCAGAACTGGTGGTTCACTGTGTTATTGAAAGACCGCTTAAAAGAGGTATTTCAATAGCACAGTGCGCCCTAGTCTGTTGCTGGGCTAATGTGTAGATTTGCAGGCTCGCACCAGCTCAAGCCTGCAAATCTTCTGGGAGTGGTCTTTAGGCTGGTGAGCTTCTCCGGTTTGTGGAGACCCTCCACCAACTGGAAAGCACCATTTTCATCCCTGGATAAGTGTGTAGCGTGGCCCACGCACTGCTCCGGATCAGCCTGGATCAGCGGAGGGAACACGCCAGCCCAGTAAGTATCAGAGCGCCCCGTTTTCCCCCAAAAGTGCGAAAAAGCCCTAAGTGGCTTTCAAAAATTAAAATATACGTAGATAAAAACTCACATCAATAAAAGCACAGGAAATGCAAAATATAATGAAAATACCAATAGAATTAAAACATAACCCATTAAAAAGCAAAATCTACAAGCAATGATACCTTTACTGAGCCAACTCCAAAGCATAAAATATAGTATACAAGTTTTTGAAGTTCCATTGGCTTCTTCATCAGGCAACGAATTTAAAAATCATACAGGATTAAAATGGTGATGAGGCTAAAGTCACAGACCTACATTCTGTCTGAGATGTTGGCAGTTAAGATGATATTGAGGGATTTCAAAGCAGGCAGAGACCATTCCCCAAACTGGCCAGGTGAGGACTAGAGACAAAGAGCAATAGAAGACAGGTAATAAAATTTCAATTCCATAGCAGGAGAAAAGTAACTTCTTTTGAGATCCAGATGTCTCTGTCCTGTGTGAAACTTACTGCTCTTTTCTGAAGCAGAGAACATTGAATTTCTCAGAGTCTCTGTGTTGTTACACCTGGAAAGAAAGATGGAGTGTGGAGGATAATGTGTTTTGTGTTACAGGTTTGTTTGTTTGTTTTTAATTACAAAAGCCAGTCTTTCAGTGCTGAGAAATGAGAAAGTAATCCTAAAAGACTGCTTTGGAGCTCAATATTAAAACTGTAACTGATCACTTTTTAAAGGTAACTGATCAAGCTTTGTTATTGCTGACCAATGTAGGAGTAAACTTAAGGAGAATATTAACTAAGGCCATTTCTGCACTACACTGTTGTAGTGCTATTATTCCACTTTCAACATCCTACAGAATCCTGGGGTTTGCAGTTTAGGGAGGGGCCTTTGTATTCCCCAGGATTCCATAGGATGTTGAAAGTGAAATAATAGGGCTATAACAATGTAGTGCGGAAATGGCCTAAGAAGCATCGGCACTCTGTATCTTGGTTGGGCAATGGAAAAATTTAACATCTGGACTAGGCCAAAAACATGACAACACCATTCTTTAAGCTTCCTTTTGATTAAAGAAACCAAGATTATCGGAAGTTTTTTTATTTCACTGAAAACCACAATGGCATGATCAGTTTGTTTTTTAAAAAATGTAAGAAGTAGCTCTCAAAATGGCTGCTTCATACCCTATTTACAATTAGCACTACCAACAATGTGAATTAATGTTAAACACATTATCATGACATCGCTATAATAAATCTTAAATTATGTTCAAGCAGGAAGATCATCAACCCTTTATGCCAATCAGATTTTCTCTGTATTTATAGCTGCTCTAATCCCTTAGTCATTAATTTTCCATGCTAAAGATCTGGATGTAATTAAGAACAAAGTATTGTTGCACATGTGGCTGGGAAAATAACATGCTGATGTGATTGATTATGTTTCTTTAGGCTAGGCATGCTTGACACTCACCAATGATAATTCATTCAAATGCTAAGTAATTAAAGTTTTATGCAAGTAGATAAACTTTTAATGTGATCCTCAAGGAAGCAGGGTGTCAGAAATCCTTGAGAACACTGGCAGGCAGTCAAGCGAAGGAACCACCTTCCCCAATTCCCCCATCATTTCCCATTGAAGAATGCCTTTTTGGCATCAGGATTTTTAAAGAAACAAGTGCCTCAAGGCAATAATTATATCAGTATCCCCTGCACACTCCTGAAACACACCAAAGCACCTCCCTATTCAAAAGTATGTCATGACCCTTAGACTGGACTCCCCTGGATTTGAAATGTTCAGCTTCAACAAGACCAGGGAAAGGAATAGCTTTCAGCAGAAACCTAGGGTGATTTGATTGTCCCAGAAGCCTGTTGAATGAAAAAAACTAGGAGCCTATTACACCACCCTATCCCCTATTTGAGCAGTTCACTCTATAGATGAAATCTTGTTGTTCTTGATTTTTGCCTCATGTGCCAGTCACATAGGTGGCAGGACTTTTTATCAGCTTGTGTAAGGAGGTTTCTAAGACCTCCTTATGCAAACACCCCCTGCCACCCACCCACCCAGGTTAAACAATGTAATGTGCAGGCATAACAGTACCTTCCCCCATCACTTTCTTCTCTTCCAGACTACAGTAACTCAAGCCAATAAACAGGTTCCAGGAAGACTTTAAGCTCAAGAAGTACCATGGGCATCTCCAAGTGGAACTCTTGAATGGACAAATTTCATGGCTGTATCCAACATCAGATTTCTAATTCCTCGAGAGCAGAATCTAGTATATGGACAAACAATCTCTCCTCCCCACTGCAACCTCCAGACCACCCTAAAACCTACTGCAGTGGGCAGAGTAACCAACCTTTTGAAGAATGTTTGGAGGCAGCAAGCCAGTGCTGTAGGCAATGAAGAAAGGGGGCTAGTGTTCTCTGCACTTCAGTAAGAGTTACATTGGATTTGGGCCCTACAGAATCAAGGAAGACTTAAATGTTGCTTCAGCAGCAGATATGAGCTCAGTGAGGCGTGAAATAAGTTGCATCTCCATCTGAGTGGCTAACTCTGCCCTTCCCGGGAAGCCTTTTTGGTATTTAGAGCAGCCTTACTCAATTTAGCAATACTTCCTTAGGTAGCACTCACAAGGTTTGTAGATCTGTCTCAAATTGTAGACTGGACTCCTCAGGTTCTGAGTTAGGAATGTGCTCTATCTTATAGGAATGCATAAGTAATGTTTGCAATTTTCTTCGCAGTGCAAGAAGGTCTTTGAAAACTATGCAGCTTTTAAAGATTAGGGGCACTTTGAAGTGTTCAGTTTGCCTGTGTTTTTTGTGCAGAAAACAGCATTTGCTCTGCAGAAAAATCAGTATTTGTATTTGTTTTGTATAGAAAATACTGTTATCTAGGCTTATCCTGCACTGAATTTGCACCTGGGGTTTTCATGCAGAAAATACTACTCTTTCCTCCACAGAAAATACTGTATTCAATTCCATAAAGTCCTGAACTATGGAGATTCCCATTAATCCAGGATTCTCCTCATCAAGGTTTGCTAACACTGAAAAAAAACACATTTTTCATTTTTTTAAAAAATTCTGCCTTTCTTTACTGAGGATTCAGGTTGGATCAGATGAGGAGGAGGAGGAAGAGGGCGAGGACCTCAGTTAACCTTCAGTTATCCACTTCCGTTGGTTATATGTCTTCTGTGCAGTCTGCTCACTTGGAAATAATTCTTACCAAACTGAATGGGATTGGGATTGAGCCTCCAACTTGCACTTAACATGGATTAACCAGCAAGAAAAGCTGCCCTATGACTATATACACAGTAGCGTGGGGACAGGCGTGGCGGAGGTGGTTCACCCCAGGCAGCAATATTTTTGGGGTATCCTGGCCCGTAGTTAGGCCCTCACATGCCCTGCCATGCCCCATGCGCCCTGGCCATGCCTCCACACCCCGCAGCCACGACCCTTGCACGATAGCCCTGCCCACTCCCACTCCACCCACTCCAAGCTCCGCCACTGTATATGCAAAGTCCTCAGAAGCCAGCCTCGAGATGTTTTGCCCCCTCGCTGTAGTGCAGAGGGCTAGGAACATCAGCTATCTTATTTTATGGAAGACAGGATATTTTTGGAAGCGAGAACACCTAGCAAATTTCATGTCAGAGGCACATCAATATTAGTGATCTTAGAGATGACTGCACCTGTATCATTTCATAAACATCCCGACTCCAGGGCACCAGATGTTTACATGACATTCATTTTCTGAACTGACATGTGGATATTTGATGGATTCAAGTGTCTGAATGTGTGTGTGTGTGCATGTGTGTGTGTGCATGTGTGTGTGTGTGTTCATTCATCTCACAGAGCAGTACCGCAAAGGACAGGTTTAAAAAGAAGGTTCTAAGGTCTCTCTGTGGGGTTTTAGTAAGCCCAGATCCATTAAAATTAGATAAAATGGATATAGGAAACTCTGTGTTTGCCAATGCATGTAGTGACTTGGCTGTCCATGTTAATTACTATCTGTGAAAGGATATATTTTCCAGAAATGTTGTAATATAATTAGGCAATTAGATGTCTCAATGGCACCATCACAATATCATTTTTCCCTGGTAGACAGCACTTTTGGAAGAGAAAGTTTAGAGAAGCATTACTTTCTGTTTTAAAAAGACACACACACATTTTTTTCCACTTGGGAAGGGGAGATAACAGTATGAAAACTGAGACCAGATGCCTCTGGACATCTGCTCAGTACTGGTGGGCAGGTTCCCACACAACCCGGGGCCATAAAACAATAAAGAAAATATTTGAAAAACCCACCACTTTTTAATGGTTGGGAGTGATCATTCAGAGCAAACAAGCCAAACCAGTGTTCACATTCCTAAGAGAAGACTGGCCAGAAACTATGTACAGTAGCCAACACAAGCAGGGCAGTCTGTAGGCCTCCCAATTTGTCAAAGAGTTGCTCCCTGGATCTTTTCTCACGTGATTTGCAGCCTAGAGCTAATGGGAGTTGCAATTCCAGCAACATCTGGAGGCCAACATGTTCCCTATATTCAAGCTACATTATGGACGGGAGTTATGTTTTTGGACTGCAATTTCCAGTAGTCCTAGCCAGTGTAACAAAAGTGGTGAGGGATGATGGAAACTGCCGTCCAACATCTGAAAGGACACACAGTCCTCACTCCTGGCTGAGAAGGTTTAGGCTCTCCCATATGTGTGCAAGGGTAGAAGTAGAAGGGGCAAATGGGGGCATTACCTCCCCCTATAACACATACCCCATGAAATTTTCCTTCAGTCCCCAGTTTCTTGCTTTGCAGTTACCTTAAAACTTCAATTCAACATCTAGAAATACAGGCTAGGTACCTCAAGAAAAAGGGCAGGCAAAGTGACCAAGGAATGCTAACACAGAGAAAAATAAGAGCTCTGAGCATGGATGATTTTCAATATCTCACACTCTACAATGCTAGGAATTTGGATAATGAAGGAAAATGTTGGTAGGGGGGCACAGTTTTTAGTTGAAAGCAATGCCCTCATCCCCACCAATAGCTACATCTCTGTGTGCAGATGATCCCCTGGTTTGTCCCATGTGTTTATTAAATATAAGATTGCATCCATTCTCCTCATAGCCAGGAAAGTGTGTGTGCATATTTCCAGGTGGTTTATTAATTTAAAAAAAAAAAAAAACAGAAATCAGTACAGAGTAGATGTCTGGCAACACATGCAAAACTAACTTGGACTGGACTTACACTGATCCATCCATCTCGTTCTGATTCTGCTCAAAGCACTGGTCTGGTATGACAGATGGGGAAAGTGTAACAATGGCTACATTCCAATTTATCCTTGCTGAACCTACCCGATGTCCTCAAGGTGCTTTGGACTTCCATTCCCAAAAGCCTTAGCCATTGTGGTCAATGGCCAAGAACTACAGGATTCCAAAACACCTGGAAGGCTCCAAGCTGTTAACTCCTTTGACCTTTACACACTTCACACTTGCAACATTACGATTCCACTTTAACAGCCATGGCTACATTTCTATGGAATCCTGGGCTTCGTAGTTTAGAGAGAGGTATCCAGAACTCTAAGCGAGACGGCTCTAGTACAGTGATTCCCAAACTTTAGTCCTCCAGGTTTTTAGGACTTCAACTCCCAGCTGCCTTGGCCAATGCTCAGTGATTCTGAAAGCTGAAGTCCAAAACACCTGGAAGAGCAGAGTTTGGGAAATGTGCTCTAGTGCCTCCACCAGACTACAAACCCCAGGATTCCATAGGATGTTGTCATTGCAGTTAAAAGGGGATGCTGGGCTATATTTGTGCAGATTGAAAGGGCCCCAAGTGTGTTGACTCTTAGGAACAGGGACCACAGAACAGTGTGGAATGATTGTAAAAGACATAAAACAAAATTCAGAAAGAAGAGCTGTCATGGTGGATCATGGTATTATGTTTCTGAGAGTACCAAGTGCCCTTCAGGTGCACCCTATTGAAGTGAGTTAACAATAAACAACGGCTTAATGACTCCTTTCCGCATTTAAACAATGCCGAGGTTATAAATGTTTCCATTACACAGCCAACAGGGAACTCCGAAATTGCTACTTTTTTACTATTATGGACTTAACAGTCTTTCCTGCTGTTATCATCTGTGCTCTTCTGACTTTATCCCAGGGTAGGCTTTTTCATCAAAGTGAGGAAATGAGTGGGTAGCAGGTCTGTTTCTCCAGCAGTTGTCTTTCACGGCTGCTCAGAACATTTGCTTCTTATGCCAGCCACTTACTTCTCACTTACCCTTCGCCTGAGCGCTCAGTAAACCCACCAGCTGCCAATTTAATTGGACAGATACTCAAACTGTTCAGGGAGGAGAAAGGTTGAGAAGTCCATTTAATGATATTAATTTTGAAATTGGTATATTTCTCATTCTTCTAATATGGGAAACAGTACATACATACAGTCCATGCATATATCACATTATTTGTACTATCAAACACTAAAACAGTGGTGGGGAAATAGAGCCCGTGCGCTTCATAAGACCTTTGAACCCAGTTTTTGTTGCCCAGAAAGCCCCTGTGGACTGTCTCCATTTTTAGAAATTCTTGGGGACCGAAAATTCACCACTTGCAAATGTGACCATTTCCACATTAGATTGCTATAGTGCTATTATTCCAGTTTCAACATCCTATGGAATCCTAGGGTTTCCACTTTAGGGACCTTTGAGGGGTTTGAGGGTTTCTTTCCCAAGTGGAACCCTCAAGTCCCTCAATTTGGCTGAAAACCTGCCAAAAATGGCAACAGGAAGTGACATCATGTCACTTCCATGGTGCAGTGACATGCTGATGCAGGTGGTGAAAATTTGACACACACACACACACACACACCGCAGAGTCACCTAGCTCTACACTTAAAAATGTGGTGGGACTATTACAGACAGTTATCATGAGCTGCACCTGTGGCAACAGGAAGATGGGTTTTAGAGTCCTTGTTAGCATCATGACCAATTGTTATCACTGGTCCAATGTAGAGAAAGAGTCCATTTGTATTAGTCATCTTGCTGAGAATAGCCTGGGGGAGTGAATTTTTTTCTGTTGCCAACCTGCTTTCACAGTCACCATCAATAACGTGAGAGGAGGATGGCTCACGTTTGTGTAGTTTGATTCTTCTTATCTCCTGTTGTACCAAAAAAACCCTTGGGAATCCATCCTCTCCTGGTGGGGGAAGGTGCATACCAGTCCAGTGGTCCTAATATAGTCAGTGGTGGGGACTGGCTGGGATAGTCTAGGTAAATAAGTTGTTTAGGGGCCCAGTTCTGCCACTGGCTGTGAGAGGATCCTGGACCACATCAATAAAAGGGCTTGAATGTTTCCCTGCTTTGTACCACCAGTCATTTCCCCCCAATAAAGCTTATGCTGCAGCAGTTAGTACATGCCAGGGTTTGGTACTGAAGGAACTCTTGGAGAGACCTGGAACTACACCTAGTTACAGAACAGAAGAACAGTATTGTGTTATTTTCAGAGCATTGGACTGGAACTTAGGAGATCCAGGGTGAAGTCTTTACCAAGCCATGAAATTCTCTGGGTGGGCTTCTGCAAGTAATACTCTCTTTCTCTATCTGACCTATCTCACTGGATTCTTGTGTAGATAAATTGGGGAGGAGGAGACCAGTACCTTGAGCTCAGTGAAGGAGAACAGGGAAATTAATCAAATTATTAATTTGATAATTATTAAATAATTAAATATGATAACGATAATATGACAGATAAAACCTCACAGCAAAGTAAGGCATTCTTCGAATGTAAATTCCTGGATTTTTTTTAAAAAAATATTCTTTATATTTACTTTAAAAAAATTCTTGAGATTTTAAATTCTTGTTGTGTTCCTTCAAGTCATTTCTGAGTTAAGGCAAACCTAACATGAACTTATCAGGGGATTTTCTTGACAAGACTTGTTCAGAGCGGGTTTGCTTTTGCCTTCCTCTCGAGCTGAGAGAGTATGACTTGGCTATGGTCACTCAGTGGGTTTCCATGACTGAGCAGGAATTCAAAACCTGGTGTCCTGGAGCCTTAGTTCAAGGCCATTTCAGCTCTACACTGTTATAGTGCCATTATTCCACTTTCAACCTCCTATGGAAGCCTGGGGTTTGCAGTTTAGGGAGGGGCATTTAGAATCCTCAGCCAGAGAGCTCTTTGGCCTCAATAAACTACAAAGCCCAGAATTCCACAGGATGTTGAAAATGGAATAATAACACTATAACAGCATAGTGTGGAAATGGCCTTACACTCAGACCACTACTCCATGCTGGTTGTTGAGATTTAAACTAGATGTCAAAAGGACTGAAACAACCAAACCAAAGTCTTTTTCATTGAGGTTTTATAGTCCACTTGTGATAAGAAAAGCACTGAGAGAGGAGTTTCAGCAGAACAACCTTGTTTACAAGGCTATAGGTTCTTCTGAGGGGCTTCCCAGCATTCTGTTAGTTTCCTTAAAGAGTAGACACATGGCAATCGAGACCTGTTAGCTTTACAAAAGCTATCCTCTTAGAGATACAAAGGTCCCAAAGTGAGCAAGACAGCTACTTGGATTTTTGGACTATCTTTTTAGCATACAGCTATGGAGATTGTCATGATGGTTGCCTACACCTTAACATTTACCACCACACCACTGACTTCACCCATAGGCATCTCCATCACTGGAATGTCATTTGGAAGCTGCTACTATCACAGCCCGTTTGCTAGCTGCATTCAAACAAGCTCAAATCATCGCTGGGATGGCAATTGAACCCTGTCATATTGCAATGCAGAAATGATGCTTCCTGTTTCACAGCACAGTTGATGAGTTCTGGATTCATCAGTCTTGAAACTTAAGCCACTCGAGAAGCCAGGACAAGCTGCAGTGTATTTCGTAAGGCTCGTAATGTCCAGCATCATATCATGAATATTTTTCACAATATCCTGAGATTTTCTTTTTTAAGGAAAAGGAGGAAAAAAGAGAAAGAGAGAGAGAGAAATGCTGTTACTCTGTTCAAGCATATAGGCTTAAAAAGTGAGAATTCTGTTTCAGTTCACTTTTGATATGAGTTGCCTAACATTTGCAAATGTCTTCATAAGAAAGGAAAGAACTTGAGATCTTGTTTTTTATTTTTTAACTGAATATTTGAGAAACCATAACTGACAGATTCGTGTACCCAGGCAAAGGGCTCTGAACACTAACATAATATCCTACGCTCACCCATTCCCTGATGTCCATAGGCTTACACGGTAGGATGCAATTCAGAAATGCTTTTTGACAGTTGCAAATCACTTCAGCACAGAGGCTGCATTACTTCATGGGCACAGGGCTGGTCTCCTTCCTTCAGCAACTCAAAGGAAAGAATAACTCTGGTAGTGCCTCCTTCAGGGACCTACAATCCTTTGATAATTATATAGTTCTCCACCTCACAGTTCCTCTGGCCCGAGGCTAGAAAACTGGTACACATCCAGGCTGTCCAGCTTTGGAAAAGATTCCCGTGGCCATAGCTTGTAAAAAAGGATTGGCAGGAGTCTGGTTACCATTGCATTTGCCTAGCACTGGGAGGAATCTTGAGGCTACTGCACTGCCTTGGACATCCATATAACCTCCAAAATTTCACAGATGGAAACTGAGACACATGTGGCAAATCAACAACAGAGTGTTGACGTTGCATCCTCCAATGTTACAACACCACATGGGGTCACTTGGTTGTTCCAGGCCTGAAAGTATTCCAAGTGAAGTCATTGCCCAGATTATGTATGATGCTGATGTCTGGGGATGGGTTAATTCTCCAAAGGCTTAATTGGAGATGCTTCAGAATACTTTTCTTAAGAAAATTCTTCCACCTGGTACTTCTGCAGCTTTAGTTGGGGCATGGGTTGATTTTCCTTCCATTAGATCTTGCATTCATTTTATTTTATTTAATTACTGGAGAATTTTAATAGACTCTTCATTGAGGATTTTCTCCAAGTTATGGTTTGAACAGTGACTGAACTACAAAGGTTGCAGTTCAAGGTATCACAAGTTGCTTCAATTGTATCCTCCTTCACTTGACGATTTTTCCATCTTGAATTCTAAAAAGAGGCTCCGTGGGTACATATTTGGCTATACTGTTCACCTGGACAAACAGCCTGTCAATAATTTTAATTTCTCAAGCTGCTATAAACTCTACAAATTTGATCATCAAAGGTCTGTTCACTTGGCAACGTTTACATTTCCAGAATTTAGGCAAGCTTTTACAGCCCTTTACTTTCAAGCCAACATCAAGCTTATATCTATGACTGATGACTAAAGCCATTTCCACACTAGACTATTATAGTGCTATTATTCCACTTTCAACATCCTATGGAATCTTGGAGTTTGCTGTTTAGGGAGGGGCCTTTAGAATTCTGTCTTACTTACACTCTAATAGTGCTCCAGAAAAGATTTTTTTATCTTCTGTCTTGTACTAACTCCATGGTGACTCACAATGTTGCTCTTTTTGCCCTAAAAACAATGAGAATTCAGGCAAGATTTGTTACTGAAATTGCAATTGATTGTTCTACGGAATGTTCTTATCTAATCCTACAAGTTTCTGTCCCCTGCTCTCCTCCCACTGAGTTAACCACCTCTACATTTTGAATGCTATTTGCAGCAGTTGAAATAAGATCAGGATGAAGAGGGGAGATGGGAGGAGGAGAAAAAAATGAGAACATTTGAAAAGTAGCTGAAACAGTGGGATGAAAAAAGATTAAGGAGGAACTGCCCCTGCCAAATTGAGACACTGGGGTGTATACATCCACCTGACAGCCTTTATAAATTTCTAGCCTCATTGTGATGGGTGTGGAGGGATTGTTACCCTGACATCGGGGGGGGGTCCCCTAGGGGACACCTTAATTCACTCCCAAACTGCAAAGACTGGGGGAATAGCGGAGCACTGGCTGTGGCAGAATGAAGGGCAGGGTAACCCAGTGAGATCTTCAACCCAATTTTTAAGGGTCAGACCATGCAAAAAACCAGCCAAATGTGTCAATGAATGAAGTTTATTAGCAAATATGTTCCCATGCACAAGCAAAGTCACTCACTCACGAACACAAGGACTATCAAGAAGGGAAAGAGGTGAAAGCTTGCAGGGGATAAGGTGAAGAGGGTGTAAGGGCAGTAATACTGCACCTGTCCAAAACTCTTTGGTCTGGGAAGTGGTGAGAAAGAAGGAACTCAGTGAAGCAAGGTGGCTGAGGGGAGCACTCTACTAATAGAGTACTGGTCTGCTAGTGTAGTGGAGGAGTT
The DNA here is from genome assembly GCA_948474755.1 of Ctenosaura bakeri. NCBI lineage: Eukaryota > Metazoa > Chordata > Lepidosauria > Squamata > Iguanidae > Ctenosaura > Ctenosaura bakeri. Next base: position 423,004 of record CAOLHI010001894.1, read on the forward strand.
CTCTGAAGAAGGTCTTGAAAAGGGGGACTATTTATAGGGCAGAAGATACTGAGGGGCAGACTCTTTCCCAGGAACAATAGTTGAAACAGAAGGAGAATACCACACAATGACTACTTGAGGGCTTGCATGATAGTTTCATGTAAATAGACCTCGCCCTAGTAGGTTTTGCTGTTGCAAGCGTTGCTCAACAAAGGAAAACCCACTAATCCCCTCAAGTTAGCTTGGTGGGTGAGGACCCTTTGTCTGTGCTGATGTGCCTGCCTGAGGTCTCCTTGGGGAAATGTAACTGGGGATTTTCCTGGTCTTGACCTATGTCTGGTCACTTGACCTATTTGTCTATGCACCCACCTCAGCAACCTCTCTGGCACAGCTGATATTTTTTATATTAATTTTATATCCCCCCGGGAAAGGGTCTGCTAATGGGGGTAACGGGATGTTGAGCAGAGGCAGCCTGTATGGTCACTTTGCCTTTTTCTGATGGCTTCTCCCTCTCTCCTTTTCAAACCTTCTGGCTGGCTTTTACAAGGCTGCTTGTTGTTGCCCCACCATTTCCCAGCTCCTGGTGATCATCTTCTTTCTGGCCAACATCCAGGAATGCTGCCTCCTGAATTCTCTAACATGACTGGCTCCTTCTTACTGGTTATTCCTTACAAGTCTTGCATATCTTTCCAGGGCTCATCATCAGCACTTGTGAGTCTCTCCATCTTCTTACAACTAAAAAGTCTAGTCTGATACCTTATTCAACCTGGTTTGTACTAAATAAGGATTGCACACTTTTTTTTTCCTCTCAGAGACTCCTCATCTTTAACATCTATATGGTGTTAAACAGGGCACTCTGCAGACTGGATGTAGCTTTGCCCATTCAACTGGACCAGTACAGAATTTTGGGGAGAATTTCAGTTCAGTTAATATTTGAAGAGCTGACCGTACTAGTGCAGGAATATTTGGTATCTGTAGCAAGCAGAGTGCAGTGTAGCCAGTGCAATATGAGCTTTGGCAATAAACAGGAGAAAAATATTCAAGATTCTCTTGTAAGGCAAAAAAAGGAATACAAATCTTACATGTATTGTTACAGGGAATCCATCTTAGGTATGAAAATAAATAAATTTTAAAAAAGATTCCATAACTTTTGGTAAAAGAGACCCTAAATAGCTGGCTCTCATGAGAGAAATTCTGAAACAGGAGTCTCATGGAAGCTCCATTCCCAGACAAAGGAGGACAAAGGACTGGCTAATTTTTGGAAGAAGAAAGAAGTGACCTCTGCAGGCAGGAAGGAAACAAAAAGCTTGAGAACACAGATCAAAGAAATAAACAGAGAGGTGAAACAAAACAGCAGACATGCTCTTCAGAACTTCCTTTCACTAATCTATATAATTTCTTCAGGTTTAACGATTTTAAATGTGATAGAAAGTGAAGCTAATAGATTTTCCCATCCCTAATTTATAAGAGAGAGCCAGCGTGGTGTGGTGGTTTGAACATTGGACTACAACACTGGAGATCAAGGTTTGATTCCCCTCTCGGCCATGGAAACCCACTGGGTGACCTTGGGCAAATCACATATTCTCAGTCCCAGAAAAACCCATGATGGGTTTGCTTTAGGGTTGCCATAGGTTGGAAACAATTAACACACAACAGCCACAATTTATAAGAATTTGAGAAGGGGAAGCATGCTGGCCCCACCATCCTCTGTCATACTTCTGTTGCCTTTTCTGTTGACTTGGTAATCATTGTTCAAAAGCACATGGAGGTTGCAATCCATTAAGTTTATGTCTCTACCAGGATACCTGCACTGTTATCCTGATGCAGAAACTTCTCCCTCTATCTCTAAGTCCTCCCCAGGCATGGTATAGCAAATGGGGGGTCTCTCAGACCCATCTCCACCCCTGCAGCCACTGATAGGCTCTAGGGTGTTCCCGAGTATATCTCAGTTGCCTTTGAGCACCCAAAGAAGTGGATACAGAAGAAGCAGCCACCTCCAGTTAAGGCTGTTCCTTTTTCTTGGGTTTTCAAAGGAAATCAGGAGATCTCCAAGCATATCTACACAGCTGATCTGTGGCCAGAGGAATGGAGTTGTGCCCAGAAGTTCCTGGAATACTTTCGTCAATGTTGTCCCCAAAAAGGAATGTTGGTGTAATTTGTTACTGCAGTTTAGGCCTACTTGGAGATACCCCTAGATATCATTTTGATATCAATAATTTGGCTTTCTTCTACCACCCTCTCCACATGTTTGTGAGGCCCCCAAACAAGCACAGACTAGGCTCGGCCACTAATTGCTGGACATTCCATTCTCCACCCAGGAGGGCCAGAAATAGCCAGATCCTTGCTATAGGTGACCTCTCTGCAAACACCTTCATTATGTATGCACGCTGTTTACAAAGGACTCCCTGCCCCGAGCAGGTACCCTGGCAAGCTGAATACTCAACTGCCAAGCACTGTGCATTTGCATACTGGCAAACTCTTTGTCAATTCGGACTTAACTCAATCATGCTAAATTCTGACCTTTCCAAAGCCTTGTCCCGCACCCAAAACGCATTGTTTTCCCCAAGTACAGCATAGCTTGCAGTTACATTTCCCTCTATAAAAACCCCATCCTTGGATCACTCCCGAGTTCCAGACCACCTTGCTGCTGCTTTGCTTGGCGAACTTCCCCTCAGCTCCACGTGCTGAGATACATCGCACCCCAGCTTTGCTCTCTATCTTCTTTTCAGGCTCCAGGAACAGGTTCCGTATCACCCAAACCAACTATCCCTCTGAAAATCCCACTATCAAACTCAAACCTTTATTTTCCTTAGTTATCTGTGTACTTGTGTTGCTTACATTGTGTACCTATATTTAATAAAGATCAATCATTAATTTTCAATACGGTTTGCTTCTTGACTTGGCCTGACCCCGTAGACATTGGGTTACAAGGTCCTGCTGCGTTACCCTGCCTCTCGTAGTGACAACTAGTGCTCTTGACTAATTTCCCCATTTTGCATAATTATAAGGTTATTTAGGTGTCCCCCCTGGGGACCCCAGTAAACAGGGTAACAGAGTGGTGGAGAATATGGGCAACCCCGGTACCCCTAATTTGAGAAGGAGTCACGAACCTCCACAAATCAGGCTGGTACTGACTTAGGGAACGGCCAGTCAAGTTGCTAGGATGCTGTCAGGCAGGAACATGTGTGTGTGTGTGTGTGTGTGTGTGTGTGTGTGTGTGAAATCTGGGTGTTTGAACTCCAGGAGCTACTCTATCTGGGTTGGAATCTATCCCCATTTCTTACTTGGTTTGTGTATGTCAGCCTCCCCATGCCGATTGCAACGGGTGTGCACAGGCTGACCCGGGAATCACATCCCTAACTTGGGGTCTATCGTGGGCTGGGATCTGAAGAGTTAGGCTGTTAGCACAGCAGGAACAGTCTACACAGATCCAACACCATAGCAGCAAGGCACAGAAAGCACTTAAGAAAGGAGTCCCCCCTCCTTTCTCTCCCCTCCAGAGTTTGAAGACGTGGGTGCATCCTGCTAGTAGTTGTTGTAGTTAGAGTAAAAGTACGGATGCATCCCGGCTGTGTAATTTTCGGGTGCATCCCGATTGGCTAGCCGACTAGGTGTGAGTGGTGATTCCTGACCTAGCCTAGGGTTTAGAGGTTTGACCCATGGTGTAGAAAGGTACCCCTCACCCAGAAAACCAGTTAGGGATGGTTCGGTTTTGGTTCCTTGCCCCTTTTTCCCCGCTGCTTGGCCAGGTGGCGTACTAAGTTTTGAAGTGTTTGTCTCCCCCCTTCAGACAGGCAGAGTACTCCTGAGGGTCCCCTGGGTCTAGGTAACCTCCCTGTCCCTGAACTGTTTCTTCATCCTTTTGTCCCCAGTGCAGTCGAGGTGTAAAACCGGGCTTGGGTGTACAAGAGTGACTTTTGTTTGGGCAGGCTGGAGATAGATTCCCATCCCTCTTTCCTAGAGAAGTTCCGCAGAGTTCGTTTCCCTACAGCTCCCCCAGGGGTCTAGGTGATCCTACCTGTCACTCCAGTTCCTGGTCCCGCTTTGTGTGTTAAGAAGTGTAGTCATGTAGTGTAGAGATGTCAAAGGAGAGCCCAGTCACTGTTAAGGACCTCATGTGCGAGGAGGAGGTCCAAGGAAAGCTAGAAAGGTGGGTGTTGAGCAAGTGGAAATGCCCCTGGAAGGACTCTATCTTCCAGTTGGCCAATCCCTTTACCACACTCCGTGAAGTGTACACCCTGGTGCAGAAATCAAAGAACCCATTCAGGCCATCAAAGGATGCTTTGGCCGCTTGGGGACTTTGGCTTACAGCCAGAGATGCTAGTAGTGCCCTTGTTGAGACCCGAGGGAGGCTAGCAGAGATAGAGAAGGAGAATGCCCAGCTTCATGCTGAGATTGAGGCACGCGGACAAGGTGACATTTGTGTCTGTTGCGCGGGCCTCTGCACAGAAGCTTAGTGACATCATGTTAGTGGCGCAAACTTGGGAAGAGAAAGCCCACGCCTTAGAGGCTGAGCTGGATCATGCTCGAGCTGTGGCCAAATTCATGGTGGGCAAGTGAGAGAACAGCAGGAGGCTGTGAGTCATGCAGCTTGCCTTAAGCAGATTGCTGCACTGGAAAGTCAGCTCCAAACCCGTAAAGCTTTAATATCGGCTGTGTGCCCGGAGCTGCTCCCAACTTTTGCCCGGGATTTTTCTGGGGGGGGCGTTGCCAGAGGATGCTCTGGCAACCCTTCCCCATAATCCGGATTGGAGTGACCCTAAGGTCCCAGTCCACCCGGTAGAGACACGGTCCATGCCAGGGGACCCTCATCTCAGTGACATGAGTCTCCTGTGTCTCTGCCCTGTCTTCATTTCCTTCTCCTATGGGGGTGGTCCATCTGGATAAATCAAATGAGTGTGTACCATTGGACCAATGGTACATCTGTTGTTTGTTCCGCCAATATTGGGCACAGGGCTTTCGTAGCATCGATAGTTTTAGTCACAGAATACGTTATAGTATCAGTTAATTATACAGTAATGGCTCAAATCAATAGTGAGTGCTTTTGTTTGCGAACCCCATGTGAAAATGTAATAGTACTGCCTAGTGGTGCAACTGTAAGGATCAACTGCACTGCCGACAATCCATGTTTTTGCAGTCAGCACGTACAAGATTGTTTTGATAACAACTTCTATCTCTGGCAGGAGATACAAGATTATATTCTAGAAACTGAATATGTGCCTATGGAGTCTGAATTAGTCGGATTCCACCTTAACAATGACATCCCTGTGTCTTTATGGCTAAGGAATCGCAGCCACCTAGCAGATAGAGTAAAGGAGGTCTCACACTCCCTCCAACAGATCGCCATGACCATTAACCATTCATTATTTTCAACACGGTTTGCTTCTTGACTTGGCCTGACCCCATAAACATTGGGTTACAAGATCCTGCTGCGTTACCCTGCCTCTCATAGTGCCAACCAGTGCTCTTGACTAATTTCGCCCATCTTTTGTAATTGTAAGGTTATTTCAGTGTCCTGGGACCCCCAGTAAACAGGGTAACAAATTCCAGCTGGAATGTCTCCATAGTTACAGGAGGATCTCCCCTTCAGAATTCTAGCTGGAGAATCTACACCAGTACAGGAAGATTGCACATTAAGAATTCTAGCCTGAGGGTCTTTATAGATACAGGAAGATCCTCCCTTCAGAAAGTAGATGTCCTTATGTAGAAGGCAGTTGAAATGGTGTTGAAGCCTAGCAGACTTTCCCTCATCACACTTTCAACATATACAAAGACTTCTACCATATATGAAGAGAGAAATACCAGATATCCAAGCTGGGTTCAGGAAAGGAAGAGGCACTAGGGATCATATTGCAAAGATACGTAGGATAATGGAGCACACCAAATAATTTCCAAAAGAAAATCAGCCCATGCTTCATAAATTATAGCAAAGCCTTCAGTTGTGTAGATCATAAGAACCTACTGATCACTCTTAAAGAAATTACTGTGCCATAGCATTTGATTGTCCAGATGCATAACCTGTATGTAGGACAAAAGGCTACTGTTAGACAGAATACAGAGAAAGAGAATGGTTGCCATGTGGTAAGAGGGTCAGGCTGGGTCTGTTTAACTTATATGCTGAACATATCATATGTAAAACAGGAGTAGACCTGGAGGAAGGATGCATGAAAATTGGAGGAAGGAACATTACCAATTTAAGATATGCAGATGACACCATACTACTAGCAGAAAACTGGAACAATTACCAAAAAAATATCAAGGCAGAAAGTGCAAAGAAAGATTTACCAAAGAACATTAAGAGAACAAAAATAATGACTACAGATTATTTATGTAACTTTAAAGCAGATAATGAAGACATTGAAATAGTTCAAGATTTTCCATTCCTTGGCTCAGTCATTAATCAGAATGGAGATTGCAGTCAAGCAAACAGAGAAAGACTAGGACTTGGAAGGGCAGGTATGAAGGAAATAGACAAGATCTTGACGTGTAAAGATATATCATTGAATACTAAAGTTAGAATTGTCTATGCCATTGTATTTCCAGTTCCTATGTACAGTTGTGAAAGCAGGACAATGAAGAAAGCTGATAGGAAGAAAATCAACTCATTGAAATGTGGTGCAGGAAAAGAGTTCTATGGATATTGTCGGCTACTAAAAAGACAAATGAATGGGTCCTAGAGCAAATCAAGCCTGAACTCTCCCTAGAAGCCATGCTGACCAAAATGAGGCTGTATACTTTGGCCATATGATGAGAAGACATGACTCACTAGAAAAGACAATGATGCTTGGTAAAGCAGTAGGGAAAGAGGATGACCACATTACAAATGGACAGAATTTATTAAGGAAGACACATCCCTGAATCTGAGCAGGGAGGCTGAAGATTGGGTAACTTGGAAGTCTCTCACCCATAGAGTCACCATGAGTTGAAGTTGACTTGATAACAATGAATAACAACAATACTTGGATACCTGAGCAGAATTCTAAAGGTGAAGCATTCTGAGTTATGTTTAATATTCAGCTAACTGACATACCAAATATTTTGGAAATATTAAAACTAAAGCCCTTCTTCAATATTTATTTCCATTTTCTTTGCAGGTTGCTCATGTCATCAGGTGGCTACTTCTGTGAATTGCAGGGAACCATCATAACATGGCTGGCAATTGTTTTGCTCTTTTTTCCCCCAAATGTAAGGAAATAGCCCAAAGCACTTTTGATAACTGGATTAATTTGCCATCCATCATCTTGTTTAAAAAGAGCAGCATTCTGCATTTGAATGGTTTTGAGTCCTCTCCTGGTGGCAGTCTGCTGATAGGATAGAGGCATGCATGATGAATATAAGTGAAATTCATGTTCTAGTTCATTTTTGGTACCATAAAGCCCAGCATGTCAGCAGCCTGCCAATTTCAGCAAAGCCCTGACTTTTCAAATTGGCCAACATGCCTTCTCCATCTTTTCCTTGGGGGAAAAGATTTTCGCACAGAACAACTCCTTCATTCTGAATCTTTTTTTGGAAGACAGGCACATCTTTGCTCCCTCATTTTCTGGAGAGCAGCTCATACTAATACTGAGCAGTTATGTGGCAGGAGGGAAGTACCCACAGTGCAATGATTTAGTGGAGTGCCTGCTTTGCATACAGAAAATCTTAGCTTTTGTCCTGAGCCACTCATTTTTAAAAGGGTCCCATGATAAACGGCTGGGAAGTCTCTCTCTCTCTCTCTCTCTCTGCCCAAGGCATTGGAGAGCTGCCCACCAATCATGGCTTAAAATAAGGGGCTGGAAGACATGACTCTAAGGTGCTTTTCAAAAATGTTCCACAGAATCCTTATACATCCTTGACAAAGTGTGTATGTGGGGCAGGGGGATTATGGCTGTCCAGATCATGTTGGACTGCAGTTGCCATTACACTCGATGTTGGCTGATATTTGGGGATAAAAATTATTATAATTTGTCAATGGCTGGAATCCTGTTGGTGTTTTACACAGATATACACACCATTGGGGAATCCCAATGGAAGTAGTTGGACATTTTAAAGTAACATTTGGTTTATCAGAAGAGTTAGGAAGGAAATCTCACTCATGTGTCTTGCCCCAGGCCCAGCACTAGTTCCCAGGGCATTATCTTTTTCTTGAGAAGGATTCTTTGAAAAGAGAGACAGAGTGATATGTTAAATTTATAAGATCAACTGCAGGTAAATTACTTCCATGATCCATCAGTTCTTTTTGGCACATTAAGGTGAGCACCCAATTGTGGGTATATGTGGCTTACACACACACATATCTCTTTTTTGGATGGGATACAGGTGGTTGTACTTTAGCTTTTCCAGAAGCTGTCAAACTCTGGAGGAAGGAGCAGAATCATAGAATCATAAGAGTTGGAAGAGACCATAGGGGCCATCCAGTCCAACCCCCTGCCATACAGGAACACACATCAAAGTATTCCCAACAGATGGCCATTCAGCCTCTGCTTAAAATCTTCCAAAGAGGGAGACTCCACCACACTCCAAGCCAGCATATTCCACTGTTGGACAGCTCTAAGCACTAGCCTGAGATTCAGGTGGAATCTCCTTTCCTGCAGCTTGAATCCATTGCTCCTTGCCCTAGTCTCTGGAGCAGTGGAAAACAAACCCGCTCCCTCCTCAACATGACATCCCTTCAAATATTTAAACATGACTATCATGTCCCCTCTGAACCTTCATCTCTGCAGGCTAAACATACCCAGCTCCCTAAGCCGTTTCTCATAGGGCATGGCTTCCAGACCCTTCACCATTTTGGTTGCCCTCCTCTGGACACACTCCAGCTTGTTGATATCCTTCTTGAATTGAGGTGCCCAGAACTTGACACAGTATTCCAAATAAGGTCTAACCAATGCAGAATAGAGCTGTACCATTCCCTACCTCTGTTACCCTGATTTCTGGGGGTCCTGGGAGGGACACCTAAGTGCACTCCAAATATTACCAAGTTGGGGAAATTAGCAAGGAGCACAAGCTAGCAATACGAGAGGCAGGGTAACGTAGCGAGATCTTTAACCCTATGTATACAGGGTCGGGCTGCGACAAGAACTAGGCAAGTTGTTCAATTAAAAGATTTTATTAAACTCTCCTTAATAAAACAAACAATGACACACGCACTCACGCACTCATCCAAGAACTATAGAAGCAGAAAGTGAGGAAAATTGATAGGGGTTTTCAGAGGGTTTTCTGGGGTGATACTCCACCTGACCCTGCAGTCCGGGATAGGAGAAATAGAGTTCGATGCTGGGGATCATAGTAGCTCAGCGCGTGGAGGCTGAGGGGAGGCTCGCTGAACAGAGTGGCAGCAGTTCAGGATGCAAGGCACAAGCATTCCGACAAGGAGCTCAAATTTGGGGTTTTTATAGGGAGGATTGTACCTGGAGGCTAGCCCTCTCCTGAGGAGACCAATAGGGGTTTTAGTGGAGACAAAGCCTCCGAAAGGTCAAAATTAGAATTGATGAGATTTGGCCAGCACTGCCAATTGTTAGAACAGTATGTAGATGAGGAACACTTAGCATTTGTATAAAGTAAGCAGTTCAGGGCTGAGAGCCCTGGCATTAGCTTAATGGTCGGCTGTGTCTGGAGGGCACTACCGGCTGTGTGGCAAATGGTTGTTTACTGGCCTAGACCTGGTGTGCATAATTAAGGCCTACACAGGCTTTTCATGACCCGATCAGACACGTGGAGTTCATCTTATGGAATGCCACATGGAAATATTAACCATAACCACTATGAAATTGTAGACCTCGGGCTTGGGCCAGATAACCGCAGTAACACCTCGATCTAGACACCATACTCCTACTGATGCAACCAAGAATTGCATTGGCTTTCTTGGCTGCCACATCACACTGCTGACTCATGTTCAGTTTGTGATCTACCAAGACTCCTAGATCTCTTTCACATGTACTGCTATCCAGCCATGTGTCTCTCATCCTATATTTGTGCATTCCATTTTTTCTGACCTTACATTTCTCTCTGTTGAAATTCATTTTGTTAGTTTTGGCCCAGCATTCCAATCTGTCAAGGGTGGGGAGGGAAAGCAAGGAGGCAACTCAAAGGAGGAAAAAGTGGCTGGTCTCAGCTCTGAGGAGAAGAGAAAGGAGTGTGTACTCTATCAGGGGGCCTTTCTTTTCCCTTCATCTCCAAGACAGCTGCATCTTCCTCCTCTGAATTGCCTCCCCTGACAATTATGAACCTTTGGTGGGGTAGCATCACTTCCCACAGTTAGATAGCAACTGGTGTAGGAGAGAACATGACAATGAATGAACAATGTTATGCTCCACCTGCTTGATACATGATTTTGGCCATTGTCCACTATTGTAATGGAAGAGATCTTTTTCCTTGCAGACGGAAAAGAGGAAATACAGTTGCTGGTGTGTGTGTGTGTATGTGTGTGTGTGTGTATGTGTGTGTGTATATAATTAAGTTTTCCACAAGAATTACACACACATTCATCAACAATTATTTCTCTAATACACCATATTTTCCTCATAGTTATCTCAAATTATCCCAATTATCCCCTCCCATATATCCTTTCTGTATTACCCAATCCTCCCTCCCCTATAAACGCTACATGCAACCCAATCTTTTATCACAAAACAATCATACAAAAACCATCCTACACACCTAACTCTGACAAACAAATGACTTCCTTTTTATATTCAAATTTTTCTTTTCAGTATTATTACCTATAACCTATCTGTAATTTACTTAACACTTATACTTCTATCCTTATTTCTAATCTACTTCCTGCGTTCATCACCTACTTTTCAAGATAAAGTTTCATTTATTTCTAAAGTGTCGCTTCGGGCTTATTTAAAATTGTTTCTTTAATTCTTAGCATTTTTGGACCCTTTCAATTTTATACAAAGTTCTAACTTTTCTACTCTCTAATTGCCAAACTTGCTAACTGTCTCCTTTGATCTTCTAGCATCCTCCTTATCGGATTCCATGTTAATAGGAATGTCTTTAGATCTTCACCTCTTAACAATAACGATAGCCTATCAGTTACCATCAAATCGTATATCTTAATTTGCCACTCCTGGAGATTCGGCGATTCCAGTGGTTTCCATGCTTTTGCATATACCATCCTTCCTGCTGTTATAATAAGCAATAGTAATTTCTGTTGTATTTGGGTCAAATTAGAGATCAAATCAATCATGTTTAATAAATATATTTCTGGCAACTTGTCAAATTTTCTTTCAATTATTTTCTCTATCTGGCCATGAATTGCCTTCCAGTATTTTTGGGCTTGGGAACAATTCCACCAGAGGTGGTATAATGTCCCTTTATATTCACATTTCCAGCATTTTTGATCAGAAGTTTTAGTTATCTTATTTATTTTTACAGGAGTATAATACCACCTATTAAAGATCTTAAAATAGCTTTCTTTCAGCTGACTAGCTTTTAGCCATTTATTGGCCTTTCACCAAGAAGCTTCCCATGATTCAAGTTGTATCGGATGGCCGATATCTTGTACCCATTTAATCATGTTTGATTTTATTACTTCCTGCTCTAATTCTAATTCTATAAATATCTTATAGATTTTTCCAATATTTCGGTTTCCACCTTTTTTAAGAATTAGATCAAATTTGTTTTCCACAGTCGAGATACCTGTGTTTTTTATGTCTACCTTTGCTTTTTCTAAAAGTTGTGTCATCAGTAGCCAATGTGTTGTTAGCCCCCTTCCTCTCAATTCTTCTCTATTTTTGCACCTTACATTCCTATTTTTGATCTTAAGTAGGTCTTTGTATGTATTTTGGGATGTTTGTACTATTTTGTACTATTTTGGGATGTTTCCTTCTATAGAACGCCTCATGCACAGATACCCATAATGGGATTTGGATGTATAACTTGTTTTTGAATTGTAGCCAGATTTTGAGAAGTGTTTTCCTAATAATATGGGTGTTAAATTCTTTATTCACTTTTGCCTTATCATAGAATAGATATGCATGCCATCCCTATGCAAGGTCAGCTCCTTCCAGCGTCAATAACCTCTCATTTTCCAGCTTCAACCATTCTAGAGCCCAGGACAAAGCACACGCCTGATAATATAACTTCAAATCAGGCATTCCCATACCACCGTTTTCGAGATTCCCTTTTAGATTTCCCATTTTAATACGGGTTTTTTCCCCATTCCAAATGAAATTTGCTAAATCTTTGTTCCATGTATTGAATAATTCATTATTTGTGATTATTGGCAGACTATTAAATAAGAAAATCATTTTCGGTAGAACATTCATCTTAATAGTAGCTATTTTCCCTAGAATTGATAAGTCTAATTTACTCCATCTCACCAAGTCATTTTTAATTGTTTGCCATGTTGTTTTATAATTATTTTCAAATAAGTCATTATTTGTTTTTGAAAGCTGTATTCCTAGATATTTCACCTTATTTACCACTTTAAAGCTGGATTCCTGAGACAATTTTTCTTCTTCGTGATGGGCCATATTTTTGGTGAGAAGCACTGTTTTTTCCTGATTTATTTTAAATCCTGATAGCAATCCATATTCTTCTAAAACCTGTTTTAGTTTTCTTATCCCTGAATTTGGTTCTTGCATTATAACAACTAAGTCATCTGCGAATGCTCTAATTTTGAAGATTTCTTTTTTTACTTGGATGCCTTTAATCTCTATATCCTCTCTTATCCTTTTACAAATTATTTCTATAATTATTAAGAAAATAAGTGGGGAGAGTGGGCAGCCCTGTCTTGTCGCTTTATTTATTGCTAACTGCTCTGTCTTCTCTCCATTGATAATGATTTTCACTCTTTGTTCCCTATAAATTAGGGATATCCAATTTAGAAAATGCTCCCCCACATTTATCTTCTCTAAGACTTTTTTCATAAATGTCCAATTTACATTGTCAAATGCCTTTTCAGTGTCGAGGAATAACATCCCTAGGAAATACAGTTGTTGGTAAAAGAGAGCAGAATCAGTTCAGTGGTGCATAGGAAAGGTTTGACCCTTTTCCTACATGGAGCTGACCCAACAATTTGGCTGTCTCCACTGGGAAATGAAGAGTGTCAGCAAGATGTTGTAAGATAGGGCAGTAACTAAGTGGCCTGCTCTGTATTCCCTAAGCTAGTCTGATGCTTTCAGGTACAATGGGAGATGCTGTCTCATTTAGATATCCCACCCACATTTTCTTCCTGTGCAAATTTTGTGTTGGGTCATGAGACTTTGGCTATTTCCACCCTACTCTGTTATAGTGCTATTATTCCACTTTCAACATCCTGTGGAATTCTGGGGTTTGTAGTTTTCTGATGCCAGTGAGCTGTCTGGCTGAGAATACTAAAGGCTCCTCCCTAAACTGCAAACCCTAGGATTCCATAGGAGCTTGAAAGGAGAATAATAGCACTATAACAGTGTAGTGCAGAAACACCCTTTGTGTTTTCTTCACACAATGAAATTTGCACATATTTTAACATATTTTCCTGAAGTGTGAATTCATTTATACAATTTACCTTACCTATGCAAATTTTACCCATTGGCTAATGTATTTTTTACTTATTTTTTTTCAGCCATGTACATTTAAGCCATTTGCATCAAATATGTGAACTGGACAACCTCAAAGCTCCTCAAACATGCACATTTTTGGCCTTATTTCTTCTCACGGGCAATCTCAGGAGGTTGTAAATGCTACTTCCATTCTAACTATCAAACCCATTGAAATTCTTTTCCACCCCCAGTCCCATTACCAGGTAAAAGTAAGATTTCATCTCCATCTCCAAATACTTTCTGTATTTGGAGAGAGATGCCATCTTGCACTTTGCACAAAGAATCAATTGTATTGGCTTATCCCTGTTCCCACACTACAGGTTTAGTGGAGTTCCCCCACCCACTTCTCAGAAGCTACCAGTTTGACCAGCACAATGATAGGAATGTCTTAATTAAAATAAATTCAGGTAGAAGTTTTCTAATAAAAGTGGCATGACTTAATTAAATTTCTTTTTCAGCTTTCTCGATTGACTTTAGTTGGACCTTCAGCATTAACTTAATTCTAAAATTAAGTTATTTGTTAAGTCATTAATCGGTTAAATTAGAGCAGTGGTTCTCAACCTTCCTAATGCCATAACCTTTTAATACAGTTCCTCGTGTTGTGGTGACCCCCAACCATAACATTATTTTCGTTGCTACTTCATAACTGTAATTTTGCTGCTGTTATGAATCGTAATGTAACTATCTGATATGCAGGAGGGGGGAGGAGGACGCGAGCATATGGCCCGCGCTTGCGCACCACCACTGAGGATGGAATGGAGCCTAAGACCTTCAGAAATATGTGTTTTCTGATGGTCTTAGGCGACCCCTGTGAAAGGGTCGTTCGACCCCCAAAGGAGTCACAACCCACAGGTTGAGAACACTGAATTAAAGGATATGCTAAAGAGCCAGCAAATTTTACATTTCCCAGCTGATTCTTTAATAAATGTAAATAGGCATGGGAATGTTTTGTTCATAATTAATGTCCAATCTCTCAGTTAATTCCAAGATTTAAAGATTTTAAACAAACAAGTGGCAAGAACAGCTTGAAAGGACACTGATTTTCATCACATCCAGGTAATCTTTTTGTCTTTTGTACCAAACATTGCACAGGGACTCTTCATTCATCCCAGAAACTGGGTTTTGAAACTCTTATCTCTGGCATTTTTTTTCTAACTTAGTAAGGAAAAGAAATAGGGAGGCTAAGGGGTTAAGATAATAAGGAAGATAGAAAAAGGAAATTAGAGAACTGTTTTTGGTGGAGTGGATGAAAAATGGGGCTTTCAAAACTCCATGACCTGTTTACTTCTTTCCGAAGCTCAAGGTAGGGGCAAAGGGAAAATAGGTTTGAGAATAATCATCAAAGCTTCATTCTGGTAAGGTGTTTAGTGTTTACCTTTAACTTAAAATAAATGGAAGTTAAACATAAATATACTAGTTAAATCCCCCCTTTTCTAATGCAATATAACTGAATTAGATTTCTTTTTAGCCTTGACTAATGCATTAAACCTTTACTATTAACTTTCCTAAGTTATCTGTGCCTACCTACACTTAAGATTTAGTGTGTTTCTGAGCTTTTGCCCTCTCTCCATGCAAGGGGGAGAAGACACTCGTCAATTCTAGTTGCGGGTTCCAGAAGGTATCAATGTATTCTTCTGGGACTTTTCCAATGCAATGTGTTGATTAGGAACAAAATATTCTCATTTGCTATGTCGGAGAATTATAAATATTTGCTACTAATATGCCTAGGTTTCTTGAGTTATTAAGCACAGGATAATGAACCCCTTGCAGAAAATAACAAGAATGTGATCTATGCCTGCAGAGGCAGCAAAAAAAGAAGTGCATTAACAAATACAATAAATTAATGTAATGCAAAACAATCTTAGTTCCAGCAGACAGTAATTTATAATTGCATTGGTTTGGTTTTATTAAGCGATCCTCCCAAAATATCTGGTATTTCTTTACAGGAATAGAATGACAATTAGTACATTATACAAGACAATGACTATCAATATTTAGAACACTTGCTTTAACTGAACAAAATTATGCTAGCTGTGTGTGTGTGTGTGTGTTTGTGTGCATATGTGTGTTGTAAATTGCTAAAATGGCCATCAGTCAATTTTATTCACATAAACTGCTACAACAAATGTGGAGTTATTATCTTATCTGCAGATTCCATCCATAGCCTCAGCCTTCAATACAGAAGTGACAGCTTGTGGTCTATTTTATAGGCAAAACCAGCCCCTTTATTAGGCAAAGTGAGGTGAGTACCTCAGGAAACTGGCCCAAGGGAGTGCATTTTGGATTTTAGAATTGCTTTGTGTGCTCTTTGTTTCTTGGAAAAGACTTTGCAAATATGCAACTTACAACTATGTTGAAACAAACATAGTTTAAAATTCACAGCATACAAAATGTAAAAAGCAATTCAGTCACCATTAAATTAAAACCAGTTACAACAGGAAACATTAAAACAATGGAACAAAAAACTCCATCACATTATAAGTGGCCTGTTTCGCCTAAAAGTATCATTTCTTAAAGGCCTGCTAGAATAAAAGGTTGTTTCCTGGTTGCAGAAAGATAGTAAAAGGGTGAAAGTCTAGCTTTTCTGGGAAGGGAAAATTTCTTTCCCTCCCTGTTGGGAATCCTGATCATGTGGAAAGTTTCCATGCATCTGGGGACCTTCTTTCTCCCCATCACTTTCAATCCACATATTGACAAAGAAAGTGGAGCTAGCCCTAGTTCATTCCTCACATGTTGATTTAAGCTGGCTCATAGAATGCCTGGACCGTGCTCTAGGCACAAAGAGGCTTGAATGATGCTTACGAAATTAATCATGGCTTCCCCTCCACATTATATCTCACAATGGGCCAAACCTGTTAACATTTCAATCTCTGCTGTTCTCTTCCCTTGACCCTGAAGAGGAGATTTCCCAGTTTGGAGCAAATAATTTGTCTTCTTTCAGAGGTATATCAAAAGCACAGACTTTAACAGCAATCCTTATCTGTCTCTGAAAGGGTTTTTGTGCATAAAAGGCTGAATTGTTCAAGAGAGTAGATGTGCATTCATGTCCCCCACACAGAAAGTTCACAAGATACAAAATCAAGAAAGATTGACAGTAACAGAAGGAAGAGATGGAAAAAAATATTTGAAAATACTCCAAAAATGGTTTCAGAAATCATGTTTTTCAAGTGGTGAGAAATCCAGATGAAAACAATCCTGAAGTGATGAGAATCTTCACAGTTCAAGACTTTTTCTGCACAAGTTTGCACGTGGTTGTTTTCTGCACAGGAACCAGCTTTTTCTGTGCAGAAATATTGCAGAAATGTTGTTTTCCGTGCAAAATAACCAAGTGCAAAATTTACACAGAATAAGTCTCAAATTGTGAATCAGCTTTGAAAACTTTGTATGTCTTGAATATTTTCTCAAAATAGGAAGAAAATTCCTAAAGCTACTTATTGCTGTTCATGTAATAAAAGCAAGATCATAGCTCCTCTACCCCATGCTAATCTGCTCCTGTCATGAAACTAATTTTTCCATTGTATAGCACAGTTGGAAATGGAAGAGAAATGAACATGCCACAGGAGAAGATATCAGCCAGAATCCTGTATCACAGTTACTAATGTGTAACCTGGAGCTACACGTTCATGACTGTTTTGTATTCATGGTCCCTACCTAGCCCCTAGTTTATACTGGGCTAGGAAAAGAATGTGAAAGTTCCCCATTCTCCAGTTACCAGGAAGCAGCTGCTGAAATTGAAGGTGGGGAGGTCCATTCCCCTTTCACTCAGAAAGCAACTGGCTGATGTTCCAACTCCCCACATGAGCAATCTCTGGCATGGGAGGGAATAACAGCAGGGACTCTGTTTCTGTCTGGCCATTTCCACACTAGACTGTTATGGTGCTATTATTCCACTTTCAACCTCCTATGGAATCACGGGGTTTGCAGTTTAGGGAGGGTCCTCAAAGAGATTCCATAGGATGTTGAAAGTGGAATAATAGCACTATAAAAGTCTATTGTGGAAATAGCCACTGTTGCAATAGGGATCACTGATTTGAGGGTGTGGAAACAGTAGCCAGCTACTTCATGAGTGACAGGGGAACCTCCATCAATTGTATTCCATTGTTGAATAGTTCTTCCCATCAGGAAGTTCTTCCCAAGGATCAGGGAGAATATGTTGTGTTGTAATTTGAATCAATTGGTTAAAGAATTCTGGGAACTATTTTTAAATTATATAAATAAAAGAAGGAGGAGGAGGGATAGTGCGGGTGGGTTTTGAATATTAGATATTCTATAAAAAATAGATAGCTAGGAGATAAACCTAGATCAAATTTAAAACAGGAAGATAATGTTATTTGCAGTAGAGTCTTCAGCTTGATGGGTGGGAAGTCATATGTTAATCTTTTTTTGTGGGGAAGGGGTAAAGAGGGCTGTAGTTTGGTGCAGTTTTGTGTTAGATGTATTGTCGAGTATTATGTACTATATTAGATGTATTGTGGATTGCAAAATTTGTGGTGCATAAAACCTATATTTTTTTTAAAAAAAGAAGCTTGCTCTATCTTTTACATGACATCCCTTCAGATATTTTAATATTGGTATCATATCATCTCTCAGTCTTCTCTATGCTAAACATCCCCAGCATCCTAAGCTGTTCATCATACAGCTTGGTTTCTAGACCTTCTACTATCTTAGTTATAGAATCATAGACTCATATAATTGGAAGAGACCACAGGAGCCATTGAGTCCAACCTCCTACCATGCAGGAACACACATCAAAGCATTCCCAACAGGTGGCCATTCAGCCTCTGCTTAAAAACTTTCAAAGAGGGAGACTTCACCACACTCCGAGGCAGCCTATTCCACTGCTGGACAGCTCTGACTGTCAGAAAGTTCTTCCTAAGGAATCTCCTTTCCTGCAGCTTGAATCCATTGCTCCTTGTCCTACTCTCTGGAGCAGCAGAAAACAAGCCTTCTTCCTCCTCAACATGATGTTCCTTCAAATATTTAAACATGGGTGTCATGTCCCCTCTTAACCTTCTCTTCTGCAGACTAAACATACCCAGTCCCCTAAGCCGTTCCTCATAGGGCATGGCTTCCAGACCCTTCACCATTTTGGTCGCCCTCCTCTGGACACGTTCTAGCTTGTCAATATCCTTCTTGAATTGAGATGCCCAGAACTGGACACTGTGGCCCTTTTCGCAGCGCCAGCGCTTGCGTGACAGAGGAGGGTGGCTCGCGCGACAACCGTCTCCTGAAATGCCGCCACTTCTCCCCATCTCCTTACCGCACCTGGCATCTTTTCCCGTGACGGGCACACTTCAGCCACGCCCCCAGCTTCCGCAGCACTCCCTGGGAGCTGTAGGCGGCGCTGGGGGTGGAAGCGGGGAGGAAGCGCGACAGGCTCGCCTGCGACGGCTCTCCGCACTCCGGTAAGTGCAAGGTGCAGCTGGGAGCCTTGCGCGAGCACCGTTTATTTTCGGTTCCAGCTGAAAATAAAAAAAATACACGCTCGCGCTGCTTCAGCCCCATGAGCGCCGCAGAAGTGGGAGTGCGTCGTGCAGAGCGACGCTCCCACTCCCGCGAGGCTCGGGGGCTCTTGCGCGACAGAAAGTCCATGCGAAAAGGGTCTGTATTCCAAATGAGGCCAAACCAATACAGAATTGCTCTGCTCTGGATAAGTTCCAGCTTCTCAATATCCTTTTTTGAATTGTGGTGCCATGAACAGTATTCCAGACCAAGTGTGACCAAAGCTGAATAGAGTGGTAGTATTATTTCCCTCAGTCTGAATACTATATGTCTGTTGATGAAGCTTACAATTGCATTGACTTTTCTGGCCACTGTAATACACAATTCCTAACCACTGGTTCTGATGAAGAGTGCAATAACATCTGAACAACTCTGCCTCCACAACCTTGAACTGAATGCAGAATCAGACAAAAATGTCTTGATCACTACTGGGGGAAGGTTTTGATGGTGCTCATGCTCAAAGGGAAAGTGGCTAGCCCTTTTCACTTCGTCAGAAACAAAATATATGCACACAAAATCCCAAGTTATGTCCATGTATGTCAGCCACCAGTGACATGAAATGGCACAGCTTACACTGGATTCTCATGATAACTTTCATGAAAATATATCAAGAATACATGTGTATGATGGTGCACTGAATGCATGCCTAAAATATTGAAGTCCTGGATTATTAAATTTTTTGAAAAATTAAAAAAAAAAGATGTGGACATTTCATGTACATTCTGTAGTTACACTCCCCGTACATTCTGTTCTTAGCCCCCATTCTGTAATCTACTTAGCAGATTTGAGTTTCAAGGCTGTTTCTTGATTTATGTAATAGTAACAGATTAAAATTTAAATCCTTTACTCACTAACAGCATGATTAACCTAAGTCTTCTTTCACAGATACTTAACAGATTTCAAGGAAAGAAGATCTCTAAAGCTGCGTCTATGGCTCTTCTAAAATTAAATAAGTGAATGTTATCAGGAGAATTTTGAAATGGGATGAGGAGCCAAAAATCTGGAATGTTTCGCTTTGATAGGGATATGTATTAGCCGGGCCTTTTTTATTCTCTTCCGGGAAAGGACGATGCAGGAGATTACATGGAGAGCTATTTGCATTTGGACACATGAAGTCTTTAAATTAAGTCAATTTACTGCCCAAGAGAGGAGACATAAATACTGTAAATAGACAGCAATTTATTACACACAGAGACAAGGCAACAAGAGGGAAATCAGGTTAGCCAGACTTGGGCAGTGGTACATCTTAAAGAACTGGTGCTCATCCTGACAGTCTTTTCTTTATTTTAATATTTACTTATTTATTCAACTTATCTCCCACCTTTCTTCTGCCATGAGACCCAAGACAGTTTACAAAATTTAAAATAAAACTTTAGCTTAAAAATATGTACCATTACAAAAGTTTTTTTTTTAAAAAAGAGAGAAGTAAACATCAGTTCAATATAGTTGAAAACAATTTTAAAATACATTTAAAGCATAATTTAAAACAGGCATTTAAAAAAAAAAGAGTGCACCATTCTAAACAATACTATGCTCTACAATTAAAATCAGCCAAATGCTGGCTAGGAGAAGCTGCTAAGAAGGCTCTGTCTTGGCTCCTCATGAAGATGGTGGGTCTGAGAAAAAGCCTTCCCCAAAGATCTTAGAACTTTAGTCTAACATATGAGGAGATATAGTCCTTTAGAAGCCTGGATCCAAGCTGTTTAGGACTTTAATGGTGATAACAAGCACATTTAATTCTGCTTGGGAATGGAGCACTACCCAATGAAGCTGTTTCAACAAGGAATTACAATCATCCTCTGGGCACAGCATTTTGGAACCACTGGAGCTTCTGAACATTTTCCAAAGGCAGAAGTGTGCTACAGTAGTCCAAATGGGACATAATCAAGTTATATGTCACCATAGCCAGCCAGATCTGACTTCACAAACAAAGAGTACAGCTAGCTCACTGTTTTTAACTGTGCAAACAACAGCCTCCAAAGAGAACCCAAAAAGACAAGCGTCTTGATCCATATCAGTGAATCACCTCTAGCACGTTCATGTCATAATCCTCTGGGTGACTTACACTAGCATAAACAGATATTATGCAAGCATAGATGCCTTTTTCTGCATTGTTCAAGGACTACATCCTTTTACTCTAGCTGCACAATGACTGCCACATGGCACCAGGCACAACTCTACCCCCTGTCCTAAACAGCCACTATTGGGTTGTTCCGATAATGTTGGGTTAGCCGAATGCTCCCTTGTGTTTCTGGGAAAGGTCCTTTCCTGCCTCTATGCAGCTGGCCCCCTTTTCCCTCCCAGGTCTCCCAGGGATAAGCATGGTGGAAGGCCTTTATGCTTCACCTGCTCCAAATATTTGTTTGAGTTTTGTCTGTTTGTTATCCCAGCAAAGGAACTGAGGCAGCTTGCAACAAATAAAAACAAAGCACACCTGAAATGTCATTGCTGTTGCTGTGCGCCTTCAAGCTGTTTCTGACTTACGATGACCCTAAGGCCATCATGGGGTTTTCTGCGGCTGGGACTGTGTGCCACACCCAAGGTCACACAGTGGTTTTCCATATAACATTTTTTTTAAAAAAAACAAATAAATCTGTTAAAACCACAATGTTAAAACAGTTTTAAATGTATTTAAAATACTTTAAAAACTTAATGATGAAAGTAAAAAAAAAAAAAAAGGTAAACATGCCCCATTAAAAAACACTTTTGACACAATAAGTTAAGGGCCAAAGTTTTATCCTGATAAAAAAATCTTTGCCTGCTAGCAGGCAGAGAGCAGAGAAGAGGCCAACTGAGCCACCCATAGAAGGGAATTCTGTAGCCTGGAAGCAGTAACTGAGAAGTCTCTCTCCTATATCTTCACCAAAAATGCCTGTGCCTCCCTGAGATATCTTAAAACTCAGGCATGCTCGTAGAGAAAGATAAGCTGGGCTTTCGGATAGGCTGGACTTAAGCTGTGCAGAGCTGTAAAGGCGATAACCAGCATTTTGAATTCTGCCCAGAAACAGACTGAGTTATATGATCCTTGTAACCCACTCTGATCAACAACCTGGCTAAAGAATTTTGAACCCTGCTGAAGTTTCTGAATAGTTCACAATGACAGCCCTACTATGCTATGCTAAAATCATCCAAATAGGATGCAACCAAGGTATGTGTTACCATAGCCAGATCTGACATCTCCAGGAACCAGCACAGTGGTGCAAATTGTCTTATCTTCATGAGGAGCAGCTATTTTTGTAAAATGAATGGATATTAGTGGGAGACCAGGTTTTGAATCCTTGCTCAGCCGGCCCCTCCCGAAACTGCAAACCCCAGGATTCCATAGGTTGTTGAAAGTGCAGTCATAGCGCTATAACAGCCTAATGTGGAAATGTCTAAGGCTGGAGATGATTTAGCTGGATTAGCTGCATTGAGGAAGAGACTAAACTCAGTGACCCATGAGGCCTCTTCCAACTCTATGGTTCTATTCTATCACAGAAAAATTTGCTTTGGGCACTGCAAGTTCTCCATGTTGGTTAGGACATCTTTTGAGCTGAAGTCCAAAAAGAGCAACTTTTCCAAGTTCTACAGTCTATTTATTTGTATTTTTGAAAAAGTAAAGCATTTTTGGCAGAAAACGTTATGGAAAAGTTCTGATGTTCTCCTTGACTTATTTCTTTGACATTGTGAGAACTTTGTGACTCCCATCACACAGGACTGTCATGTAGTCTCAGCTGATGCTTTGGGGAAATGTTTGAAATCTTTGACAGGGTCTAGCTCCCATTAGCTCCTGTATCTCTTCCACAATGAGAATATTTTAGCTGTTCATAAAATTCACTGGGAACATGTTCTACCATGGTTTGCATCTCTCTCAAAGCAGCTCCCTAGGAAGCTGGTATCACAATCAGAATGGTATTAATGATATCGCTGCTGTCATCTTTTTAGGTAATATATATGGTAATATCAGCCTGAATTAAGAATATTCTCTTTCGCTACCTTTCTCACTGCCTTGAAAAGTGAGTTGATGAATTAAGAATCCTTCGTTATTCTATTTTCTATCAGTCTTTGTACAGAACTGCAGATCCAGAGACTTTTCAGAGTTTACAAAGATCTTAGAGGTTATTTATTCCAACCCCCTTCTAAGTGCAGAAATCTTGCAATGCCAGCTTCACTGACAAGTGCCTGGCTGTCCATCCTTTCTTAAAAACCTCAGAGAAACTACCACGCTCCAAGACAATTTGTTCCACTCTTGCATGGAAAAATTTTCCCAAAATTCTCCAAAATTTCTGCCCATTGGGTTTAGATCTGTCTCCCAGAACAAAAGAAATCAGTGTCTAATCTGTGTGCAGTTTACTGCAGCATGCAGTTCCTTTAGTGTATTGATATTTTCCCACTCCATGTTAGAAATTGCATCTTTGCTGAGAATACCTCACTACAAAGCAATCTTGATGCAACTGTACCTAAAGGTGCAGTGTGTATATTTTGGTGGTGTTTTGGCATATGTGTGAGTACATATTATTCATGTGGGGGGGGGGAGGTAATATGCAAGTGAAAAGAAGGGCCCTTGGGATTTTAAAGACTGGAGTATTTCACAAGAAGGAAAAGAAAGAGTATATAAAGTTAAAAGAGCATATATAACTAATACATATTAAAATCTATCAATAAATGCTTTAAAAACCATAATTTAAAAATAATCTAGATAAGCATGCTGAAAAAGGCTGTTCTTTACTGGTGATTTAAATTCAGACAGAATCTTGAGCTGACAAATCTCTTCCCCAAGGTCATTCCACATTCTGGGAGCAGCCAAAGAAAATATTCTTTGGGTAATAGCCTAGGTTTGGAGTGATTTCCAGACTAAAAAAGAGAATTTCAGCTGCATTCATGTAGAACTGTGGTGGACATTCCCAACTGTCAAATTTTGGACAGAAACTAGGTTTTACAATGGGGTAGAAATCCCTTGTCCACATCATTGTAGCAACAACAAGAATGTTCTCTGTTAATCATTTCCAATTAAAAGTGGATTACCTGACAACCAGAAAGCCTAGATGAGAAAATGAACAGAGAAATGAAACTTTTGCGCAGTTTTCTTCCAGTATTTGAACATCCCAAATTGTTCTGTAGGATTTTTCTGTGCAAAGAAACACATGTCTTTTTCATGCAAAACAACACATTTTCTGCACAAGAAACTTTTTTTTGCACGAGAAACACTTTTGCACAAAAAAGCAGTTTTTCTGCATAAAAATTATCACTTGAATGTGAGGAGAATACTGCGCAAAAAAATTTGTTTTCTTCCACAATGGGAAAAAACCATACTAATTTATCATTCTTGCATGTGTAGATGAAATAATCAAGGATTACATCCTGACATTATTGTAAAACCAAGTCATGATTCGTAAATATGAGACTCTGAGGGCGACAATGGGTGAGTTTTCTGTAGACAGCAATGAAGCCAATAAGTTACATACCAACAGGAGATCTGAGATAAAATAAGCTGCATTTTTATTATTTACTAAGGATCAGTATTGAACAAAATGTCAGAGACAGTGTAATTCAACCATACCAGTGGTACAGTCAAGGTGAAAACTGGAAAGACACCTCTCTTCCACTGATTGTTTTACAAGGTCAATTTCCTCCTGTCACCAAGAAATAGACCAGATTTTGAAGTCAGCCCATCTTCTCCTTAACATCCCATTTAATACTGTGCCAAGGAGACACCTGGCAGCCTTATCTCATCATTGCTGGACAGATATCTGTGTGATGCTTCTGCCAGGCCTCCAAAACAGCTTCACTCCCGTCTCACCCCATGCTGCTCAGCTGTCAGAAGTTGGTTGGATAAGCTACCCTTCCCCAGGAAAGGTTTTGCTCTCCTTCAGTATTGTCCTCCAGACAGCTGGCAAAGACAGCATTGTTCCTGGAAGCTTTGAAAAGTCTATGCCACATGCTATGTTTTTGGTGACCCTAGGGTTGGTTGCTTTTTGATGTTAGACTCATTCAGTTATTTGCAGTTTATGTGTTTTATTCTTTTGTTGTTTTCTTGCCTATCCCCTTGAATGACCTTTGAGTGAAGGATGATTTAAAAATACGAAAAAAGAGAAGGAAGTAAGGAGGGAGGGAAGGAGGGAGAGACAGAGGGATGCTAGCTCTGGGGTGCTTGCCATCCCATCTACCTATGCTGAACTGCTAGCTATGACCAGATAAGTAGGTCATATCTGCCAAATCCCCCCCTTTTTTTTTTCCTTTCCCAAGAATTCCTACAAGATGAACGATATAGGGATTGAGAGATTTACAGAAAAAGAGGTGGTAAAATCAGTCCTTGCATTCATATTGTTCAGGGCTCTTTCTATCCCCCCTCTCCCAAGAAGCAATCTGTTGAATTTTGGCCAGAAACAAACTGAAATGAAATTTCAACCTTTTTTTCCCCACTTCCCAAAGTCAAAAGACATTGCTGTTTCCAGGATAGAGAATACCATGTTATATCTGCCTACTAATGAAGCAAATGAGGAGCCTCCTGGGGCGGGGGGGAGGTAACCACTCCTCTTCAACATAAGCATGGTTGAAAATGCAAACATACCATAATCCAGAAGTTTAAGAATTAAACACTTGAGTTCCTGTATCTAGTTAGGCAAAATTGCCTGTTTTAGTTTTATCTACATTTGACTGTTTTCAGAATTTAAGGGGTTTTTTTTTCCTCTCCCATTGCAGATATGAAGGCTGAGATCCTGGACTGGGAGACTCATAACGTTCTACATAGATGTCTCCCTTCACACACACTCACTCATGCACACTACAGCTTTTAGTTGCTTCAGCCCTCTCTCTATGCTAGCTTACTAGCCAGTGGAGAGCAGGGGAGCAACAGAGAACAGTCTAGCTGTGTTCTTATAGCTGGTGCATGGTGACAGACATCCTCTGAGACCTCCCAGGGGTTCATCTTGAGGTCCTGGTCTATTATGTCAGTGCTGTGCGTCCAGTTATAGGAACATAGCTGGATGGTTCTTTATGGCCCCTCCTACTCTCATCCACCTTGGGGAGTGTGGAGCCAGTTGAAGATGGTTTTGTGGGAAGATTTTGGTCAGATGCATACATTACAGCATACTCTCCAACTGTCCCAATTTGGCAGAGGTTGTTGTGGGCTTTCAAGTTGTTTCCAACTTACGACAAACCTAGAGCGAACCTATCACAGGGTTTTCTTGGCAAGATTTGTTCAGCGGGGGGGTTGCCTTTCTCTTCCTCTGAGGCTGAGATAGTGTGACTTGCCCAAGGACACTGAGTCAGTTTTCGTGGCCAAAAGGGGATCTGAACCCTGGCCTCCAGAGTCATTGTCTGACACTTTAACCTCATTAACCTCATTGGCTCAAAAATATCCTGGAACAAAATCTTCACCTAATCTCTTGAAGCAGTGGAGAAAGCAGAGGGTACAGGGGCCAGTTTCTGTCCTTTGAACCCTACGTTTCAATGACTACCAAAAAGGAACACCAACAAAAACATAAGTCCACTTCTGGTTCAGAGAAACTGTGGTTTTTAAAATGTTAGATAGTTCTGGGGGACTCTTGCAACCAATTTAAAAGATGAATTGCCCTTCCTGGAAACTTCTAGGAGAGGCAATTTGGCCTATTTTTTCCCCTGAAAGAAAGAACATGGTCTAGGAAGTCGGAGAGATTCAAAGGTTGCAAGAATAGTGTTGGAGGTTGCATAGATATCCAGGAATCTTCCAGGAATTTCTCCCACCATACTGTGAATGATTAAACTCATAGTGTACATTTTGGGGATTGTTGGAAAGTGGACCAGTTTTTCCCTCTCTGGATTAAATGGAAGTATTTCCTTTTATAGGATCATTTGTTTTGCCTTGCCTTTGCTTCTGCTTTCTTCAAGGATGGTGAGCTAAATTTCCTCCTGCGCTGAAGATCCAGGTTGGAAAGTCTCCTCCAGGGGTGATCTATGGCTCAAAAGGTTTGGGTTGTATCACTATTCACTATTTTCTGGCCAGCACAGCTTTTGCCTAAAGAAAACTATCTTTAACAATCTCAATGGTTTTATTTATTTATCCATTGAAATCCCACTTTCCAATCCAAACTGGGATTCAGGGAAGGTCACAATGAGATTTTAAAAGGTGCAAATTTCTTTTTTTTAAAAAATGATGATTTAAAAGACAAACAATTATAGCACTATATGCAATTATAACATTAACATAATATTGAATTAAGTCATTTTTCACATTCAGCGAAAAAGTATAGCTTAAGCCAAGTAAAAGCCTTTTCCTCAATAGCCAGTATATTGCTTGCAGATCTCTGTGTTGTTGTTGTTTTTTGTTGTTGTTGTTTGGAGTCATGAAATGTTATCCTCTGGAATGGGAGGAGATAATTAACAATTATTCTGTGTAAACATTTAATTAAAAAAATTAATTGAAGGGGGCAAAACAGTCATGAAATTGTAGTCTGCCTTGTCAAATAAGTCTGTGCTTGGTTGGCAGAAAAAAAAATGGGAGTTCCTTTTGGAAGGAAGGTCCATAGCAGGGATGGAGAATATTCAAAAATATTTGAAACATGATTTAAAAACATGTTTCTCAAGTATCAGGAAACCCTGAGAAGGAGAATCCTGGGCAGATGGGAATCTTCGCAATTCCAGACTTATTCTGTGTCAAATTTGTACATCACATTTTTTATTATTATTATTTATTTGTATCCCGCCTCTCCATATGGATCGAGGTGGCGAACAACTTACAAATAGCATGTATTTCTAAACATTTCTATACATGCCCCCAACAAGCTGGGTACTCATTTTACCAACCTTACGAAAGGATGGAAGGCTGAGTCAACCTTGGAGCCCAGCAGGATTGAACTCACAACCTTGTGGCTTGCAGTACTGGCATTTAACCACTGTGCCACCAGGGCTCCTTTTGCACAGGAATGAGGATTTTGTGCTCAAAAAGAGCATTATCAATTATTATTGGTTCCTGTTGTTATCATTACTATTATTTGCAAAAAGATCCATGTGCAAATTTGGCACATGATAAATCCCCAACTACAGCATTTTCTGCACAGTAATATCAAAAAATACGCAAAAAATATCAAGTGCAAATTTTGTGCAGAGTAAGTCCCAAATTGCAAACAGTCTTTTAAGACTGAGCTGTTTTCGTATACTTTCTCACAGCAGGAAAAAAAAATTGCTAAAATCACTCACTGCTTCTTTTGAGAACCAAATTAATGAGCAAAAGTGAAATTGAGTCCCATACTGAGAGAAAGGCAGAATGTAAATAAAATAACATAAAAATGAAATGAGATGAGATGAGATGAAATAAAATAATAAAATGAATCATTGTTCCACAGAGAGGTATAATACAGTCGTATCACCCCATGACATTTGACTACAGGATTAAACCTGCGTGAGGACAAGGAGTAACTGAAATAAGCTACAATCTGACAATAAAAAAGACACAGAGAGAGGACATGACAGATACAAAACCTGAATCTTTACACAGAACATTCTTCCGTTTGTTCTCAGAATAAGAATTCTTTTTATCCCCCTTCCTTTTCAATAAGATTTGAGAAGATATCCCCTTTTTATCTCTGACACCTGGTGCTACAGGTGAGGAGCAGCTGTCTCCATTTGGAAAAGAACAGGCAGGTTCCGCAGCCCACTAATAGCTGGTTTCCTATCGCTGTGATAATGGTTTAGTAGACAGGAGGAAGCTAACAATGCTCCCAACCCTCTTAGATTAGTCCTTCCACCTCTCCAATCATCCGATTTTGTAGCTCATCAAAATCACTCCCTTAGACCTTTAGTCAGCAAGCAACCTTTGGAAGAGAAGGAGAGGGAGCTCTCCCTCCAATGTTCATCTCTCCAGAGAGAAAGGACTAGTGACACAGATGGTATAAAGAGAGACTCACTTTGTTATCTGTCATTTCCAGCTACATGGAGATGGTATGTGTCAAGGGGCTGATGCATATGGCTTCCATCTTTTAAGGGGCTGGCACCTGAGTGTCTAATAGACTGTCACTTTGAATGCTTAAATTAGATCCAGCAAAAAGAGAGAATTGTGTCTCGAACAAAAGGCTCTAGGGGGAGCAAGGGGGAAGAGTCCATTTCAGTTCTGGTGACAGCTCTAGTAGTGATATTCTTCCTGTAAAAACTTGGTTAGAGGCTGCTGACAGTAGTGCAGAATAGAGAGACATGTCCATGAAAGATGCAATGATGGGAAATAAAAGATGGCTGGGAATTCATGACTGCAGTTACAAATGTGTAGCCTAGAGTTATGCATCTGTGGGCCTTTCCACAGCTTACCTTTAGACAAAACCATTGTGTGGGGATCCTCAGGTTGGCTCTCCTGGGGGAAGAGTGTGGCAGAAGTGCTCCCCGCTGCACCGGCCGCCTGCTGGAAGTCCGAATTGACAAAGAGTATGCAAATGCAGAGTGCTTGACAGTTGAGGATTAAGCTTGCCAAGTTGCCTGCTCGGGGCAGGGAGTTCTTTGTAAGCAGCGTGCATACATAATAAGGGTGTTTGCAGAGAGGTCTCCTAAAGCGGCGATCTGGCTATTTCTGGCCTACCTGTATTGTTTTGGGATATTGCAGCGTTTAGTGGCCGAGCCTAGTTCTGTGCTTGTCCGGGGGCCTCACAAACATGTGGAGAGGGGTGGTAGAAGAGAGCCAAATTATTGATATCAAAATGATACCTAGCATCCCCAAATCCAGGCTAGCAAATGCAGTAACATAACAGCACTATAACAATCTATGTTGGCCCTAGTTGAGTCTACTGTTGAGCTTCAGAGCTTTTAAGCTTGGATCCAGAGTCAGCAATCACAGCTGAAGTACGTGTGCATGAAACATGAATCATGCCTTTAAAAGGGTTGTTTGCAGATGCTTAAGTTGCACAGAAGCCATTTCCAAAATGTTTGGCCTCAGGGGACACATCTCTTTCTCCAGAAGGATAATTAGCATTCCCACACAATGTGATGGAAGCTGTTCTGAATCAGCAAACTTGGGCTCATGATTTCTCTTTAAATGTATATTAGTATAGATTTATGAGTTGGAATCAAGAGGGGAAAGAATGACCCAAGCAACTAACATAATGGAAACACTGATGTCTCTGAAGTGGAGACACTAAATCAAGAAATTTCTCATTATCTCATATTAGTGCCCTAAATTGCATTTTGCACTTACTTTCCACATCACAAAAAGAAGAAACTCCCCATTGTATCAAACAATATATTGTGTGATATATCAAAGCAACTTATCTCCATTCTCAGATTTAGTACATGAGCCAAGATGGAATAAAGGCTCTGTTATAGCTTCCAAGCAGTGAGGACAGTTCATCATTTTCTTCAGAATTCTTCTTGCAGAAGATGTGGTGATTTCTCTTGACAAGAAAAACTCAGCAGAAAACTAGGGCTGGGACTAGGGTTGGTGCTTTATGCAAATATCAGTTCCCTTACTTGGTAAAACTTTTTTAGCCTTGAGTAACATCCATATTTAGGTCTGCAAGCACAACCATTTCACATGTAGTTGCACATTCTTGGTGGGTACAAAACCCCATATCGAAGCCTTCAATGTACCACTAGAGTTGTGGAGTGTGTGGAAGCACCATTGTACATGTTCCATTGCTCAAAGACAATAAGCAAGCGCATTCGCAGCCACACAGTGAGTTGTACAATGTTGGCATCCTGCAGAAAGGTATTGTCACACAACTGCCACTTAACTGCATGAGATAGGTTTAGCCTGCACAAACACAGTGTAATATATCAGTCCAGGTGACTAGCCTATGCCTATTAGATGTTCAGTTACTTAAAAACCAGCCCTTAAAAATGTGGGGAACTGTTTTTTCTCTTGGTTAGGAAGGACTACCAGAGGACTTTTTGTTCCAGGTCAACCTTTCCATCAATAAGGGCTTCAAGGGCTCTGTCATATATCACTAGTTGTCCTCTTCTCTGGCATTTGATTCTCTGGCATTTGATTCCTTACCACTCTATTCTGCTTTGATCAGACCCCACCTAGAATACTGTGTTCAGTGCTGGGCACCATAGTTCAGGAAAAGTATTGACGAGCTGGAAATGGTAGAAGGCCTGGAAACTGTGCCCTATGAGGGGTGGCTTAGGAAGCTGGCTGTGCTTAGCCTGGAGAAGAGAAGGTTGAGAGGTGACATGAGAGCTATGTTTAACTATTTGAAGGCATGTCATATGGAGGATGGACAAAGCTTGTTTTCTACTTCTGCAAAGACTAGGACGTGGAGCAATGGTTTTAAGCCTCAGAAAAAGAATTCCATCTGAACATTAGGAAGAATTTCCTGATGGTAAGAGCAGTTCAACAGCGGAATAAACTGCCTTGGAGTGTGGTGGAGTCTCCTTTGGAGGTTTTTTAACAGGGGCTGGATGGCCATCTATTGGGAGCACTTTGATGTGTGTTCCTGCATAGCAGGGGGATGGACTTGATGGCCCCTGTGGTCTCTTCCAACTCTGTGATTCTACAATTCTATGATCCTACTCCTTGGCATGTTCTCCATTTCCAACTTTCGACTTACTACTAGGGATGGGACGAATCCAAAATTTTCCAAATCCAGATCCGGATCCCTGGAAGGTTCTGGGAATCCACGGATCTCACAAATCTGGAGTCTTTCAAATCCTTTTTTTAAAAAGGGTTTTAAAAAGTGCCTCTGCAACTTTAGCAAATACAACACACATCACAAACATGGCCATCCAAAACTACTCTGCACATCCCTGCAGGCCATTTCTGAAGTGCCCGCATGAAGCAGCGGTGGTGGTGGTGCAGAGAAGGGGTGATGGCCCTCTTTTCACACCCCTGCTGCAGCAAGCTCAGGCTCTGGGGCGTACAGGAACCTACCTGCCCTTGCAGGCCTGATGCTGGGTGCTCGCGTGAACTCCGGCCCTGCGGCTTGCAGGAATGCGGCCATCGCCAGCCTTACTCACCCCTGTGAGCCTGATCTCAGGTGCTCACTCTGGTGCAGACACAGACTCTAGTGTGCCCTGCACACTGCTCCTGCATGAAGCACTGGAATGTGTGAGGGGAATGGGGGGGCAGCAGGCACTTCTGGATTCAAACAATTCCATTTGCCTATTTTGCCCTGGGGATTTGGAATAGTGAATCTCGAATCCTTGCCAAGGATTCGAGGATTCAAGAATTCGATTGGCCCATCTCTACTTACTATTCCCTAAATTTAAAACAAAACCAAAACCTGGAGAGCACCCATTAAAATCTGCAGAAGAAACTGAAGACACATCATGAGGTATTCAGTTGATGGATATTTTATTGGATGAAAGAAAATACCCATGCATTTCAGTTTATATTTGTTCTCAGGGACTTTTCTGTTGCATGTGTTGAGGATGTTTCTGATATGTAACAACCTTAAGACGAACCTATCATGGGATTTTCTTGTCAAGATTTGCTCAGAGGGAGTTTGCCATTACCTTCTTCTGAAGCTAGGAGAGTGTGACTTGCTCAATGTCACCCAGTGGGCTTCTTTGGCTAAGCAGGGATTTGAACCCTGCTCTTCCAGAGTCTCAACTTTAAAAGAGCTGTCTATTTGGTTCAGCACCTTGGGATTATTCAAGCCAGATTTTATTTGCATCCAGTCATTAGCCTCTGCAACTTTAGCAAATACAACACACATCACAAACATGGCCATACAAAACTACTGTTACCATCACAATACTGATACCAAATGCTCGTATATCAAAAATATAGTTCTGAAACTAAAACGAAAAAGCTTTGTCTAGCACATATAATCACTGAATTCATTTAGAAATGAAATTGCACAATTTAAGACTCTTGATTTCATTGTAGCCTGCATGTCAGTAGCAATTGCTAAAAAGTTTCCAGTTTTTAGTGTAACCACAGAATCATAGTTCTCAAGGATCACATAGTAGTTACTCTTTTAAAGTTCAGACTAAAACCCAGAAAGGATGCACTGTTGTGGTGCCATGAAAGCCACCAATTGCAAGTGATCAGAGGCTCACTGCAGTTGAAAGACTACACTAAGAAAAGAGAAACTTGATGCACTGTAGAATGCTGAAAAAACTCTACTTCTCATGCCCTGACTCCAGAGCTTGGAAATGTTATGTTTTGGACTGCAAATCTCAGAATCCTACAACCAGTGTGAACATTGAAAGCCATGCAATCAGGCTACCAAACCATCTCACTGGTGACTCTGTTCTAGGAGGGTGTGTGTGAAAGAGAAAGGGGGAACTGGCTATCATTCTACAAAGTGCTTCCATGTCCTCACTGAGGCCATTTCCACACTACACGACTATACTGCTATTATTCCACTTACAACATCCTATGGAATCCTGGGTTTTCAGCTTAGGGAGGGGTCTTTAGAATTCTCATCCAGGGAGCTCTTTGGCCGCAGCAAACTATAAACCCCAGAATTCAACAGGATATTGAAAGTGGAATAATAGCACTGTAAGAGTGTAGTACAGAAATGGCTTGAATCTATTCATGCTTTTTTTCAAGGTGAAGATGCTCCAGCACCAATAAATGTGGTAGCCTCTTTCATCAACTTTTCCATCTTGGCAGTATTCTTCTGAATACTGGTGTGACTAGACCCATGCTCAGTATTGCTAATTGCACAATGACATAGGTTTATTTGAAAGAATGGGAGATGATAGAACAGGAATGAGTTCACTTTCAGGCACCTTCAGCTGTGACAACCAATGCAAAGGATTTACTTTTCCTGTACGTTCCCTCAGCAACTTTTTCTCATTTTCTGTGTCAGCGACTTCCCCTAACTGATGTCCAGTTTCCAAAGTGCTTCACATACTTTCCTTATTGTTAAGCAACGTGTTCCAAGGGTTTTGTTTGTTTGTGCCTGTCTGATTCCTAACTTTAAATTGGTTGAGCCTGACTTTGTGTCCCTTTTAAATCTTCTCATTTGGATATCACCCTCTTCACTTTTTTCTGCCCATGATTCTGCTATTTAACTATGCTGGTATCATCTTAGATTAGCTTTCCTAATTTGAAGTATCCATTTTAACTCAATTCTGGCAAGTTATTTATGCCAGTCTTTGAATCACTTAAAAGCTGACATCCTATTTTATCCATTCATCTTTTCCCAAAGCCCAGCAGTGTCATCTGCCATTATATCAATGAAGGTATCAATGGTGAGGATGAACTTGGATAGACGTTTCTTTATTCCTTTAACTGCAGTCTTGGTCCATGCCTTCCTTCTGGCACTTTTCCATCTCTGAGCAGTCACTTCTTCTCAGATGGTTGACCATTAGCAAATTTGCAGGCCTGTGCAACTTGCCAGAGAGCTATATATCTTTAAATAAAATTACTCAGTGCTCAGTGTCAGTATTTTATTTATTGGATGCTTTTGGGAGCTTCTGAATGGGTTATTTGAAATGATTTTTTTCAGTCCTTTGGTCACTGAAAAGTAATTGTGTATTGCCATCGACAACAAACTGTTTGCCTTAATGAGCAATGAAAGCATATTGCCAAATAGGGAATAGCATGACTTTGACATCGATGTGGAGACACTGACAATGGAAAACTGGGCAGTACCATGGATTTTGCTTTGCAGTATATTTGTAAGTGAGCTTCCTGCCCAAGAAGCCATGGTGCCATCTACAAAATTTTCAGGTTCCGGTAAAAGCTGAGGAGCGTTAGGATGAAGCAAACAAGTCAGTCAAAGTCATTCTGCCTGCATATAGTATTTCCATGTGCTTATCTGCTCCGTGGTGCCTGTCCCAACAGTACAATGCTGAGATATTTCTGCAGCATAGTACTATGACTCTTGAAGAAATTTAAGGACAGCTCTTGCACCTACTTTTAAGTGTCAATTTTCAGTGACGTGGGAGTGAGAGGAGAATTATGGATCTTTCTGCACTACACTGTTATCGTGCTATTATTCCACTTTCAACATCGTGTAGAATTCTGGGGTTTGTAGTTTACTGAGATCAAAGAGGTCCCTGGCTGAGAATGCTAAAGGCCTCTCCCTGAACTGCAAACCCCAGGATTCCATAGGATGTTGAAAGTGGAATAATAGCACTATAACAGTATAGTGTGGAAAAGCCCTAAAAATCTGCTTTATTCCGGGGTCAGACTCTTTGTCTACCTTGCCCTCTCTTTGCTGTTCTGATTGGTGATGTCCATCCCGGGTCTCAACACAGGACTTGCCTAGCATCCTCTAGCTGGTCCTTTTAATACATTGCTGGACAAAGTGAAGCCTCTGGGCCATGTGTAGTTTCCCAGACCACTCAGAGATTAAAAGATTTTCCCCAAAAACCATCTAGAGGAGGGTAGTGGATTTTTTCCCCACACTTTGGTTCCCCCTGGACCATTTTTAGCATAGGAGAGGTCTTTATCTAAGACCATTTCTGCACTAGAGTGTTATAGCACTATTATTCCACTTGCAACATCCTATGGAATCCTGGGGTTTGCAGTTTTGGGAGGGACCATCCAGAAATGGCCAAAAACAGGATGCAAACAGGAAGTGCCTTCCTGTTGCTAAAAAGAAAGGTTCTTCCAGGCCTAAAATGGCCCAGGAGTGGTTCAAAAGCATGGCAAAAATCCTTCCCATGCCCCCTAATATTGGAAATGGGGAAAATTCTTGCCCTGGGCCAGTCAATTGCTCTTGTCCTGGGCCAGTCAAATGATCCAAAGTAGAAATCCCACAATCCATTTCATCCATTCAAAGTGTTGTTTCACAATTTTCAAATTAGGATTCTCACATAGATTTGGTTTAGCATGACCATCTTGATCAAATTGTAATTGACAACATATTGGCTAAAATCCAGTATCTTCTCTGCGTGGTATAAATATCTAGGTTTGGAAATATGCTATACCGGCACTATGTAACCCCCTGTCCAGATAGCAATATTATGTAACACATGTCAGTGACTGGGTACCATTGAGCAATGTGCAGCTGTGATGCCTCATGCAAAATCACAGCAATTGCAGTGCACAATGCGCAACTGTAATGTACAACCACAATGCACGATATTACTGTATCCACAACTCTGCCACTGTCAGCAGAATATCTCTGTTGGCACCATGGCAAATAATTCACCCTGCATGAGTAGCACAAGTACGCCACCCTGGTGACAGAGATCATAGGGGAACCCTATCTTCCTTTAATAAACTGAACCTGAAGTAGTCCATCCAAAAAGAGGTTCCAAGGGAGTTGACTGCAAGATTGCCCAAAGACAAATATCTGAATTCAGCATTGTTTGCCAGTTATACATAAAAATCAGAATCCATTTCCAACTATACTGTTATAATGCTATTATTCCATTTTCAACATCCTATGGAATCCTGGGACTTGCAGTTTAGGGAGGGCCATTTAGAATTCTCAGCCGGACAGCTCTTTGGCCTCAGGAAACTACAAACTCTAGAATTCCACAGAATGTTGAAAGTAGAATAATAGTGCTATAACAGTATAATGCAGAAATGGCCAGAGGTATGCCTTATGACAAAAACTCAAGTCTGGAAAACCAAATCATCTTCTGAAAATTGCACCCTTTTGAATGAAAAACAGGGTGTTAAATATTTCCCCACCCCCATAAGTTTCCAAAGCATCAGCTTTATAAAAAGAAGTTGGAAAAGAACCTGGCTCAAATACTTTAAAAAAAATTACATGTAATTCCAGGCAGGGACAGGTATGGTTTGCCCCAATGTTCAACTCTTTAATTTAATGCATATCTTTTCCTTCTGCTACGTATAGGTGAGGATATTGTCTCAGTTGGTTTTTGATCCAAATTTAACAAAATGCAGAAAAGGGAAATATGGGCAAAAGCAAAATTGAAGGTTTGCCCATTCCTACCCATACACACATTGCCAAAATGTGTAAAGATAAAACATGGGCTGAGATCCTGCATCAAAGGCGACAATGCATAACTTTATGATGACAAAACTACATTGCACATACAAAACACAGCTATGCTAGTGAACTGCACCAACACACAATGAGGCTCCCATTATGCAAGATGTCCCATTGCCTGATGGGGTTCCCTATTGTGCAAGGTGTCATGTTGCACAACTGAAGCCATTTCCGCACTAGACTGTTATAGCGCTATTATTCCACTTTCAACATCCAATGGATTTCTGGGGTTTGCAGTTACGGGAGGGGCCAGCCAGCCCCTTCCTAAACTGCAAACCCCAGGATTCCATAGGATGTTGAAAGTGGAATAATAGCGCTATAACAGTCTAGTGCAGAAATGGCCTGAGATTCCCATTTTGCAATGGGATGTACTGTACTTCTGGACATGTTTCACATCAGGACCATTGTGTATCAGGGCTGTTGGACATTGAGACTGTTGTACAACAGACAGGCTGCTGGCTCTACTTGCACAATGATGCCAGTGGACCAAATTTTTCCAGCTCCCAGAATGTCTCCTAGATAGGTATGAAGTGGGAATTTTTCAGTTTTCCAACTGGGTCAAATTCAGAATTCCCAGCCCCTCAAGAAATTTGCATGGGAATTAAAATGGCATATTACAACTTACAGGTACTTCCCCCCCCCACTTGGTACAACATAAACTGCGCAATTGTTGAAAATTGTCCAGATGTTTAAGGAACTGTGCAGCTTTGCTACAAAAACCTACATTCACAGTCTTCTCACTACACACAGAAAACTACAGCTTTTTGAGGAAAAATCCATTAACTTACATTACAATTTGGGCAAAGTGTAAACAATATGGTGAACGGTTTGACATTACAGTTTCACCCTTTGCCAGCCTGGATGTTGTGCAAAGCAAATGTTATGCAGCAGGAAAAGAAACTTGGGCTGACCGAAGCAACAGACTTTGCCTGTTTGAATGTTGCACAATCTTCTTTCCGTGAAGAAAGACAGACAGTTTTCAGTTTGTGTGCCAAAAGCTATGATTTCCAGAAGACTAAACGGGCTTCTCAGTGAGCTGCAGGGCTTTCATAGATGAGTTACACAGTCTCCCATCAATACAGGAAAAAATTCTCAAAGTTTCCCAAACTTGTTGTTGCTGTGAGCCTTCAAGTTGTTTCTGATTTACAATGATCCTAAGGCTAACCTATCATGGGGTGTTCTTCACAAGATTTTTTCAGAGGAGGTATTCCTTTGCCTTCCTCTGAGGCTGAGAAATTGTGATTTGCCCAGTGATTTTCCGTGGGAGCATAAAGATTTGAACCCTGATCTCCAAAGTCATAAACCAATGTTCAAACCACTACACCATGCTGGTTCTCTGAAGCTACAGGATGGAAAATTGTTTCATTGTTCTCAACATCCATTCAGAATCAGAAAAACCAAAAATTAACATCTCTGCTCCTAGGTGATAAAATGTTCCTAAAATATTAAATTAACCACCCAGATTGGCCAACCACCTCTGACTCAGAGTGATCTGGATCAGCCTGAGAGAAGAGAGTTTCTTCTTCATGGCTACTTCTGAGTTCGTGGTTTCCTATGGCCCAGGCCTGATAATGCACAAGACATTGCACAGAGCCTCTGTCCTTGATGTCAATTCTCTAGCCAAATATTGCAAAAAGGTGTCAGTTTAACTTACGAAATTTAAACCACGCTTCGATTTATGTGCTCACAGTAGTAGTCATCCCTGCAGAATTTCAATGCTACGTCTGTCCACAAATTTCTATCTTGATGCACAAAGGAAAACAGTGGAAATGACATCTTGATTTTCACTGGTGGGCTTAGCCTGTTACATCAAGTGAGGACCAAATGAAGTGCTTAAAATGCAACTAAATAGAAGTGACAAGGAGTCGGAGAATGTGAATGGGATCTTTCCTAGCTACATTACCAGACATCAGTTTTATGAAATTAGATGGGGCAGGGGGGAATCCATAGAGGTCTGTGCAACATAGCATGCAGGCCAAGTGAGCAAGACAGTAAAGGCATGGGAAACTAGAGGTACTGTTCATAGCAAACATGTTGAGATCAATAGCAGTGTAGAGGTGGGGGGAAGGCTGCGTCATACACCAAGCCTAGAAAAGTTGCTTTTTTTGATCAAATTCTGCTCATACTGAAGCAGACCATTAGTCCATCTAGCCCTATATCCTAAGAGTTACCTCCAGCAGTGAGCACCCCAGATAGACAGACAGACGGACAGACTGAACAGGCGACACAGATCACCTGGTTACAGTTTTTCCTTTCCAGTGAGGTGGATTGTACTTAAATTATAATAAATGGCTGGCATTCTGTTTGGAATCTATGGCCCTTTCTGCAGCCTACCTTCTTCTGATGTTGTCTTGTGAGGATTCCAGCAGCAGCTCTGCCATGAAGGGAGCACGACGGGAGTGCTCCCCTCTGCACCAACTGCCCCTGCAATGAAAGAACTGCAATGGCCCTGCCTCTTCCTTCTACAGCACAGCCACGCACTTTCCTAGGTTGACCTGGGGCAGGAAGTGCAGTCATTGTGCTTCTGGACCCTCCGCAGATGAGGTAAATGTGGGATGGCAGCACAATCACATATCATTGACAGGGAAAGCCCATCAACAATTTACTCCGTGATTGTGCTGCCTAGGGATTGGAGAAGGACAAGACCGTGATGATGTCACACAGAACTTTTGTCACGGTCCCATCCTTCTCCCATTGCTATGGCAGGTTGGGAGGGTGGTGCAGAAAGGGCCTATGTATTTGTAAATTGTTGGAAAATTACCAGCATTCTCTCTCCCCCATTTCGTTGTTAGAACAAATGGGATAGCTAGCTCAGGGCCTGCCCCTTGTGTGTGCATGATCTATCAGCTCTATCTTTCACACTTACTCTCTCTGCTTTTATTGCATGATCATAAATACCTTTAGGGCCCAGGTCATCAGATCATGTGACCTGGAAGTGTATCCTGATAGGAAGAAAGTTAAGTCTTCCCAAAAGAGAAAGAGACATCTTTGTCCTTCTTTGTTCTTCTCTTCTCTTCCTCCTCCATCCTCATGGATTCTATCCTCTGAACTCTGCATGCCTCCAAACCATCAAGATGGTGGTGAGTGATACTGGAGATTATCTTCTACTTCTTTAGACAGTTAAGGTAGCAAACCCTCAATGGATATGTAGATGAAGAAGTTCTTTAGTAAACTTCTAAGTGTTTATTCAAAGCTACCTGTGTGTGTATTGTATTTAATTGGATCAAGCATTTACAAGCCACGAGTACTTTAACAAAGAGAACTTTACCCATTTCTTCTGCACAATTCTGCTAATAAGGTTAAATCTTAACAGGTTTGATCTTATTTCCTACAACAGAAATAGCTTTACACATTCTTTTTTGGAGGCTGGCCAGGGGTAAAGGTTCCAGTAGAATCTGTAAGACAGCAGAGATCATGGCCACCCCAGTCATATGGAGGAACTTACTAGCCAGGCCTTAACAGTCCTCAGAAACTAGGCAGTGCAGGTCAGCAAGATAAAGCAATGAATCTGAGGCATCTATCCAAAGGGGTGTCACGTAGCATGGTCACTGAATGAAGCAAGGCTCCAAGGGTCTTCAGAAACACAAGCCAGGAATCAAGAGCTGAAAGTGCTACTTCCTCGAGAGTGGGAAGTTGTCAGCAACAGACTTCCTGAAGAAGGTGCTAGTATATTTATGATATAGCAGCCTCCTGCAGATGTTGCCTGATTAATAAGTGTCTCTCACTTAAGTGTTCTGAGCATTGCAAACCTTCCCTTTTTCATCTGCATGCAGTAATTAGGTACTGTCAACTCCAAGTCTGTGTGCTGTGGCTGCTGGGAAGTGCCACTTTCTGTCTCAAGAACTGGCACATCCTGCCTGACCTTCTGCTTGACTGCCTGTGTCAAAGTCTGAACCTCGGTCCTGGTACAAAGGCATGACACTACAGATGCACACAATGGAATCAAGTAGCGTTCATCTGGGGCTGCCATGAGGTGGGCATTCATTAGGCAATGGTCACCGGTGTAGTGATTGATGCACAGCAGTGGATTCCCCAGTGAGTCTACATAAAATCTAGGAAGTGGCAGAGTACACAAGACTCTCTGATGCACAGCAGAAGTGCCTGGTGTGTATCAGAAGTGCCTAACGTATGTCGGAGCACTCTTGTGGGTGCAGATCATCACAACTTCCTAACAGGGCTTTGTAGCACTTCTGCTATGGAGTTGTAAACTAATGAAATAGTATGTGATAACCAGTATTTATTAACCAGTATTTCTAACTTGGCATTACTTCCAAATTAGTATACGGCTATTGTATGCAAGATGGCACCTTGTTTTGTCTTTTTTTCTCCCCAGTGCTGCATTTACTCTTGCGTGTGTGTGTGTGTGACGTGTAACCAGCCACTCTACCTCTTGCAATCTGAAGACTGCAAGGAAGGAGTTCAAAATGCCACATTTCTGGTCTCTGCTGAGGGGATGCTTTGCAGTCTGAGGCCAAAAGGTAAGCACTTAGATACTAGTATTGATTTTTATTTACTATGTTGGGGGGACTATTGAGGAAGGTTACGTGGTTAAAGATGCTGGCAACGGTCCTTGTACATTTCCTTGTGCCGGAGTCGATGAAGGAAGAAGCAAAAAGCTGGAAATAAGAAAATCAAGAGAAATTTGTCTCCGCACCTTCTGTAGTGTGGCCTGAAGAAATGGATTTATTTCCCCAGTCTCTTCCCCCCCCCCCCGTTCTCCTTCCTAGGAAGATAAAAATTGATGGAGAGTAAATGATGAAGTTCATTGCCCAGTGAGTGATATAACTATGTTTACCATCAAGACTGTAGAAAGTTATCACTTCAGCACCCACCATACAGAGATGGGAAAGAATTCTGTGTGTGTGTTAAGAACAACTTAACAAAACAGGATACAGGTACACATCAGTTAGCAATGGATATGTTGTTATCCTAAGAGTGAGAGACCTTGAAGTCCACCCAGAATGCCAGGATCTCCTTAGAATTGGGGGATTACATCTCAATGGAGGCCTGCAAAAGGAGGGTAATAGCAGGATCTTTTCACCTATATCTTTTCACCAGTACTAACTGTAGTGAGGGCTCCAATTAAAGT
Organism: Ctenosaura bakeri; assembly: GCA_948474755.1. Classification (NCBI taxonomy): domain Eukaryota; kingdom Metazoa; phylum Chordata; class Lepidosauria; order Squamata; family Iguanidae; genus Ctenosaura; species Ctenosaura bakeri. Next base: position 464,886 of record CAOLHI010001894.1, read on the forward strand.
TAACAAAGTATTTTATTGGAATTGACAAACACACAAGAAATCAGACACTCTTAAAAACAATACAAGGCTCTCAGAAAGTGAGGCAAGAAAGGCTGGATAGGAAAAGATTAGGTGGAAAGAGTGATAGTTACCTGAAAAAGGGGTTACAACAGGGGGACTCAGACAGCATATGCAGGTAGAATGGAGGAAAGCAGTCTGGGGCACCATGTACTACATATCACAGTTGTCTGGGATCGAAGTTAGGGTTTTTATACCCTATTTCACACCCTGAAGGGGTGTGTTGACAAAGCTGTAATGCTTTCCCCATGGGCTTGACAAAGGGGTCTGGAATGAACTGATTGCTCAACTCCAGAATGACAGAACATTGATGGGACTCATGACACTCTCTTAATGTTCAGTCAGGTAGGGTGCATAGAAAAGATCTCTACAGAGTAAGATTGAGGGATGGTCTCAGATTGCTCACCAATCTAGGCAGTTCATCTTTCATTGTATTCACAAATGCCAAGAGCCTGAAGCAGTGAAGAGATTATCACAGTGCTGGGTTTTCTGCATAATCCAATCTGAACTTTCATAACCTTGAACGCATCTCTGTTTAGCATAACCATGAATACATTCTCCGTCCAGAGTGACCCTGATCATGTTCTTCAGACATTAATTAGTTCAATTTATGAAAATGACATATCTCATAGAAGGAATGGTAAGGTAACAATTTATTCATAGGCACTATTTCTTTAGCACAAAAATTGGTACCAGAGGCAAAAATAACATAGAAAGAATAGTGACAGGGAAAAGCAGTTCAACAAATTTCAGCAACCTTATTATGCAGAACTAACAATATCCACATGTGAAATGAAACAACCAGGCCAGGGAAGCTCTGCATAAGTAAACAAAAACATTTTGAACCTTCTAGAGACCACTTGAAGTCTCCTTTTAAAATGGATCTACAGATTTATTAGCCTATATTTTTCTTACAATTTTCATTTTGGTGTCCAAAAGTATTGATCTTTGCTTTTTTCATCTGTTGGGGATAGTGAGTGAGGAGAGCTCATCTATTCCTCCACCCCTTTATTTTCCTCTGTTTTGTTATTCACAAAGGTTCTGGAGATAGCTGTTGTTTACCTTGCCTGGTATAGACAGGCACATCTGGCTATAGTAGAATGAGCTAGAGTGGATTCTCAATCTTCCCTGGAGAAAGCTTTGTTTATGACGCTATCTACTGTAGGCATGTTCCTGGAACCCAACGCTGAGACTCTGTGTTTCTCTAGCACTCCTTCACCATTTTCTCAGTGTGGGTGCTGTTAAAAATTTTCCAGCTAGACAAAGGAGGAAAAGTGGGAACTGAGCAGGCATTAAAAGCCTTCGTAAAAAGGAACCTGTTAAAAGCTTTGTTAACAGAATCTGTACAAAGACCATGAAGGGTTTTGAAAAATTAAAAAATAAAATGTGGACTAAATAAAACTGATAGATCCCTGGAGAAAGCTTTGTTTATGACGCTATCTACTGTAGGCTGTTCCTGGAACCTCCTGGAAACCACTCAACAACCAAATGAAGAAAAAAAGGGGGGTGAGGAGTGGAAATCTGTGGCTTTTGAACATTTTTTTAATGTTAAACAAGGCAGGGGGACTTACTTAAATGATGAATCATTGATCCTGAAAACTTCACTCTTTTCTTTTGCCAGGAAGTGTGCGGTCCACAGCTTTGAGGGTTTAGATTTTGTCCTTTCCAAAATTACTCCAAAACTTCTGGACCTAGAATGAGTCCCATAGATTATAGCAGAACTGATGAGAGGTGAGCTTCCCAGGAGAGAGAAATCATGCAAGTCTTTGCTAGATATGATCCCAGCTGGAAGCCTCTGATAGATGTCATCCCCCACCACATACAGCGATGAGAGAATAGTCTACAATTCCCTGAAGCTTGTTGGTGCTCTGTGGAGTCTTCTGAGCTCACTTGTGAAACTAGGTGAAGTCACTACTTCATATACCTAGATGTTAGCAGCAACGTTGTGCAGATCACAAGGGTAAAGGCCAGAGGCTGAGTATAATTGCATGAATCGATCAGAACAGCCTTCCCTCAATATCTAGTTTTCCTTTATAAGCAGTATAGAACAGGCAACATCTGGACCAGAAACATTCCCCATCCTACTTTTGCAGAACCATTTGTTCCCACCATAATAGGGTGGAATCTGGGTCCATGCATACAAACTCTAAGTTTTACCAACAGCATATAAATTGACTGCATCTTGGCTGACTTTGGCCTAAATCCAACTGTTAGAGCCTGGGCCTCCCTGGGGCCAGGCAGTTCCCCTGTTACAACAGCTCCTCTTGCTGTTGGTCTATCTCCAGGCCCAATTCAATGTGCTGGTTTTGACATATAAAGCCCTATACAGCTTAGGTCCAGGCTATCGGACAGATTGTATCTCTTCATACGAACATTTTTATTGGATGAGGGCCTTCTTTCACTCCCACCACCTTCATGTGCATGATTATTGGGGAGGCTCCACAGGGCCTTCCACATGGCTGCCCGTGGTTTTGGAAACCCCCTTTCAAGAAATGTTAGGGTAGCAATCTAGTCTTCTGTCTGTACATAAAGAACTTTTTTAAAAAAATTCCAACAGACTTTTGAGACTTCAAGATTTTTAAAGAGCTTACAAAACTACGCTGTACTATTTTAATTATACTGTTTTTAACATGATTTTCAGCATTTTTAATTCAATGTTCTAAACAGGCTTTTAGTGTTCTCAATAATGTAAATCCATTCCATTTCAATGTTGCTTTTGTGTGTATGTGTAGTTCAACTATACTGGAATAGTTTCAGTTTTTAAGCCATCTTGAGTCCCAGTTTTAAGGGAAACAGTGGGGTCTAAATGATGCTGATGCGGAAGTTGAAGATGATAATGATGCCAGTGCCAATGATAATGCTAACACAGGCCTTTTCCTCACGGGGGAATTAAAACGGTGCAGTGCGTCCTCCACGGAAGATGTCTGCACCTTGGAGTGGACTAGGAGCGGACTACTTACCGGAGATCCGCACCTCAGTCCACTCCAAAACAGCCCCAAGTGGTCCTCCAGTGGGTTTTTTAAAGACCGCAAAAAACAGGTCTTTGTTATCCTGGAATGCGCCATTGCGTTCCTACTCCCTTGTGCAGATTCACAGGCTCGCACCAATGCAAGCCTGCGATCTGTGGAGGGTGGGCTTTAGGCGTGGTGAGTTTTGCGGTTGGTCGGGACCCACGAACAATTGGAAGCCCATATTTTGGAAGCTGGAGCAGTGCGAATCTAAGACCACGCGCTGCTCCGATTCACCAGAAGCCAGAAGATCCGGTGAGTAACGACATGGAGTGATTCCCTCGCCTCGTGCGGAAATGGCCACAATTATAGCAGACCCAGGGAAGTAACAGGAACCTGGTAAGTCAACCCTAACATACACTATATTGATTCAATAAGCCTGCACTACGTTAGGCCTAATCACTGAATGTAGGTTTTTGTGCATGGGCTGGAGGGCCTAACTGAGCCAAATTGATAGTAAGCCCTTTCACAATTCAGAAGAATGATCACAGTTATTCTCCAATGTATTACATAGGAATAATTATATACCAAGTTGCTACTATGAACTATTAAATTACGCCTAGAGGTTGTGATTGGAATACTCCCCCCTCCCATTTTTGCAATACATAGAACAATACTGTACTATTCATTTATAAAGGGGCTGTGTATGTGTATGGGCCTTCAAGTCACCTTTGACTTATGGCACCCCATTAATTTCATTGGGTTTCATTAGACAAGGAATACTCAGAAGTAGTTTTGCCAGTTCTTTTCTCTGAAATGTACCCTACAACACCTGATATCATTGGTGGCCTCCCATTCAAGTACTCCACACAAGTGGGTTTAGAGTTCCAGTCCAAAAATAAGCCATTAAACCTTGCTATGAATCATTCTCCCCTCCCATCCTAATCTTTGACATAAATACAAACTGTTCCTGCCTTTCCTACAATTCAGTTGTATTCCCTTTTTGTAGATGGTCATCCGGATTCCTTTTCATTTAAAGACCTTGAATAGGTATTAAGGATAAGTCCACCCATTTTTGGATGGGGCTGAAATAAATAAGAGTAAATATTGGGTTTTTCTTTGCTTCCCTTAAAGAGGAAAGAAAGAAAAAGATAGCAGCATCCTTCCTTTGATCAGCATTTAGAGCTATCCATCTATTCTTCCCTTTTCCCGTCCCTTGTTGATGACTCTCTCCAGCTATCTCTTGATCTGTCTGTATAGCCATTTCCTCATTTTTCGCTGAAAAGAAAAAAAGTTGTTGTGGTAAGCTGGGATTCTGTTTCAGAAATACACTCTCTTGGCAGGAAGCTTGTCCATTAGTGGATGACCTTCTTTCTCAGAGGGCTATTTTTCTTTCAGTTCCTTTGTGGTGAATATGTCAAAATATGAACCCAACACACACAGGCTCCATCCTTGATTAGATGTCGCCAAATTCTCCTCAGTTATTTTAATTGGTATGAGAAGGTCTTGAACAGAGGTGGGGAACGTGTGGCCCTTTGGACATTATTGGATTGAAGCCCTAAGTCAGCATAGCCACTGACAAAGGATGGTGGGAATGTAGGTCTAGATTTTTTTTATTTTTAGGGTTCTCAGATCTCAGGGCCTTGACCCCCTTCTCCAGTCCTTCAGGTAAAAGGAAGGAATCTGAGGGTGAGAATTCCTTAGTAGATGATATAATCATTTTGGCTAAAAGGTATAAGGAATGGTGTAGTGGTCTAAGCATTGGACTACAGCCCTGGAGATCAGGGTTCAATTCCTTGCTCAGTCATGGAAACTTTCTGGGTGACCTTAGGCATGTCACACACTCTCAGGCTCAGAAACTCCCCTGATAGATTTGCCTTAGGGTCATCATAAGTCAGGAACAATGTGAAGGCACACAACATACAACAACAAACAACAACAAAGAAATTGCCCGATGCTTCTCTGATCCAGCAGATCTCTGCTGCAGCAGCTCTACAGTAAATCTAGATATATGTGTGTTATGTTATGCTATGCTGAGCCACCAGGATTTCTGCATTGGTGTTTGTAATTAGAATGGCACACAGAGTGCAACTATAGTTGATGCTTAAGCTATCATATGCAATGACATTACCAAAAGGCTGGTCCTTGTAACATCATGCTGCTAACATCAGGAAGGTCTGCTGCATGACCTTACAAGGACTTGTCTCTCTGTTACCCCAGAAGGTGGGGGACTTTGAGATCCTCCAGCGGTGCCAACATCTACTTAGAAAGGTGGGAATTATAGCTCAAAGGAGTCCTGTGAAAGGAGGGATTACCATGGGTTCTTTTCACCTGTGTACACTGATACAAACTGTGAGACACCAGTGGAGAGTCAAAAGAATGCTTTTATTGGGGGATCCACAGACACATGCAAGCAATCAAGCAGTCTCGCAAACCATACAAGGCTAGTGAAGGGACAGGTTGGATGATGAGAGATTTTGGGGCGAAGTAGGTGTAGTTACCATTAGTTACCATTACCACTCCAGAAGCAGAAGATCGAGGTGAGATGGCTCAAACAAGAGTTTGAGGGTAGCACAGAGCATGAGAACCTGGGAGCCAATGGACAGAGTGACACGCCTACGTACATCCAAGGTACTATGAATTGTCAGGTTTGGGGCCAGGGTTTTTAAGTACCCTGTTTATTGCCTTGAAGGGGAATGTGTTAATTGCTGTGTGGGAGAACAAACAAAGGGGGTCCACAACAGACTAGTAGTCTTAACTTCAGGTGACAAAGCATTGATGGAAGTCATGATAGTCTCTTAATACTTGGACTTCTAGTTTCCGCTGGAAGAGGTTACAGGATGATGACCATCAGTTGCCTCCTTGGGGCAGTCTTGTTTGCTATTGTGTTTGAAGGCTGAGTTGCTGAGAGGATTATTGCAAGCCCATCAGCACTGGGGCTTTTGGTCTAATCCTCTTGAACTTATGACCTGGCCATGCTGAAATCATCTGTCTAAGCATGCAGCTTCCTTTTCCACATGCCTTCCAGTCATAAGTATACACTTTTTTATATTAGAAATGATATCTCACACCAATTAAATGATATTTCTTGGACAGACATCCTTTGGTGGGTCTTAATTTCCTTTATTTTGTAAAACTTTCATCTGACCTGTCCTATGCTCCAGCCAGCAAGTGTCTCAGGAAGCAAGTGGTTGGAATGCAAGAGCTGTTGGGTAGTTAAGCTATCCACCCTTCTGATTTGGACCCAGTCCTCCCTGCCATCCTTTTCCAGAGTTCACTGCCACAATGCACTTAGGATCCCACTTGGATTCTTCTCCAGAGCCCCTCAGGGAAGTATGCGTTTACTTATTTCTCCCTTGTCTCCCAACTTGAAGACCTGTGTTAAGCCATTTTAAATAAATATTTGATGTGCTGCAGCAACAAAAGATATTTAAAGGGGGCCCCTGGTAAAGGAAAGGTTAAGAACTGCCAGAGTAGACTAAGAAGCTGACATGAATGGAAAAATAAAATGACCTGTCCAACCCTGTGCAACGTGGGTCATGGCCATCACATAGTGAATCTTTTCACTTTGTGAAAAGCAATGAAATGTGAATAGTATTGCAACAGGATAATTTTGATGCCAGGCTAATGAATTCCTTTTAAAACAATATAATTGCTTTATATCCTGGGTGAGGAAGGATAATTTACTGAATGCTATTTCTCTAATTAAGAACAAATGTGAAAGCCTTCGATGCGCTAACATCTCTGATCTTCAGTGCCTTTGACTAGTCAACAGAAATATTAAATTATGAGATCTTCAGCATTTAAAAGCCCCTTTTTAAAGTAACAGAATGACTTAATGCTCAAGAGACAATAATATGTCCTTAAAAGTGTGCCATACTGGTCTCAGAAAGAAGCTGTCATCCTCGCTTGTTTTTTCAATTCTTCCCGCAAATTTGGAAAAGTCTATCACAATAATCTACAATTGCCAACAACAAAAGGTTTGCTGCTCACAAGGGAGCCGTTACACCGAGATCTTTGTTTTGTACCTTATCTTTCTTTTTACTCTCCTGTGGATCTTAATTTGGTTGCTATGGAAGCAGCTTTCAACATCCAATTAGCGGATATAAATCCCATTGAAGAATTCTATGCATTAACTTAAGATACCGCTGTGGATTTTTTACTAGCATCAGCCATGCAGGGGGCTGGGCAATTAACAGAGGCTCAGATGAACATTGTTATTCATTGCTGATGCTTACGAACGGAAGACAACCATAGCTCAAAGTAGCCCACAAAGCCCTTTGCAGTGCTTGTAATAGTCAAATGAATGCATTTTGTTGCCCATAGCAAAAGAAAAGATAAAAAGCAGACCCTCTGGCTTTGAAATAGGGTCTGCAGTTTCAGTTCATTCTGAGCCATGAATATTTTTAATTTTATTTTATTTTATTTTAAAAAGGAAAGGAACTATGTCAGTTCAGTACAAAAAAAAAAGCCACAGTTGAGCAATATATTTCTTTTTACCTACCAGAATGCTACAAAACTATGAAAGCTTTCAAGTTCTCCAGAACACTTTATCTTTTGTGCCATCTAACCTGCAGAAGAGTTCTGTTTAAAATGTGCACACTTGTGGCACTTTCTTTGGTGCTAAATATGTTATTATGAATTTATGGAAATAAAATGATGACACATAGAGATTCTGGGGAAAATTAAGGGGGAAAAAGAGACACTACGAACTGATCTTGAATGTTGTTTAAATCAGCAGATCTCTCCAATACTGAATGAAAAAGGAGTCCAATTTACACATTCATTCATGTCAGGGGACAATCCAAAATAACATAAGTGTACGTGGTTTCAGTTATGGGACAGAATTGTATCTATGAGCCATTGCAATTTTATTATAGTCCATTTTAGCTTCAGTGATAGAAACTGGCACATCTGAGAGTTTATTCTCCTTCTTCCCGAAATTCACTTATACTGTATAGGTAAGTCACTGTTCTTAATTTTGTCTGACACCATTCTGTCCCCACAACATCCGCACACCCTCCAGTTATTTGTTACCCTGAAAATGTGGGGGTCCCTGAGGGACATCTTGATATGCTCCAAGTGGTGGGCAAAGTAAGCTCAATGGAGCACAAGCAATAGCAATACGAGAGGCAGTGCAACCTAGCGAGATCTTTTACCCAGTTTTTATGGAGTCTGGCCCAGTCAGATACCACACAAAAAGGTCCAATGAATGACTTTATTAAACAGTAATAGCACTCATCAACGCAAACACTCACACACACATCCAAGGGCTAAAGAGAAATAAAGAGTGGAAATAAGATAGAGGGATTGTTGAAGAATTCGTAGTTTGGGCGATACTGCACCTTTTCCTGAAGTCCTTGGTCCGGGAAGCAGCAAAAGAAAAGGAACTCAGTGAAGAAATGCTGAGGGGATCACTCAGCTATTGGGAGGGGGTACCAGCCAGTTGGTATGATGGGGAGGCATCCAAAGAACTAGTCAAAAACAGGGACTATTTGTCGGAAAAATTTACCTTGAGGGCAAATCCTCTCATGAGGAGAACAAAGGGGACAGCAATGGAAAACAACTTCACACCAGCACCTTCTTTGATATTGGAAGATAACAAGGTGTTACCCAAGTATCAGGATCTTCCGCCACTTTGGGTTGCAGTGTAAGTTTATGTAGATGGATTTTGCCTGATAAGGTTTTATTGCTTCCAGTGCCCAACTTTGTGGGAAAACTCTTAATCCCTTCAAGTTGGCTCCTCAAGAACTGATGATCTTTTGTCCACCATGGGTTGGCACAGCTTGAGGTCTCCTGTGGCTATGTGACTGGGGAGTTTACTGGCCTGACCTGGTTCTTTCGATCATACGATCATTGTTGCCTACGTGCTCATCCAAGTGACCACTCTGGTGGGTTAGATTAATTTTTATATCAAAGTTGTAGACCCCAGGACAGGGTTTACCAAGGGGGCAACATATTGTGGCTTCATTCTTCCTGGATTAGTGACATTGGGCATCCCAACCAATAAGGGATCACCAAATGACACTACATAACCAATCAATTTGGGCTAAAAGAAACTAGCACTGAAGGCAATGCTAGTGTCATGTTGGCTATGCTACATGACATATTGATAGTGGAGCACATCCACAATTATGCATGCTTGTAGATTATGCTAAGACATTGTTGTAGTTAGTTACCTTATTGATGTAACATAAGATTTTTATGTATTACAAGCCACCATATGTTTGATGTTTGACATTGTTTGCAACCTGAAAGTTAGTTGTAAATGAGTATTCATTCAGGCTGGCAAGGCATGTCTCTGTTTACTTAAAAGTAATACTGATCAACAAGTGATTTACTATGTCTCAGCTTTAGAATACCTAGGCTAGAACTGTGGATGACAATGTATTGCAAATCAAAGGAAAGGGTCTGGGAATTTCAGCCTACTAAAAAGGGATCAAAGAGAACAGGTTGGGAAAAACCAGCCTCTGGCCAATGTTAAGTAAGATTTCCAGAGAACGGAGATAAAGATAACGCAGAAGATGAGGAAATGGTTTAGATCAAAGTATGGAAAGAAAGCTCCCTGGGAAACACTGGAAGTTTGCGAGAGTGGAGACCCAGAGAATCAACCAATGGGCATTGTGTGTGTGTAAAAGCGTCCACCACTAAATGACCAAGTATGCGTTGTAAATTGTTAGCTCCAGCAACAGTTGTCTTTATGCCTCATGTACCTCAGTAAATACCATGGGAAAATTCTGTGTGTTTTCTTGAGAGTAAAAGAATAGCTAGACGTGACAGCTAGTGAATAAACAAACTTTAAAAAAAAATTAAAAATATAAATTTCTGGTGAAGAAAATTCAAAAGGGGAAGACATTTTCCCACAGGAGGAATGTTATATTTGGGGCATACTAAACCAGCTTTACTGCTGGGGATTTCATAAGATGTTGCAAGAAAAAAAATCTAGAGCAAAGGAAGGGTTGTTTTATCCCAAGAAACAGCTCCATTCAAGGTGATTTATTAAGTATAAAATAATAGCCTTCTTCAAGTGACTTCCTAGAGAAGAGAAAAGCCAGATCCAGTATCAATAATGTTAAGCACCACTGGGCACATCTATATGAAAAGAAGATACAAAAAAGAAAAACCAGAAAGCAGGACATTTCAAGGTCCAGCAGAAGATCTCTTCATCAGGCTGTGGGTGCACAGTCATGATTCAGCTAAAATCAAGATCACACCGAGACCAGCCTTGTCTTCCTTCTTTCTTCTAGTCAGAACATAACGCAATGTATTAATGCACAGTGACATAGGGCATAATGCAAAATAAAACAAGAGGCTGCAAAAAGAATAATGTGATTGGATAAGGAGTTATATTCAATTAATCCCAACCTGCTGACCAGAATAGGAAGCAAACGGGAAGGTGTCAGTCCCATTGATTTCAGCAGGTCCACTCTAGCTGAGACTGAAAATAGATTTAGGCCATTTCCATACTAGAATGTTATAGCGTTATGATTCCACTTTCAGGGAGGGGCCTCAGGCCCCTCCCTAAACTGCAAACCACAGGATTCCTTAGGATGTTGAAAGTAGAATAATAGTAACATTGGATGATTTAACTATGGCACTTAGGGGTGAGACGCAGGGAAAAAATCATGATGAAATGGTACCAATTAAAAATTACATGAAACAAAAATGGGCAGTGCAAATCTAAGAATGATAAATACAAGGTAGGAATGAAAGGGATAAGTAGTTAAGCAAAGATATGGAAAAGAGGAGGAAGTTGAAAATAAAAAGTAAGTAGGCAAGCCACCAAAAGTGGTAAAGTTTCAGAGGAAACCATAAGAGAATGGAAAATCAACCAAACAGGAGGATGTAAGGAAGTAGAATTTGTATATTTAAAATATTGATTAGGGTATATTGAAGAACGAGAACTTTTCTGTGTCTAATGGTAGCTCCCTACCTCTGTCAAGTGTTTTCTATGTTTAATGTTGAGATGAAAAATTAACTTTGATGTACGAATGATTGATAAGTTATAATTTAATTTTCTAGATATACAAAAAAAATTTATATTGATTGGAAAAACAAACAGAATGGTTGTTATGGTACATGTAAATATTGACGATTTTTAATTAAAAAAAAAGTAGAATAATAGCACTATAATAGTCTAGTGCAGAAATGCCCTTAGCCCAAGGATTCCCAGATTGTAAACAAGCAGAAATTATGCATCGAAGGTATAATATGTCCTCCAGCACAGAAAACACAGTTTTGTGAAAAGAATACATTTCACACACACACAAAGGAGGAGAAAGCACAGCACATGCTGTATTAGGTGCAAAATATACTGATCTCAGTGCAAAAAAATGACCTTAGCCCAAAGAAATACATATTTTATGCAGGAACTGAGTGTTTGTTGCTGCTGCTGTGTGCCTTCAAGTCATTTCAAGTCATTTCCAACTTATAGCGACCCTAAGGCAAACTTGTCATGGGGTTTTCTGAGGCTGAGAGAGTGTGACTTGTCCAAGGTCACCGAATAGGTTTGCATGGTTGAGCCAGGAACTGAACCTGTCTCCAGGCTCATAGTCCAGTGCTCTGACCATCACAGTGTGCTGGCCCTCATACATGAGTAAATTTGTAGCAGATGACTGCTGACCAGTCCCTTTCATTTCCATGGGCATACTGTAGTTGGGACTGAAATTAGATTTAGCTGAATGTATTTGTTTATGGTGCTTTTTAAAAATGTCTACTTAGCAAGGCTCCCAAAGTGACATACATAAAAGAATTTTTTTGATCTGCTACGCTGAGAGAACGTGTCATTTATTCTAACCATGATCTGAAGGATATGATAATACATGGCCATCTCCACACTAGACTGTTATAGTGCTATTATTCTACTTTCAACATCCTATGGAATCCTGGAGTTTGCAAACCTCACGATTCCATAGGATGTTGAAAGTAGAATAACAGCACTATAACAGTTTAGTGTGGAAATGATCTATGTGTCATGTATACCCCTAGTTACCTGCAATAGACAAGATAGATCTTCAGGTGTAAAGATATATCACTGAATACCAAAGTCAGGATTGTCCATGCCATCGTATTTCCAATTTCTATGTACGGTTGTGAAAACTGGACAGTGAAGAAAGCTGATAGGAAGAAAAGCAACTAATTTGAAATGTGGTGCTGAAGGAGAGTTCTGCAAACACCCTGGACTGCTAAAAAAGGCAAATAAATGGGTCTTAGAGAAAATCAAGCCTGAGCTCTCCCATGAAACCAGGATGACTAAGCAGAGACTGTCATACTTTAGCCGTATCATGAGAAGACATGACTCACTAGAAAAGACAGTGATGCATGGCAAGGTAGAAAGCAGTAGGAAAAGAAGAAGACTGCACTGCAGATGGACAGACTCAATCAAGAAAGCCACAATCCTGAGTCTGCAAGACCTGAGCAGGACTGTTGATGATAAGGTGACTTAGCAGTCTCATTCATATGGTCAACAGAAGTCAAAATCAACTTGACAGCAACTACCAATAATAACAGTACCCTTTTAATGCATTTTTCAGGCACTGTAAGGAGGTGTTCCACAACTGGGACCATCAGAAAAGCCCCGTTTTGAATTCTGTTGCTAGACCTATCTAAAGTAGATCCATTGAATCAATGGGATTTACCTATGTGGTGACTCACCATTCAATAATTCATTGAATGAGTCTACTCTTCTTGGGTCTAGCTAACAGGACTCCAGCCCCTGTCTTTTGTTCTTACGTAACACACTTTTGAAAAAGGTTTCTGGACAATGAGTAAAGAAAGAACAACTTTGCCAGTCATCTCTTTGAAACTGCTGGAACTTCCCAAATGAAAACTACAACAAACCCTCTAGCTCCCGTCTGAAGTGTTAATATTGTTCTAGAGAGTCGTGTTGTTTGCACACAGTCTGAGCTTTGACTTTAACTTCTCTGTATCATCCTTGGGTCTCACTATATTTAATTGACATATTGCTTTGGGAACGTATTGTATTCATGTTTCAAATTCCTGAAGGTGTTTGTAGGTGCATGGAAAAAGCCTGTGCTGACATGATATTATTTCCTTGATCCTGAAAGAGGCTTTTTTCCCCCAGCATATGGGTAACAAACATTACCATTTCAAAAGGAAAAGCAAAGCAACACAGCACTCTTCCATCTCTAACCTCTGATCAGATGGTGGTCATATCCATCTGAATTTCCCCACACATCTTTGCAGCTGTATGTTATTTTGAGAAGAAGCAAACAAATAATGTTTATGCCATCTGGGATTATACCTCCAGTCTCTCTTGCCTGTGTACAGCAACATGCTACTTTTATTCTCTTTTTACTATCTGAGAATAAATTTTTCCCCATATCCAGCCATACTGGTCGCTTAGAAAACAGGACAATGGTGCAACTTTTTCGCATAAGCTGAAAAGGACAGAGTAAAGCTCCTCCTCCTCCAATTACTTCACAAGTTCATAATTCCCAGCAGAGGCTAATCAGGAGACAGACAATTAAGGCCATTTTCACACGGGGGTAAAACCCCGCGGTGCGACGACCGGAGAAGGAGGTTATTCACACCGCGGGGCGAGCTAGTGTGGTTGGAAAAGGTGAGGCTCCACACCTCCAACCACTCTAGCGCAGCCTCAGGGGTGGCGCTGCGAGTTTTTTAAAAACCACCTTCCCAGGTGGTTTTTATGAAACTCTCCCGCACTAATCCATGGCTGCTCCCGGTGAGAATCTGCAGAGACGCGGTAGTGCATCTCTGCAGATCTGCCCGGGGGCGGGCTTCCAGCTGGCACGCTGCCCTGATTGGCAGAGCGCCGCTGGAAGCCACCAGCCGCCATTTTGGGCACCACCAAAATTCGGCGGCATGTGGAGCAGCGGAGCCGCGCTCCCCGCAGGGATAGAGCAGGAACGGAGCAAAACGCAAGCAGGTAAACTCTACCCCTGTGTGCGCCGCCCCGTTTCGGGCCTCCCCCCCACATGTGAAAAGGGCCTAAGTCAGCCCATGGACAGGCAGACACACACACACACACACAAACACACACACAGAGAGAGAGAGAGAGCATAGGAAAGCTAAGAGCTCACCTTATAGTCACTTCCCCTCCATCATGACTATTCTGTTTCTCATAAAACAGTCTTAACATTGTCTGACGATTTGGTGAAGAAGATCTACAGTGTTTTAATTAGAATCTGTGATTGTTGATTTACAGAGAAGGTGATTTTCTATCAAGGCACACAGGTTGCACAGAACATTAGATTAGATAGATAGATAGATAGATAGATAGATAGATAGATAGATAGATAGATAGATCTAGGTGTAAATGGGGAGTAGCAAAATGAAGGCATTGTATAATGTATTTCATGCTGTTCACCGCCTCGATCCATGTGGAGAGTTGGGATACAAATAAATATTATTATTATTATTATTATTATTATTATTATTATTATTATTATTATTGCCTCCCCTTAAGAATTTTCCCAATTTGTCTCCAAATTTATAGCATTGCAGTCACTTAAAACTTCAGTTTAGTGTTTAGAAACAGAGCGCAGACATCCAAGGAAAGGGGAAAGGCAGACCAAAGGAATGACCAAAGGAATATGAACACAGCAAATAGAAGAGTGCTAAGTGTGAATGATTTGGCATCTTACACTTCCATAAATTCACCTACAGCAGCGGTGAGACATTTTCCTCCATGTGGAACATTCTCATCCCATTCAAGATTGCAGAACCTGGGTGGGACATGCTTACACATCTGTGTGGGTAGATGTGTATTTGTACACTGTGCATGGATGCACATGTGTATTCGGTCACACCTTTGAGGCCCCTCCCTAAACTGGAAAAGCCAGGATTTCTATAGAATGTTGAAAGTGGAATAATAGCACTGTAACAGTCTAGTGCAGAAATGGCCCTAAGGTAAGAAAAAGCAGGCTTGGAACTCTTAAGGGAAGCACTCAGTGCTGCCACATTTTCTTGCAAGTCCTACTTGCCTGGATCTCACGTGTGATACAGCTTCCCTTCAGCTACCCCATGGTTTTTCCCCATACAAGACATTAAAATGTTGATAGATGTGACTTGCAAACTTGAAATGGGTCTTTATTCATAACTATCAGTACCATTATGATGTCAATAGAATTCTTTCATATCCTTCCTAGCATTTACAATATCACAACAACCAGCATTAGAATATAAATGGAGTTTCATTGTGTTTCCTATTTTGGTTTATTTCTTTCTCCTCTGCATCCTCCTGAGAAAATAGACAATAAACACAATGGCATTGCACTGCTGTCTAATTTAATCCTAACAATACCAAGGAAACTTCAGGCTAAAACTACCTCTCTGTCTTCAATTTGTTATATTGCAAATGGACATTATACTTCAGGATAATGCGTAAAGATCCCTCTGAGATGTACAATAGACACACAAAGGGAGTTAATGTTCAAGTATTCCTAGCATCTTGTCTCAGCCTACTTAAAGCAGGACTCTTCACGCATTGCAATACCCACATTTTAATAATTGGCAATGGTTTTTTTGTTGTTTTTGTTTTTTATATTGTTGTTAAAAACAGAGATGATAGCAGTATGGATCACTTTCTCCACTGTCTAGCTTCAGAGAGAGAAAGCCGGGATTGTTTCTCTCAATACAGTTAAATGTTTCTAGCTTTCCAAAGATGGACTCAGTCTAAATAGAGATAGAAAAGAAATTTACTCTCCATTGGTCCACATTTCCCAATGAAAATATAAGTTTTGCATTTTTCTAAGAGAGGTGGCAGAACTCAGCTTATCTTGCTTTAGAAACCTACACATTTTTGTGCTTTGAGTTTCATTTCAGAGACAAACATGCACAGAAAAGCATGCACACATTTGTAAAAATGCAGAAGTATTATTTTTGTGTGGAAAATGTTGTTTTTTACACAGAGAATGCTACTTTCTGCTCACATAAAAGTGAGGATTTTGTGCAGGAAATTTCTGAATTGTAAATAATCTTCAAAAACTGCATACAATTGGCAGAGAACTCCATCTTTACTAGGTACACATATTAAGTAGGGGTGATGGACTTGAGGTCCTCTAACAGTCCTTGGACCTCCAACTCTAATCATTCCTGACCACTGCTGGGGTTGAGGTGGTTGGGCTCTACCATATCCGGAAAATCACTTCAGCACATGAGCATTAACAAATGAGACCTATAGGATACTCTGAGTATGCAGGGTTTGTCTAAGGTAAGAATTAATAGGTAGGGGTTTCCCCCTTCCTCCTCCCATACACACTGTTGGAAATGCAACAATGCTCAGTGTCTAAAAAGTTAAACATGTCTTAGGCCCTTTTCCCACCTTACCCTTTCGCAGAGCTGGGGTGCGGGGCTAACGTGAGAAGCCTAGGGAGGAAGGCTCTCGTGTCCCTGCTGCTTCAGCAATACAGCTGCTTCCTGTAGGTCCCAGGCTGCACTGCACAGGAAGCACGACCAGCCCGGCTCCTGAGGGGCCACATGCCAGGTGAGTGCACGCGGGGCCCCGGAGCAATGCATGACCATGCAGCATTTTCAGCTTTAAGCCAAAAATGAAAAAATGTGTGCATGGCCCGCATTAGACCCTTGAGCGTCACGCAAATGTGAGTGTGTTGTGTGGACTGCTCCTCACATTTACAAGGGGCTCTTTCGCTTCGGAAATGCCTTGTGAAAAGGGCCTTAGAGAGAGCAGCAGTGATAGAGAGCCTTTCTGCCCTGCACTGTTATAGTGCCATTAATCTACTTGCAACATCCTGTGGAATCCTGGAGTTTGTGTTTTAGGGAGGGGCATTTAGAATTCTCAGCCAGAGAGCTCTTTGACCTCAGTAAACTACAAACCCCAGAATTCCATAGGAGGTTGAAAGTGGAATAATAATACTATAACAGTGTAGGCAGAAAGGCCCAGAATTAATGAGTATTTCAATGATGTGAAATCTCATGGTCTAATCCACCTATCCTAAGCTCTCTTAGACTAATATTCTTAGGGATCACTCCATCTCTTCTCTCTGTTTGGTCTTTTTAGTGCTTCAGAGGTAAGACTTGGTTAGCCCTCTTCCTCTTCTAGCCACAACCACAAACCACAAACCCCAGGATTCCATAGGATGTTGAAAGTGGAATCATAGCGCTGTAACAGGCTAGTGCGGAAATGGTCGTAGTTTTCCTCAGCCTAGCACAGCACAGTGTAGTGATTTACGTGTTGAACTACAGTTCCAGAAACCAGGGTTCTGTTCCCCACTTGGCCATCGAAACCTTCTGGGTGTTATGTGCTGGCTAAGTAGCTTTCCAAGAAAACATTTTTATTTATTTATTTTGAAATATTTTTTATTAACGGTTTAATTAGATTTAAAAAAAGGGGATATACACTTATTTCAGATATATCACACTCTCCCTGCCCCCACCTTCCGTGTTTATATTCTCCAATTGAATCTTCTTTGTTTCCATTTACAAAAGAGAAGAACAGTTAGAACATTTACAGAAGAACATTTACAGAAAAGAAAAACAATTACATTGTTTCTTTCTTTAGTTCTTATACATTTATATTTTTGTCCAATCCAACACTCTTTTCCATTCCCTTTCAAAGTACTGGGTAGGTTTGTTTTTCAAAGAGAATGCTAATTTTTCTGTCTCTACCATATCCAGAACTTTTAATTTCCATTCTCCTAAGTCAATATCTGTCTTTTCTTTCCAATATTGCGCATATGTCAACCTTGCAGCTGTTATCAAATATAACAATATCTTCTGATGGCTTCTTATCTCCCTTTGTTGCCCTAATATATTTAGCAAATAAAATTCCAGTGTCATTTCAAAGTTAACTTTACAAATTCTTTGAATTTCATTATGTATCCCTTTCCAAAACTTCTTTGCCCTTCTATAAGTCCACCACAGCTTTCCAAGAAAACATTTAGAGAGGAGCATCAGTGTTTTATTGAGGCAAAGTGAGCAAAATAGCAGCTTGATAAAAGTTGCTAAGACTGAGGTACACTGACTAGTAGCAAGTTTTTATACTAGAACATGCAAGTTTAAGCACAAAAGCATTGATTGGTGAGGGCCATAAGTGTCAGACCCCACATGTTCCCAGGCTCTTCCGATGTTTACATACTTTCATCTTGGGAACCTAAACCTTTCCCATGTCCTTATCTCTACTCTTCTGGTTGTTCTTACACTGTCTTCCTGGGATTTCACATGTCATCCCTCTGATCTGCCCCCTTCCTTGCCAGATGCCCTCAGGCATTTATCCTGACACCTGAAAGACTTTGAACCCACCGCTGAACACATACAGCAATTGATATTCAATACGTTGTTGTGAGTCATAATTAGCAAAGGTTACATTGCTGCACTAACATGTTCTATTCTGTCTAAGGGGTTTCCGCACTTTGGGGGGAAAACGGGGCAGTCCGTTACTCACTGGACTGGCACGCTTCCCCCGACAATCCACGCTGATCCGGAGCAGCGCGTGTCTGCGCTACACACTACTCCGGGGACGAAAATGGAGGCTTCCGGTTGGTGGAGGCTCTCCACCAACCAGAGAAGCTCACCAGCCAGAAGCCCGCCCCTGGAAGATCTGCAGCCTCGCGCTGGCACGAGCCTGCAGATCTACACATTAGCGCAGCGACGGACTGGGGTGCGCCGGGCTATTGAAAGTCCTCTTTTAACCAGTCTTTTAATAGCACAGCGAACTACCCGTTCTGGTCATTCTGGAGTGGGCTGAAGTCCAGACATACATTAAGTAGTCTGGACCCAGTTCACCCCCAAGTGCAAATGTCCTCACTGGAGTACGCGCTGCCCCATTTTATAAATAAAATGCAGAAAAGGCCTAAGCTAAGCTAAGCAGGCTTTTTCCTATACTACCATGACAGGAGCCAAGCCTCACTGGGTGACCTTGGGTGCATCACATACTCTCAGAGTCAGAAACCCTGTGATAGTTTGACCTTAGGGTTACCATAAGTCAAGAACAACATGAAGGCGCACAACAAGAAGAATGCACACTGAGAGAGCTTTCCTGTCTCTAATGAATTTCCTGTAATAAAAGTTTAGCTTATCTCCTATAGACATTGCTGTCAATATTCCTTAGTCATACTAGCTAGCTGTTGCATGCATGCATCATTTATCACTCACACTCCAAGTGACAAGTCAATGATGTCAGCCTGCCACTGCCCTGGACTAAAAAGGGAACATCTTGTTCCCACTCCATGTTTACAGCTTTAAAAGGTCTCCACCTGACTACCAAGACTATTAACCCCAAAGCTTTAGATGTGAGGCCCTTGTCACTGGCTCAAAAGACATCTTCCCTCCCCAGCCCTATATTACAGTCCCAACAGGGCAGTCTGGAGAATCTCTGATCACCATTAGAGATGGAAAGAACTCTGTTATTCATTTCTTGCAGGGAGGAAAATGGGTTTCCTGACAGTCAAGAAACCCTGTCAGGAAGAATAGAACAGTGAGACTTTTCCATAGACTTCTCCCAGTATTCAAATGTCCCAAATGTGTTCCAGAGAATTTTTCTGTGCAGCAAAAAAATGTGGGTTTATGTGCAAACAAAACCAACTAACAAAAAAGAAAAAAAGAAAAAAAAACATCAAAAATCTGTATTTCCTGAGCAAGAAAGAATGATTTCTGTGCAGAAAAGTACACCTGGAATACTGTGTCCAGTTCTGGGCTTCATAGTGTAAGAAGGACATTGATAAGCTAGAATATGTCCAGGGAAGAGAAACCAGAGTGGTCTAGAAACCAAACTGTATGAGGGAAGTCTTAGGAGCTGAGTATGTTTACCTTGGAAAAGAGATAACTGAAAGATATGACATGATAGTAAAGTTTAATTTTTTAAAAAAAAAAAAAATGCCATGTGGAAGATGGAGCATGCTTGCTTTCTGCTGCCCCAGCAGCTAGGACACAAGCCAGTGGATTCAAATGATCAGAAAAGACGTCCTGCCACTTCTTCTTTTCAATATCATCATCAACAACTTTTTTCCTTATCTTTATTCATATCTCTCCTTTTTCCCCAGTCCAGGACTCAAGGCAGTTTAGAAAGTTAAAATAGACAGGGCTTTAAAAGTAATATCATACAAACATCAAAAAATATACTTTAACAATTCAATTAAAAACAATTCAGAGCAAGAGCATTAAAAAGAAAGCAACACATACACACCTAAACATTAGAAAGAACTTCCAGAAAGAGCTGTTCAAGAGTAGAATGGACTACGTACAAGGGAGGTGGACTTTAAAAGAAGTTGAATTACTATCTCTCAAGTGTGATCTGGTTGTGTTTTCCTGAATGGCTGGGGGTTGAACTAGATAGCTTTTGGTATCCTTTCTAGCTCTATAATTCTAAGTGGGATCCTGGCCTGTGCCTGCAACAAATTGCTTTTTAAAAGTACCTTTTCAGGCTTTGCCCTTTTTCCTCGTTCCTTATTTCTTTTATCTTTTATCTCCCCCAGTTTTGGACAGATAATTCCCTCACCCCATACCTACTGTGCCAATATGGGATTGCCCTACATTTGAAGCAACAGTAAAATGACGGTGTTTCATTTGGAATGACAGCTGACAATGGCCAGGCTGCCTTTCTTTGGCAAGATGTCCCTCAGAGGTGCCTTTTGTCCCGAGAGTAAAGTAGGCTGAGAACTGTGCTTGTCCTTTCATGCAGAGCAGCAGGACTGAAACTGCTGAGAAACCTAATGCTTTAAAAAAAGAACAAAAAAAAAAATGAAGAATCAAAAGTCCTGCATAGAGGAAACTAGTTTACACAATTGTGGATGAAAAAAAAAGAGACAGAGACAAAGACTCATTTGCTGGTTAAAGACAAACTGAAATATCTCAGAAAAATGTACTCAGATTTTTCTTTTTCACATACTTTTGACCAGGGTCGGGGAAAGGGCAATATATGGGCCCTCCAAACCCCACTTTTTCAGCTGTTAAAGCCCCCTAGTATTCCCCTAAACCTTCCCCCAATAGGGTTGCCAGAGTGAAACCTGGAGAAGGCTCCTGTACCTTTAAAGCATATGGTGAAGGGGCATTGCAGCAAGAGTTGCTTGTTACCTAGTTGCATGGCAGGCAACCCTTGCTGAAATTCCTTCTTCTATAAAACCATTACAGATACAGGAGCCATCTCCAATTTTCCATTTGGTAACCCAATCCCCAACACCCCCATTTTTCCCCCACAGTTTTCTGTGATTTTAGGCCTTCCAAAAGTGCATAAAAACTCCTCACAGGTACACATGCGGAACCATCACACCACCAAGAAACTGGAATGCTTCTCTGGACAGATCCTATTAATGTGCCTCATCATCCTTACTATTTCTCTTCCTGTAAACAGGACACAGAAGTATGAAAAGGATTTTGCACATTGATCTCAGTTATGATGAATGCTTGCACTCTGCCAAGATTTGCATTCCCAGTCAACAAACGACGACACTTGGTGACATCTTCTAGAGGCAGCTGGTGGTTGCAATGGAGGGGTGAATCTGCTCTTGCTCTTTGTCTGAAATTTAAAAGGACTATTCAAAATTGTTACCATAAGAGGTGGGGGATGCCGGGGTCCACCCACAATGCCAGCATCTCCTTAGAATTCGGAGGATTATAGCTCAAAGGAGACCTGTGAGAGGAGGGTTACCACAGGATCTTTTCATCTGTGCATACCAGTACTAACTGCAGAGAAGACTCCAGTTAAAAGTTAACAAAGTGTTTTATTTGGAGTTATTGAAAGGAATCAGACACTCTTAAGAACCATACAAGACTATCAGAAAGTGAAGAAGGAAGACTGGATAGAGAGATTCAAGTGTAAAGGGTGATAGTTACCAGTCCTGAAGAAGGTTGAAACAGAATAGCTCAGACAGTGTCTGACAGTAGCACAGAGGAACAGAGGTCTGGGGTACCATGTGCAGCATAATGCACCCAATGTACTACATTCAATGTTTTATAATTTGCTGGGGCTGAAGCTAGGGTTTTTGTACCCTATTTCCTACGCTGAAGAGGGTGCATGGACAAAACAGTAATGGCTTTTTCACAGAACAAAGGAGTCCAGAATGGGCTGTTTGCCTTAATTCTAGGTGACAAAACACTGATGGGAGTCACGGCAGTCTCTTAACGTTTGGTCAAGAAGGGAATCTAAAGACAGTTTCCAGAAGGCAGGATCACAGGATGGTCCCTGATTACTTTACCTGGGCAGTTTCATCTTCTATTGTATTTAGATGTGCACAGAGCCTGAGGTCCTAAAAGAATTATCACAGATCCATTAGCATCAGGTTATCCTGCTGAATCCTCTCTAAAGTCAGCCTAAGCTGGCACATCCTTCCATCCAGCAAACTTTCAAACATGTTTTCTAGCCATAAATTTGTTCAATTACCATAAGAGGCAAAAGGTTCGCCATATGGTTGCTATAGGTCAAAAATGACTTAAAGGCTCACAACCCTTTTACTTTCCAATCTTTATAACCTTGCATTAATAGTATATTACGGTGACCAACTAGCTCATTCCTACAGCTGTAACCAAAGACGACACATGTATGAAGACACATAAATGTTAACAGTTACATTTCTATACCGCTTATCAGTACAAAGCACTCCCTAAATGGTTTACAATGTGTTTAGTTAATTGCCCCCAACAAGGTGGGTACTCATTTTACCAACTATGGAAGGACAGAAGGCTGAGTCAACCTGGAGCCCTGCAGGATCAAACTCACAGCATTGTTGCTGCAGTACCAGCATTTAACTACTATCTGGCTGTTTTGGAGTCAACAGTGTGTTGTTTCAGGTAGTCTCAGTTTCATCCAGCACTCCTTTTGCAGCATGGCCATTGGGGACACGGGCACCTAGAAAGCCCTTCTTATCATCATCATATGATATGATAAGTATCACTGTTGCATAAATTTTATTAATTCTGGTTTTATCCACAGTACCATCACATACTCTCTAACTGACCTGGTTATGCAGGGACAACCCCAGCTAATCCTCTATCATCCCACTTTTTCAGCTGCTTTTAAAATGCCCTAGTCTCTCTTTTCTCCCCCCATTCTCCTTCTTTTCCTCAGTTTACCTCAATTGCTGCAAATAGAGTTCAAAGTGCAAAAGTAGTTTCCACTCAGTACAGAGTTGACGGGGTGAGGAAGGGTTGGAATCTTGCCCTTTCCAGTAGACTCGGGCAAAAGCAAACCACTGCAGTCTCCCTTGGTTTGTGTGTTCTTCTTCTTCATTAATAATTTCTGCCATCTTGACCACATGCTGATGCTGCTTGTTTGCATATATGGAATGTTGGAGACACGGTCGTCACATCTCAGAGACAGTGTTAATGTATCTTCTGTCAATGACCATTTCCACACTACATTGTTATAGCGTTATTATTCAGCTTTCAATATCCTGTGGAATTCTGAGGTTTGCAGTTAGAGGGGGGAGACATTTAGAATTCTCAGCCAGAGAGCTCTTTTGGCCTCAGTAAACTACAAACCCCAGAATTCCACGGGTTGTTGAAAGTGGGACTAACAGTACTATACTAACAGCACTAACAGTGTAATGCAGAAATGGCCAGTGTCTCAGTCAGGTCACATCTATTACTTTCTACAATGTATTGTGTGCTGCTGTGTGGATTGAGGTGAAGCACTTTGTTGGTATAGCCCCTCTGCCTTCTTTTGCAATAGGATAAAAAGGCTTAGAAACACTAAGGTTCTTTTTGAACTGTCACCAATGGCTGCCATTCCAGCAGCCTGGTGCATAAGATAAGATAAGATAAGATAAGATAAGATAAGATAAGATGCTGGCTCATTCCACCAGCCTTGCTGAAACACTGTTTGTTTTTTCCTCGTTGCTCCCTGTACCATTTTCCTTTTGTGCTGTGACTTCTTAGATTGCAAGCTTGAATAGCAAGAGCATGTGTATTTCTATACCGCTTATCAGCTAAGTGCTCTCTAAGTGGTTTACAATGTGTTAGCTAATTGCCCCCAACAAACTGGGTACTCATTTTCTGACCTGTAGAAGGATGGAAGTCTGAGTCAAGCTGGAGCCTGGCAGGATTGAACTCACAACCTTGTGGATGCAGTACCGACATTTAACCACTGTGCCACCAGGGTTCCAAGGCAAGGATCCTCTTTGTTTAACTGATTGTACATACAAACCTTATTGGTTAATGAGTGTGATAAATGGTTTTTTATTTTATTTTTTTTTAAAAGTATGATTACCACTATAAGGCAAATAGGAAGAAGAGAGATTCCAGCTGCGTGAGTGGATAACAGACACACAGGACACACCATGCTTTTTTTATAAATTAATTGCTATTAGTTCGCTTCAACAAAAAGAACAGCACAAACCCATAAACATAAATATACCATAGTATGAGAAAAAATTATAATCAACCACCACCACTCCAAAAAACCAACATATAATCAATTATCTACCATGGTCTAAATATATTTTTCCATCCTCCTTTGCAAGTGAACATTTCTAAATCTTCAATAAAGTACCAAAGATTCTGGTAGCAAATCTTCCCAATATTTATACTAGAACTCCAGTCATCTCAGAATATCTAATACATCATTCACAAAAATAATAAATGGCCACCATAAACATTCATCCCAGTTTCCCCTAGTTTATACCTGGCTGTTAATTTTTTGTTTAATTCAACATGCATATATCCTTACTGGAAATAAACCCATCATGTATTTCCTACTTTAAATGAGAAGCTTTGCAAGAGATACCATCACAATGGGGGGCGGGCTATTGCATCTTGCCCAGCTGTAACCTGGCAGAGGGTCTTTTTGGTGACTGCTCCTAGGTTGTGGAATTGGTGAGTCATTTCTGCACTATGCTGTTATAGTGCTATTATTCTACTTTCAACATCCTGTGAAATTCTGGGGTTTGTAGTTGACTGAGGCCAAAGAGCTCTCTGGCTGAGAATTCTAAATGCCCCTCCCTAAATTGCAAACCCCAGGATTCCATAGGATGTTGAAAGTGGAATAATAGCACTATAACAATGTAGTGCGGAAATGGCCTAAACTGCCTCCTTCTCCTTCAACCTTTAGGTGAAGACTTTTTTATCTGAGTGGTCATGTTGTGCCCAACTGACTATCCCAAAAGTCTTTTAAAGAAGTGTATGAGCTGTATTTTTACTTTTTTAATATACATTTTAAAATGTGCTTACATTGTTTAAAGTAGTATATTTCAATAT
This sequence comes from Ctenosaura bakeri, assembly GCA_948474755.1. Taxonomy (NCBI): domain Eukaryota; kingdom Metazoa; phylum Chordata; class Lepidosauria; order Squamata; family Iguanidae; genus Ctenosaura; species Ctenosaura bakeri. The sequence continues at coordinate 490,019 of CAOLHI010001894.1, forward strand.
GGTAATTGCTTTTTAAAATATAGATGTGTATATATGGTTAGGTTTTAGATGTACCTGGTTTGATTCCTTCTTGGGTCCCACGTTAGGAGAAACAGAGAATATTAGTTAAATACAAATGAAATATAGAAGCAAGCTCTGGATAAGGGAAAGAAGGATAGTGGTGTGATTCTCCCACAAGGCAAAGACCATGGGGAGAGACACACTACAGGGCTGGCCGGGGGCAGGAAAAAGGGGGAGGTAGGGTATGTCACACACTCTCAACCCCAGAAAACTCTGTGAGATGGTCACTTTAGGGTCACCATAGGTTGAAAATGACTTGAAGGCACAGAATAACAAGGAATACAGCCAGGATTGGAGGCTGGTGCCAGTGAGCATTGGATCAAGGCTCACATTCCAGTAGCAGCCCTTGGTGATTCAGTTCCATGGTTCTGTTGCTTTTCATTTTCCTGAATGTCCTGAGCAAGCTTCTCTGGCTGGTTTGCAAGTGAATGCTAAAACCCTCAGGTGTATAATGCTGAAAATTTAGAAACACGATCCTCTCCTTCTGCAAGGGGGTGCAAACTTTTATTTTTCCTCTGACAGGTTTCAGGAACTGAATGGTTCTGTTTTGTTTCTTTAATGGCTTTAAAGAATGAACGTACTGCTTTTCACAGCACTTTTTTAAAACTGGGTTTTAAAAGTGTTTCCATGGTTTGGTTTTTAACAAAACTGTATTGACAGTTTCATTACCTTTTAATGTTAACTTTTTGTATGTTTTCAGCTATGTTGTCTGTTTTAATTTGCAAGCCGCTTTGAGTCCCAATTTTGAGATGAGAACAAATAAAGATAATGATGAGGTTAATAATGAGAATGATTAATAATAGCTGTAGAAAGATGAAGATGAGGAGGAAGAGGGGAAAAAAGGAAAAGAAGGAGAAGGCAGAGGAAGGGGAGGAAGAGGAAGGAGAAGGGAAAGAAGAGGAGGGGAGGTGAAGGAAGAAGAGAATGAAAAAGAAGGAGGAGGAGGATGGAAAGAGGAAGAGGGAGATCATGATTCACTCTCCAGAATCTGAAGAATATGACAGAGGGGAGTTTGATTTCCAGGAGTTTATGGCTCCAGATGAAGGTGGCCCCTCTGAGTCTGAAGAATTGGGGGCTGAGGCAATTGAGGACAGAGGCGTATCTAGGGTGGGGCAAGTAGGGTATGTGCCCTGGACACCAATACCAGGGACACACACACACACACACAAACATGCTGGAAGATTTAGTGGCTGAAGAAAAGAAAGAGAAGGAGGAATCAGCTTCTGAGATAGGGGCGCAACTTCCATGCTTGCCCTAGGCACTGTTTACACTAGATTTGCCACTGGCTGGAGAGCCCATTCCCCAACAGGATGTGGCAGACTCTGAGGATGTACCTCCCTCCTTTGAAAATTACAAAAGAGATAAGGAGCATCTTCATGGTCCTAGCAACTGTTAAATAAGAAACGCTGGCTCATTAAATATCTGGCATCCAGAGACAGCTGCCTATAAATCTCCCTGTAGCTCCTTGGTGTCTTTGTTGCTTACCTTTTCTCAGGAACTGGCACTACCACACAATATTTGGGTGCTCTTGAGCTTGGACTGGCTATGATTGCTTACTCTGTATCTTACTCACTGTTTGCTTTGTTTATCTGGATTACTGTCTCCGTGTAAGGACTGCTGGACCAGCTGATGACCTTGCTCTTCACCCCTCCCCTTCACCTTGCTAAATAACCTATGACTGACATGGACTGGATTTACTATCTTACAACCATTTGCCTTACTCTCACCTGACTCTCAGGTGATTTGCTGACTGTAGTACAGAACACGGAGGAAGGAAAAGAAGAGGAGGAGGCGGCAGTGGAGAAGGAAGGAGCAAGCTAATCAGCAACAGCAAGTATCACTTTTGGCTTGCCCACACTTGGATTTTGTAAATCTCAGTAAATTAAGATTAACAGTGGAACTCTCACCTATACAGCATTATAACAGGTAAAGCATTAGATGAGGGCTGGCTTATGGTATAAGTCAAAGGGGCCTCAAAGGCCCCTCCCTAAACTGCAGGCCCCAGGATTCCATAGGGTGTTGAAATCGAATTAATAGCACTATAACAATCTAGTGTGGAAATGGCCGAAGTACCCCTCCAACACACACACACACATCTGGAATCTATAATGGCTAGAAGGACAAGAAAATGCCAGCAAGCGAGAACATGCTAAGACATAACTCAGAGCAGCCTTGATTCCAGGATACCCAGTTCAAGGAGGAGGTGAGTCAGCCTGCAAGACCTCTGTCTTCTTGAGTAACATTTTGAAGTTGCAATCTGAAATGCAAGCCAGGGAAGGCTTTATAATTACACTCTCTCTCTCTCTCCCTTTCTCTCTTTCTCTTTTTTCCAAAGCTGTAATAAAATTTTCTTGAAGCAAGCGCTTGCTCTTTTATTGCCGTTCTGAAATCACCACTCCTTTTGAGGTACAAAGTGTCCTCTTGACACCATAATGAAAGTGCATTCATACATGTCAACTGTGGCAATTATGCACTTCAGACAAATGCGCAAGCTTGGAATTATTCAGTCCCTTCCCACCCCACCTGCATTGACATTTTGAAAACATGATGTGCATATTAGAAACAGCCAAAGGTGGAAAAGCTGTTTGCTTTAGCAGCAGATTTTCCAACTCTCTGGGTATTAGGGATAAAACAAAGAGAAACGGGGGAAGCGGAGAGATGCATGGTGAAAGTCACTTTCACCAAATAAGACACGTATTTTATTTAGATTTATAGCCTTGCCTATCCCTAAGGCTCAAGGAAAGATTTCATTATCTCATTAATCCTCACAACAAACCTTTGAGGTAGGTCAGAATTGCCACTGTCTGATAAATGGAGCACTGAGATTGAAAAATAGCTTCTTGCTCAGGGTCATGTATGAAGTGCCAGCTCTTAAAGTCAGATTCAGAAATGCAGCTGGTAGAACAGTATGGATGTAATTCCTTACCAAGTTTCCTCTTGAAGGAAGCAACAAGTAATTTTAACAATTTTCTTCCTGCTGTGAGAAAGTGTTTGAAAACCACACAATTTTCAAAGCCTATTCATGTTTTGGATCTTCTTCTATGAAAATTTGCTTGTGATTGTCTTGCACAAAAAAACAGAATCTTCTGCACAGGAGACAGCATTTGCTCCATGGGAAAAAAAATAAGTATATTTCAGCATGAAAATATTTCTGCATAGAAATGTTATTTCCTGAACATAAGACAATGCTATTTTAATAAGCCCAAGCTATGAAAGTTCTCATCAGTCCAGGATTCATCTTATCAGAGTTTCAGAAAAATATGATTCATTTTTCACCATGTTCTGAATATTTTCAAATATTCTTTCCATCCCTATAGAACAGATTGTTTTTTATTGCTTGTAACTGAACCTGAGATTAATTACCTACCACAGCCACTAATACTTTTGACAAATTCCATATGGGGGCAATATATCAACACATATTGAAAGGCTTCCTTGTTCATTTATATGGCCCTCAACTCCTCACCCCATCATGATGTTGCCATGCAGCTAGATTTGATTGGTTCTGTAGCCTTGTGATCTCACTTGATTTACTAAACAAGCCTGATTCACTGGAAGCACCCAAGAGGCTAATTGGAAGAAAGGGGAAAATGAACCCTGGAATTTAAAATAGTGCTGAAACATAAGGCAAAAACAATGAGCAGAAAATTAGGATTTATGGTGCCTTAGTGGTAAGCATTGAGAGTTATATTCTCAAATCAGGAGGATATTTCACAATACACAGTTATCGCACTACAATTCCACTTTCACTGCCATGGCTGCATTCTGTGAAGTCCTGGGGTTTTGTAGTTTTGTGGGGCACTAGAGCTCTCTCACTGAGAAATCTAAATGTTCTTCCTTCGAAATGTTAACCACGTGTTATTGCTATGTAGGGTGAAAGAGCCCTGTGTCTGTAGCCACCAGTTTCTGGTTTTGCGCTATCAGCATTCCAGGTTTCCTGATGGTCAGGCAGACTAGGCCATATGGTTTAAAAATAACCTCTCCATCAGGTTGCCACAGTGAAGACCAGAGAGGGGTCCAGTATCCTTAATGGTTGTGTAGAAGAGGAAGGCGATTTCCACACTAGACTGTTATAGTGCTATTATTCCACTTCCAACATCCTATGGAATCCTAGGGTTTGCAGTTTAGGGAGGGCCATTTAGAATTCTCAACCAAAGAGCTCTTTGTTCCCAGTAAACTACAAACCCCAGAATTCCGAGGATTTTGAAAGCAGAAGAATAGCACTACAACAGTGCAGTGCAGAAACAGCCTTGGAGACCAATGTTTGAATCCTCACTCCTTGCACAATCCTTGCCCAAACCTACCTTGGGCAAGTCACACTTTCTCAGTCATAGAGGAAGGCAATGACAAGGCTCTTTTGAATAAATATTGCAAAAAAAAATCCTATGGTAGGGTAAGACAGTGCCAACTTGAGGCTACAAAACAGCAACAACAGAGTTGGTTAAATCTTTAGCCACCAAGAGTCACTTCAGTAATGACCCATTGTGAAATGAAGTTTGCATACTGGAGATCTCTTTGTTTGAACAACATGGGAATGAGCAAACAATGATTTGTTATCAATTGTTCATCTGAGACACCTAGTTAGTGAAATATGTCTTGAAAAATAGACTGGGCATGGGTTGCGGGATTGTACATTGGGCTACCTTTGTACCAAGTTTGGAAACTCCAGCTGGGTCAAAATATGGCAGACAGACTGATTACAGGTACAGCAAGGAGTGAACATATCACACAAATATTAAAATCACTCCACCAGCTGCCAAATAGTTTCTGGGCAAAGTACAAAGTGTTGGCTATTACCTTTAAAACCTTACATGGTTTGGATCCAAGTTACCTACAGAACCACCTCCTTCTGTACAATCCTCCCTGTATACTCAGGTCCTCTGAGAGTCATTTACTTAAACTGGCCAGGACAAGACTGGCAACGGCCACCAAGGAACCTTCTCATGTGCCACCCCTAGACTGTGGAATGACCTGCTGGAAGACATCTAACAGCAGAATATGCTGTCTGAATCCAGAAAAGTGCTAAAGACCTATCTCTTCCAGCAGGCCTACTCAGTCTTTTTTTTAATTGTACTAGTACTTTTAATTGCACTTTTAATTATGGTACTTTTTAAGTATGATATATTTTTATTTTAAATGGTTTTGTGCTTTCAATATATTTTAGACATAATTTGTTCTTAATTGCATCTATGTTGTACCCTTTGGGGAAAGGCAGATAATAAATAAAATATTATTATTATCATCATCATCATCATCATCATCATTTGGAGAAATAACAAAAAGAACACCAATGTTGTAAAGGATAAAGGAGAGCATGCGTCCAAAACCAGGTTTATCTTCTGACTTGTAGGAGGCCTACAAGAACAATTAACTTCAGGTAGACTTGACGATGCCTCTGTTACCCATCTATAGCATATACCAGTTAGAAGAATGCTACCATTTTTCTAAATAAAAAGCAACAAATTGGTGAAAGAATGTTTCCTTGGGCTAAATCACATTTCTCCCACTCAGTCGATGGTGTCTTGACACACATTAAATGACTTCTGTTTTATGGTTGACCTTATGCTTGGGGCAAGAATATAGAATTCTCAAGTGGTTACTGTTCTGGAAATGAATGTATGGTGTTTCAAATATGCATAGTGGAATAGTCATTTTTAAAGAACACAGTAATAATAATTCCTTTTAGGATCCAATATAAGCTTCTTATTTTAACTTTTGAAGCCTGACGCATATGCTCCAACTGTCCTGATCAGGCCCAGACAGTCCTGACTAATTCTCTGTTGTCCCACTTCTAAAGCTGCTTTTAGAAGGACCCAGATTCTCTCTTTCTCCTGCTTTCCCAAGCCATGGAAACCCACTGGATGACTTTGGGCAAGTCACATTCTCTCAACCTCAGAGGAAAGGCAAAGGCAAAACTCCCTCTGAACAAATCTTGCCAAGAAAACCCCATGAAAGTTCACTTGAGGGTCACCATAAGATGGAAATGACTTGAAGGCATGCATCATCAACAACAAAGTTTTGTCTAGTCTGTCACTGCACACAAGGAATTGATTTTACAACATTAAATACATCTCATGTATATGTCTTTAAGCACATCTCTTCTATATCCCATATACATGTGCATCTAACAGTGCAGTCAGTCTTTGTATACCAGCTCTAAATCTAGTATGCTAAGGATCCCCAAGGAATATTCAAATGTATCCACTGGGAACGCCAGGATTATTTGCTCCCTTTCTGCAGAAATACCATCTTTTTGATTTGACATCTCGGCTGGGACCAAGGATAAAAATTGCTTTCAAGTCCCTGCATTTTGAAAAAGGCCATTTATAAACATGAATTATATATGTTTATAGTTGTTTGTAATGGCTTGCTGAATGGGAGTGAAGGCAACAAAAGAGGTGAAAGGCAAAAGCCTCACATACAAAATAAATAAAGCTTTCCACCATGTATTTGTACATGTCCTTGTGATTTTCCAGGGCTGATATAGCACAACAGTGAAGGACACAGCCAGCTATAAACTTAAAAACTACTCCACAGAAACTTTGCAGGCTGCCAGTCATTACCATCTCCAGTTAGGGTTGGCAGAAATCAGGGCTTGGCCTTCAGTCTCCAGATATCATGGGTCAGCTCCGAGTGAAAGTTGTCATTGTTGTGTGCCTTCAAGTTGTTTCCAACTTACAGCAAGCCTAAGATGAACTTATCACGGGATTTTCTGTGGCTGAAGATGTGTGAAGTACCCAAAATCACCCAGTGGATTTTTGTGGCTGAGTGAGGAATCAAACCATGGTCTCCAGAGCTATAATCAAATGCTCAAACCAATATACTATGCTGGCTCCCAGGTGGAGGAGAAGGGTGCAAATACTCCAGTTTTGCTGGACTCAGCTCAAGGCAAGAGGAAATGACAAGGTGTAAATCCCCATCTTAACTATGAGAGTAACAGCTGCTACAGTTTTACAAGGATTAATTGATTTGCTATTGCAGCCTTCAAAGACTGTGGCCCTTTCCACACAGCATCACTAAAACATAGTAGCTACCAGTTGTATTTGTCTCAGGGGATGTGGTTCTGCACATTGTCATAGTGATCCGGTAGCCATCCAGTCAAAAAGTGGTAGCTAAGACTCATTAAGTGAACTATGAAGAAAATCAATTTTGTGCCACCTGATCTGCATATATCCCTGCATGCTGCCTCAATGCGGAAATGTTAATGTGCGTCAAGAAAATGGCGGTGCTGGCATGCGGCCAATCAGAGCTGGTGGGAAGGGGAAAAATGCGGAAGAGACACTCCACTTCACTTTGCATTAATGCTGAGAAGTGTGGAATGCAGTGTTGCTACTGAGTTTCAAAAGAATCCATGTTAACTATGGAAAAGATCTGTTTATGGTGTCTTGTGCACATTTATGGCATCTCATGCGGAAAGGGCCTCTGTGCATGTGTGTGTGTGTTTATTTAATTAGCTTCCTCTATTTTGTTCTCACCCTCTGTTCTGCTCTGCATCCGCATCCAAACAGGAAAAATACATTCTCTCTCCTACCCTCCCTCTTTTTTCTCTTTCTGCATGTGCAGACTTGAATGACAAGCTATGAGCAACTGTGGTTGCTGCTGAACACATAACATCATCAGGGCCTGAGGTCTCAAGTTTTCCCACCAACCTAAGGGGCCATTTCCGCATTAGCCTGTTATAGTGCTATTATTCCACTTTCAACATGCTATGGAATCCTGGGGTTTGCAGTTTAGGGAGGGGCCAGCTATAATAGTGCTATAGCAGGCTAGTGTGGAAATGGCCAGGGTCCACAATGATCCTTAACTGGCAACCCTATCTCCAACAGCTTTGGACTAACAGCTTCCAGAATCTCTGAACCAACATGGTTGAATACTGTGCTGGCCGGGGGATTCTGGAAACTGCAGTCCCCAAAAGTACTAGTAGTCCTTTTGTTTTTGCATTATTATATTGCATTATTATGATTAGGAGAGGATCCCAAAAGGCTTCTTAATGTGACATAAAGACTTTGCCTTCCTCAAGTATGATTTATTACAGTAGAACATTACCTTTAAACCACTTTCTATCTACTGGCTACTGCAAACAGGCTTTTCCACGCCTCATTGTCTACGGCTGTTGGATTTGCAGTCATGCCTAATGATGAATGAAGATAGGAAGCAGATGGTCCCATGGTTATTCACCAGTGCTTGCATCTTTTACCAAAGAAAAGCGCTTACCCAATTTTTCTCTTCATGATGCGCAGAGTCCCAAAAGAAAACAAACCTATATATACACACGCATATATTGCTTAGACACAGATTTTTTTTTCTGCTTCCACTTTTGAATAAACATTTATATTTTTGTGTGCTTAGATTTGGAAAACACTAAAGTTTCTTGTCTATCAATAGGTCAGAGCTGGCATACACTAAGTCACAATGGAAGCTCCCTCGAGTTGTCTTAGGAGTGACCTCCAGCTGATATCAAGACAACCTGTCTAAAAACTGAGATCCAATTTTGGTCCCTCAGTAGCTCACTTCTTGGCCTCTTTTGCAAACAGAGTATGACAGAGCCAAATTGATAGCAGCATTGACATCACACACAGCATTTCTGAGAAGTAGAATTTCCCATGGGGAAGAAAAACAAACCAACAACAAACAATATTCATTTGGTGTTGAGCATATTTTCCAACACTTCACAGATGGAAACCAGGACAGTGGGTGGCCAAGCAACATCAGGGTGTAGTCCAGATGTCAAAAATAATTAATGAGGAAGAGGATGCAAGCTAGGAATGCCTCTGCCTAATCATACATACATCCCAATGGAGTGCATGTTTTCTCAGAAAGGAACTCCCACTGAATTTAGTAGCCTTTACTCCCACATAAGTGTGTATTGAGTCACAGCCTTGATTCATGCTGTTCTTTGATGTGACCTGAAACAGGATGGCATGATGTCAGCCTCCCCCAAATTTGTGCCCTCCTAGTGTGTTAGAAAACAGCTTTGCATGCATGCTGCACAAACGTACACATCAGGGTAGACAATTGTTCTGGGTCAGGGCTAGACAATGACCTCTCATGGGACGCTTCAGAGGGACACAGCCCTACTGCTTCCCCTGTCCAAAATTCAAAATTTACTGACCCAAATGCTCCTGAATGTTTTCAAGGGGGCACAAGGATATTGTTACCAAGTATCTGGTCCTCTTTGGTCCATTTTTTAATTAAAAGTTTTATAAAGAACACTTACAAGCAAGCAAACTAAACAGAAACAAAATGCAGGAAGCTCCCAAAGTACAGCAAGTCCCATTATCTGATGACCTGTCCTTTTGACACTTCCAAATTAAAGACAAGTTCCATTAATTCAAGAGGAGTTCCATCTTTTCATCAGTTCTTCTTGCCTATGGAGGCTCACTTGGGCCCACTCTAACCGCTTGTAAAGTGAGCTGAGAGGGGAGGAAAGGTGCTAAGCTGGCTGAGAGACTTCGCAAACAGCACATGCATAGTCAGTCACAATTGAGCCTCCTTAAGTTGTGCATGATCCCTACAGTACAATACATGGTTTCCCCTTTTCAATCAATTCCATTCTGGCAGCGCTCCAGTCACTTAACCTGCCAGATAAGAGGGGGAAGCCTCTAAGACTTTTTTAAAAGAAGACAACACACAAATTACATAAATTACTCCAAGATACAAATTACGACCACAAATGAGTATACATCAATCAAGAAAAAAGTAAATAAAGAGCTGTACTACACATGATACGCTATACCCTAAATACTAAGCTAAACCAAGAAAGAGAGAAGAAGAAGAGAGGTTGAGAAAAGGAAGGGAAGAACAAACATGTTTATTTCTATTTGTGGATATCCATTCTGTAATGAATAGTAGTAAATCCTAAATAGTAAATCCTACTATTGGTAAGTCATATTCTTTTTCGCACAGAAAGCTTATTAAAGGTTTGTGGTCTTTCACAAAAGACAGCATAGATTTTTCTTTTATCAATATTGTCCATTTATCCATCTCAACTATGGCCTTTTCCGCACAGGGAATTAAAACGGTACAGTGCATCCTCAACGGAGGTCATCTGCACCTCAGAACGGACTAGGTTCGAACTACTTATTGGAGATTCGCACCTCAGTCCGCTCCGAAACACCCCCAACTGGTCCTCCAGAGCACTTTTTAAAGACCGGAAAAAAGAGATTTCTCATTTTTCCGGAGCGCACCATTGCGTCCCTACTCCCTTGTACAGATTTGCAGGCTCGCACCAATGCCAGCCTGCGATCTGCGGGGGGCAGATTTTAGGCGTAGCAAGCTTTGTGGTTGGTCGGGACCCATGACCAACCAGAAGCCACCATTTTGGAAGCTGGAGCAGTGAGGATCTAAGACCTCACACTGCTCCGATTCACCCTGGACCAGACCGAGGAGCCAGAAGATCCGGTGAGTAACATCATGGAGCAATTCCCTTGCCTCATGTGGAAATGGCCTAAATCTAACAATTTTATAGGCTAATTTTCTTTCGTTGAGATCTCTGTACACTTTCATTTCTGTGGATATAACAGTTGTGCTGTGGGGGACTCATATATCGTGTATCTTGCTATACTTTTGCTCTAGTTGATCTTCCAGAGGTCCCAACAAATATACATCCAGGATTAGCGGAATCTCAGCTTTCAAAAATTTACACACTGTAAAATGTATTTGATTTTAGAATGTTTTGTCCTTCTCAAACGTCCACTACATGTGGTAAAATGTTCCCATTGGTTGCCCACATTTCTAATATTTCTTAGCCATTTCTTTATGCATTCTGGCCAATTTTTATGGCAGCAAATACCATTGACACATCATGTTATAGAAATTCTTTTTAAGATCACAACATAAAGTAAACTTAATTCCTTCTGGCCACATTTTTCCCCTATTGATCCAACTGAATATAATGGCCAATATTTTGAGCCCACTTTATCATACGTTCCTGGACCACCTCTTCCTCGATTTCTAATTTTAACAAAACTCAATTCATCTTACCAATCAAATATTTATCATTTGTGCACAATGGCTTCTCAAACTCAGTTTTGGTCAAGCTCCTCAGTTCATTTAATTCTACAGTACTCTTGATCATGTTCTAACAAATCTCAGTACATCGCCCATTTTTCTTTTGCTGTTGTCTCCTTTCTAAAAAAAACGCCTTCCATAAGAGACTTCAGAGGAACACAGCCCTGCTGCCTCCCCTACTCCATAATTCAAAATCTATTAACCCAAATTCTCCCAAATATTGTCTAGGGGCATGGGGATATTTTTCACCAAGCATCTGTCCCTCTGTGAGAAAAGAAAGGACTTTTTTCCATAAGAAGTGACCTGGAAGTAAACTTTCTCTCAGAAAAGGCCTCCCCAAGTCTAAAATAACCTAGAAGGCGGAAAAAATTTCCTAAACAGAGGGTGGAGACATTTTGGGACAAAAAAGAAAAAAATGGAAAAGTATCATAAGTTTTTTGGACCCTGATAGACCACAGAGGCCACAAAAAACAGATCTAGGGGATACCTGTGACTCACAGGCCACTGTTACTGTAATTCCTAGCCCGGACTTGTGGGATATTAGATATCATTTTGATATCAATAATTTGGCCTACTACAGCCCTCTTTCCTCCACGTGCTTGCGAGGCCCCCGGACAAGCTTGCATACAGACACGGCCGCTAATCACTGTAATATTCCAAACAAATACAGGCAGGCCAGAAATAGCCGACCCTCTGCTTCAGGAGACCTCAAGGCAAGTACTCTATTATGTATGCATGCTACTTACAAAGAACTCCCTGCCCCGAGCAGGCAGCTTGACTAGCCGAATACTCATCTGTCAAGCACTCCGCATTTGCATACTGGTACTCTATTGACAATTCAGTCTTAACTCAATCATGTAAAATACTGACCTTTCGGATGCTTTGTCTCCAGTCCGAAACTCATTGTTATCCCCAAGAACGGACTAGCCTACAGCCACATTTTCCCCTATAAGAACCCCTGACTTTGAGCACTTCCTCGGATCGCTCCTGGCTTCCATCTTGCCTTGCTGTCGCTTCGTTTGGCAAGCCTTCCCCTCAGCTACACGTGCTGAGAAACTCCATTTCCACGAACTTCTTCTTCAGACTACCTGGGCTTCAGGACAGGTGTAGTATCTCCCATACCAAAACCTCCTCCAAAAACCCCTCTATCCAACTCCAACCTTTATTTCTATAGTTCTCTGTGTGAGTGTGTTGCATACACTGGTTTGGCTGTATTTTAATAAAAACAACAATTATTATTTACTTCTGTTTGCTCCTTGACTCGGCCTGACCCCATAGACATTGGGTAAAAGATCTCTCTACGTTGCCCTGCCTCTCATATTGCTAGCTTGTGCTCTTTTGACTAATTCCCAGCTTCGTAATTTGGAGACCACTTAGGTGTCCCTCATGGGACCCCCAGAAATCAGGGTAACACTACCCCTAGTATACATCCATGCACAAACAGAGAGATACTAGTGTATTTACTGAGAATTGCCTGAGATTTTATTTTCCTCTTAAGAACTCACCAAACTGTCTTCTCCATATTCCCCAATCTAATCTGTATTCAGAGTTATTTACATACACAGTTTGGGTTCCTGAGGGAATACGCTGTCCTCCTCCTTGCTGCTAGGCCTTGTCTCCATACTAACTGGCCTATTCCAAGTACCTGTAACTTTCCCCCATATTCCCCAATCCAATCTGCAGGCAGATTTGCTAACATATAGAGGTTGCATTCCTCAGGGAATACACTGTCGTCCTCCTTGCTGCTAGGCCTTGTCTCCATGGCAACTAGCCTATTCCAGTACCTGTAACTTTTCCTCATACTCCCCAGCCTAATCTGTAGTCAGAGTCCCTTTTCACATGGCATTTGCCATGGGAAAGGGCTCCTTGAAGATAGCGGGAATGTGAGGAGCGGTCCACATGACACACTCGCATTCGCGCAATGCTCCACAGCCTGACAGGTGCTGTTTGCACGCTTTTTCATTTTTGGCTCTCAGTCAAAAATGGTGCACAATCACGCATTGCTCCGGGGCCCTGCATGCACATATCTGGCATGCGGAGCTCCAGAGCTGAGCTGGTCGCACTTCCTGCCCCAGTGCAGCCTGGGAAATTCCGAGGCTGCACTGCGGAAGGAAGAGGCGAGGCTATCATGAGACCAGGAAGCAGCTGTGGTGCTAAAGCAGGGAGCCCTGGTGGAGCAGTGGTTAAATACCAGTACTGTAAGCCACAAGCCACAAGGTTGTGAGTTCGATCCTGCCGGGCTCCAAGGCTGACTCAGCCTTCCATCCTTTCACAGGTGGGTAAAATGAGTACCCAGCTTATTGGGGGCATGTATAGAAATGTTTCGAAATACATGCTATTTGTAAGTTGTTCATCGCCTCAATCCATATGGAGAGGCGGGATACAAATAAATAATAATAATAATAATAATAATAATAATAATAATAATAATAATAAAAAATAATAACAATGGGGATTTGAGAGCCTCTCGCTGGAGGCTGCTTGAGCGATCCCCACACCCCAGCACTGAGAAAAGGTGAGTTGTGGAAAGGGCCAGAGTTGTTAACATACAATGGTTGTGCTCCTGAGAGAATACACTGCCCTCCTTGCTGCTAGGCGTCATCTCCATAGCAACCAGCCTATTCCAGGACCTGTAACTTATCCCCATATTCCCCACTCCAATCTGTATTCAGACTTGTTAACATAACAGAAGTTTGGTTTCTGAGGGAATATACTGACCTTCTTCTTGCTGTTAGGTCTCATCTCCATAGCAAACGCCCGAGGCCCAAGAGCTCTCTGGCTGAGAATTCTAAAGGCCCCTCCCTAAACTTGCAACCCCAGGATTCCATAGAATCTTCACAGCCAACCAATCATATGAGGTCTTCTCACCTCACACAGCCAGTCATATGAGGTCTTCACCTGCCTGATGCAGACAAGCTCACAGACAAACTTTGACTTTTATATAGAAGATAATACACTAACCAGGTATGGTTGGTGTATCGTACATGCCAACTGTCCTGATTTGACAGGAACAGTCCCAATTCATTCGCCATCATCTCCTCCTTTTTCACTTGTTTTTAAAATGTTCCAGTTTCTCTCTCCTCCTCCCATTCTGCCCCTTTGCCCTCAGCTTACTTCATTTGCTGCAAACTGAATTCAAAGGGCAAAGGCAGTTTGCACTCCATTAATTCAGCTGGGGATGGGAGGAGAGGAAGGCACAGAATCTTGCCTTTCCCAATAGCCTCAGGTAAAAGCAAACTGCTGCAGCCTCACCTGGCTTGTGTATTTTTCCTCAATGATAACTTTTGCCGTCTTGACCACACTCTGATGTCGCTCAGCCACATGTCCCAGTTTTCCTTTTTGAAACATTGGAGAGTCTATAAACCTATTGAAATGCTGAATGGTGAGCCCATGTGCAGATTTATTTATTAAAATATTTTCTTCCACATTTTTGTCACAAGATCTCAGGGCAGCAAGCAGAGTAAAACCATCTAAACAAGTTAAGCAATTCAAAATTAAACATGTCAAACAGTTCAAACAAGTTTAAAAAAAGCTTTTAAAAGGTAAAAGAAAGTGCTCAAAAGTAAAACAATGGAAAGCCAGTGTAGTTTAGTGATTTGAGTGTTGAACTAGGACTCCAGGAAACCAGGGTTTCCAACCCTGCTCAGCCATGGAAACCTACCAGCTGACTTATGCAAGTCACACTCTCTCAGCCACAGAGGAAAGCAAATGGCACACCACCTCTGAACAAACCAAAAAAAAAAACCCATGCTACAGTTCTATAGGTCAGAAACTATTACAAGGCTCAACAAAAGGACTCCAAAGGCTTTAATGAAAACCTGGCACCCGAAAGAAACCGGTGTTGGTACTAATCAGGTTTCCAAGGACAGAGCATTCCATAAGTGGGGTGCCACAGCCAAGAAGACCCTTTCCAATATCTTTCCCCATTGCGGTCACTGGTGGGACACAAATGAATCCTGGTCATTTCCATGGGTCTATTTTAGTGGGGACTAACAGGATTCAAGCCGTTCACATCTAAATGAGTAGAGACGGCCAGCTCCAATTTGCAAGCAAATCCCTTGCTGGAACCTTGGACTCTTGAAGGAAAGCTGGCTGGGAGCAAAGGACGAGCACAGAAGTATATGGGCTGGTTGTTTTTGAGAACAGATTTTATGCGATGGTGTGGAGAAGAATAAGGGACAAGGCTCGTAAAGGGAGAGAACATCGCACCCTCAATCTTCTTAGGCAATAATAATTTGCCCAATTTAGTATTCCACATCCTCTCTTTCTAGAACCTCTAAAATGTCAGCTCAGTGTGTTTGTAGCATAAAGAAGACAAACTCAGCATGAGGAACTGTTAAGGAAGGGGAAGAAAATAATAAAACGGCAAGTAGCATCACGCTATTAAATAAATCCATAGTATGTTGACTTTTAGAATCCTGTGTGTCATTTTTGCGGCTGCTTCTCAGAAAGGTATTGTGGAGGCGAAGAAGGTGGAAAAAAGGTTCCAGCATTTGCTGCAGTTTCAAGAAAGAGAGGGGCAAAGGGAGAAATAAAAGTGGGGAGTAAAGAAAAATCATGCACGTGGTAGACAAAGGAGACAAGGAGATTTTTTTTCACCCCTGAGAGATCACTCCTTGGTGATGATGGTTTCCATATTAATTCCACTTGAAAGTGCCTTCCCAGTTTGCCTCAGCCTGTATATTTCAAAGTGCTGATTATGACCTATAAAGCCCTACATGGTCAAGTCTAGTCTGTCTGGGCCTTAAGATTCTCAGGCCCTTCTCTCAGCCCCACCACCATCAAACTTACAATGGGGATACAAGAGAGGGCCTTCTTAGTGGCTGCTGACAGATTTTGGCACTCCCTTCCCAGGGAGGCCCGGATGGTCCCCTCCCCACTATCCTTATATCACCAACCAAAGCCTTTTTCATTCCAGCAGGCTTTTAGAATGGAAAGTTTTTAAAGAATGGCTGTATGTGCAGAGTTTTGTTGTTGTTGTTGTGTTGTTTTTAGAATGAATTGTTTTAATTTTTCTTCTAGCTTTCAATGGTATTTTGTTTTCTTAAGTGTAATTCCAAGTCATTTTAACATTGTCAATAGTATGATCCCATTTTAATGTTCATACTTTTTTGTATGTTTTTAGCTGTACTGCTTTTTAAAATGGCAAACCCTCTTGAGCCTCAATTTTGGCAGAAAGGTGGGATAGAAAGTGTTGTTTTTATTGTTGTTGTTGTTTCAGACAGTCCGTGGAACAGACACAAAGGACATTCCAGAATTTTCACAGTGATATGTAGCTGCAGCCATATCCAAACAAAGCTCAGGATTTCAGGTTTGTGCAAAACATTGTTCAACCATGCTTTAGTCAATGGAGGAATGCAATCAAATAATACCCAGGATCATGTATCATTCTTGCACAGGGTACATATACACAGACATAGGCCATTTCCACACAAGACTGTTATAGTGCTATTATTCCACTTTCAACATCCTATGGATCCTGGGGCTTGCAGTTTAAGGAGGGGCCTTTGAGGCCCCTCTCTAAACTGCAAGCCTCAGGATTCCATAGGATGTTGAAAGTGGAATAATAGCACTATAACAGTCTTGTGTGGAAATGGCCATAGTTAAGGGGTGGTGGCGCTGTAACATTTTCTGCTGAATACCAATCTTGTGTAGTCAGTTGTTCATCTGCCAATATGCTTTCTGTTTCCACAGTCCCACTGAATCAAATGGGATATTGAAGACACTGAGGGGTAGTTATGCACCATCCAAGAATGCAGAACAGTGTGTGGAACAATTTATACCTGCAGAAGTCCACATATGCAACTGGGAACTGAATACAGATATTACACCATAACCAAAAAGTGCTGCAAGGGTAGGGGAATTTGCATGTGCATAAGACACCAACATAGTGCCAGCCCACAGGTAAAATTTAAAAGCGGACATTAACATTTGCAAGTAACGACAAAAACTCATACCATCCAAAATTTCATAGATGAAAACTGGGGCATGCGTGGCTAAACAACATCAGAGTGTGGTCATGGTGGCAGAGTTTATTAATGAAGAGGAACATATAATAAGAGCATGTGCAGCAGTTTGTTTTTGCCTGAAACTACTAGGAAGAGAAAGACTCTGCCCTATCCTCTTCTCTTCCTTCCCCGCCTTTGGCTTAATTGAATGCAAGCTACTTTCAAAATTTAGACTTGGTTTGAAGCAACTGAAATAAGTTAAAGACAAAGTAGAAAACTGGCAGCTGGAGAAGTGAGACAACAGAGGATTAATGTGTCTGCCACTGTCAAATTGAACAGCTGGAGGATATGGAAACTGATCTTGTCCATTAAGAAAAAAAAATGACAGAACTGGATTTGAACAGGATATGGAATCTGTGTGGATGCAGACCTCAGTGATTTACACATAACTTATCCTTCTGCGGTTTCCATGTTTTGCTTGTATCTGGTGATACTGTTACCGTAGTTTCTAGTCCAGACTTGTGGTATATTAAATATCATTTGGTATCAAGAATTTGGCCTTCACTACCCATTCCTCTCAACATGCTTGCGAGGTCCCCAGACAAGCACACACAAAAGCACAGCCAAAAATAGCTGAACCATTCAAAACAAATCCAGGCAGGCCAGTAATTGCCGGACTGCAGCTTCAGGAAACCTCCAGGCAAGTACACTTTAAGATCACATTATGTATGCACGCTGTTTACAAAAGACTCCCTGCCCCAAGCAGGCAGCTTGACAAGCCAAATACTCAACTGTCAAGCACTCCACGTTTGCACACTGTCTGCTCAATTGACAATGCTGTCATAACTCAATCATGCAAAATACTGACCTTTCGGAGGCTTTGTCTCCAGCCCAAAACCCATTGTTGTCCCCTGGAACGGACTAGCCTATGGGCATATTCCCCCCCCCCCGATTTTGAGCGCCTCCTCGGATCACTCAGATGGCTCAGATCACTCTGACTTCCATCCCGCCTTGCTGCCACTCCATTCAATGAGCCTTCCTCTCAGCTCCACATGCTGAGAATCTCCACTTCTACAGACTTTTCTTCAGACTACCCAGGCTTCAGGACAGATGTAGTATTTCCCATGCAAAAATCCCTCTTAAAACCCTCTATCCAACTCCTACCTTTCTTTCAATAGGTCTGTGTGAGTGATTGCATACACGTGTTTTGACTGTGTTTTTCACAAATAAAGGAAACAATTATTATTTACTTCTGTTTGCTTATTGACTCGGTCTGAACCGACATTAGGTTCAAGATCTCACTAGGTTGCCATGCCTCTTGCATTGCTTAGCTTGTGCTCTTGCTAATTCCCATTCCCCATTGTTTGAGCACATTGAGGTGTCCCTCACAGGACCCCAGAAATCAGGGTAACAATACAACGCAGCTTAAAACCTTCCTGATAACCCAGGGCTGGCCCTACCATGAAACAGAAGGAGGCAGTCAGTTCAGGTGGCAAATGATGGGGAATAGCATATTCTTTTTAAAATGAATGAATGTAATGACATGCTGGCTTCTCCTCTGCAGTCTTTTCAGCAGCACACAAAGGAGCAGAAGGATATTCAATGGGTATGTTGTATTCTTAGTATGCGTTGATATGTGTCGAATGTGTTTTTAATTGTTGTAAATTAATGCTTCAGTTGGATTGGTTTCTTAATGCTGTTTTAACTTTTGTACTACATATTATCTGGCACCCTGTTCAGTAGTTACAAGATCACACCATGGACCTTCAACCTTGTTATTTCCAGGGACTTACATTTCTGGCCATCAATGACTAAACATGCCCCCCAAATTACCTCCGCAGTCTGGTAGCACCCCAGACAAAGTGTTTGGAAGGTGCTGGAGACTGAGATGCTGGGAAATGACATCTGCAGCACTCTCCTGGTCATGGGATGCTATGAGACAAGAGTTGTGGCCAGACCCTGAGGAAGTCTCCAGCTGCCTGTTCTTGAGGCACCCCATGACCAGGAGAGCACTGCAGATGTCATTCCCCCATGCCCCGATCTCCAGAAACTTGGAAGTGCTTCATTGGGGTGCTGCTAGGGTGAAACAGTAGGTTTTTTGAGTTGTGGCATTGTCAGATGTAACTGCAGCGAGGGAGCTCTTTATTCATATGTATTGATGATGCAGGATCTCAGCCATTGTTTTATTTATTTTGTTTTAACTTGTATTGGAAATGCTTTTGGTCCCATATTGGGAGAAAGCAGGATATAAGTGCATTACCCCAAAAGGTAGGTGACTCAGAGGTCCACCCACTCTGCCAGTGCCTCTGTCAAAGAGTGGGGAATATTAGCTCAAAGGGAGGCCTGCAAGGGGGTGGGGGGATTAATCTTACAGGATCTTTTACACCTATGTATAGAGGTACTAATGCGGGGGCACCAGCCAGAGATTCAAAAGTAAGTTTTGTTTTATTGGGGGAAATTAACAATCACACACACACAAGATCCACACAGTATCACAATCACAAGGCTAACTGAAGGAAAAAGGAGGAAAAAAAGGATAGCAAGAAATTAGGGCACAGTGGGTGATATTTACCTACCCTGCAGAGAAGCGATGTGGCTCAGACTAAGGGTCCAAGAACAGCACAAGAATGGGAATCAGAGCAGCAGAGTTACTGTCTATGTCCAGAGTATTACAACAGAGTACTACAATACACCAGCATAGCTCTACAGCTGTAACATTGTATAATTTATATTTTATGCCAATTAAATAATATTTGTCAATTATGCCACATCATGGAGTGGGAATGTATGGCTTGATAACAACTGAGGTCATCCATCCAGAACTGAGCAAGGTTTCAGTGTGTCTATATATTCTTTTATCTAGCTTAGAGTCAGGGTTTAAATACTCTGTTTCTGCCTTGAGGGGGAAGCTGTTAATGGCTCTCTGGGACCTGGAATGAGCTAATGACTTTAGCATAAGGTGACAAAGGACTGATGAGAATTGTGATAGTTCTTTTATGGCTAAGCAGGTGGGAGACAAAGGAGAAATTCAGCGGGAAGAGGAAGCAGATTGGAGACAATGAGTTGCTCTGTTAAGCAGTTTTAGGTGCTATTGTTTCTAAAGGTTGAGTTGTTGAGGGACATTTGCAGGCTCATTATCACCACAGCTTCCTTGACTATGATTGACCATGCCCTGAGGTCCCATCTGACCTATTTTCACATTGCGTGTGTTCAGCCAGTCCTCTTGCATCAGTATAGCTCTACAGCCGTAACATTGTATAATTTATATTTTATGCCAATTAAATATTTGTCAATTATACCACATCATGGAGTGGGAGTGTATGGCTTGATAACAACTAAGGTCATCCATCCAGAACTGAGCAAGGTTTCAGTGTGTCCATATATTCTTTTATCTGAGAAGTAACTTCCCAGGCTGGAGAAGCTGTTTGTCATGGGGCTTTCCTCCTGCTCCTTAAGTTGACCTGCAGTCTTTGGATGCTGCTGCTTTAGTAGCCAACTTTAGTACATGGAACAGAATGAGGAAATTTTTGTTCTTTGCCTCAGCTGGCAACATATTTTGGGCTCCTGCATAAGGTCTTGCTGTTGTTGTTGTGTGCCTTCAAGTCATTTCTGACTAAGGTGAACCTATAAAAGAGTTTTTGGGCAGAATTTGTTCACAGGAAATTTGTCCTTGCCTTTCTCTGAGGCTGAGAGACTGTGACTTGCCTATGGTCATTATGTGGATTTCCATGGATGAGCAGGGATTTGAACCCCAGTCTCCCAGCATCCTAAACCAATCTTCAAACTACTACACCACACATATGTGTCAGCAAGCATGATGTAATGTTCGGAGTGTTGAGCTAGGACTCTTGGTGACAAAGCTTTGAATCCCTCCTCAACTTTGGGAATCCATTGGGTCACCTTGGCCAAATCACACTCCTTCGATCTTAGAGGAAAACAAAATAGAACTTCTTCTGAATATATCTTATCAAGAAAACCCTAGGGTAGGGTCACCAGAATCTATAGTTGACTTAAAGCACAGAACAACAGGAATAGTAAAGTGTTTTTGGCAGGAGCTCAGAAGACTATTCTCTTGCCCTTCTACTTTGTCCAAAAATCTCTGATTGCCCAACTGCGGTCAAGCCCTAAGAGGGGTCTCCGCTGCTGTTGCTTAAAGGTAAGGAGGTGTCCTATCTAAGCCCCAGTATCACAGCTGATAAAACAAACAAACAAACTAAATAGCTCTCCGTTCATTACTTACTTTCAGGAAGTAAGTACAGGGTCATAAATAAAGTTCAACATAAACAAAGTCCCACAAGATTCCAGGGCAAGGGAGTGTCCGAGGTCAATCCAAGCATTCATCAAGACATCCAGCAGGATAGAAGGTCAGATAAGCTCTGACAACTTCTGGAGGGGAAGGATGCCAGCTAAATAGACCCAAAGCCTAGAGCAGCTGTGACTTGATTGATTGTTGCCGGTTATAAATCCTGAGAGAGCGATGCTGAGTCTCTCTTTGCTGCCTGTACTGTGTGAAGCTGTGTTAAGTAAGTGTTCTTCTGTATCTGAGGAGGCAAGGACTCTCTGTTGAAGCTGGTACTGCCCCCTGTTCTGTTTCTGGCACTGTAACCTCTCTGTACAGCAGGCCTTGGCATGCCCCCTGTTTCAGCCTCTGGCATGCCTTCTGTTTCAGATTCTGAGTCAGAGTCCATGTTCTGGAAGCAGGGGCATGATAGGATGACACAAGGAGAAGGAGGGGAGAACTGATTTATATCATAAAGGTATAAAGGTACCCAAGGAAGGAAAAGGTGGGTGCAATCCATTTTAAAGTGCACCCTCAATTCCTTCCCTCATTCAACTGAGCTATGACCAGTGGCTCCTACACTGTCTGAATTTCCTCCTCCCCCTCTTCCTCCTCCTCCTCTTCCTTCTCCATGATAAGTGACAGCAACAGAGCCTGACAACTACCAAGTAGTGGGAGGACATAGCACTGTGTGTGCAAAGCTACAAAAAGCTGTAGGCTCTTGGCCATTGTGTTAATCCAATCAACCAGTGCCTCTCATTGGATTTGGTGATGCTAAAGCAACAACTCATTCAGCAGAGAGGGAACAAACACCTCCTGTCCTGAATATTTCATCAATGGCATCCCAGTAACCCATAAGGATTTCTTCAACACCTACACCAATTCCAAGCTGAGAATATTCTAGTGCAATGCCTCCAAAGGGAAGCCCATGGTGTCCCCTCCTTCCACTTTCTTCTTATCCTTTAAGCACAACACAATAACAGGCAGGGAAAGGGAAGGATCACTGATCAGAGCAAATGGCTGCCATTGAATGAGAACTGCTGATGGCAAAAGTACGGTTCACTTGCTGAAGTATATTGAGATGGGACAGGAGGAAATGAGAAATGTTTCACCTGTCTATTTCCTGAATCACTTGGCGTTTCATGAAGCTTTCTTCATGGTTTCTTTATTATGTTGTTCCTTCTTCCTTTTGTTTTCCCTGATGGGGAGACATTTCTAGGTTCGTGTTAGTAATGTCAAAATAATTCAATTGAAAGCAAGAGAGACAGTTTGGCAAGCAGACTGTCTTGATGAATTTATTATTTGGGTAATTGATAAAACTCCTTAAATTTCCCAGTAGAAAAGCCAGCTGGAAAATTGGAAGGGGGAGCAATTATTTCAACTTTCCCTCCAATTGCTCACCTTCGGAATAACTAACATTTTTCACTGAATGGAGAGTCCCAACGAAATTATATGGATCTGTTGTCTGAAATGTTAACAGAGAAAATAAAAGTGCTTTCTTGTAGGGTCAACTTGAGTTCGTTCTGTCAATCAAGAGTATTTCCATAAAAGGCACTGGATTGGATTCAGACTTAGTCATACTTAGGGAGGCAAAGAATATTTGCAAATTTTCTTGTCTTCATAACAAAACACTATCTTGATAAAAATTTCCCATCAAAGAAATTGTCATTCACTGTAAGATTTGTTGCAGTTGTTGTTGTTCTGAAGTTCAGCATTTTGGAAGGGGGTGGGCTACACAAAAGGCTGGGTTTCACACAAAAATGTATTCTACACAGTAGAAAATGGCCTGAAACCCATCGGTTATTCCCAAATAGAACAGACCCATTGTATCAATTGTTGAGTCACAACACAGGTAGATTTCATTAATTCATTGGGAATACTGTAGGTGGGAAATTGCCCCTTTATGGTAAAGTGTAGGGTCTGCAGTAAATTGTAGACAGTGGCTGAGATCCTCCATCAGGAAACATCCATGTATCAGATAGCTACATCTCCCTTGCTACATGTCCTGATGCTAACCATCCCCAATCAACCTTAGAGGCAGGACATCCCCCTGCCCCAACATAGCCATTTCTATATTGTTGGAGAGCATGAAGATCAGCAAGAATGCATCCAGCTATTTTCCTGTAGCTGAATGCACTCTAACAGACATCTGCAGGGACTTCTGAGGAACCTCAAGATACCTCTGTAGATGACCTCCTTGAAGTGTATCCAGCTACAGGAATAGCTGGGCATGTCCTTACTGATCCCTCTGCTTTCCAAGAATACAGAAGTGGCTATGCAGGGAAGAGATATTCATTGCTTGCAAGATGGTTCAAGGGAGATTTTCATCATTGCATGGTCAGAACAGAATTCTGACTTTCACAGTTAAGTCTGACGTATGGCATCAGAACTGTCTAACAGGATGCCAGCCAATATTTTTATTTAATGACATTCCGGGCAAGATATCAGTGTTCAGACTGAGCAATCTGGCACCAAAACAAGTAAACACTTTGCTATTTATAGCAGTTTTTGTTAGTCTGCCCAGCAACAGCACACAACATAAAGTAAATGGTAGGAGTATAGTGAATATATATTAGCCAATCATTAAATAGCAGTCATTAAGTCATAATGGAAAATTACTAAGCAAGCATCAAGTGAAAACTATTCATGTTGAACCTTCTATTACCATTTCCAATTATTGTTATTAGCAGAAAGCACCAGTGAGTCGGTGGTAGTGTCAGAGTGCCCTGCATATGCTTCATTTGCTTTTCCTTTAAATGTTATTTATTTGTTTAAAGCATTTCTGTATCATCTCCTAGCCCACAAGGGCTTCTGAGGTGACAAACAAATAAGAACCAATTAAAACAATACAAGATAAAAACATTTAAAAAAAAACATAAAATATATTCTTTAAAAACTCTTAAAGGAGTCTTTAAAAAAGTCTAAAAATTCCTAAGAGCTTAATAACTCTACAGCTTCTAAAATTTTCTTGGAGATTGGAGATACTTATTCTTCAGCGTGGCTCTACCCAACTTTGACTTCTGATTTTTCTCTTTACCACTCTTATTGGGACTAACAATAAGGGCCTCAATCCTGTTGTTAGTCCCAACTGCAATAGAGCCCTTAGATCAATAGGACTTACAAGCCTGTAGATTAATCCAGTAGGTCTACTTTACGTGGGACTGAAGGAGTCCAGCCAGGATTTGGAGCATTGTTTTCTATGAAAAAATGTCAGCTGCAATTCACAACTGAGTGAGTTAGAGCTACATATCCATAACTGTTTCTTATTCACAATCTCTCTGTGAAGATCACAATCATGGCAATAAAGTAGAAAGTATACAGGGATTGTAAAAATCCCCCTTTTCCAGTCTGACAGCGTCCAGGCACATTTGATTCTATGCCAAGAAAAATATAGGATAAAAAATCAGTCACTCAATCAATCAATCAATCAATCAATCAAAAATGGAACTTCACCATCCCCAGGCAAAACTTGTATTTGTAGTGTTTCGCCCATCCAGGGAAAAAATATATATATCCAGGTTTAAATTGACAACAATAGCACTTTTGAAGATGCCCATAACAAATGGGCCCTTTGTGCTCAACAGTGACAGTCTCCACATCATTTTTCTGTAAATCCTATGGTCTGTTCTGAAAATAAAATCTGAAACAGCTATTTGATCAGTAATAGACTAACTAATCAATCTATTTAAATAGTTAGGGTCAGTCACAACAAATTAACTGCACAATTTCTAACATGTAATGTTGTTACCATTTGTCACCAGGTTGGCATCCTATGAATGAGAAACCTCCCAAGTTCCCAGTCACCTACTGTACCGCTCAGATCTAGCAAACCTGGGACTCTGGCTTCCTTGACAGAGTCAACCCACTCATAACGTGGTCTCTCTTTTCGTGCTGCCTTCCACTTAACCAAGCTTTCTCATCTCTTCCAGTGAATCATGTTGTCTCACAATATGTCCAAAGGATAGCAGTCTCAGTTTAGTCATCTTTGCTCCTAGTGAGAGTTCAGCCTTGATTTAATCTCGGATCCATTCATTTGTCTTTTTAGCAGTCCAGGGTGTTCGTGGATCTTTCCTCCAGCACCACATTTTTAATGAGTTGGTTTTCTTCCTGTCCAGCTTCCACAACCGTACACAGAGATCAGAAATCCTGTGGTCTTTATGATTTGATTTTAATATTTAATTATTTCAAGAACATTAAACATATTAAATTATATAATTTATATAAATTATATAATTGAACCCTAGTCTCTACACTACACTACTTTGGCTCTGGGGGAAAAAGTTGTTCTTGATAAGTGTCTTCAAGTCATCTTTGACATATGGTGAATCTAAGTCTCCTTGGAAAGACTTAGCTAGGGAGAGTTGCCATTGGCTTCTTCTCTCACTCAGCTTCTTATAAATGAGTGAGAGAAGAAGGCAATGGCAACTTTCCTCCAGCTAAGTCTTTCCAAGGAGACTTAGATTCACCATATGTCAAAGATGACTTGAAGGCACTTATGAAAAATAACTTTTTCCCTCCAAGAGCCAAAGTGGTGTAGTGTAGAGACTAGGGCTCAAAACCCCACTCTGCCAAAGAAACTCATTGGGTGACCTTGGGAAAGTCACACTTAGCTTGAGATGAAGGCAATGGCAAACTTCCTCTGAAAAAAAACCCTAGGTTAGAGACCTCATAAGTCCAAGTCAACTTGAAGGCATGAATCACCGTCATCAACAACAGCAACAATAATAACATAATGCCTTCTAGGCTCTCAGGAGTCAGATTCTAAGCCCAATCCTGTGTGGATAAGCACAGCACAGCAGGTCTGCGTGTGGACTTGTGAGCCATACACCACCCTGAATTTAATCAACAGATTCTGAAGCTCCCTACACCACCATTCTGTGCCCCATGGGGAGCAGGCAGGATCACAGGACCGTAATAAGTATAAAATGAATACTGAGAACTCTGCGATATCATCATTTCATGTGTGGCTGCAGGGACACAGCCAGGCATTTATGTGATTATGCCTGATCCTTACAATCACAGAATGGTGATGCAGGGGGTATCAGAGGCTGTTCAGTAAGTCAGGGGCCGGTATATGGCTCAACCTATCATAAGCCTGCACACAGACCAACAATGTTTTGCTGAGCCATTCATTAAGCCATTCAATATGTTCAGGTGGTGGGGTGGATTTGGGTGCTGCAAAAGGAAGAAAGGAGTACCAACCTTCACAGTGCCTGAACAGTGCCATCTACATGTGTAATGGAAATGTATGCATATCTATGTCCCCATCAGAATGCCAACCATAGTCTGAAGGAGAAATGAAACTGTTTTTGTGGTATTGCAGCAAATTTGGCAGTGGCAAAGGAAGGCTGCAAAAACAGAGACAAATTTCTGTTGCCCCCTACATGCCACAGGTAGCTCATCCTTCCTTTAAATATACTGCATCTTTTAATTACCAGCCTATGCTGCAATTCTTTTCAGCCCTCCTATAGTTCCCCCCCCAACACTTCTTGCCCTACACCTATATGAGAAGAAAACACTCATGTGCAATCAGTCTGAACTGAGACAGTGATCAAGGATCCATTTAAAAAGCTGGCTTCAAGGTTCACTGCACACTCCATCCATATTCAGCTCTAGAAATCAACCCCTGCTGACCTCCTTCACCCGGGAAAGAGTCATATATCTGTCTTGTTTGCCTTCTAGCTGCATGACTCAGACCTTCAGAACTGAAGGATTTGTTAACAACTGTCAATCTTTGCAGGAAGGGTGGGGGCAGTAGCAAGACTGATCTTGAGCTGTACAGAGACTGTTCCATCACAGAAGAGTCTTCAAAAGGTATCAGAAACTTCATAGACAGCCTCTCTTCCACCAAAACTGTTACTGCGGTCCAGGCCTACCAGGAGATAGCACTTGATATCGTTTTGATATCAAACCATTCGGCCTTCCTCTGCCACCCTGCTCCACGTGTTTGCGAGGCCTCCGGACAAGCATGTAAACAGGTGCGGCCAGTAAGTGTTGGACATTCCATTCTCCACCTAAGCAGGCAGAACTGAGCCAATCCGTTGCTTCAGGGACCTCTCCTGCAAACACCCTTTTGCTTATGCACGATACTAACAAAGGTGCCCGGCCCCGAGCAGGCAACCTGACAAAGCTGTACTAAGCGCTCCGCATTTGCATACTGGCTACACTATTGTTGATTCGACTTTAAGCCAATCATGCTAAATTCTGACCTTTCCAAAGCTTTGTCCCGCTCCTAAATCGCATTGTTCTCACCAAGTAAGGTATGGCCTGCAGTCACAATTCACCCTATATAAACCCCCGATTCCAAGACCACCTCGGTTCGCTAGGCACTTTCATCCCGCCTTGCTGCCGCTTTGTTCGGCGAGCTCCCCTTAGCAAACTGCACTGAGCTTCTTCCCTGCACCCCAATGAACTCTATCTTCATACCTCTCCAGGACTACGAGACAGGTGTCATATCGCCCATTTCCCTCCGAAAATCCCTATTTCTGATTCTTTAGTTAGCTGTGTGACTGTGGTGTCTTTGATATTTGTTTGTATTCAATAAAACATCATTTTTGCTACTTTAAACCATCTGACTGCTTGACTGACCTGACCCCGTAGACGCTGGGGTGCAAGATCCTGCTAAGTTACCCTGCCTCTCACTAGCTTTAGTGAGTGCGCCAGCTAATTTCCCTCCAAGGTTGTGTTGTTGCTGTTTGGTTATTTGGGCACCCCTCCTGGGACCCCCAGAGAACAGGGTAACAAAACAAAGAAATCTACATTGGAGCTGCCTAGAAGTGTGATTTCCAGGACTCACAGCTTGTGGACAAACCAGAGTTTGAGAAAGTTCCTTTCATGGACTACAGCATATTCCAGTCCAGAGTTACAATTCAGAAAAATAACTTCTTTGAGCTCTGAGATAAAAAAGGAAAGTGGTCAGCAGACCAAGACTGAAGTAGGTCCATCAAGATGTTTTTACAGTACAAGAGGAGACCCAAGGACAAATGACAAGATTGCAACTGTCCCACTCAACTCTTCATCATACAGAGACCAAGTAGACAAGCAATTGAAACTGACTTCAACACTAGCCATGTGCCCACAGTACACTGGAGGGCAGAAGGCTCTTTTAAGGGGTATTCAACAGCCTGAGAGGTGGGCTGCCAAGTTGTATCCAGCAGCTGACCCCCAAGTGTTCACTCTACCCAACAGTAGGAATGGCCTGCTGTTGATCTTTGCTGTAGAGTCACCTGATGATTCCAATACGTCTCTTCCATTGGTGGTTAATGAAGTCAGCCTGATGCCTCCTCCTCCCCCTCCACCTCCTCCTCCATCCCTGCTTAAAAATTTCCATCCACACATTCATGAACACATGGAAAATGTGAAAAAGATCGTACCCATGGGGACCACGCCCCCCATGTCACTCTCTTGGCTAGCTCTTTTCTTCCAGATTTTGTACATTGAGAGGAGGGTCTGAAGTGGCAGGGGGTCTATCTGCACAGAGCAGAATAAATTCACATCAGCTCTTCAGACTTTCACTGAAAATGCAGAAGCTTGGAAGATTGAACCTACAGGTGATGTCATAGGTGGGGCTTGTGATTCTACTCTTTATGTTGGGGTGGGAAATTGTCCCAGGGCATTTTAACATACTCTCTGGGTGAGAATTCTAAATGCCCATCCATTAAACTGCAAACCCCAGGGTGCCATAGGATGTTGAAAGTGAAATAATAGCACCATAACAGTATAGTGTGGAAAGGCTGAAAGAAGGACCCTTCCTGCAGACAACAATTCTTAGGCAGACACAAATCCTCAGGCATGTATATATAGGGAGAGGTGCTTCAAACCATTTAGGGCTTTAAATGTCATCACTAGGATCTCTTCATTTTCGATTCCTGGTAAAAAAATGTCCTCCATTCTGTTTAATGCAGGATTCAGAATTACCACATAGCATTTTTGTGTGCCTCTTTCATAATTAATAACAAACTTCCTAACTCATTGGTTGACAGGGAACGTTACAAGCCTGCCAGCTGTCAGCTGATAATACCTTATTCCACACTACTGTATGAAAAGCTGTCCTTTGGGGTTCAGAAATATAGAATAAGCATTGCTTCCATGTGTAAAAATAAGATTAAACTACAAAGAAAGCAATTAAATTCTTAGATCATATTTATAAAGGCATTTCCTGTGTTTACTGTGGTGTTATCACTGGCCACATGATTGAACAGACTTTTGCTGATTAAAATGGAAGGGGGAAAAAATTGGAGTGGGTGGATGGGAGCGGGAGGGAAATTTTAAAAAGTACACCATAGAGGATAGCCTAAATTTTGATGAAGCAGCTCACCCTCGTGTAATAAATAAATTAATCAGTAAACAGCGGAAGCAAAAGAAGTGTGTTTGAAAATTCCAAGCCAATTAAGAAAACCAATTTACATATAAACAAATCAAAGTGGACCATTCTCCCTTGAACTTTCTGGTCTCTTAAGGAAACTCCAACCTTGATGAGAGATGCACAAAGTACAATTTCTTATTTATTCTCCATGCTGCTCACATTAGTTTACCCTCTTTGGTCCATTCTTGTAGTAATTAACCAAGAGAGACACTATTTAATGGGAAACAGGCCCTCTCCAAAATTAATCAGGCTAATTAGCACTAAACCATGGAATGCCATTGCATATTTATGGCAAAGCCTGCCCAGAGGACCCTAGAGAAATTGAGTTCCCATTTTGTCCTGGGGCTTAGGCAAAGACAATAAGAGGAATTCAGGTAAAATATGCAATAATGAGGTATAGACCTTTGCAGCTGTTCTGCCCTTACAGGGAGTTTCTGCTACACATCCATTTTCCCTAGACTGTACAGTTATATCTCAGTTAATAAAGTTGATAAGTTTCTGGCTATTCCTACTTGGCAGAAAATTTGGTACCAAAAGTTGAAATAACATAGAAAGAATAGGGATAGTTTCCCACACTAACAAAAAGAACAGTTCAACATATTTATGTAAACGTTTTGTCCAACACAAATAATACGCACACATGAAATGAAACAACTGAATTAGGGAAAACTTGCATAAGTAAATAAAATATTCCAAGCCCTCAAAAATGCCTGAAAGCGTCTTCCAAAATGCATCTACAGATGATTATTTCTTTTGCAACTTCTCTTATGATGTCCATTTTGTTGGCCAAACCTAGGGATCTCTGTTTTTCTGAAATACTGGGGACAGTTGGTGAAGCAGATTTGTCTGCTTCCTCCTTGTCTCTCTATGTTGCTGTTTGTGCATGTTCAGGTGTCTGGAGGTAGCCGAAGTATACCTTACCTGTTATAGCAACCTATAACAGGCACAGCTACCATAGAATCAATTACAGTTAGAATCCCATTCTTTACGAGCTCAAGCTTCATGACATTCTTTATGGCAGTGGTGGAGCATGGAGTGTGTGGAGAGGAGGGTGGGAAGGGGGGGCTATGGTGGGGGGTGTGGCCACTTTGTGTGGGTGTGGTTGCTGTGCATGGGGGCATGGACAGGGTGCGCAGGGCATTGCCAGGGTGCACAGGAGCATGGCTATGGGCCAGGACACCCTCAAAACATTGCGACCTGCAGTGAATCGCCCCTCCTGCCCCAATGTCCCTATGCGACTGCTTTATTGCCAACATGTTGCTGCAACCTGACAGCAAAAGCTTCTGTTTCTCTAGCCTTCTTTCATGCTTTTTCCAATGTTGATGTTCCCTTAAAAAACCTCCAGCTAAACAGGGAAGAAGGAGGAAAAGTGTCTGAGCAGGCATAAAAAGATATTGGGCCTTTCTGCCCTATACTGTTATAGTGCTATTATTCCACTTTCAACATCCTATGGAATCCTAGGCCTTTTCCGCACCTCACCATCTTCCGGCGCTGGGGTGTGGGGATCACGCAAGCAGCCTCCAGCGAGAGGCTGTCCCATTCAGGGTCCTTCGGCTCCGCACGAGCTGCCTGCTCGCGCAAGGGCCCCGCCTTTTCCTTCTGTAGCGCAGCCTGGGAGTTTCCCAGGCTGCACTGGGGCAGGAAGCACAACCAACCCGGCTCCAGAAGATCCACCAGGTAAGTGTGTGCAGAGCCCGGGAGCAATGCACGATCGTGCACCATTTTCGACTTCTAGCCGAAAATGAAAAGGTGCACGATCTGCACCTGACAGCCCCTGGAGTGTCACACGATTGTGAGTGTGTTGTGTGGATTGTGAGTGCATTGTGCAGATTGCTCCTCACAATCACACAACGCTCCAGGCCCTCTTTCGCATGGCAAATACCATGTGAAAAGGGCCCTAGAGTTTGCAATTTAGTAAGGGGCATTCTGAATTCTCAGCCAGAGAGCTCTTTGGTCTCAGTAAACTACAAACCCCAGAATTCCACAGGATGTTGAAAGTGGAATAATAGCACTATAGCAGTATAGTGCAGAGATGGCATCTGTCCCTGCAAATTATAACACTATTGCTGCTTGATAATGGATATCTTAGCAACTTAATCAGACCTGTCTCTCTGTATTGTGTTTGACTGATTGTCTCTAGTGTATGTCTTAAGCCTAAATCCCCTAAAGGCACCAGATCCCTTCCAAATGCTGCATAAAAATATGGTTTTATGCAGAAAAACCATATGTATTTCTGTGCAGAATAACTTCTTGAAAGACACTGCAGAAGTTCAAACATCTCTCAAGAACTGCATGGAAATCTTAATTTTCTCAAAGGATGAAGAACGTGATGATTTGTGTGCCTGCCTCCAGGTTGGATACAGCTAGAAATTAAAATAAAGTGATGTTTTGCATGTTTTTGTATTTCCTTATAAGGAAGAGAAGGCTTTCTGTCTAACTGAGGTATGGGAAACAGTTAGTGCCTCATCAAACCACTCCTTTAAGCCACATTATTCCATTTGAAATCCACTCCAGCAGTTCTCATGAGGGTTGCTGATTGTTGACGCTCTCTATCCCATCCTTGCCACATTTGCCCTTTAATAGCATCATTTACATGGTTTGTTCATCAGTATTAAAGCATCATTACTGACTCCTCCACTCTGCCCTCCACTTCATGATTGGTTCCTCTAGCTGTAGTAGCTCTATCGTATTATGACATCACCACAGTATGGCCATTTCTGCACTAGACTGTTACAGTACTATTATTCCACTTTCGCCATTATTATTCCTCAAAGGCCCTTCCCTAAACTGCAAACCCCAGGATTCCATAGGATGCTGAAAGTGGAATAATAGCACTGTAACAGTCTAGTGCAGAAATGGCCTATGATACATGTCCTGCCCTGCTTCCAGGGCGTGGACTTTGACTCAGAGTCTGAAGCAGAGGGCATGACAGAGGCTGAAACGGAAGGCGTGCCAGGGTCTGCTGTACAGAGAGAGGTTACAGTACTGGAAACAAAACAGGGGATGGTGCCAGCTCCAACAGAGAGTCCTGCCTCTTCAGATGTAGAGGAACACTTACGGAGACCAAGCTTCACACAGCACAGGCAGCAAAGAGAGACCCAGCATCGCTCTCTCAGAATTTATAACCAGCAACAATCAATCAAGGTAGAGCTGCGCTAGGCTTTGGGTCTATTTAGCTGGTGTCCTTCCCCTCCAGGAGTTGTCACAGCTCATCTGACCTGCTACCTTGCTGGATGCCTTGACAAACCCTTGGATTGACTTTGGACACTCGCTTGCCATGAAACCCTGCTGAACTTTGTTTATGCTGGACTTTATTTATGACTCCTTGCTTACTGCCTGGAAGTAAGTAACAAGCTGGGAGACATTTGGTTGGTTGGTTGGTTTGATTTACCAGCTGTGCAGGACTGAGAGAGGACAATGCTTGAGTGAGGGATAATCTGGCCACACCACATCACATCCACTGATGGAAAATGGTGGAAGAAAACACTATAAGACATTTACACCCAAATGGGTAACTGAATTGTTGCAAGAAAGGGGTTGTTGTGGTAAAAGGGTCATCCGCTGTGAAAATAAGCATGTTTTCAATGACCATGCAATGCATTTAGCACCTGGAGAGTAATGGCATCATGGAATGAGGCTTAAACAAAAGCAGGAGTAATGCATCACTATAATGATACAACACCATGATGTGATAAAGCTCCCAGGTTTCTACAGCCTATGGGAGAGAGGGGGGGTGATCATCCAGTCCATCAGCTTCTTCCTGAAACAACTGTTCCTTCCTCCTAGTTAGGAAGAAGCTCTTGTCTTCAATCAGATAAGCTGATCAGAGATCAGATTATTACCCAGCTCAGCACTGATAAGTAAAAGGGAAGAAAGAGAAAGGAAGGGATAAAGGTCTGGTAAGAGTGTGGTAGGGCCTTTCTACACTGCTATAGTGCTATTATTCCACTTTCAACATCCTATGGAAACCTGGGGTTTGCAGTTTAGGGAGGGGCATTTAGAATTCTCAGCCAGAGAGCTCTTGGGCCTCAGAAAACTACAAACCCCAGAATTCCATAGGATGTTGAAAGTGGAATAATAGCACTGTAACAGTGTAGTGTGGAAAGGTCCATAGTCGCATCCACTTTGGATGCTGGCTATTCCCACTGCAGTTGTGTTGTTTCCCAGGAGGATTCTTTCCCTCAGCCTAAAAAATATTCTTCTCAAATCATCTAAAGGTATTTGCACTTGACTGCCTGCAAGTATTAAATTATCTTTTCTCTGGTGTAATACATGTCTTGAGATCTGTCACATACCCTAAACTATTCTTAAAAAGTGGGCTGGGGGAGCAAGCCAATATTTAAATGCTGCATTCTTACTAGAAATGTAATTCCCATTCTTTATGAGTCATGTATTCTGTTTTTCTTGACAAAAAGGAGTCTAGAGCATTCCAAAGCTCAAAACCACCCACTGCAACTGCGGAAAGAGCTACTGGCTTCAACAATTCCTAGTTAGAGTCTTCATCAAAAATCATTCTCAGCTTAAACCCAGAGTGCATTCACAACCTCTTGAATTAAGAGTCCCCAACCTCCCCACCAGCTTTGTCTCTTTTAGAGGTTCTCCTTTATGTGTGTGTGTGTGTGTGTGTGTGTGTCACCCTTTCCATAGGATGTTGTCATCTCACATTGAGGATGGGGAAGGACAGGTTCCAGACAATGCTTATGCACAATGTCATCTGGGTCCAATCATTCTCACATCCCCAGGCAATGTGATTGCATAGTAAATCATTGACAGGTTTTACCCATCAATGACCGGTGATTGTGCAGCCCTCCCACTGCCCTCCTGCACTTACCTTAGGTCCAGAGGTCCTGGAAGCTCAATGACTGCACTGCCTCCCCCAGCACAGCCTGGGACAGTGCCCAGCTGTGCTGCGGAAGAAAGCAGTGGTACCATCACACTTCCTCCATTCGCTGAGGCAGCTGGTGTGGAGGGGAGCACTCCTGTCATGCTCCCCTCCCAGGAGAGGCTCTACCAAGATCCTTGCGGGACACCACAGGGATCCAGTAAGCTGCGGAAAGGACCTGTGAATACTCTGTTGTCCCACTTTTTCAGTGCTTTCATAATGTCCCAGTTTCTCTCTCCTTCCCCCACTGTCCCCCTTTGTCCTCAGCTTACTTCAGTTGCTGCAAACTGCGTTCAAAATATGAAAGTAGTTTGTAGTCAATTAATTCATTGGGGAGTAGCTAGTGAAGTCTTCCCCCTTCCCACTAGGCTCAGGTGAAAGCAAACTGCAGCAGACTTTCCTAGCTTTTCTTCCTTTCTTGACCACGCTCTGGTGTCCTAGTTTTCATCTGCAAAATATTGGAAGGGGTGTTCTCGTCGAATAGTGAGCCTCACCTCTGAGTAAGTGTTTGAACCTTTCTCCCCTCTTTGGTGAAATTCAGTGAAATGGTGTGCCCAGTTTCTCTACTCGTCGGCCATTTCTGCACTAGACTGTTACTGTGCTATTATTCCACTTTCAACATCCAATGGAATCCTGGGGTTTACAGTTTAGGGAGGGACCCTCAGAATTCTCAGCCAGAGAGCTCTTTGACCTCAGTAAACTGCAAACCCCAGGATTCCATAGGATGTTGAAAGTGGAATAATACCACTATAACAGTCTAGTGCAGAAATGGCCATAAATGGAGTGGGAAACATTCAAAAGTCATCTGGGCACAACCACAGAGGAAAGTTTCACAGACAATGCCTCTCTATATACCTGTTTTTACAAAATACAGACTTCTTACTTGAATGATATAAGTAAAATAAAGAGGGTTCTTAGAGAATCTTAAATGTCAGTGAAAGCCATTCACAGTGAGACCCTGTTCCCTTGGGATTCATACAGCTTCAGTCATAAAACTCAAAGTGCTGTTTTTATCCCTTTTTCAGACTCTAATATACATGTTAAAAATCTGTAATGACGGGATTGTGCATCTTGTTTTAAAATGACTCTCCTTTCTCTTCCTCCCCCTCCCCTTCATTAAAAGCATTCACAGAAAACTGTGGGAGAGGTACTCCTTCTAGTCTAATGTGTGCGAATGCCATCTGGCTTGGCAAGGCCTGTACCATTTATAATCCTTACATCTCATTGACTGTTCTGACAACTCTGTTTTACAACAGATGGGCAGCAGCTGAGATGGAGACATACCACTCCGTGGCACTGTGGCTCAGCTGTGAGATCTGAAGTCAAGTCAGGGTTGAGCACTCCATGTCCAAGCTAGTGGTATCAATCTTTGGTTATTTCATTCTTGGATATGAAATTGAAACATTTCAAATGTTCTCTCTTCGCTGGGTGAGATTCCAAAGGTTTTTGCATATTTTTATACACACATTTTAGGGAATTCTTTTTTGCAAAAATTTGGTTTGTGCAAAAATCCCTATTGTATTGCACAGATTTTGGCTGAGTGAAAACATGGCATTTTGTACACAATGCCATGTTTTGTGCAAAGAAGAAAAAATTGATGAAGATCCTACATTAGGAGACATAACTACTGTATGATGATAGAGCTCTGTTGTCGAAGCTCCATTGTTGGAATAACATCTTCCAACACTACTCTTCCTAACCCTACCTTTGAAACCAGGCAGGCCCCCTAACAGAAGGACTTCTGAGGTCCTGGGTATTGAGTGATGACTCATCTAGCCCTCTCCAGGCAGTGAGGCACAATGTGACAAACAGCCGTAACTTTAGTGAATCCCATTTATCCCAAATCAGCATCCCAAATGTTCTTGACAAGCCATTTGCACATCCAATGATCTGAGAAAGTTGGATTTGTTAGAGGAATTCTAGCACCAATTTAGAAACATGGGCTCAGAGAATCTGACTGAATATTATATGATATACGGTAACAATTATATACTATGTAATTGCACACTATACTGAACCCAACAGGCTGTTAACGTGGTTAATTTTTCCTTACATTCTTGAATACAGTGGGTAAATAAATGCTGTCAAATATAATCTAGAGAAAACTTGCAAATCAATGGATTCCTTTTACATTGTGCCTAAGGATTCTCAGCATTCTTGTGTACTGGATAATTGGACAATTAGCATTTCTAATTTTTTTTTTTTTAAAAAAAGAAACTGCCTCTGGAACCTGTGATCTTGTTCCATGTGCATCATCAGTTGGCAAACTGCTAGAGAGGTAATAGTGAAACGTCACGGTCCGCTAGTCAACGAGACTGTTTGGTAGAAAGAATTAAGTGCAGATTAGCTGTTATTTGGAAGTTAATGAAAGCTGACTTATTAGCTCAATAGTCAGCTTAATGCTCCTATCTAGGGCCAGGGGCATCCTGGCACAATTTATACAAGTTGCAGAATCCAGTTTTTCTTGGTGCAGAGTTAGTGCCACACCTGCACATATTTTCAAATTCTCCCCAAGGTAAAAGGTATTGTATTCCTTACGTGCAGCCTAAATACTCTGAAGGTACCAGATCCCATCTGATATTGGAAGCTAATCAGGGTCAGCCCTGGTTAGTATGTGGATGGGAGACCACCAGTGACTACCAAGTGCTGTAGGCTATGTTTCAGAGGAAAAAGCTGGCAAAACCACCACAAGTCAGCAGGTGACTTGGAGGAACACACACACCTCTCTTATGTCTAGTTTAGGAAGACTTAGGAAAGCCATGATGAAGGTCTATGGAACAGTAAACATCAGTGGAAGGACAGAAAGGGAGATGGAGAAAGAAAGACAGAAAGGGCATTTCCACACGAGCCTGTTCTAGCGCGATGATTCCACTTTCAACGTCCTCTGGAATCCTGGGGTTTGCAGTTTCGGGAGGGGCCATGCGGCCCCTCCCAAAACTGCAAACCCCAGGATTCCAGAGGACGTTGAAAGTGGAATCATCGCGCTAGAACAGGCTTGTGCGGAAATGGCCAAAGAAAGAAAAGAAAGAAAGAAAGAGCTCCTACATAGTGCTTGCCTGGTGTAGATCTACACCCATATGGTTCAGTGGTGATTGAGCTACACCAGTGGTTCTTAACCTTGGCCATTTCTGTATTACATTGTTACAGTGCTATTATTCCTCTTTCAACATCCTGTGGAATTCTGGGGTTTGTAGTTTATTGAGGCCCAGGAGGTCTCTTGCTGAGAATTCTAAATGTCCCTCCCTAAACTACAAATTCCAGGATTCCATAGGAGGTTGAAAGTGGAATAATAGCACTATAATGGTCTAGTGCAGTAATGTCCCTTTTCTTCACTGGGGAATCCATGCAAATATATATATGTTTTTTTTGGCCAGGGACCCCTAATGACTTAACTCAAGATTTAAATATTTAAATTTAGATTTATCAAATATTTCAAATATATTTATTGATATTTTCAAATATTTGCTTATTTATTAAAGGCTTCTAGTGACTAGGATTCAAATCCCCCTTTACCTTGGGCAAGTCACATGCTCTCAAACTCAGAGGAAGGCAAAGGCAAACCCCCTCTGAATAAATCTCCCCACCACCCCAAAAAAAAAATCTGTGATAGGGTTGCCATAAGACAGAAGTGACTTCAAGGCACACAACAAAAAAAGGGGGAGGTTCTTTCTAGCCGTCATGTCTCTCCCCTTTGAAAATTGACTTATGGAGATCCTAAGGTGAGGGGTTCTTGGCAAGATTTGTTTGCCTTTGCCTTTCTCTGAGGCTGAGACAATGTGACTTGCCTGAGGTAACCCAGTGGGTCTCCATGGCCAAGTGGGGATTCAAACCTTAGCCTCCAGAGTCATAGGCCCTTTTCGCTCGCAGTTTCTGTAGCGCAAGGGTCCCTTGACTGTCGTGTAAATGGGAGTGTCGGTCAGTATGACACACTCCCATTCACGTGACGCTCACGAGCCTAAAGCGGGACGCACGCTCATTTTCTTATTTTCGGCTCTAAGCCAAAAATACTGCACGGTCATGCAATGCTCCTGGGTCTCCGCGCACTTACCTGTGTGCAGTGCGTTGAACGAGCCGGGCCGATCGCGCTTCCTCCCCCAGCGCAGCCTACAGCTCCCAGGCTGCACTGCTAAAGGAAGGGGCAGGGTGCTACCAGGAAGCAACCTGCGGGACGAAGGAGCGGGGAAGCGGCAGTGTTCTGGATGAGGCTTTTCACACGAGATGCCCTCCCCAGTCACACAAAAGGGTAACATGCGAAAAGCCTCATAGTTTGGGCATGTACACACACTTGCTGCTATGTCCCTTTCATCAGGGACACAGCAGCAGGTGTTGGTGTACATGTGCCCAGACTGCTCCCTTGTTTGCAATGAGGAAGCACTGGCAACCACCCTTGCTGCCACATCTCTGTTGTGGTTGTGCTGTGAGCAGTCTAGCATGGAAATGGCCTAAGTTACCCTAACTGCTGTTCACCAGCAGCAGAATCTCAAGCCATTTCCACACTAGATAGTGATAGTTACTATTCTATACTTACTATAGCTACTATTCCACTTTCGACATCCTATGGAATCCTGAGGATGGCCCCTCCCTAAACTGCAAACCCCAGGATTCCATAGGATGTTGAAAGTGGAATAGTAACACTATAACAATCTAGTGCAGAAATGGCCTCCATCTCCAAGGATCAGACATCTTCACTGCTAAGGTGTCCTGTCCCCAAGCCTCCCCTCAGTTGAATGATATTCTAAGCGACTGGATATTTATGTTGAGTCAGTGGAATACTTTGGCCCTACGCTATCTATCACTTCTGTGTTATTTCCCTGGATGGTTTTCTTATATTTTATTAGAAATGACAGCTCTATTATTAACAAGGTGAAACACGTGCTCACACACATAGACACACACATGCAACACTGTTGTAAAAAAAATACCAGTAATGGTTTTAAGCAGCAGGTATTGGAAATTATGGAGGATTTAGCCGGGTGACAAAAGAAATGGCTGAATCTGTACAATGTTTTGCAATTTGAGTGGTTTATTAAAACTGACACAATACTACAATTACCCCCAATTATTTTGTCACTGTGTCGATTCCATTCAAAGGAAGAAAGTTGGTGGCAAAAGCCGTATCCACTTGAGAAATGAATACTGAGAAATACATCTTTGAAGGAAGGTTGTGGATGAATAGATTACAATGATGTTAATGATAATGGTCGTAGTATTAGTATTCTTCAGTCTATCAGAGGGCTAGTCATGATATAGTGCAATCCTTATCGCCTCTGGCCACCTTTACCGATTCTCTGGTTATTCCCAATAGATTACTGTTGATATGCTTCCTGTGTTGCTGCCATTAAAGCTTTATTTAGGGCAAAAGGAAGCTGTGCAGATGCTGAGGAGGCCAGAACATCTGAACACATAACTCCAGTCTTGCACTACCTGCCTCCCATATGTTACATACCCTCTGCTTGTCCTGAATTGGTGGACACAGTATGGCTTAATCCTCTGTCATCCCACTTTTTCAGGATCTCTTAAAATGCCCCATTTTCTCTCTCCACCTCACTTTCCCACTTACTTACAGTCAGCTTACTTCAGTTGCGACTACAAACTGCACAAGTGGTTTTCACTCAGTTAATTCAGCTGAGGGGAAAGGAGAAGAGAGGAGAGGTAGAATCTTGCCTTTCCATGTAGACTCAAGCAAAAGCAAATTGGTGCAGCCTCTCCTCACTTATGTCTTCCTCATTAATAATTTTTGCCATCTTTACCATGGTCTCACGTTGCTCAGCAACACATGTCCCTGTTTTCATCTCTGAAATTCTGAAGGGTGTGATGTTTCTAAACCTGACGCATAGTACTGGGCTTAATTTTTGAAACTTTTGACTTGTCTGAGAATGAGGTTGTCTGAAAGATCCCTGTCGAGCATATAGTCATGAACATATGTTAATATTCATCTTCTCACGTGTCCACCTTTCTGATGACTGAGGATGAGATGCACTTAGAGACAAAGCCTCTGAGTGGTAACTCCCTATCTTTGGGATTCCCTTCCAGCTGACCTAGGCCTTGTCCTTCAGCTCTAGACCACAGCATTAAAAACTTACTTTTGGACCATAATTCCCAATGGTCATACTGGCTGAGGAATTATGAGAGATTAATCCAAAAAATCACTTTTCTAAATGCTGCTTTAGCCTTCAGGAGGCCTTAAATATCTTTGTCTTCAAAGCTGCCTTTGAGTGATTCAACACATGAGCAAAGCAGCTTCATTGGCTCCAGTTGAAACTTACTCCCTGCAGTCCAGCCCCCTTGATTTTCATTGATAATTTATCCTCTACATGGTTGAGGGCTGTTAAGCTGAAATTACAGCAGTATGGGTTTTCCCCTTGAGCTCTGTTGTGCTTGGAACTCCCAATGCCCAAAGAAACAATCAAGCAACGGGTCTGGGACACAGCCTTGAAGAAAAATAGAGCAAGGACTCAATATTACCTTGCTGAAGGCAACCAATAGTGCATACGTGTTTCTGTCAAATTATCTTTATGCTCTGGAAATTGCTAAATATCACAGAGCTTTTACTCTGGCCTGTTTCGACATCTTGCTATCAGTCCTTTGTAGCTGTGTGGCTCCAAGTCTTGTCTGACTTAGGCTGAACCTATCATGGGCTTTTCTTGGCAAGATTTATTCAGAGGGGATTTGCCTTGCTGAGTGTGACTTGTCCAAGGTCCCCCAATGGGTATTCATGGCTGAACAGAGATGTAGACCACAGCCATTGTCCAATGCTCAAACCACTACAACAAACTGGCTCTCATTATCAGCCCTACTGGATGGGAGATATGCATGAATACCTTACACACAGTATATCTGGCCCTCCAGTCGGGCATGGCTGAAACAATTGTTCATTTTCTGCTATATCGATTGCATTATAATGCTATTCATTCTCAATTTATAGATCCAACCTTGGAGAAGTTCCCAGGCAGATTCAATAATTTTCATACCTCCCTTCTTCTTTCAGATTCCTCTAAAGAATCGGTGCTGAAGGTTGCAAAGTCTTGTACACTAGGATGATCCACTAGGAGAAAATTGGTCAAACCCCATCATGACTCTGTCTAATCCTAGGGAATGCCACCAGGTATTGATTTAGAAGCTGATTGTTGAATTGCAGCTTGTGTGTGTGTGTGTGTGTGTGTGTGTGTGTGAATGTTATGTGTGTATGTAGACTTCTACAGCCAGTTCCGCACTACACTGTTATAGTGCTATTATTCCACTTTCAACACCTGATGGAATTCAGGGTTTTGTAGTTTCCTGAGGTCAAAGAGCTCTCTGGCTGAGAATTCTAAATGTTCCTCCCTAAACTGCAAAGCCCAGGATTCCACAGGATGTTGAAAATGGAATAATAGCACTATAACAGTGTAGTACAGAAATTACCTGTATCTCAAAACTGCTTTTTATCTTATTTAACCATTATTTTCCACTGCGTTCTGCTTTTGCCCTTTTATGACTGATCTATGATTGTAATAAAGTTGGTTGGCTGATTGATTGACTGATCAATCGATTGGAAATTCAGAAATCACCTCTGGACACCTGTTGTCATGTCATTATCTGCAGTTGTACTTCCATTCTTCAATTCTTACCCCTTCTATATCTTGACTTGGGAAGGTTTACTCCTAAAAGGCATTACCTCACAGAGTTGTGAAAATTCAGTGGAAAAGGAGAACATTTATGCTACTCTAAGCCCCCAAGGGAAGGAGGGTGAAAATCAATATTTTTTCCCAACACAGGCAAAAGACTGGAAAGTAACATTTTAATTTTGACTCATCACAGATCGTTGTGGATAAAATGGATGATGCTGTTCACGGGAAATGATCAGTTTTTTTCCTCAGTACATTAAAATCAAAACTTTAATAAGGAAAAACAGCAATTGTGTGCCTATAATTTTGTTAATTGCAGGACACAGCTTACATCTATCTAAATTAAGGTTTACAGAGACATTATTCTGAATCTCTCCCATATTTCTTCCTCCTTCAATATCCAGTCATGGCCAGTCTTGTGACTTTAGCCCCTGCAAAAGAAAATTTTATCTAGCCCGAATCTTTGTGTCCTCCCCACAACTGGATTCATCTTCCCTGTCTATCTGAAGCATATCTGGCATAAGACCTTGGCTGCCAGAGATTATATGAGAAGGAGGAAAAGTTTCTTCCCCTCAGAGATGTTTCTGGATTTTTAGCCTTTTTAATAAATAAAAAGAGAGATTTTCTGAACATTTTACATTCAGAGACACAAAGGGGGGAAAAATCATGCATCATTTCAGGCCAATGAATGAGTAAGAAGTGAGCCTATTCTCCCATCCCAGGATTCTAACCAATGAGGACAATAGAACAGGGATAACTGACAAGTTCTTGAGAAAGTCATAGTCTCTCAGCCTCAGAAAAAGACCATGGCAAATCCGCTCTGAACAAGCTTTGCTGAGAAAACCCCCTGATGAGTTCACCTTAAGGCGAACCTATTGCAGGCCTCCCTCTGAGGCTGAGGGAGTGTGACTTGCTCAAGGTCACCCAGTAGGTTTCCATGGGTAAGTGGGGATTCAGACCCTGGTCTCCACATTGACTCTCATTATCAGCTCTACTGGATGGGAGATATTTATAAATACCATATACATTGCCTTCTGTCCCTGTCAGTCAAGCATGGTTGAAACAATTGTTCATGTTCTGCTATACTGATTGCATTATAAGAGTTGTTGTTGTTGCTGTGTGCCTTTTCCAACTTATGGCAACCCTAAGGCTAACCTAGGCCCTTTCCGCACTGAGGCTTCTAGCGCAAGCGGGGGAGACCGGCAAGCGCAAGAAGGCTCGTCCGGGAGGCTGCCGCTTCCCCCCTCCTTCCTTCCGCAGGCGAAGGAAACAGCGGGGAAGCAGCACCGAAGGAGGCTTGCCGCACAAGCCGCCCTCCCCCCCCGTGCGAAGTGGGAGACCTCGCGCCGGATTCCCACCCCGCGCGCTCGCGCGAAGCGGGCATCGTCGTGCTGGATTCCCCCCCGCACGCGCCGGATTCCTCCCCCCGCGCACGCCGGATTCCTCCCCCTGCGCGCGAAGCGGGCGGCATCGCGTCCGTCGCTCTACCTCCCCACCCCGCTCCTTCCATCCGCAGGGGTGGAGGGAAGGAAGCGCGACCCGGCCGGCTCCCGGAGGCTCCGCACGAAAGGTAAGTGCGGGTGGGCGCCGGAAGCGTTGCGCGAGCGCGGGGTGATTTACGCTTGGACACGAAAATCAAAAAACCCGCGCTCACGCCGCTTCAGCCCCGTGAGCCGGGCGGAAGTGGGAGTGCATCATGCGGAGCGACGCTCCCACTCCCGCGAGGCTCACGGGGCTGTCGCGCGAGCAAAGGCCCGTGCGAAAAGGGCCCTATTGCAGGCTTTTCTGGGACTGAGAGTGTGTGATGTGTCCAAAGTCACACACTCCAGGATCACATTCTCCAAAGTCATAGTCCAATGCTGAAACTATTACTGTTGTGCTTCCCCTTCATGCAGGGCATTGCCCTCCCCATCTCTGCCGTCCTTCACCTCCTGAATCTCGGGATTCAGATTCTGGATCAGCTGCTGTGTGGACAGCCTCCATGGTGCAGCAGAACTCAGCTCCAACTTTTTGGTTGATTGCACAAAACAAGGAACTCTAGCAATCTGTTGTATGCTCCTACTCTGTGTCTCTCAAGGAAACACATGCGTAATTTCTATTATGTTTATTGGAACACAAGAATCTAATTAAACAAACATTGCTGGAGTTAATACATTGCATCACCCACTTGGTTATACAGTAAAACACAATAATCCATTATTATCTAATCACAACGCCCCATTGGTGGTTCCTCCAGGTCCACACACATACACCCAACTGCTAGATTGTTTTCTTTTGTTGAAACAACCCCTCTCTATCAGTCACTTTGATCCTTAAAATTTCCTGCCTGGCCTTTGATATTCTAACTCTAACTCCCACCATTGGAACCTCCAATCCTCATAAATCACCCACTGATTGCTAGCATTTGAGCACAACAGCAAATGTTCTTTATCTAAGCTAGGGTTTAAAAGCTAATCACTGCACCAGCCAATAAACAATACTGACCATTTTTATTATAAAAATTTGGTCTCTACGAATTCTCAATTATATCCCCACTGTTCCCTGTCAAACCCAGCACATTCTGCATCCCCCCTCCCATTCCACAGACAACTACATGGCTTGGGGAAATAACAACATGACATTTACACCACTCTGGCTCTCTTATAAGAGCATTTATTCTCAGTTTATAGACTTGATCTTGGGGA
Organism: Ctenosaura bakeri; assembly: GCA_948474755.1. Classification (NCBI taxonomy): domain Eukaryota; kingdom Metazoa; phylum Chordata; class Lepidosauria; order Squamata; family Iguanidae; genus Ctenosaura; species Ctenosaura bakeri. The sequence continues at coordinate 534,851 of CAOLHI010001894.1, forward strand.
ATGCTGGTCTTCAGGTTCCTAGTCCAACACTGAAATCACTACATACTGGGTCTATTATACAGTACGACCCCCCATATCCACGGGGGATTGGTTCTGGGGGCCCCATGGATACAGGAGTCTGCAGATAGTACTGAATGCTGTGGTGTTTTCTCACTGGGCGCCTCAGGGATCAGGCCCTGGGCTTGTGGCTAGAGGCAGGAAAACAACAGGCAGTGTAATTCCATGCTACCCACTGTTTTTCCACTGGGCGCAGTGGCAATCGGGCCCTGGGCCTGCTTCTCTGCTATTACAGATTTTAGATAACAATTAGAATAGTTAACAAGTTTTGGGCAACACTATGGACTCTCTTAAATCAAGCATATGCATTAAATACTACATTCCCAAAAAAGATAATATATTTTCGTATGCTAATTTTATAAGTACAAATGCCAATGTGGAAATATTTGTTGTAACTTAAATAAAATGTCAATCTGTCTTAGTGTGAAGGTGTATTACCAAGTAATACATATGCCTGCTGAGTTTTTAGCAGTCGTGTAGAAATGGGGGTGGGGAGGGCATCTAGCCCCAGGAGGCAAAGTTTTTGGGGCGTCCTGGCTCATACCCATGCCCCTGCATGCCCTGGCCACGCTCCCACACACCATGGCCACACCCCATGCACCATGGCCATGCCCCCAGGCACCGTAGTCACGCCCCCTTCCACCACCACCCTCCACACACTCCAAGCTCTGCCACTGATTTTTAGTCCAGCTGTTCCTTACTGTTGATGAACAATTTCTAGAGGCCCATTCACACAGTCCAATTTTAGTGCTATGATTCTACTCTAACTTCCATGGTTCTATTATATGGAATCCTGGAGTTTGTAATTTGGTGAGGCACTGGAACTCTCTGGCTGAGAATTCCAAATGTCCCTCCCTAAATTGCAAGTCACAGCATTCCAGAAGATGGAGGTATAGCCATAAAAATGGAACCAAGGGACTTTATCATTCAGAATGTCTCTCTTTCAATCTGATTTACAACTGGGCAGCCCTATAGACACAGGGCATAAACATAATGAGGATTGCATCCTGGCAGCCATTCAAATAGAGGATTGCCTTCGATAAAAGAAGACACATGGCCATCCTAGCTTCAGCTTGTCTCCGTCCAGTCTTACAGTCCAGCCCACTTATTTTCAAAAGTATATTAACTATGCATTGCTTTTATCAATCTGCAATCTGTTTCCATATTAAACATGTTCATAATACATACAAACAAGACAAAAAAGAAACTACACATTACAACAACAAATAAACAAAAAGAAAAAAAAGAAACATATGTACAATGGAAAAATACTAAATGCTGCATTTTGTTGCTGTGTGCCTTCACATTTCTGGCTTATGGTGACACTACGGTGAATTTAGCACAGGTTTTTCTGGGGCTGAGAGTATGTGACTCTCCCAAGGTCACCCACTGGGTATAACATATAAGTATGATATGCTTTTAGTATAACGCTTTAAGTAAGTATTATACACTTTATTTGGGGGAAAAAATAGTAAAGAATATTAAAAGTTCCCAGTGTTTCCAAAGTCTTTCCAAAAGTTGCCACTCATTTTTCTCTTATCAATATCAGTTTGTACATTTCAGCTAAGTCTGACTATTTTATCAGCCAATCCTCCTTCACTGGAGTCTCTGTGTTCTTCCATTTCTGTGCGAACAGCAGTCATGCTATGGTGGTCCTATATCATAGCATCCTTGTTGTTGGTGGTGGTGGTCTGTGCCCTCAAGTCATTTCCAATGAAAGGTGACCCTAAGGCAAACCTATTATGGGATTTTCTGGGGCTGAGAGTGTGTGACACACCTAAAGTCATCCAGTGGGTTTCCATGACCAAGCAGGGAATTGAACCCTGGTCTCCAGAGAGTACAACACTAGAACCGCTATACCATGCTGGATCTCTCATCATAGTGTCTTACCATGCTTCTTCTGCAGTTGGTCTTCTACAAGTCCAAGCTAATATATTTCAGGTTTTAATTGAACATTAACTTTCACAACTTTATATGCCATACTATGTATTTGATTCTAGAATTTTTGGTCTTTTCACGTGCCCACCTCATGTGGTAAAAAGACCCCACTTGTTGCTCACATTTCCAATATCTATTAGAAACCTCTTTATAGATTTTGGCCAAATTTTCTAGTCTAAAATACCAATGATACATCATCTTATAAAGGTTCTCTTTAAGAACATAATGTAATGTAAATTTCATTCCCCCACCATCATTTTCTCCCATTGTTCCAATTGTATATTATGCCTAACATTTTGTGCCAACTTTATCATATCAACTTTAACCAACTCTTCTTCCTTCTCAAATTTTAGCAAACATTTAAACATCTTACTAATCAATTGATCATCATCTAAGCACAACTGTTTCTCAAAGTCGGATGTAGTCAATGCAAAATCATACAGTTTTTTGTGTTTTATATCTCGTTACTATCTGCCTATAAGAGAACCATTGGAAACTATAATCCTTACATGTTAATTCTTCGATTGATTTAATTCTATAATGTTCTTTCTGTATTTCCAAAAGATCTTGGTAAGTCATCCATTTTAACTCTGCTGTTGTTTTCTCATAAAGGTGTTTTAGGACATAACCTCAATTTGTGCCTATTCCATCTTCTTAACAAGGCTTTTCTCATGTAATGATTCCATGTAATGATTCCATCTTCTTAACAAGGCTTTTCTCATGTAAGATTATTAAAATCTACATTCACTTTAGATTCATCATATCCTGATACCCATGCTGCCCAAATTTCAGTTCATGCCCCTCTAAATCCAACAGTCTCTTATTTGTCAATTAATATGAAATTTGGAGATCCTTTCCCTTCCTTTCCTTCTATCAAAGAAGAATATGGCACCCCTCCAATTCTGAACCAGTTGTAGGTAGGGACGCAAATCCTCAACTATTTCATCAGTGCATGGAAGGACATATAATTATGGTCATTTTTCTCCCTGCTGGGGAAAAACAGATATTCCTTTTCCGTAACACTCCCATAGTCACGTGCCCTGGAGTTTTGTGAAGGAATCAGTCTGCAAAGAAAAACACACTCAGGCTTTTGCACCAAAAAAAAAAAAAAAAAAGCCTGCACAGAAAACAGTTTTCCTGCCCAGGAAACAGTGTTTTCTGTGCAGAAAACAGGGCAGGGTGTTGTTGTTTTTTCCAAAAAGATTAGTGCCATATGTTTTTCTGCACACAATTATTCCTCTGCAATACTTCATGATATTTGGTTACTAGGAGAAGAATACATAAAATCCTCGCTGAATCTATGATTCCCCTCCAGTGCAGTTTCCAAGTTGTCGGGAATTTTTCCCCCATTTTTTATTATTGTTTACAAACACACACAAAAGAAAACACATTAAAAAAGGAAAGCATGAATAAAAAAACAAAATAACAATTCACAAAACAAAATACTACATCATAGTACACTATAAAACAAAACCAAATAAAATTACTAACAAAAAAAAACTCCTACAAATATCAAACTAAACTAACAAACTATACAAATCTAAAAATTGGTTCCTACCCCTGCTGCATATAACAAGTAGTAACCCAACAGCAACTTCTAATCCAATAAGTCACAAATTATAATTAAGTGTAATATTTGTTGCCTAGAATTAATTCTGTAACAAATCATAATGAACTTCTAAATTAATCTATACTTGTGGTCATAAATGGATTGTTAATATTAATACTAACTTAATAATTGCCCTTTTTTACCCAAAACTCAATTGCAACTTAATTAGTTATTACACATCAAAATTAATAGTTTGTAAGTATCAAAATAAAATATTTATAACATTCATATTAAAATTATTCTGTTTCCCAGCCCTTACTTACTCATTTTATATATATATATATAGAGAGAGAGAGAGAGAGAGGGAGTAAATATGAGCATATATATATATGTATGTATGTATATACTTATATACACATATATATGTATATAAAAATACACCCAGGCCTGGCCTACTTCTGCCCCTCACCGGGGGTCTTCCTCAGCCTGGCATAGTGGCAGCAGTGGTGGCAGAGGCAGCCCCTTTCTCCAGGCCTGGCCCACTGCGATGGTGGGAGAGGCAGCCCCTCTACCCATTATGTTAGCACAACATACATACTGCAACCAATACACTAATGTGTTGTAACACACTGTTTGGAAATCTCTGATACACACAAACATATATATATAACATCAGTAGGGCAAGAAATTAAAGTCATCCATTATTTTCATAGTACAATTCACATAACAGAAAGAACGAATATTTGAACATCTGACCAAGAAAAATAAGCTGCATGTTCAAAACCCCAAACTCATCATTTCACCCTCATTTTCTCTTAAGTGATTAATTAAAAATGTCCCTTCCACATCAAAATCTTCTTCACTAGAACCCTCTAGTCTGTCTGTAAGTTTGTCCATTTCCGCTATTGCCATCAATCTGTTGAACCATTTGGTCATGGATGAAATTTCTATTTTCTTCCAATACTTTGCATAAACTAGTCTTGTTGGCAGTAACATATATTGGAATAATTTTTGTTGTTGCTTGTTAACACCAGTGTCTTCTCACCAAATTCCATGTAAAAATAGTTCAGGAGGCTTACCAATTTGGCATTTCAAGATTTTTAGATCACATTCTGTGTTATTCTCCAAAACTGTTTGACCTTATCCTAAGTCTGCCACATATGATATAAGGATCCAATATGGTTTTGGCACTTCCAACAACTATTGTTTATCTCTTTGTGTATCTTTGAGACCCTTTCTGGTGTAAGATACCAGTGTAGCATCATTTTATAATAATTTTCTTTTAAATCAGCTGTTCTCAACCTGTGGGTCGTGACCCTTTGGGGGTCGAATGACCCTTTCACAGGGGTTGTCTAAGACCATTGGAAAATATGTATTTCCAATGGTTTTAGGCTCCATTCCCTCTTCGGTGGTAGTGCACAAGTGCGAGCCATGCGCTCGCGTCCTCCTGCCCTCTGTTCAGAAGGGACTGAAATTGCTCCCCTTCTCCGCTACCAGGAGAACTTCCCGTCTGACAGGCCAGCTTGGGGGGGCGGCGGCAGCACGGGGGGCAGGCCCCCTCCTCGCCATGGCTCCTGCCCCACTTGCCACGGAGGGGGGCTCTGCGGAAGGGCCGGGGGGCCGCAAGTCGGTGCTTTTCCGGGGGGCCGAGCTGCGCCCAGCGCCAAAGACAAAGGCACTGGGATTCCTCCCCCCCCCGGGCCCAAAGGGTTTACACTCTGGAAACTTTTCCCACACTGCCCCCCCCCGCCAGTGGAAACAAGAGCGAAGCAGAAGCAGAGCCCGGGGGGGTTCTCGGAGTTTTTTCCCAGGGAAGACGCATGGCTCTTCTTTCCTTCCCTGCCCGCCTCCCCTTGTTCCTGGCCAGCGAGGCATTGTAAATAATAAATAAATAATTTACGGTTGGGGGTCACCACAACATGAGAAACTGTATTAAAGTGTCGCGGCATTAGGAAGGTTGAGAACCACAGTTTTAAATCATAGCAAAGTGTATTTTTAATTTCTTTTGTCCATAGTCTTTCCCACTGATTTAAAGCTATAGTATGTCCTAAATTCTTTGCCCAGTTAATCATATATTCTTTCACTTGCTTATCTTCCACCCCTATTTTCAACAGGAATTTGTATAATCAAATATTCATCCTTATCACACAACAATAATTCAAAGTCTGATTTATTCTTTTCAAAATCTTTATTCTTTTTAATCTTAAGAAGTCTTAGATAAAATTGTCTGTGGGAGAGCCATTGTATTTTACAACCTTCCTCTTGTAATTGCTGTACTGTAGTCCTGGTCTCTCTTCTTGAATAAATCATATGTTAACCATTGTTGGTCAGTTCTCATTTCTGTTCTGTAAGAGACCTCTTGCGGTAAAATCTAAAGCAGCATTCTTGGACATAGTCCCAATTTATATTTCGTCCAAGGTCTAATATAGTGATTATTAAAGGCCACATTGACCTTAACTTTGTCATAACATAGGCACACATGCCATCTGAGTTTTAAGTCAAGTCCTTCCAAATTCAGGAGTTTATTGTCTTTCAAAATTATCCATTTTTTTAAATTCAGGTCATACATGAAGCTGCGAAGTACACTTTTTAATTTGGTAGTCTAAGACACATACACCTCTCCTTTCTTTTGAATCTTGTAAAACCTTGAGTCTTACTCTGGGTTTTTTACCTCTCTAGACAAATTTTGGTAAGTCTTTTTGCCATATTTTAAATGGTTTCTTTAGTCAAAACTGGAATCATTTGAAAAAGGAACATCATTTTGAGGAGGATATTCATCTTTATTGTTGAAATGCTTCCCAGTAAAGATAAATTCAATTTCTGCCACTTTTCCAAGTCATTCTTAATCTCTTTCCAAGTCTTAATGTAATTCTTTTCATATAATTGGCTTGCATTTCCAGTTAAATTAATACTTTAGTACTTAACTTTCTTTCCAATTTTAAAACCAGTTTTTAACTGTAATTCATTTTTCTCCTGTATATTTATATTTTTAGTCAACACTTTAGGTTTTTTCTGCAGAAAACCATTTTTTAAAAAACCTGAGAATGAATATTTGAGAGTGTTCTTTCCATCCCTAGGTTGACCCATTAGGTTGACCCATTGCTTGAAGCCAAATAACCTAGAACCAAAGTTCTCAAGATAATTCCTTTTGTATCAAAACTCTTGGTACGAGATAATATAATTGAGCTTTTGTTTGTGGAACTAAAAGGATGTATGTATCTGGAAACATGATCATACCAGTTATAGATGAGATATAGATGCAATGACAACCTGAAAATCTCTAGTGTATATATGTGTGTGTGTGTGTGTGTGTGTGTATAGTTATTCTTGTATACTTCTTTTATCAATGGATGTTTTTGATACTCGTTTTGGATACTTGTTTTTCTTGTGATAATGCCAATATATAAATAAAAAAAAATATTTAAAAAAACCTCTTAGTACAATCTTGTAAGGCAGGAGTCAAACACAATCCTCCCTGGATTGTGTTTTACCTATTTTCAGTAGGTAAAATAATCTGATCCTTCCATTCTCTGGAGCATTCTTTCTGGATTCATTTTTCATGTTAGATTTTTTTTTTCTGTATCAAAATAATACTCATTTTTTTATAGTGCATGCTAAGACAAAATATTTTTATATGCAAAAAGGTGCTACTTCTCACTTCTGTTTTGTTTGCACTGTTTTATCATTCATCTTCCACAAGCATGCACATAAAATGTCTTTAAATTGTAAGGGCTGAAATTCTTCCCACCCACCCCCATATTCAACTTGGTCTAGGCAGCATGGCCGTGCAAGGATGTTACCCCAGGGAATATCCATCAGCAGTGGATTTTGTGCCAGATTTTGCCTGAATCCCTGCTACAGCCCTAACTTGTATGCATTTCAGTTTGAAAGAAAAACAAAGGCAAACAAGGCAAGGTCTCGTTCTCTCTTTTTTCCTCTCTCCATACTAAAGAGTTCTTAAATTAGCCCACATGCTGATAAATTAGTCCATCATTTGAGCTATACCACATACCAGCATCTCTGACAGACTCAAGACTCCTTTTTCCCTCCCTGATCCACCCTCCCATTTCCTTTCTTTGTAGGCAGAAGTCTCCTCCACTCCAATCTGCTTATTTAAACACACTCATTACCTTGACATCTGTAGCTTGTTAACAGAACTTGTACTCAAATGGGTTTATGCACTTCCTTATCCTGTGAGCAAGGAACATATGGAATTTTTCCAATCCTGCCTCAGCAGCTAGTTCTAGCACACAAGGATACAGGCACGCATTCCAGTCTTTGCAAGTTTTATCCTGTGTGCTGTGACTGGTACTCTATGGAGTATCAAACAAAGGTCAGAAAAGTACTTTGGGACTATAACTCCCAGAATTCCCAAGCCAGCAGGCTACCATGGTGGTGGGTGAATTTGGGGGTTGTATGCCAAAAAATGATTGAAATCCTACATCGGGAAATGTAGGTGCAATGGCGCAGATATGACAATGTAGCTACGTTGTCCCGAGAAACTACCTTTTCAGCCATGCAGCCCACCTCAGCAAAGGAATTTTTGAGGTGCTAGAAAGCAAGATGTTGAATGATGATGAGCCTCAGAAACTCCTTTGTGGGAGGAGGCTGCATGCTTAAAAGGGAGGTTTGGGGGGCACTTTTGGGTGTCATGAAGATGCAATGACCATGAAAGTGAGCTAGCATAATTACAATGTCGTAAGTTGGGCATGTGACATCATATTTACAGTCATCTCTCCACATTCACAGGTTTGCACTTTGCAAATTTGATTTTCCATGTGTATGTTTCCCCCACATTCTCCTTCTCCCATTCCCTTGCATTTTGTCAGACATAGAGGAAGGCAAGTGCACCCAGGCAAAAGACAAGGGAATGGGGAGAGCTCCCCTCTGAGCCTCCCTCTCCCATTCCCTCCCCTCTAAACCTCCCCCTCCCATTCCCTTGCCTTTGGACCCAGTTCTGAGAAGGAAGGCTCCCATGCTGATGCAAAAGGCAAAGGAACACCAGGAGAGAATGGGAGGGGGCTTCTGCACCCTGAACCCTCATAAAAGTGCAGGAGCCAAGTGCCGGAGCAAAATGCCTGCCACTGTTTCCAAGGTCTGGGTAAAGTGTGGTTAGAGAAAGTGGAAGTGTGGTCCATGGCTGAATACTTCAGTTTATGGCACCTGAAGGGTCTCTGAAGTTCTTCCAAGATTTTTCACTCAACCCATCCAATAGCTCAGAACTATTGCAAAACAGAGCAGGTTTATCCAGTCCAAGCCCTGAATATCTTAAAAGCCACCCAAACCCTTAAAAATGTAGCCAAAAGTTGGCCAAAAATGACACCCAATACAATGTCACTTCTGGTGACAACAAGCATACCTGTGCAGCCCCCGTGAGGGTACAAGGATGAAAAATGACTCCTGCCTCCCTCTGTAATTGCCCACTCCTTACATAAGTCTATAAGGATTTTGAAGCCAAGGATAATTTTCCAAGTGTAAAGGTTTAAAAATGAATTTGCTCCCAGTGGCAACTAATGACTCAGTGGCAGAGTTTGGAGTGTGTGGAGGGGCGGCAGGAGGGGGGCGAGGCTACGGCATGGGGTGTAGCCATGGTGCATGGGGGTGTGGTCACAGCATAAGGGGGCATGGCTAAGAGCTGGGATGCCCCAAAAAACATTGCTGCTGGGTGTCAATCACCCTCATCGACCCCGTCTCTACACGACTGCACTGACTTCATATTTTTGGTAAGATTGCTTTGATCACTGTGTATTTAATTGTGTTACACCCCTAAAATAAAATGTGTTGCTGGAAGGATGTTCACGCCCTACCACAGGTGATCTCTTCCATGTGAACTATGCCTTACACCTTCACCTCTTTGTTCTGGCTACAGAAACAGAGCTAGATGTTTCTCCACCATCTGGGCAAAACCCATGTTGGGGGAGGGCTGTATTAGCCAAAAGATGGGTTTGGGAGGTTAGAAAGGATATGTGCTATAGTTCTGCCTCATGGAATTTTATAGTACCTTTTCCTGATGCATGACCAGTTAGCAGTTCCAGCTATAGGAGCCCTGTCCCATGTTGAACCCTACCTTCAAATGGCAACCCTACCTCCAGATGTTATTGCACTGCAACTCCCATCAGTCCTAACTAGCATAGTCAAAGGTGAGGAAATCTGGGAGCTGGGGCCAATATTATCTGGAGGGCCATACCTTTCCCAGGCCTGCTCACGACTAACTTAAAGTTCATTGATTTCTGTGGGTGTGCAGTTAGAAAAAAAAAAGTAATGAAGGATCTCAAAGTGGCTCAATGTGCAGTGTAAATAACTAAATTATACATCAGAGAATTATAGCTAATATACTGCAAGACTACTCTTGACCTTTCAAATGACTGGCGCTTGTTCATAATCGAAGCTATGAGACCAGCCATAACCAATTAAATTAATTGCTTGTAAAACTTGAAGGGGAGGGAGAGAGACGGTTTACATTGTTTACATTGTCTCTGCAATTGGCACGGCAAGGTTTGTAAAGCACTTAAAACAATTTGTTTGTTTGTTTGTTTGCTTCTGTTATCCTGCAAGACGGATGCATTGAACCCACACGTTTTCTTCCAGTTTTTCTCTGCAACATCTACAGTGAAAGGACATTTCCAGGATCCCTATTAAGAAGTCTTGCCCAAAGGAATCCCAAACAGAGGTTTCTGATTTTCAGATTTTAACAAATAAATTATGTCGGTTATTAAAGTCAGTCGCAGCAAAGCTTCTTTCCTGGAGCTGTACAGAATGTTCACTAATTTTGATTATCACTCTGAAATTAGCATATTCGATGTGGCTGAACTAATTACCTCTCAATAGCCAACCTTCCTGAACATTTACTTTGCTTCAATGCTGCTTGGAGCTTTTTAGCTCGCCTGGGAGATGCTGCTGTTGCTCAGTACCATTTTCCTTCTTCTTCCCTCTCGGTGTCCTTTACCTCAGTCACCCGCACTGGTTTCATCTGACTGGTCAAGGTGACTCACATGATTTAGCTTATTGGCAACTGTGGTGTTGTAAAAGATGGTGGATTGGCTCTGTTAAAGCAACAACAAAATCCAAAATCCATGTGGTGATGACCACACCAAAAGATGCAAAATGGATCATTCTAGCTTTTGAAGTTTCACTGGCTTCGTTATCAGGCAAATGAGGTACAATAGCATTGGGAACAGAGTGACAGTGTTGTGGTCGCAGCATTTTTATTTTGGACACTACGCTTGGGGTGTTTTGTAACTTTAGATGGGAAAGCCAAATTGTATCTTTTTTGTTGACTCCGTTTAGGGATGGAAAGAATATTGGAAAATATTTGAAATGTGTTTTTCAAGTGTCAAGTAACTCTGAAAAAAAGAACCGTGGACTCCTGAAAATCTTTGCCATTCGGGACTTATTCTGTGTAGAATTATTTTGTTATTTTGTGCATGGTTATTTTGTTCAAAAGGCAACATTTTTTGTGCAAGAAACAGCTTTTTCCATGCAGAAAATATGTCTGTATAGAAATATTATTTCATGTGCAGAAAAAGCTGTTTCTTGCACAAAAAATCTGTAATTGAGGACTTTCTCTGTACAAAATATACTCTTCATTGATTTAAATGAGATAACCCAGTGATAGGTTCATCATGCTTGGCAAGGTAGAAGGCAGTAGGAAAAGAGATGGATAGGCTCAATCAAGGAAGCCATGGCCCTGAGTCTGCAAGACCTGAGCAGTACTGGCAATGATAGGGTGACTCAGAGGTCTCTCATTGATAGGGTTACCCTAGGTTGAAATTGACTTGATGGCAATTAACAACAATGCAGCCAGGATATCATTGTCATAAACTTGCTAATAGTTCAAGTCTTGACACTTACAATCAGATCTGCCCTTATGTTTGTCGATCTTCAAGATGCCGTTTCCTGGTGACAGCGATAGAATGCTAGAAAGGAAATAGACAACAGGTACAGGTTGCAAACAAATATCAGGTGCTGTAGGCTATATTTCTGAGGAAGGAATTGGCAAAAACACCTCTGAGTATTCCTTGCATAAGAAAACCCTGTGAAATTCATGGGGTTGTCATAAGTTGACCGGTGAATTAAATGTGCATACACACGCAGGTGCACCTTGGGGTTGCCATAAGACACAAATGACTTGATGGCACACAACAACAACAATTCTAAGTATGATTAAATCTGGATCTAACTCCCACATTTCCACACTAGACTGTTATAATGCTATTATTCCACTTGCAACATCCTATGGAATCCTGTGGCTTGCAGTTTAGGGAGGGGCCAGATGGCCCCTCCCTAAACTGCAAGCCGCAGGATTCCATTGGATATTGCAAGTGGAATAATAGCGCTATAACAGTCTAGTGTGGAAATAGCCCCAGTTGATCAAATTGATAATACAAAGAGTACAAGTGAGTATCAAACAATGGGCCCTTCTGCACTACGCTGTTATAGTGCTATTACTCCACTTTCAACCTCCTGTGGAATTCTGGGGTTTGTCGTTTCCTGAGGCCAAAGAGTTCTCTGGCTGAGAATCTTAAAGGCCCCTCCCTAAACTGCAAACCCCAGGATTCCATAGGGGGTTGAAAGTGGAATAATAGCACTCTAACAGTGTAGTGCGGAAAGGCCCACAGTCTCAAGCCATCATCAAAACCAATTTAACAACCATGAAAATGACTGTTGGCACAAAAGAAAAACTGACAATGTAGTGGTTGAATTCACCACTGGCTTTGCCTTCCTACTAGCCTTTTAGATTGGCATCCACTGGGTTCACAACAGTGGACAGCCATGGTGAGAAGAACAAAACCCCAGACTTATGCATCATCAACCAGCACCTCTTAGACAAGCCATAAATTACGCCCCCCATATGCTGTACTACAGCTCTCACAATCCCTGGCAACCTGAGGTGGTGGGAGTTGTAGCCCAACACATCTGGAGGGCACCAGGTTGAGGAAAACTACCTTTGGTTTCAGATATGGTCTGACAAAGAGCATTTTCTTTATCTCCAGTGCTACAGAGGGTAGAAGGTGCGATGTTCCGCACCCTTCCCTGAATCATATTTTGCAGCTTACAGTCTCCAGTGCACACCTCTTCCTCGGCTGCATGCAGACTCCCAGTCCCTCTGCCACTGCTTATCATTCTCAGTGAGCCTCCTTCCTTCTGTGCACTAAGCGTGCCTATCAATAACGGTATGTGAATAATCACATCATTAGTCAGTCAGCACTGATTGATGCTCTGCTGTCACAATGTGGTAACTTTTACTGCCAAGTAGAAATTGCCAGATGTCCCTTAGTTTTAAGAGAATGTTCTTTGTTTCAGAACAGCCCTTGCTCTGTGGATGAAGCACATCTGTTACGGTACCTTCGTATTTTGAAAGCCATACCAGACAATCTGCCCCACCTGTTGAAATCATCTTGGAAAAGTCCTGCATCATCTCTTCTCAGGACAGGATCTGAAATCGTCTGCAATGCTTTCTCAGGGGCCACCCAGGGACTGTGGAATGACCTGCAAAATGTGACTCTGTGCTAACCATCCTGTAGTTATTCAAAAAAAATATCCAAGTATTAAAGAATATAAGCTACTTTACTAGGATCGGAAACTCTGTTAGTTTTGGTTTTCTCAAACCAAAGGTGGGCCAAACAGATCTCTGAAGTGATATGCAGTTCCCACTTCCTATTTTTTCTAGTTCTTGAGACTTCCAGGCCCCCACAGCCACCCCTTTTCTATTTCCTCCCCAAAGACAGTGCATTGCTACAGCTGGGAACCTCCAGGAATGGCAATTCACTTTTTCAATTCAGCTCCTTGTACTGCTGAGCATCAACCACACCCATTTAAAAAAAAAAAACAGGAGACTTACATCTACTTTGAATCTTCCTGTGCTTTGGTTTGGAGTTAGTTTTGGCAATCCATGCAGCACCTGAATGGTTCTAGGAGCAGAAAGTTGGCCTTTGAATCCATTGTAATTACTAACCCATGTATTAAGTTCAAGTTCAAGTTCAAGTTTATTGCATTTTAGCAGCCAGCCATTACACAAAAATGAAAGAATAAAATAAGATAAAATGAGAAAGGATAATCCAGCCAATTTACATGTAATACATAATCAACAATTAAAGAATAGGATTTGTTTGTTGTTTGTTGATTGATCCACGTCAAATATGTTATTTTCAAGATGACTAGCAAAACTGAAAAGTATTTCTTTTTAACAGTTTTCATTATTTTTTCACAGCAATGTCAAGGCATTGTTATTCATGCAAACATAGGTCACCACCTCATTGGTGATAAACCACACTGTTAGTGATAAAACTGTAAGTCCAATGTACCCTTGCATATGATCCTTTTTTCTTGGTCATTGCAAAGACTGTCTATTCTCTTTCTTCATCTGCAGCTACCAAAGTTTTCTCTTGGTTTACTGTTTTGCTGTGATAGCCCCACCACCACCACCCTTTCAATGTCTGGAGAAGAATATGGATAATCAGAGAGGGACCACAAAAAATAGTCCTTCCCCACAGTGATTCAATGAGGGTGGAGGTCAAGGCAGAATTGGAGAAGCATTAGGTTATGTCACCATAACCACACATTGAACAATTGTATAATATATCTAGACCTCTGGAGGACCCTGGAAGATCTTGGTGGACTATATCATCAGTTTATAGGGACATAGGCAGATGCTTCTCAGATTCCTTCTGATCTCCACCAGTCACTGAATCACCACAAGAGGGATGGAGGGACTGTCACAGGAAATTGGTAAAACCCAGCAATGGCAAGAGAGGTACCATAGTGTAATTCTTCCCACAGACCTACATGCTGTGCTCAGTGATGTATAATCTCAGCCACTGTTATAAACCCAATCCATTTAAGCTCAACTACAAAAAACCAGGACCACCTTACAGTGCCTTGGTCCAAAACAACATACATTTCAATGGAGCTCTATACAAAGAGATTACTTCAGAAGCAAAAATAATAAAGGGATATCATACAGTTCAAGAATTACCTATCATATTCTCTCTTCTTGTTTCATGGGCTACAAAAATGAAGACTGTTGGGTGCAAATATTAGGAAAGTCCACAGATATCTGTACAGTTGAAATGAGCATGTTACCATTGTATAAACTTGTAGGAAAAGCACCCCATGCTAAGCAGCCTGATCAGTAGGTGATGCAAGACCACCCCCAAAGTATATGCAAGGGATCTTGGGATCTGCCACAGCTGGCAATGCTGATCCTGCAGCTGAAACCATCACTACAATGTGAGGAGGCAATGAAATCAGAAAATTAATGTTCATTTATAGGCTTAAGCAGTGATTACAAGTGGGAGCAATGGGGCAGAGATGGGCCAAGAATGACCCTTTAGACCCCAAAGTTCATCCCCTGCAGTCCTCAAAGGTCTCAAGATCCCTAGATTTCTGCCTTACCCGGTGGGGAAAACACCACGGTTTCCTTCTTCCACATCTTCCAAAACTGAAAAGCAAAAAAATTCCTGAAAATTTTGAAATCAGAAGTGACTTGGCATGCACTCCAGTTGCATTGGACACACCAAAGCAGCCTGCTGGAGGCTGCAGAAGCGGGGGGGAGATTCCCCACTTAATCCACAGTTGCCTGCTCCCACAGGAAGCATTGTGAGAAATAAAAGATGGCAACTTCCCAAGTGACCATTGCTGTTTCTCAGCAAACTCACGTTCTGAAAATCTCAAGAAGGATGGACTCAGATGTAGCATCAGTATGGTTTAACACTTTCTGATTTTTTTGGGCCCTGGAAGATAGCCAAGTAATATTCTAGTGGAGCCAGGAATTGGTGGGTCAAACAGCCAGCAAAGATGTCATCAGCCATGGCATCACAGGCCTCCGTTTCCTCTTAACTTAGTTGTAATCCATTTCATTTAGCTGCAATTCTCTTTCACTTAATTGTAACATAGTTGTAAGAATGGATTTCCCCAGTGAAAATATATGACTGTGAGCTATCTCTGTTTTAACACAAAGTGTTTTGCCTTGGATTGGACTTGTTGTTCTCTCAAACCTATCTCCTAAAACTGGGACTCAAGGTATCTCCACAAGGAGTCTCCTACCAGTTCAACTGATATTGGTTGACATTCAGCTGATGACTTATGAAAGTTCTGAAAGTCTATGGCCATGTTCACACTACATTGTTATAGTGCTATTATTCCACTTTCAACATCCTATGGAATCCTAGGATTTGCAGTTTATGGAGGGGCCTTTAGAATTCTCAGCCAGAGAGCTCTTTGGCCTCAGTAAACTACAAACTCCAGAATTCTACAGGATGGTTAAAGTTGAATAATTGCAGTATAACAGTGTAGGGCAGAAATGGTCCAACTCACACATGCTAGAGTGGTAGGGGCTTAGACAGTGAAGAGCAAGCTAAAAAGCCTGGATTTTGTGTAGTCAGCTTCCACTTGCACTATAGCATACTCTGGTTTAAGAGCTTCTTTTGGTTATGAAGGAGACTAGGTGGGCATTCAGAGCATCAGCCCATGCAATTGTCCAACACACTAGGAAACATCTGGATTGAACAAGCCTAGTATAAATTCTAGGAAATTGGCCTCCTGTCTTTGCCTGAGAAATAGATCCTTACCCTCAGTTTGCTGCAAGTGAAATGTTTTATTTTCTAAACTTATCCCTAGATACCAGTCTTCGAGATCTTTGGGTGAGAAATTATTTGGGAATCCATGAAAATCACAGTGTAAGGACTAGTATAAAATACAGTTTCAGCTTGTTGAGCTTAGCAAAACTTTGTGTTTCAGGCCTTTTTCTGCTTCAGCAGCCCCTTGTGTCCATTTCAACAAAGAGCTGTATGTCTCCACTAAAGGAACAGCTCTACATTATAAGCTAGCATAGCCAGCTGGAGAATGAGGAGTCAAGATTTGAATTCCAGTCCCTCTATGGCACAGCTTGGATAAAAGAATTGCCCTTAGCAGTGTTGCCCAAACTTCCAGACCCAAATAAAAACAATAGGCCTGAAAATTTTCAATTCTGCTGCTTTAATAACATATGGCAAGAAAAGAGATTCCACCTAAACATCCAGAACTTTTTCATGGTCAGGGTTGTTCTACAGTGGAACAGAAGACCCTCTGTGGGTAGTGAACTCTCTTTCACTAAGAGGTCTTTAAACAGAGGTTGGATGACCACCTCTTGGGGGAGTGTTTTAGCTGTGGATGCCTGCATGGCTGCCTGGTTTTTTAAGGGGGGCTCAGACAGAGTTATGGTGATCATTGTGAGGAGCCCCCCTGCACTTCCAAATCTATCACCACATTCCTGAGCTTGAAGATGTCAAGTGCTGACAGTTGGCCTCCATAAATATATTTAAAAGAAAAAAAATCTTAGTTGAGATTAGAGATTGCAATGTTACCTTTTTTGAACTACAACTGCCAGAATTCCCCTGTGAATCGCTTTATGAATTATATGGGATTATGGGTTATAGTACAAAAAAGTAACTTTACCAAGCTCTGATTGCAATCCCTTTAAAGCCTTATAGCCTAACTGACAAACTGAAGGCAATCTGCGGAGAAAGAATTCTTGCTGAATCGTGTATTTAACTGGATTAAGATGCCATGCTTATTTAAGCATTTGAAAGGACATTCAAATGCAAAATGTAAAGCAGAGAGGGACAGGTGGTCCTATGAATAATTAACTGAGCATTTACTTCTATAATAAGAAATTAAATTCTAAATACACACAGGCCCACAATGAGGGGAGCCCAAGAAGTCAAGTTCATTGTCTTCCCTCTGTCTTCTTTTGGATAGGAAAGCGAGCTGGCTCATTTTTGTCCTGGGTTTTTCTGGCATCTTTCAAATTTCCTCCATTGTCTTCTTTGGAGATGAGGAGGTGAAGGACTAGAGAAAGAGGATAAAAACAGGGGGACTGTGATAAGAGGAGTAAGAAAATAGGGGAGAAGGGAAAAAATCATTGAACGAAGTAGCAGGAGATAAAAGAGGGAATTGCCTTAGAAAGAAAGTTGAAAGTTATGAGTTGAATAAAACATACAGAAGTCCTCCACACAATAGGTGAAAGCTCCCTTCGTCTCAAAAATTCTGGTGATGGTGGTATGCCTCAGTTAATGAAGCATTCCTGGGCATGACTTCTTTAACATAAAATTGGGTATCAAAGGCAGAAATAACATAAAATAAGAATAGATTCATACACCACCAGCAAGAACATGGGGGTGGGGGAGAGGAAGAGATTCAACATGTTTCAGCAAATATTTTATTTGAAACTAACAATAACAATAACAACTAACAATATATGAATGTGAAATAAAACAGCCAGGCCAGGTAATTCTTGTATAAGTAAACTCTGCTAACGTTCTTCAGTTTTCCAAACTGAAGCTTGTTTTAGCTCAAATTTATTTATTTTTTTAAAAAGCCTACCCCTCCTTAAAAGAAAAGTCACCTGGAATCTTGTTGGGAACTTGGATCTTTGTTAATGCAGTTACATATATAGGAATTAGACTTGCATGGTTGCATAATGTCCATATCCAGGAGAGGGTTGCTGTTGCATTACTAGGTAGCAAAGGTAGCAAAATGCCTGATGTATGTTGGCACCTGATGCGCAAGCAGAGCAATGGGCATCGGTCTCAATGTGCATTGCATCAGTCCTGATCTGTTTCACATCATTCTTGTTGTGCATTGGGCACTCTTCTTGGTATCCCATAAATGGATCTTCATAAACCAGTAAAGCGTTTCTCAGCACTTTTGTGATGTAGCTAGGTGTACATACAGTTATGTAACTTAACAGGTCATATAGGACTCACACACCCATATGCATTTTGGTGTGCCTTTCCTAATGTGTGCCATAATGTGCTCATCCACATACTTGTTTTCTATCTTTCCCTTTCTGCAACATGTTATTTTCAGTATTATGTGCACTTTCTTCCAAACACATATTTTTGGCTAGAGAACTCTAGTACAACAATCACGGAAAGTGGAAATTTTAGTGCCTGAATAAATTTCAGTCCACTTATTTGTTCTGGAGATGTGGATAAGATTCATAGGAAAATTCAGACCTAATATCCCTCCCCCAGAAGAAGTAATTGACACAAGAAATAGAGGCATAAGGGTCACAACTGTTAATTAATCATAATAAAAATATCAGCCCATTTGTGACTGCCAATAATGTTGAATAGCCATTGAATAGCTGGGAGAAATGCCTGCTTCTATTGAGCAATGCCCCTCTGGTTCAATGCTTTTCACTGACTGCCCTTAGGATTAGAGTTCTTAGTAGGTTAGGTTAGGTTAGGTTAGGTTAGGTTAGGTTAGGTTAGGAAGTTTCTTGGTTGCTGTATCCCAATCTCACTGGCTAGCATTTTGTGGATGCAGAAGGAGTAGATACAACATAGATCAGGATTTAGTGGTAAATCTCTGGGCAATGCTTGATAAAGTTACTTTTTTTCATTGCAATCCTCAATCCAAAAGTAAGTTTATCAAGCACTGCGTCTGGGTGATTTGCAATAGGTGGTGAATTTTTCTATCCTTCACTGGTTAACAATTGTTGTTTGGCTTCAAGTCATTTCCAGCTTAGGAAAACACTAAGGCAAACCAGTCACTGGGTTTCTTTGGCAAGATTGGTTCAGACTGGTTTTCTCCTTTGCCTTCCTCAGAGGCTGAGAGAATGTAACTTGCCCAAGGCCACCAAGTGCATTTCTATAGCTGAGTGGGGATTCAAACCCTGTCCTCCAGGGGATTAGCCTAATACTTAAACCACTCTACTCCACTGCATCTCAATGAACAATTAGCTGCAAGAAAATGACTTTTTCTACCTTGACTAGGCTGGTGAAATGAACAGAACTTTGGATAATCAAGAGCTCTTTCAAACTACACAGTTAAGCATATGATTCCACTTTAACTTGCCATGGTACTATCTTATCGATTTAGAGAGGGGTACCTGCAATTCTCAGCCATAGAGAATCTAATGTCTCACCAAACTACAAAACCCTAGGGCTCCATAGAGCATAGAAATGACAGTTGAAAGGGGATCAAAGTGCTTTAATTGTGTACTGTGAAAGGGCCCTAGAAGTAGATTTGTTTTGTAAGGTGCTGCTGAAATCCAGTTCCTGGATTTGGAGTGGGTTCAGAGGGACCTTGTTCTTTAATTCAAAGTATGCTGATTTCAGAGGAAGGAATTGGCAAAGTCACCTTTGAATATTTCTTCCCTTAGAAAAAACTATATGAAATCCATGGGATCACTCTAAGTCAAAAGATGACTTGAAGGCACATACACGGAAACACACGTTGTTTGAACTTGACTTTGGCTAGTGGAACCTGGGGGT
This sequence comes from Ctenosaura bakeri, assembly GCA_948474755.1. NCBI lineage: Eukaryota > Metazoa > Chordata > Lepidosauria > Squamata > Iguanidae > Ctenosaura > Ctenosaura bakeri. The sequence goes on from CAOLHI010001894.1 coordinate 554,654, forward strand.
TTATTTTAAAAAAAAAGATCCAAACTGTAGGGTTGCCAGAATGAAAGCTGGAAACGGTTCCTCTACCTTTAATGGTTGTGCAGGAAAGGGATTTACAGCAGGTATTACCGAAGGCGGTTGCCTACCCCTGCCTAACGGAAGGGCCAGCGCTGCTCCTTCCTCAGATACAGCCAGTGTATTTCATTCACTGTCACAGCTTTTTTCCCCGTCACTCTCAGCGGCATCAGTACATCCAGTTAAGTTGGGCTCTTAGACCTCAATTTTTCAGGGCCGCAATAAAGAACACCTTAGGCAAGTCTATAATTAACAATTAGTCACTTATTGTAAGATCCAGTGGACATCTCATTAAATATCAGTCAAAATAGGCTTGAGCCATTGAACTTCATTTTTTAAAGAGCATTTTCCAGCCTTCTGCCAACTGTAATCAGGGGAGCTAAAATTGCTCTTGCCATTAGGATGCCCACTTACATTTGGCTGGCTGCTGAGAAGTTTCAAAAGATTTCCCTCTCTCCCTCGCCCTCCGCCCTCCCCTAGCCACGCTTTTCAAAAGGGAAATACTGAGCACAGGCTCATAATGGAAAGGGACTTTCAAAAACCCTCTCAGCAGTCAGTGGGGAGAGCAAGAATAGAAGAACACTCTGCCATGTCATTTCTTCTCCTCAGCTATTAACAGCCCCTTTCAATCAACCATTTGATGCTCAGTTATTGGGAGCACATTGCTGACCAATTTCTAGAATCTCCACATCCGTTTGCTGTTCTAATCAGGGCTAAGAAAATCACCCAGTCTCAGCTGATATCCCCCTGGATTGGGAAAACATTGCACAAAGCTCCACCAGTTGGAAGTATTCCATGTGTCCACTCCCAAAACCCACATTTACCTCCTGCAGCGGCACCCACCCACCCAACATCACCAATTACCGGCTAGCAGAGACTGGAATGGGGTGACAGAGAAACATCCAGCTATGTTCTGATTGCTGGATGTACAGTGACAACGCATCCTCCAGGACTTCATGAGAAGGCTTCCTGAAAGTCTTGAAGGATGATGGGATTGCTGTGCCTCCAGTTGTAGAAGTATAGCTAGTAGCTTCTTTACCACCCAGCTAACTACCCCCTTCACTGGATAGAAAATACCCAAAATGGTGGCACTATTTTATGGTATTTCTGGGCCTATCTGGAAGGACAAACTCAGAAGATGCCACACAGCCTGTGGTAAGATGCCACTGAGAGTGAACAAGACATTAGAAAAGCCAGCACAGCTTTATAATGCCTCCTCTGCCTAGATTTTATGAGGTTTGAACTCCTGAGAGACCATTCATTCCACATGCAAGGGAGCAGAGAAGCAAAATTGACCCCAGCTAAATGCCAGAGGTTCCTTCCTGCTCTTGTGTCATCCCTGGTGGTGAGACTCTTTGTCCTGTAATGAAATGCATGAACATTTTAAAAAGTATTCCTAATTTACATAATTTATATGATTCCCTCCCCTGCCCCGTAAGGACTCCTCCTGGCAGGGCTAATGTTTTAGGACATTGTGATATTTGTTGCTGAAGTTCTGTAGTTTCTTAGAATATGTTTCTGTGCTCTCAGACCATTTTCTATCAATTCCTAGCACCAGGTGCAACATTATATACTCACCCTTGAGTGGGTTTCTTTTTCATTCCAAGACAGATAGATCAAAAAGGCATCTTTCTTTTCCCTCTTTCATTTTTAAAACTTTTTTAGAGTTAGCGTTATCATGCATCAATGTCTTAGCACATTAGTGAAATGGCATTTCTGCATTATAGCACTACAATCTAGGACAAAAACTGAAAAAGAAGAAAGGAGAAGAAACCATAGAATCACTTCAGAAAAGCACACATTTCCTCATTGAAAATCCTTTGGAAGAGCCCTAGTGCAGATCCAAGAAATTGCTACAAAAAGCCCTCCCAAAAGAGTGGAATGAGTGGGTGAGAGGCAACATCAACCAGCAAAATCCAGCAAAACCCAGGGTGACAACTTACACTTCTGTAAGCCAACCTGGAATACCCCTAGAGAATATTTCAGTTTTTCTTTTTTTAGAAAAATAATAATTAATAATAATTTTATTAAGAAGAATTTTTTTAAAAAAATACATTCAGAGTTACAAAAAGCTACAGCGTTACAGAGATTAGAGAAAAAAAGGGAAAACTAAAAAGGTGGAAACAGAGTACAAAAGGGAAAGAAGAAAAGAGAAAAGAAAAAAGCGTGACTGCTGATCTTCCTTCTAGTGGTTATATATGAACATATTTATTCATGCCTCTTCCTCCAAAGTTACAACAAATACCCTTCTTTCAACAGTCTACTCTTTCTAATCAGCAAAACCAAAAGTTACCAGGTCATTTTCTACTTTCTGCGAAAAGAAGGTGTTTCCCATTGTTAGTGTATGGGGAATTTTTTATTTTTTCAATCTTGTCCATTTCTGCCACAACAGCCTTGGCTTCCTGAACTTCTCGGCTGCACTTCTGTAGCCTGCTTTGTAAAAGTCCAATATGTAATATGAACAGGTCTACATCCATACAAAATCTAGAGGAGTAGCAGAAGACAAAAATGTTGGATTTCCATAGTCAGAAAAGCCCCAGATGTTTTTCTATTCATCTTCTAAATATATAAAAGACACTAAATAACACAATGCAGCTGCTTGTTGAAAAATGGGATTACTATCAGCACCATTATCATCTTGAGCGGGCATTGTTCTCCTTCGCATATTTCCCCCCTCCACACGTACCCCAAATACAAAGTGCCATTCAAATCAAAGCTGCATGTATCTGGCATTATTGCCATGGAACATTGTACAGCAGAAATGACACAAAATAGAAGCTATAAAGCAATACCATTTTCAAACAGGCTCAACCCCACACTTTGGCCTATAGTTTACTAGAAATCTCAGTCACATTTCAGCATAATATTACTTAGGGACACCTGCCTTTGGGGCTTATTACCATAGAGATGAAGAAAACTCTCCTAGTAAATGGAAGGGGAGGATAAGGTGTAGGTAAACTGGCACTTTCCTGGGGTGTCTCAACTGTTGCCCATAACTGCTTTCTTCTTCTTCTTTTTTTTTCTCCCTCCCTCCCTCCCTTCCTCCCTTCCTCCCTTCCTTCCTTCCTTCCTTCCTTCCTCTATCTGTCCTTCTTTCCTTTTCTATTTCTTTTTATATTTTCTGGTCAGTTCAAGCCAACTTTGTGGTTTCACTTCACCGCATCTTTGAATGACTAAAACTACTGCTTGAGCATCAACCTGTCACATCATAAAAACACCATAATTCATGCCTTGAAAATGACCAAACTTTCACATAAACTTACGGGAGTCCATCTGATTTGGACAATAAAAAAAAATAGGATTTTAAAAAGTGAAACTGGAAACTGATGTCATGCCCAAAAGTAACATCAAAGCATCATTCTACAGACCTTTGTAATCTTTTTTCTAAAGCTCAGGAATTACTTTGACACATGTCACTCATGCCTAGTAATTTGCCTCAACAAGTTCTGCTTCAACTGTTGTTTTTTCCCTTCTCCCTGACAAACAGGGCAATCTTGGGCATGTTTACTCAGTAGTAAATCTCATTAACTTGAAAGGGGTGTACTCCCAGGTAAGTGGCCATTGTTACCCAAAATGCAGGTGGCTCAGGGATCCACCTGGAATGCCAATAGCTCCATGTGACAGAGTGAAATTAATTAGCTCAAAATTAGGAGGCCTGTGAGAGGGGAATAACAACCTCTTTCCACCAATGTTTACAGTGTCTTGCAGGAAAGAACCATCCAGAGATTCAAAAGTAAACTAAAAATGTGTTTTATTGAGAGGAATTCATTCACTCATGCACACATGCTACAAGCAGTCATATATTCACACAAAGAGCTAACTGAAGGATAAAGGGAGAAAAAATTGTGGATAGAGAAGTTGAAGGTTTGAGGTTTTAATTACCAATCCAGAAGAGTAGTGAAGAAGCAGCAATGTGACTTAGACTTGTGTCTCTAAGGGCAGTACACAGCTGGGAAGCAAATTAGCAGAGAGACATTCAGTAACTGGTGAACTGCAAAAGTAGTTGGTCATAACTGGAGATTTTTATACACTACGGTATTTTTCTCCCTGAAGGGGTGTGAGTTAATTGCTCTCTCAACCCAGTAGGCAATGGGAGTTGTAACATAGGCTATTTCCACACTATACTCTTGTAGCGCGATTATTCCACTTTCAACATCCTATGGAATCCTGGGGTTTGCAGTTTCAGGAGGGGCCGGCTCCCAAAACTGTAAACCCCAGGATTCCATAGGATGTTGAAAGTGGAATAATCATGCTATAAGAGTGTAGTGCGGAAATTGCCATAGACAATGGGGTCTAGATGATGCTAATGGTTTCAGTGCTTATGTGACAAAGAGATAATGATGGTCATAATAGCCCTGTACTTGAGGAAAGGCCAGGACAATGCAGAGAAAATGCTGAGGAATGAAGTGGCTGGGTTTAGCCAATCACTATTTGGTGGGAATGTTGGCTTGATCATTGTATTCCAATTGGAGAGATTCAGCTTTTGCCTAAGCCTATTATTTCTGAGGTTGCTTTGTAATCTGCCTGACAATGACTTTGGCTTCACCTGGAGGTGGGTGTGGGCTGACCTGCCTTGCAGTTTCATGTTTGCCATCAGTAATTTTCCTCTGTCCAGTTTGACCTTCCAGTCATTTCGGGTCATGTTTTATATCATTCTCAATTAATGTAGCTTGCCAAATAAATGATGCTTACCAATTAAACCACATCAATATTGGGAGTGGAGGCAGGGGTGTGCACGGGGCCATTAACAGCCATAGCATCACAGCACCATCTAAGAGAACATTCTCAGCACTTCACTGAACTACAATTCCCAGCATGCTTTGGAGAAGCCAGGACTTTGCAGTTAATTTTAAACAGATGTAAGCATAGAGTATCCATGTCAAGCCAATTGAATGCAGAGCACTGTGTGCTTTGGGGATGATTCTCTGCCTATTTATTGAGGAATTGCTCGCTGAGGTACAACATAGGGAAATGTATCATAAAGATTTGCCCCAGAGAAACTATGATTGGTCTCTTTTCTACAGGCTTTTCTACAGGCCACAGGCTTCACCTTCCTTCTATGCCCTCCTCCATGGACACTTAGTGGCCAGCAGAGAGTAGGGGCATCACGAAAGTGTCTAGCTATATCTCAATTTCAATTATGCCTGCATATGTCACTAAAATGATACCAGGCAACCATTAACAATTATGCAATGGCGTAAAAAGGATTACAGTCAGCCTTTCACTTTCATGGGGTCTAGGAGCACCCGACAAAAGTGGTAAAACTGCCAATATCTCTAAGCTCCCCAAATCACCATTGCCAGCATCCTGCAGGCCTACCCTGGCTCTCTCTCCTCCTCCCTCCCTCTATCCCATAGAGACCTGTGCACCAGCCCCGCTTTCCCTCCCCATGCTCCCCCATCCCACCCCCTTCCCTGCCCACCAGCCTGTGCATGTGAGTGAGTGCACAAAGGAATACACTCATGGCCAGGCTCCATCACTTCTCCAGTTTGATTTTCTCCCAGCAGCCAAGGATTTGACCACTGACTAAGCCTGACTTAACTGAACACAGCTCAAGACGGACACTGGTGCTCCTGTTAGAAATGGCATAGGGCAGCAATAGAAGCAGCAGCAAATAATCTGTGCATAATCAAATCCATGAAGGTCAAATCCATAAATGTGGAAGCATAATTTTTATTGTTCATTTGGCCCTAACAGTGGTTTGCTTTAGCTCAAGGATATAGAGGCAAGTGGGAACAGACTGGGAGAGTGAATAACTTACTTATACTGTTCTCACATCTGTTTGAATGGAAGATTGGTCACACTTGCACAGATTCAGAAGAGACCACAATGGCCATTGGGTCCAACTTCTTGCCAGGCAGGAACACACACTCAGAATACCCCCAGCAAATGGCCATCCAGCCTCTGTTTAAAAACCTCCAAAGAAGGTGACTCCCACACACTCCAAGGCAACATGTTCTACTGTCAAACAGCACTTACCGTCAGGAAGATCTTCCTGATGTTTAGGTAAAATCTCTTTGCCTGTAGTTTGAATCCATTGCCCATGTCCTAGTCTCTGGAGCAGCAGAAAACAAGCTAGCTCTATCTTCAGCATGACATCCCTTCAAATATTTAAACATGGCTATCCTATAATCTCTCAACCTTCAGGCTAAACATATCTAGCTCCCTAAGCCACTCCTCATAGGGCATGGCTTCCAGACTCTTCACTATTTTGGTCACCCTCCTGTAGGTATGTTCCAGATTGTCGATATCCTTCTTGAAATGAGGTGCCCAGAACTGGACACAGTATTCTGCATGAGGGCTAACCGAAGCAGAATAGAGTAGTAGTATTACTCCTTTTGATCTCGACATTATATTTCTATCGATGCAACCTAGTTCAGTTTCCTTTGTTCGATTCTGTCGTACATGATCTCAGGGATCCATTGTTCAGCCTGACAAGTGTTGCCAGAGTGAAAACAACAACAACAACAATAATAATAATATCCCGCCTCTCCTGACGGATCGAGGCGGTACTATAACAGTATATCAAATACATTAAAAGCAATTAAAACATTACCCATCCTCCCCACCCACCAACCCATCTAAAAACCCCTAAAACACATTAACTATTAAGAACAAGAGGACAGTTGGTGGGAGGCGGTGCAAGTACTAATCTGGGAAGGCCTGTCGGAAGAGATCAGTCTTGACTGCTTTTTTAAAGCTGTCAAGACTGGTAATATGCAGGGTCTCCTCTGGCAGGCCATTCCATAGCTTGGGAGCGATAGAAGAGAAGGTCCTCTGGGTAACTGCAGCCAACCTAGTTCTGACTGGCTGCAGTAAGTTCCTCCCAGAGGACCTTAGTGTTCAGAGCGGATTATATGGGAGAAGGCGATCCCACAGGTAGGTTGGCCCCAAGCCATGAAGGGCTTTAAAGGTAAGAACCAACACCTTGTACTGTGCCCGGAAACTAATAGGCAGCCAACGTAACGACTTCAGAATTGATGTTATATGGTCAGTTTTAGATCTTCCAGTGACCAACCTGGCTGCCATATTCTGAACTAATTGAAGTTTCCGGACTAAGCACATGGGTAGCCCTATGTAGAGAGCATTGCAGAAGTCAAGCCGTGAAGTTACCAGTGCATGCACCACTGTTTTTAGGTGTTCCAGGTCCAGGAAGGGGCGCAGCTGGCGTATCAGCCAAAGCTGATAGCAGGCACTAGAGAGGTCTCCTGTCCCTTAAGGGTTGCATAGAACAGGAATTTCAGCAAGTGTTGCTTGTCACATGGGCAAATAACAAGCAACACCTACTGAAAGTAACTCTTCTACCTAACCATTAAAGGAACAGGAACCTTCTTCAAAGATCAACCAGGCAACCCTGTGCCCTAGCTGAGGGGGAGATTCATTGTCCAGTTAAGGGGATCTTCAGTATCCAGCCTGGGATAGTCTGAATGCTATTTGTCCCTTGGGGACCTGACTTTGCCACTTGCTACAAGAGGACACTAGTACCCATCAGCTCAAGGGCTGTGATGCTCTACTTTCTTGTAAACCACTTGCTGTACTGAATTATCAGCAGCAACACTTAACTTACAGGAGGAATGCAAGTCAGTTCTTGGCATCAAACCACAAGGCAGCTTGGAACGACGAGGAGAATAAACTTTCCTGATATTACAGGCAGTTTCAGCTCAGAACAAAGACACACTGGACTGGATCCTGTTCAGTGTGTCTACTCTGATTCTAAACTCAGTTCTTCCTCTTTGTATGCTTTAAACTTGAATTATACAGGCACACACTCATATTTCAAACTGTTTTAAATTAAGATTTTAATAGGGTTTTTTGTTTTTAAATTTTTCTATGATATATTGTTTTAGGCCTATTTTTGCTTTAACTTATACTGTGATTATTCCCGACTAGAGTAAAATCATTTAATTCATTGGATTTACCTACTCATCATTCAATAATTGATCCAGGGAGTATACTCTAGTTAGGATTCCAGCCATTGTAAGCTGCCTTGGGCCCTGTTTTAGGAAAAAAATGGGATGTAGATTAAATAAACCTAACCAATAAAGCTAGTCCGATCTCTGTGAATTCCATTATGAATGAAGGTATCCAATGGCTTACACGCTTCCAGAATGTTTCAGAATATTCTGGAAGCAAAGGACCAGCACTCAAAGAACGTTCTGCCAAAGAGGTGCTTGTTTGTTTCAACAACTTTCTCTGTATAATTTATTTTCTTTTATTCAGTTATTCATTTCATTTGTATGCCACCTTTCTCCTAGAATGGCATACAAGTAGCTTCCAGAAGGTAGCAGTTTAAAAAAAAACCCTGAACATTAAATTTTTATAAATAATTAAAATCACCACAAAAAGCAAGATACAATTATTTAAAGTACATACAAAAGTTTAGAAAGATAGTTAAAACATCCCAATAAAAGCTTCCCTGCTTACATACGACACATCAAAATGTATTTACACATGCCTGCGATGATAGAAAATATCTTTAAATATATATCTTCTGAGAGGGAAAAGTAAGTATTTTAAAATATGTAGTGCAATTCATAGTTGAATGCAAATTTTCATCCGGATTTTTCTACATATGGAAAAAGGATGGATTGGATTTATGAGGGGACAGACGCAAAAGTTACACAGACTATAAGCAGGCAAGTAGTAACAGGGCTGAGTGAGCAACGTACCTGTTTAATCTGGAAAGCAAGAATCCCATATCAGTTTTTAAAAAGTCTGCGATTGCATGGAACCGGCATGAAAAGGTCAGACTGAAACCAATGCAGCAACTGCTAATACCTTAGCGAAGTCTTCCAGGAACCTGCACATGGATAGAATTCAAGATAAATCACTGCCTTCCTGCATCCATAAGGAATCTTTAACTAAACTTCATCTCTTATTTAAGGCAGCTTTTAGAAAGCCAATCAGCTTCTCCTTTGTGTTCTTGCCTATAGGGGCTGTTTCATTGGGGGAAGAGAGGTGAATGGCAGGAAAAAAAGAAGGGTTCAAAGCCAGCCTGGGCTTCACATTTATCATTCAAGATTGAGCATCTCCAACATGTACTGGCAGCATCACCTGGGATGGCCTCATTAAACCTCCTTTAATTGAGCCTTAACAAAAAGGGTTGTTTTGAGTGCGATATGTATTAATTGGTTTTCAGCCAACGCGGCTGGAAGCCATTTAGACATCTCAATTAGAAGACGCCACTCTTGCCGGAGTGTGTATTGCAACTGTCTACAGAGTTAAATTTGGGGAGCTGACCCACTATTGGTAGGAAACTTCTATGACTGTGGTAGGAATCTGCACTGCCTGCCCATTGTGACCCACTGGAGGTTATTTATTTATTATTATTGGCTGCCATCCCACTGAGCATTTACAAATGTGTAAACTAGATTTACACATTTCTAACTGTTTGATATTTGTGGCTGTGATTGTGCAGGAAGCCAGAGATTTGGCTTTAAAATAAAGCACACCGGAACCATGTTCAGACCTCCTGCAAGTGCTAATCACATTTAGAAAGTGTGATAAGGGCACCTAGGCCATTTCTGCACTGGCTTGTTATAGGGCTATGATTCCACTTTCAACATCCTATGGAATCCTGGGCTTTGCAATTTTGGGAGGGGCCAGAAACTGCAAACCCCAGGATTCCATAGGATGTTGAAAGTGGAATCATAGCGCTATAACAGGCTAGTGCGGAAATGGCCTCAGCGTACTGTGTTTTAAATCAGTTTTGTCATCACTGTTCCACCCAAATGCAGCAGCATTGGGCCATGGAGTCCTGCAAAACAATCAGGTGGGATCACATAGGGCCTGTGACCAACTTGTTCCAAATCTGATACATGGAGGCTTTTTTAAATAAATACATCTGGTAGCAATGGCAGAAGCGTATCTACTGGTTGTAGATTATCAGCAGCTGGATACAAACACAGAAGTGCACCTCGCATGCTGCCAGCCAGCCTGATAGAGCAGATTGACCCATTGCTGTTGGCTTGCCACTCAGTGAAAACCACTAAGGAAAATAGCACATGGCTACCTCTTAACTGGAATTGAATAGAGCTTGGATGTAAGTAGTCACAAATAACGAGTTACTTTTAACTTGGGGGCATTTTGTTTGCCAGATGTTTGTCTAGCACTTCTTTTCTTTTTCTTTTTTTTTAACTGAACAGAGGTAGGTGAGGTAGGATGATGTGAGAGGCTTAATCTTTCTTCCTTCCCTTCTGCAAGTAGGTGTCACGTACTCCACAAAATTCACTCTGAGGTAGGCAGTAGTTTATTTGTATGGACATGAGCAACACAGCACACTGCCACCGAAGTTAATGAGACTAAAATACAGTCCTTCCTCTACATTCATGGGTTTGAACATTCGCGATAGGAAGACATCTGTTTTTCATAGCACTTGATTTTCCTCACCTATATTTCTTACATTTAGTGTGCTTTGCTTTTTGATTGGCCACAGGAAGATAAACATGGACTTAATTTCAAAGTCTAATTGCTGAGGCTTGTATCTCTCAGGAAACCCTGTCATGCCAGGGAAAATGGTTTAAGGAATATGCATTTCCCTTAATGCTTAGTTTGATCTTGACATCTTAGGCAGTTTCTCCTTCCAGCTTCAAAGGCTGAAGCAAGCTGCATTGAATTCCCTTTTTGCACAGCATCTGTCTTTATCCTAAAGGCACCATCTAGAGGACACTTCTTATGCAACATATCCTTTGAAAAGTGAAGCTAGATAACATTATGAAAGAGTTAAGTTCTTCCTCTGGTATTGTAGGACTCCTTCATGATGTCCTTCTCTCTCACTTCATCATTGAGGTGACATTTGGAGAGAGGAAAGTCTGACAGGTTCTATCAGGCTGGGTTGTACCAGGCTGGGAAAGGCTTTCAGCATGACCCTAGAGGCAGGATGTGTGCCTGTCACCCAAGGATCAGCCTAGCTAATGTGCTTATAGACCCCATTTCATGTAGACCATGTAGCGATGTAGAGCATATATAGGGTATACATTAGTTAAGCATGAAGAAACTTGCTACCATAGAATCATAGAATCATAGAATCATAGAATCATAGAAATGTAGAGTTGGAAGAGACCACACGGGCCATCCAGTCCAACTCCCTGTCATGCAGGAACACCCTCAAAGCACTCCCGACAGATGACCATCAAGCCTCTGCTTAAAAACCTCCAAGGTAGGAGACTCCACTACTCTCCGAGGCAGCAGATTCCACTGCCGGACAGCCCTGACTGTCAGGAAGTTCTTCCTGAGGTTCAGGTGGAATCTCCTTTCCTGCAGCTTGAATCCATTGCTCCTTGTCCTGGTTTCTGGAGCAGCAGAAAACAAGCCCCCTCCTTCCTCTACATGGCATCCCTTCAAATATTTAAACATGGCTATCATGTCCCCTCTTAACCTCCTTTTCTGCAGACTAAACATACCCAGCTCTCTCAGTCTATCCTCATAGGGCATGTTTTCCAGGCCTCTCACCATTTTGGTCACCCTCCTCTGGACTTGCTCCAGCTTGTCAATATCCTTCTTGAATTGGGGTGCCCAGAACTGGACACAGTATTCAAGATGGGGTCTAACCAAAGCAGAGTAGAGTGGTACCAGTACCTCCCTCGATCTAGACACCATACTCCTGTTGATGCAGCCGAGAATTGCATTGGCTTTCTTGGCTGCCGCATCACACTGCTGACTCATGTTCAGCTTGTGGTCTATGAAGACTCCTAGATCCCTTTCACACGTACTGCTATCCAGCCACGTGTCCCCCATCCTATATTTCTGTATTCCATTATTTCTGCCTAAGTGTAGGACCTTACATTTCTCTCTGTTGAATTTCATTTTGTTCGCCCTGGCCCAGCTCTCCAATCTATCCAGGTCATTTTGAATTTTGATCCTGTCCTCTGGCATATTAGCAACCCCTCCCAATTTGGTGTCATCTGCAAATTTGATGAGCATGCCCTCTATTCCTTCATCTAAGTCATTGATAAAAATATTGAACAGCACTGGGCCCAGGACAGAACCTTGTGGCACCCCACTAGTCACTTCTCTCCAGGATGAAAAGCAGCCATCCGTGATCACCCGTTGGGTTCGGTCGGTCAACCAATTACATATCCAATTAACAGTAGCCCTGTCTAGCCCACATTTTACTAGCTTCGATGCAAGAATGTCATGGGGAACTTTGTCAAAGGCCTTACTGAAATCGAGATATGCTACATCCACAGCATTCCCTTCATCTATCAAGCTAGTAACTCTATCATAAAAAGAGATCAGATTAGTCTGGCATGACTTATTTTTGAGAAATCCATGTTGACTTCTCGTGATTATTGCGTTGTTTTCTAAATGATTAGAAACTGAACGCTTAATGATCTGCTCCAGGATCTTTCCGGGTACCGATGTCAGGCTGACTGGGCGATAATTATTTGGGTCCTCTTTTTTTCCCTTCTTGAAGATGGGGATAACATTTGCTCTCTTCCAATCTGCTGGAACTTCTCCTGTCCTCCAAGATTTCTCAAAAATTATAGCAAGCGGTTCCGAAATGACCTCTGCCAGGTGACCAACTGGCCAAAGTTGTGTAGGGATGGGGGGATGGGGGGGATTGGGGGATCGCCCCGGGCAGCAATGTTTTGGGGCATCCTGGCCCATCCCACAGCCACACCCACACACCATGGCCACGCCCCCATGCACCACAGCCATGCCTCCATGCACAGTGTCCCCGCCCCCTCCTACCTCCCCTGTACACACTCCAATCGTCACCACTGACTGGCCATGACAACTGTGTGTACAATTGTTGTAATCTACTGCATCACTAAAATCACAGATCTTCACAGTATTAATGGGACTGAGAAAGTAATGAAACACTTAAGATGGTGAGACTCCCCCCACTTTAATCAAAAGACACTGCTTTCAGGATATTACAATAAGAAATTTTCCAAATCTTAGGAAAGTTGCTATTTTGGACTACAGATCCCAGAATCCCCCAGCCAAGCCACTCAACCTCACTGAGCCAGAGGAGCTAAAAAGCAGGACCAGGTCTGGGTGTGCATGTCTCTCTGTGTGTATATCTGCCCAGAATCCTGTTGATTAAATATCTGTAGCTTCCCTTATACAGGCAGCTGGACATTTTTCTCCCATGTGAAAGATCCATATTCCATTCAAGGCACTGGAACTGTAGATGTGTCACACAGGTGCACACTACACACAGATGCTCATAGCACACTGTGCATAGAATGAGCTTTGAGTTCTGCATCCAGTTGGAGATTTGGGGCCTTGTTCAGCTACACAAAGGTATCATTCAACACAAGGGTTGTGCTGCACAGTTGATGTGTAGCTCCAGACCTGGAGATTTATACTGCACAACCCTGATGAAGATTTATACTATACAACCTCTGTGTGTGTGTGTGTGTTTTGAAAGGAAAAGGAGAATGGTGACTGGCTAAGCTAACTGGAAGAGTGATGTGATAATAGTTGAAAAAGCTAACCTTTTTTTTCTTCCAAACTTGGTATTCTTTTTCCTACCAGTATTGAGATAGGATGTTATTTCCCAGTCTGCCATTTAAAAGAAGAGAAGCAATCCAGCAAACCCAAAATGAACAACTGAGTACCAGTTCTTTCTGCAGGAAATCCTTGCCTTCCCCCTCTCCATGTCCTGGAAACACAAACTCTTAGCTGAGTCTTCCAGAATCCTCCAGCCAGCATGGCCAACAGCTTTGTTAGCAGGGAGGTACTGCAGATAGTATTCCAAATAAGTCCCCCTCACCAAACTTGGTGTTTTTCTCCTATCATTATGGAACCAGGATGTTATTTTCCAATCTTCAATTTTATATTAGCCATCCAAAAAAAAAAAAAACCCTCAAAAAGGAGGTTGCCCTAAGTCAACAGGCAACGTGAAGGCACATACACCAGTTCCAGTGAACATGCACAATGTACAACTGAATGCCAGTTCTCTCTGCAGTTTTGGAAATTCTTGCCTTCTCTCTTACATGCTCTGGGGATAAAAAAGGAGAAATGTTGATGTTGTTGTTGTTGTCACAGGCTAGCCAGCAATTCCTTGCCCAGGACTGTTCGTGCTGCAGCTCCATCTGTACCCAACCACCCCATGTGCCATTTGCTTTCATTAGGGTGGGTTCCAAAGCTTTGCAGAGAAAAGTTCAGAATGTAATTAAAGCAACATCTGCATCTCTAACCCCCCACCACTACCGTCATCACTGTTCTCCTTTCATTTCTGTTTTGCTCATTTTCTTGCCTTCTCTTTTGCCTCTCTCCTCAGTTCCACCTGGCATTTCCACTCAGCATCTTGATTCATCTTGGAAACCAGTGGTTCTCTTCTTTCACCTTCACAAAGGCATAAAAATGCCCCAAAGCTGGTGGCTGTTGAATCTTCTGAGATAAGGCACACAGCATAAAAGGGGAAACAGGAGGCGGGAGGAGAGAAAAAGTAATATGCGAGCAAATGGAAAGATTTGTCCTGGTTCTGAAGCACAGTGTGACAGAACTGTTTGAAGTGGAGCCGATCACCAGCAGGGACATTGCCTAACTTTCTTATTCAGCAGTGCCAGCTTCTGGAGCTTAGAGAGTTCCGGTGGCATAGCGGTAAATTCTGAAATGCAGCTGCTCATCGTGGCAAATCCCCAGGGCCACATGCTCCTCCAGGAGGTCCAAAAATGCAGATATCTGTAAATGATCCATAGCAACTATTGGAAGAGGAATGGCTCATAACATGGAAGAGTAAAAAATGTCTCAGAGTGAACAGTAGTATAAGCTTAGGTAGTTTGATTGACCCCAAAGGGCCCTCCTTTCTGGACCTTCTGTGATGTAAACTGATATTCTTAGGAAAGTTTTTCTACCTCTTCTCTTCCTGTCAGTTCTCTCTCAGCCCTTTCCTAGAATGAAGCTAAATTAGATCAGCAAGCTGAGTAACTTTCCTATCTTTGAATAGAGTTCTAAAGCCTTTACTTTGTTTCTTCACACCACTGCTGTCTTTGCTTCTCAATATGGATTGCTAACCATTGCATGCACTCTCTATCAAGAACAACCAACAAGCAACAGCAGTCTTCAGTGCCACTAGGAGCAAGTCTTTTGTAAAGCTAATGGGTCTTAATTGCCCATTCAAGATCAGCCCACCACATAAATATTTCATACCCGGCAACTGTCCAGGTTTGGGGAGGGACAGTCTTGGTCAATTCTCTGCCATCCCACTTTTTCAACTGCTTTTAAAATAAAGCCCTCCCACTCTCCCTGTTTTGTCCTTAGCTTACTTCAGTTGCTATAAGCTGAGATCAAAATGAAAAGGTTAATTCAGCAGCAGAGAGAGGAAAAGAGGGGACAGAATTTTGCCCTTCCAAATAGACTCTAGTTTGTGTGTTCTGTCTCATGAGTAACTTTTGCCAACTTGATCAAACTCTGATTTTGCTTGGCCATATGTGTCCCCATCTTCATATGTGAAATGCTGAAAGGAATGATATTTTGACCTATGACAGGGGTGACTCACAGCACACAGCTACTGTGAGAAGTACAGCTAAATTCCTAGAGCTGTGGAGAATAGCAAATGACTTCCCCCTATCTACTTTCTCTATTGCATTCCTCATTTTGTGCAATGCCAGCACATCCATCTCCATCTCCCCTCTTTGTCTAAGGCCCTTTTTGCATGGCATTTGCCATGCAAAAGGGCCCCTCAAGCATTGCATGAATGTGAGGAGCAGTCCACATGACACATTCACAATCGTGCAATGCTGCAGGGGCTGGCAGGCACCAACCGTTTACTTTTTCATTTTCGGCTGTGAGCCAAAAATGGTGTGCGATCACGCATCACTCCAGGGCCCCCGCGCACTTGCTGTGCGTGCGGAGCTCTGGAGCCACGGCGCTCGTGCTTCCTGCCCCAGAGCAGCCTGGGAAACCCCCAGGCTGCACTGCGGAAGGAAGAGGCGAGGCTCTCGTGCAAGCAGGCGGCAGCTGTGGACCTGAAGGAACTGGGACACGAGAGCCTCTCACTAGAGGCTGCTCACACAATCCCTGCACCCCAGCTCTGCAAAAAGGTGCATTGCAGAAAGGACCTAAAGCAGGGCTGGGCAAAGTGTGGCCCATGGGCAGCCTGGAGCCTCTAAGCCCCTTCTTGTAGCCTCCAGTGTGCCCTAAGTCAAACAATTTTTGCCCCAAAATGCCCTCTGAGGGTGGGGGGACATTGCTGTCACATTTTAATTCCCCCACAGGGGGGCATTTTAGGCCCAGGAGACCATTTTTCTAAAACATGAAGTGACTTCCAGTCACTTCCTGTTGCAGTTAAAATGGTCTTTCTTGGGCATAAAATGGCCCAGGAGGGCTCTGAAACTTGGCAAAAATGCCCCCAGGATCTCTGGAAGGCTTTTGAGGGCAAAAAAGAAAAGTTTTTTTGTTTGTTTGTTTGTTTGTTTGTTTTTGTGTGTTTGCAGAAGGTAGCCCTCCAAGATCTCCTGAAGGGCTGATTCAGCCTCTAGCCTTCACAGTTGTCCATTCCCAGCCTAAAGTAAATGGCTCCATATGTTCTAACCTTTCTTCATGGACTTACTCTAGCCCCATGTTCATTCTGCCCCTCTACTCTGTACCTTTTCCAGCTTTGCATTATGATCCTGAGCTCCAAGCCTTTAGAAGGCAGTTTTATATGCTCCACTTCTATATGCTATCCAATACTTTGCAGATTAAAACTGGGACATATGTGATCAAGCAACATCAGAGTGTGAGCAAGACGGCAAAAGTTATTGATGAAGAATAGCAGACAAGATAAGAAAGGCTGTAGCAGGTTGCTTTTGCCGGTGTCTGCAGGGAAGGGCAAGATCATGTCTCCATGTCTTCTCTCCTCCATGCTGAATCAACTAAGTGCAAACTGGTTTTGCACTTAGAACTCATAGCCTTTCTGCACTATGCTGTTATAGCGCTATGATTCCACTTTCAACATCCTATGGAATCCTGGGGCTTGAAGTTTACTGAGGCCAAAGAGCCCTCTGGCTGAGAATTCTAAATGCCCCTCCCTGAACTGCAAACCCCAGGATCCCATAGGATATTGAAAGTGGAATAATAACACTATAACAGTGTACTGCAGAAATGACCTCAGTTTGCAGCAATTGTAAGTAAGCAGAGGAGAAAAAGGGAAAATGTAAGTGAAAGGAGGACAGAGAAACCGGGACAGTTTAAAAGCAGCGGGAAAAGCAGGATGGCAGAGGATCAATCTGGACTGTCCCTGCCAGATCAGGACATTTGGAGTATGCTTAAGTTTCCTGAACTTACTACAGAACTTAGGGAAATGGTTTGTTCTCTCACTTCTCAAAGCACCATACCAGGACTTGCTCATTTGCAGCAGCATCCCACCCGAGAAAATAACATGATGATGGTTCTTTCAAATGTACTTCCAGCTCCAGTTTCTTAGTCCTCTGATTTCTATAAACAAATCTGCCAGTGCTGTCCCAGAAAATAAGACTGGGGCCCTTTCTGCACGTTACCTGCTCGCAGAGGTGGGAGGTGCTGTTCGCGCAAGCAGCCTCTTGCGCGAGGCACTTGCATCGCTCCTCCGTTCTCCCACAGCTGGGTTGCCGGTCACGCAGCCATCGGTGAACACCCCGCCCCTTCCTTCCGCAGTGCAGCCTGGGAGCTGTAGGCTGTGCTGGGGGAGGAAGCGCAACCAGCCTGGCTTGCCCAATGCACCGCAGGGCAGGTAAGTGCGCGAGGGCCCCAGGAGCATTGCGTGACCGCGCAGTATTTTCGGCTTAGAGCCGAAAATAAAAAAAATCTGTGTGCGGCCTGCTTTAAGCTCGTGAGCGTCGCGTAAATGGGAGTGCATCGTACAGACTGCCGCTCCCATTTACACGACACTCAAGGGGCCCTCTCGCAAAAGAAACTGCATGTGAAAAGGGCCTGGTTTCCTGCAAGGGTTCCTGGGAATTCTAGTTTCTTGAGGATGTTGAAAACACTTCCCTTTATCAAGCTTACCCTCTATAAAGCCAGTTCCCCTTATACAGCTACTATTGCAAAGTTCCCTGAGGAGAAACGCGACTGCTGATATAGTGTAAGCCTGCAGACCTTCATAAACGCAGAGGAAATACAGCTCTTTCAAGGCTCACAAATGTAATATTGGAAAAATATAGAACTCAGAGGGAAGGATGAACAAAATGGACAGGCAGACAGGGAAGTTGTATAAGTTGGGAATGGGGGAGAAATTCATTTACTCCGCATTTTTAAATGAACTAGCCAATTCACATTTCCTAGACTGATACGCAGATGAATACAGTTGTCCTTCAGAAGGCACACTTCTCCAGATTTTGGACTGCAGTTCTTGGCTCAGAGAATTGCTTACAAAAAGGCATCTATTGAGGATGTTATGTACAAAATGTAGACATTTGGGAAGGCTGAATTTAAAAAAAAATATGGATATATTACAGAAAATTGCATACAGAATACGTGGAGATATAGTGGACAATATGGGTTTGTAAAAATGAATTGTAACAAAATTATGTGATTTTTCTTGCATTTTTAAAAATTAAAAACTGATGTTAAAAATGCACAGAATGGAATTATGATTTTACACATAGGAAATGGCCAAGAGTCAAAACTGACTGATTCAACTTAGCCTGTTAACCTACATTTTACCCACCTGCTGACAAAGAGTCTCTCTTTGGTTCCCTGATGTCCGCTTGTTTGCTTTTTTGAATTCCATTCCGATGTGACCTTTCTGCAGCTGACACTTGCTGATGGAGAAAAGCCTGGCAAGGCACCTAAATGATACAGATCAGGTTAATTGCATCTGGCACTGCTGGCAAGAGAATATTAAACAAGGCGGCAGAAAAGGCTCAGAAAGCCATCATCCTACACATAAAAAGCCAAATCTGTGAATGCACTTTTGAACAGGCCTGTTTGTTTTGTTGTCATCTTTTTTTCCCTTTCAAGAGCATCTCTGTTTGCATTTGCATTGTAGTTTGGGAAGGATCAATACCAACCAGAATTTGGACACATTAGTCCTTTGTGGGGGACTACAATTCTCAGAATGCACCAGGAAGTATGGTCCTGTGGACTCTGGGAATTGAAGTCCATAAAAGTAACTTTTTCCAAGCTCTGATATCAATAGTGGGCACCCTGGGGTGTATCTGCACTACACAGTTGTATCAATTTCATACCATTTTAACTCTTCCTGCTTCCTCTGGAGAAATCCTAGAATTGGCAGTTGGATGAGGTATTTGAAATTCTTCGTAGGGAGGCATAAGAGCTTTGTAGGAGATAATTCTAAACACCTCAGCAAGCTATGAGTCCCACAGTATAGCTTTGACAGTTAAAGCAGGATGAAACTAGTGTAACTGTGTAGTGTAGATGCACAACTAGAGATACGATAGCCAATGTTTTATCTTCATCCCAACATCACTTCTTGTCTTTATCGTGAAAGGAACAGTCAGAGGCTGACCATAAAGGCAAAATAAGGTAGAATCATGCTAAAGAAAAGTATTCTGAATCAAGGAAAGATGTAGAGCTATTAGGCTCTTAGGAATTTCAAGAAAAAGCAGAAAAAAACATCACAAGAATATTCTTTTAACCCCATCATTGACTAATGGGCACTTTCTAGTATTAATTATGTGTTTCTACTGATAAGAATATCAGTTTGTAATGTAAGGGAAATGAAAAGTTTTTTACTGGATGTTTGCTTGACAATTTTCCAATATGGCTTAATGACTGCTGTGTCATGATTGGTAAATATATCTCCAGTATTCTTCTATGATTTGCTATACATTGTTGTATGCTGTAGCTTGGTAAATTTTCCAAAACTGCTATACAGTAGCCCCTCCACATTCATGAGAGTTCAGACCACAGAACCCTCATGAAAGTGGAAAAACCACAAATAACACACCCCTGTGACTCCCCTCCCATTCCTTTGTCTCTGGCCCCAGCATTGGGGAGGGGGAAAGAAAAGACAACCTAAAAAGCTTACAGTACTTTTCCTTCAGACAGAGAGAAGTTTTGGAGTTCTAATTACTTCCGGTGGCCATCTTGAGAAAGGAGGATGTGGGACCAAGGAAAGCACCTGACCAGTCAGCAGCCAATACACTGCAGAATGTGCAACCACATGGCAGAGAGGCCATGCCTTTAGCAATGGGAAGGGGCTTTGCTTACCCAAAAGAAAAAAAGAAAACCTCCATTTTAAACACAAGCCTGGCAAGCCTGAGGTGAGGAATGCAAGGGATGAGAGGAGGAAAATGGAAGGGGAACAAGCACGTATCTCATCGATAATCAAATTCATGAAGGTCAAACCCACAAATGTGGAGAGAGGACTGTATATGGTAACAGGTATATTTGCTTCCGTAGTCAGACCAGTACTATCTCATTAAATAAACTGCAGTCTTGAATTCACTATATCTCTATTTTGAACCCCAAACTGAACAAGTTTCCATTTCAGCTGACATTCCAAAACAGAACATTGAACTAAGTCTGAACAAAGCTGGGTAACAGTGTTGGCCTAGACACATGCAAACATTATACTGGAATGCTTCTTTGTACCACCAAGATCACAGAAATCTATTATTGCCATTTCCACAATGAATGTTAGAGGTCACCTAGTGCAGTCCCTGGCTGAATATTATGTCTACTGCACATGAGGCACTACAGTTTCCCTGGGAAATGGCTGTCATAAAGGACAATTCATATAAGCCAGGGATGGGAAAAACTTTGTGACTTTGAGTTTTATGTCTCAATGAAGGCTTGAATCTGGATCTTCCAAATTGTAGTCCTGCAACCTTATCCCAGTGGTTACCAATCTTGGATGTCCAGATGTTCTTAGACTCTTACCTCCCAGAATACCTGCCAATTGGCTATGCTGGGTGAGTTTTTTGGGATCTGAGTCATTTTCAATCATTACTGATATTATTGTTATTGATCTATCAGTTTCACAATCTACCAGATGTTACCAAGAGGAGTTTTGGACCAGCCAAGATTTAAATTCTATCCAAGAACCTAGGAATCACTGAGCTATCATTGGATAATGTGACACACATGGCGATGATGACGACAACAACGAAGATTTCTACCATCACCACTATCATCGATGCATATGGCACTGTACAAAAATAAAACAGTGAACCAGGCAAACAGCCTTGTCAAAGGCATACAGTCTAAAAAAGGAAAGGAACATAAGGTAAGGAAAGCACTAATCTAATATATAAAAGTCAATGTTTGTTTGTCGGTGTCAGGCGAAGACCTCATATGATTGGCTACCTAAGAAGATTCTATGGAATCCTAGAGTCTGCAGTTTAGTGAAGGGACTTTAGAATTCTCATCCAGAGAGCTCTTAGGCCACAGTCAACTGTGTCTGTCTTGAATAAGCCAGTTGCTATGGAG
Source organism: Ctenosaura bakeri (assembly GCA_948474755.1). Taxonomy (NCBI): domain Eukaryota; kingdom Metazoa; phylum Chordata; class Lepidosauria; order Squamata; family Iguanidae; genus Ctenosaura; species Ctenosaura bakeri. Next base: position 576,017 of record CAOLHI010001894.1, read on the forward strand.
ATGAGTCCTAGCAGCAAGGAGGAGGACAGTGTGTTCCCTCAGGAACCCAACCTCTCTATGTTAATAACTCTGAATACAGATTGGATTGGAGAATATAGGGGAAAGTTACAGGTACTGGACAAGGCAGTTTGGAGAACTAGAGACACAGGATCTCAAATCTTTCTAACAAATATTACCTATGAGAAAATAAAATCCTGGGCAACGCCGGGTAAATACACTAGTAGAAATATAAAAACCAACACAACACAATTTTTAAAAACCAACCTATTCAAATAGAAATATAAAAAAAACACGTTCCATATTCTACATCACTGGCTTAGGCCATTTCTGCACTAGAGTGTTATAACGCTATGATTCCACTTTCAACCTCCTATGGAATCCTGGGGTTTGCAGTTTAGGAAGGAACCTTTGAGGATGTTGAAAGTGGAATAACAGCACTATGACAAGTCTAGTGCTGAAATGATCTGTTTAAAATCCATAAGCAGCCTACTACAATAATAAAAGCAAGCTGCCCAAATATCTGAATATGTGAAATTGTAAAATTAAACAGAAATCCCAAAAGCTTTAGAAAACAAATGAGCATAAGGTCTTAATTCACTTTTAAAGACAGCAAGGGAAGGAGCAATTGTGTCTGCCACACAGTTCAACAAAATCTGGCAACTCAAGGATGGAATTGCCGTTCTGGTCATTCCACTCGCTATCAGAATTGCCAGTGGGGATCAAGGCCAACAAGCCAGCATCTGGAAGTGTTCATATGACCAAGATCACAAACAGAATAGGAGAGATCTGTGTGTCTTCTGCCAGTTCTCTTCAGAATCTCGCCTCCCCAGATGTGGAGGCGACATTTCTGGTTGTTGTGATTTGGTGGCTCCTGATGAATCTGCCCTCCTCGGATGTAATATAATCCTTTTAAAAGCCATTTCTGCAAGTAGCCATCATGACATTCATAAATATTATTTATTGAGCATGCCATCCTCTATTAGCGTTAACATTTATCCAAGTCTGGTCCTTCAGGCACAATGGCATTAAACACAAAAACAGTTTTAGCAGACCAGAGTGGGGGGGGAGGGGAATGATACGGTTCCACCATCACCACACCATTATTAGAATTGCCTGCTTTTAAAAGTTCAGTTTAAACTATAGAGTCACGGTAATAAAGAGAGGGAGAGCACATTGTGCCATTAAAAAAGAAAAATGACAATATAGCCGCAGCCGTAGCTGCATATGTGTTGCATTAGAGATCTGATCATTATGAACCTGACATTCACCTGCTCAGCCATAACCAGTATGTCTTGGGCAATTAGATGAGACCAAAGCCAGGGTCTCTTTCTTAAAAGCCCCTCAGGGATCAGGACTGCCTGTCCCTCAAGGCAAACTGAGACTGGATTGCAACGGCAGCAGCTTGTCCTCGGCCCAAAGCTGCTGCTTCAAGTGTGAAGGCCCTTGAAGTGGCTCCTCTTAGGCTGTGGAAGTGCCTGTCAAGAGAGGCTAAGCTGGACCTTTCCACACTAGACTGTTATAGTGCTATTATTCCACTTTCAACATCCTATGGAATCCTGGTGTTTGCAGTTTAGGGAGGAGCCTTTGAAGCCCCTCCTTAAACTGCAAATGCCAGGATTCCATAGGATGTGAAAATGGAATAATAGCAATATAAAAGTCTAGTGTGGAAATCAGCACAGTTTCAGGAAAAGATGGGATGCAAACAAATAAATACATGATGAATATTTTTATTCTTGAAGCAGGTGACACACCTTCCTTACATGTGCACCTTGGCCAAGAACCTACATTGCTTCAGTGTAGCATAAATATCCACCAGTGGTATTATGCAAATCCTATATGGAACATCAGGGCAGTACAACATATGTGGATCAAGGTGTCAAGGCACATGGCTGAGAGCCCACTGTGCAATTGCAGTTTTCAATGCACGAAGACAATGTACAGAGGCAATGCACATTCACATGCTGGTTTGTGTACTTTATGGTGCTACTGTATGCACAAAGTTGCCACATGCACCACACCAGTAATGCCACCTTCAGTAGGATATGACCATGAACATTGTTTAAAATAATCACAGCTTATGCCTGCATATGTCATGAATAGAATGCTAGCCACTGGTATTACTTATAGAGAAATTGTACAAATTTTCCAGTTGAGTCTTGTTTCAGTAATGACATCACATCCCACTATATCTGAGAGTTTGTTGTTAACTGCCATCAAGTTGACTTCAAGTGACAGTGACCCTAAGAATGAGTGAGCTGCAGCTATCATCAAGAGCCCTGCTTAGGTCTTGCAGACTCAGGGCTGTGGCTTCCTTGACTGAGTCTATCCATCTGTAATGCAGTCTTCTTCCTTTTCTGACTGCCTTCTATCTTGCTAGGCATTGTTGTCTTTCCTAGGAAGTCATGTATTCTCATATGTCCAAATTATAACAGTTTCTATTTACTCATCTTGGCTTCTAGATAGAGTTCAGGCTTGATTTGCTCTAGGACCCAATTATTTGTCTACAATGTCTATAGAACTCTTCTCCAGCACTGCTTTTCAAATGAGTTCTCTTTCTATCAGCTTTCTTCACTGTCCAGCTTTTACAACCATACATAGAAACTGGAAATATGGTGACATGGACAACTCTAACTGTAGTATTCAATGAGATGTCTTTATAGTTCAGGATCTTGTCTAGTAACTTCATAGCTGCTCTTCCAAGTCCTAGGCCATTTCCGCATTACGCTGTTATAGTGCTATTATTCCACTTTCAACATCCCATGGAATTCTGGGATTTGTAGTGTACTGAGGTCAAAGAGCTCTCTGGCTGAGAATTCTAGAAGTCCCTCCCTAAACTGCAAACCCCAGGATTCCATAGGAGGTTGAAAGTGGAATAATAGCACTATAACAGTGTAGTGCGGAAATATCGCTAGTCTTCTGGTTTCTTGACTGCAGTCTCCATTCTGATTAATGACTGAGCCAAGGTATGGAAAATCTTGAACTATTTCAATATCCACATTAAAGTTGTATAAATCATTTGTGGTCATTGGCATCAGACTAATGTATGGAACACAGGCCAAAGCGTGTAGCACAGATAGCTGTGTTTCTCAGCACCTTGTTATTGCCCGCTGACTTCCAATATCTGTCACCCACATTCTGCCTGGAAACAGGTCTGTTTCAGAAAATCGACAGAGTCACAGGATGTTGAAAGATTATTTTATTTTATTGAAAAGAGAGGTTGGTTTTAAAGCTGTGTTAGTTTTGTAATCATACAAGTTTACTTTGCTTGATATGGGTTTTTTTAAATTGAGACAATTTATATGTAATTTGAGGTAAGATATATGTACTGATAATTGGCTTTGCGAACTGTAATTTATATTTTGTTATAATGACTGTATCCTATGCATTGTGCCTTTTCTTTTAACAGCCCTTAAAAGAGACCATAAAAATATTTCCAAGCTGAAACTCATGGGGCTATTCTCAGTAATAAAATCATACTTGTTTTTGCCATCATAGGACTTTTTCTCTTTTCTACATCACACATACTGGTTGTTTCCAGTCCTCTTTGTTTTTTGTCTACAAATAGGACCGGTCCCACCAAAAGCTACAGGATCCAGATCTAGGCCATTTCTGCAGGACAGCAGTGTCCCAGCATGGGAACGTGAAAGAAGCAGGACTGCAACAATGCTTCTGCATTATGTTATTGTGGTCCCGCTCTCCTTGCATCACCAGCTGGTGTGGTTACAGGCTATATCATTGACAGAAAAGTCTGTCAATGACTCCTGATCATGCAAGCCTTCCATCACAGCCAGCCATGCAGAAGGGCAAGAAGCACGATCTATCTGCTTCCTCCCCTACTGCAGCATGGGAAGAAAGCTGGCTGCAGTCTGGAAGGAAAAAGCATATCCCTTGCTCTCCTTTCTGCAGGCAGCAGGTTGTGTGCAGAGAGGAGTGCTGGGGACACGCTCTCATCCCGGCAGAGGAGCTGCCAAGAACACAACGGGGAGATGCACCAGAGCATCATCCTGAGGAAAGGGCTGTAGCCTGTGTACAGCCTGCCTCTCCTTATCTAGAAATGAAGAAATAGGAAGTGACCTCAGAGAAACAAAGAAGTAAAGCCTAATTTACACAAACCTTCAAGAAAGATAAAAAAGGGGAAACACCCCAGTTTTCCTCACATCTCAGTCTACTTTTCACCATATTGGTGCTTCAATCTCCAGTATTCTAGAAACACCCTGACAGAAGTCACAGTTCAGCTTAGATATGAAGGAGGGTGTTAGAATTCTTCCACAGCTCAAAATCAGACTCACCCACAGGCAGTGTTGTTTGTTGCATTCTATTGCCTGTTGTAAAACCTTGAGCTCCAAAATAGCAATATATTTTAACCATATCTGTGGTTTCAGAACAATTTTCCATTATAACTTCTGTTTGCTGGCTTGCAAACTTTCTGAATTATTCTCCTTTTGACCTTAAGAGTGTGCAAAATCCCTCAGCCAATTTTGATTTATGAAAGGAGTAAGGACAAGGAAAATCAAAAACAATGGCTGCTCCTGCAAATACAAAATTTCTTACCCAATACACAATTAGCAAGTCATTGCTGATGTGTGAGAATGAATGCCTTTTTGAATTAGGATTTCCATCAGCTTTAGGGCTCCTGAAGTTGATCTACTGCCTATTCTTTGATTACCCTTGGCAATAGCTGGCAGTTTTAAGCTGGAAAGAACCAAGGAGTAGAGAAGTTATCCTATTGCTTCAGGGATATGGTATTATTTATTATTTATGTATTAAAGTATTTATATCCAATCTTCTATCACTTATCTTCCGGCTGTCCCAATTTGGCAGGCACAGTCCCAAATAATCCTGTCCTCCCACTTTTCCAGATGCTTTTCAGATCTCCCAGTTTATCTCTCCTCTTACTTCCCTCCTTTCTCCTCAGCTTATTTCCAATGCTGCAAACTGAAGTTAAAGTGCAAAAGTAATTTGCTCTCAGTTCAGCAGAGGGAGGAGGAGAGGAAAGGAGTCAGTGAAATCTTGACCTTCTCTGTAGACTCTGGCAAAAGCAAACTGCTGCAGTCTCTCCTAGTTGGTGCATTCCTCCTCATCAACAATTTAAAATAATTCCAGATTTACAACGATAAAATAATTGCAACAGGATAAAACATGGGTGAAGGTCCTACTGTACAGTCTATTTTTCATACCTTTACAAATCCTTAGCTACACTACAGAAGCACAACACAACCCTTTTAGTGAATTGTGAAGATGCGCATCCATGCAAGCATGCGTCAATACTCACTGAGCACTTCTGATGAGAACTGCACGCTTCTTTCTGAGTGTGTGTGTTTGTGTGTGTGTTTTACACAGAATAATATAAACTCTGACTAACATTTTTAACATAAACAGAGACAGAAATTAAAAGCCGGCCTCTCCCGAAACTGCAAACCCCTGGATTCCAGAGGATGCTGAAAATGGAATCATCGTGCTATAACAGGCTAGTGCGGAAATGGCCATAGATGAGTGCCCCTATGTGCATCAGTGCCCATTATGTATTGGGCCATGTCTCATCAGTCACTCTACCATCTTGGAAGAGACGTTCATGCGTTGTAACATCATGGCATCCCCTAGATGCATAGAAACATTGCAAAACAGCACAATTAATTTTGTGCATGTGTGAGCCCATTTACAAAGATGTAAGTCCCAAGCAGAATGCCAGACAGTATAAACGACTTAATAATTCCAAACAGCTTTTAAAAAGGCTGAAATGATGGAAGCTATGTATATGTACATTTGAAAAATATATTAGGCCCCAAAAGGAGAAAGACATTTTTGGCTTTGATCTGGAAAGAAACTGTAGTGTGTTGGGCCTTTGCCACCCAGCAGATGAGTTTGGGCATCCCTGATGACAAGTGTTAACAATCATCCACTGGCATGAAATGGTTGATTTGTATTGGTGACCTTGTAAGGGCCTAAATATCCTAAAGGCACCAGATTCTGTCTAATCTCAGAAGTTGAGCAGAGTCAGCCCTGATTAACACTTGGATGGGAGACCGCCAATGGATATCTGGTTCTGGAGGCCATATTTCAGAGGCAGAAAGTGGCAAAACTGTTACCCTGAAAATTGGGGGTATCTCCAGGACACCCAAACAGGCTTCAAATTAGAGGAATTAACAGAGAAACTCAAAGCTTTTGAGAGGTCAAGGCAAGAGATCTTTAACCCTATGTCTACTGGGTCAGAACCACACAAGAGTCAGAGAAATGATCTAAAGTTACTTTATTAAGACTAATAGAAAAAGTCACAACACATGCTAACAAATAATTCTACAATCACACAAGGGCTACAGAAATGAAGTTGGAAATAAGAGACAGTTGGGAGAGAGGGCATACGGACCTTAGTCTAGGCGTCCTGGAGAAGGAAGAGATTAGCGAAGGCTCAGTGTAAAGCACCAAGGAGAGGCTGGATCCCGGGGCTGGAAGGCTGACAGCAGCGGGGTTTCGTGGCGGGTCAGAGACGCGAGTCGCATTTAGCTCTCAGCAGCGTCTGAGAGGCTTGAGTAGGACACCTCGGTAGCAGCGAAACGGGCCCTTGTTCCGTCTGGGACGGTCTCTGAAGAAGCTCAAAAAGTGAGGATTTTTATAGCGAATTTCTGTCCTCAGGCCAGGTATTGGCTAGCAAAATGGCGTTAATGGGTGATGATTGCGGAATATAACGTTAGGCAAATATCACGACCCTTCCTCAGTATTGTTTCTTACTGGGAAGTCCAGCTGTGTGATAGGTTTAAAATTCCGAATTGATGGGTTTTGTTTGTTTGGCTACGCACAGTTCATCAACGTAGCTTGGGGTGTGACAGTGTCCAGGAGCGAGTCTATTGTCTGCCTAGAGATACGTGACTCGGAACAATAGGTCAGTCTTTTAGCCTAAAGGACATTGTCTACGTTCCCATACAGCAGAGGGAGACAGTATTGTTGTTAAGGATTTCCCATTCAACACCAAGGTTGTTTTTAACTGCAACTGACCTTTGCTAATCAATATACAATATGGGGGAAGTCATGCCAATTTTAGGGGCCCTCTCTTAGGGTTACTCTGGGGTGTAACAAAACTACCTCTGAGTATTCCTTGCCTAAGAGACAAGAAAACTCTATGAAATTCATGAGGTCACCATAATTTTACAGGTGACTTAAAGGTGCATGTGTGCGTGCACACACGCACACACAATACTTTTTGCTTTAGCTTGGCAATTTGGGGTTAGGAAAGAAGGTATGAAGGCTGGGAACAGATGAAGGGAAGTGAATTTTCTTCTGTTGCTAAGCTTTTTCCACAGCTCTCATAACTACAGAGGGAAGATGAGCCGCACTTGCCCATTTTGGTTTTCTTTGCTTGACTTGGGAATCCATTTTCCATTGGCCCAGCCAGTGCAGGGTGCATCCAAGGTGCTCATATGAGTGATGGGTAATTAGATTGCTGGCTGAGGAATCAATGGGGTTGAATTCCTTTGTAGGCCCAACTGTACCCAGTTTGGCTGTGAGGGGATGCTGGACCTCATCAGCAAAAGGACTGGAACATTTCTCTGCTATGTACCATCTGCGGCATCATTTACAACCAATAATGCTTATGCTACAAAAGTAACATGTGTCAGCATTCAGCAGTAAAGAATTTAAAGGGAAGCCTGGAACTCAGTCCTGGAACAGAAGAGAAACCAATACTGGCAACATCAGGACCACCAAGGGAAGGACATTCTACAAACAGGGTGCCAGAGCAGAGAGTGGCCCAGTTAATGCTGGCTTTGAAATGTTTTCTACAGTCTGGCTTTTGACCACAATACAACATCAGTAGCTCTCATGTCAGCTATAGGTGCTGAACCTATTGTCAATTCCACACTAGACTGTTGCAGTGCTATTATTCCACTTTAACATCCTATGGAATCCTGGGGTCCCTAAACTTCAAACCCCAGGATACAATAGGATATTGAAAGTGGAATAATAGCACTTCAACAGCCTAGTGCAGAAGTGAGATATGTTGGAGATAGAATTTTGGCCTCAGTCTCCTATCTGCTCAAGTTTTGGGAGGCCAGGCTGAGACTGGTGTGCCTCTCAAGGGGGAAGATGTTCTAGGCAATGGAGCAAGAGGGAAGGAGAACAGCAACTCTTCCAACCTCTGACCTTCTTGTTCATTTTTATGTTATTGTCCATGTATGGTACCCAGCACTTTGCCTACCTGCTGTGAAGTGTATCATTTGTCAATCCATACTCTGCAGCCTCTCCAATTCAGGGACAATTTGTATTGTAACTACATGGGATGAAGATCTCATCAGTGTAGCTGGATCTCATGCTGCTCTGGCAGCATCTGTTAGACACAACCACATCGAGGCAATGACATGTATGGTTGTTCCTCCAAACAGATGAGTCCAGAATGAATAGGATCCAGCCATGCAGAAACAGCAGCTCCCTTACTGCTCAGCCTAACATAGGAATTGGCCTTTAGCTTTTTCACAATGGGATGGACAAAACAAATGTTGCTTCTGTGACTGATAGACTGCTGAAGCATGGAAGACAAATTCCAAAAGATTAAAACGAACCGCGATATGCAGCATGATAAATATATGGCTTCAAAAATAAACTGTTTTTAAACTGCTTTTTATTAGTTCTAATGGTATGTTTTAAAGGGTTTTGAAATGTTTTTGATAGTTTAATTGCATTTTGATCTTGATCTTTAATTCCATTTTAATGTCGATGTTTTTAGCTATATGGCGTTTTAATAATACCATATGTAAGCTGCCTTAGGTCTCATTTTGGGGGAAAGGGTGGGGTATAAATCAAGTTGAGAAGGAGGAGGAAAATTTAGTGGTAATGCTGGTGTTGTTTTTTTCTTTGAAAAAAATTTCTACTGCTCTTGCCAGATTCAATTTTTATGTCCCACAATGCCCATTCTGAATGACGCAATGGCCATTTTCACAAGAGGTTGATATATTGTAGTAGCATTGAATCCTCACTCTCACATCTGCATGTTGAACTGTTTTAGCATCATAGTTTTCCTCATGGTTCTGCACGTTTTCAGGTCCTAGAACAGTTCACTGCGATGTGAAACCACTCTATGTGAAAACCAGAAAAACTCCAATGTAAATCTCTCAAACCAGTTCTCCTTCAGTTTTCACCTACATGCAGAAGTGTTGCATCGATTCACATCGCAAACGTGGCCAGGTATGGGCATTCCCAGCCTGTCCCTTCCATCGTTTCCTATTTCTCTCTGCCCATCAAAGGACAGGCTGCCGTCATTATTGTCTTCATGCATTAAACAGACAGCAGGAAGAGAGTGGATCTGGTAATGGACTGTTAAGAGTGTTTATTTCCATGTATCAATGAACATACATACCTACACACAAATGTAGCAATGCAGAAATGTGTTTAAAATGTATGTGGGTTTAAAAAAAAACCACCAATCAGCAATGGGGGGCAGGGTGAGGGAAGGGATTGGGAGTGGCCAGGGACTTGCTGTTGTGGATGCCGCAACCACTGTTCTCCACAGTATGTAAATGGGGGATGCAGACAGCACAGTTTCTGAACTGGAGTATAAAAACATCGCTCTTGACATGCAGTGAACTGTTCCTTCCCTCTTGTGCAGAAATGGCCAATGTCACTTGTTGTTTTTCTTGTTGTTGTTGTGGTTGTGTGCCTTCAAGTCATTACCAACTTGTGGTGACCCTAAAGTAAACCTGTCATGAGCTTTTCCTGGCAAGGTTTGATCAGAGGGGCTTTGTCACTGGAGCTAAGAAAGTGCAACTTGCACAAGGTCACACAATGGGTTTCTGTGGCCAAGCAGGAAATTGAATCCTGGTTTCCCAGATCCTAGTGCAACCCTCTGACCACTATAGCCACTACCATTATTTCAATGAAAGAAGTGATCCACCCACAGAAGTTACTTTAAAACAGAAGTGGGAATTGTGCAGCTCTCCAGAAGTCATTGAGCTGCAGCTCTCAGCTCTGACCAACATAGACAATGATGAAGGGTGCCCAACACTGACATCTATTGAACACATTGCCCACCCTGTTTCCTTGAATGGTCTAGTCTAGTTCCTTGTAACCTACAAGGCTTTAAATGGAAGACTCACACTCTGTAAAGGCAACTGATTTGGGAAATCTGACCCCCAGCAGCATTTGCTTATCATCTTACCTTCTGAAACAGATTTCTCCAATAATTGCTTAGTTCACAGTAAAACTAAACACTATGATCTGGGAAGATTTGTATTCTGGGCTTGTTCATTACCAAACAGATTTCTCTGGAAGACCAACAAGAAGGACACAGAACAACAGACTTTCAGTTATCTCTGAACAACTGATATACAGAGGCATAATGCCTTGGATACTGAGGTGTTATGCTATCATTGAGTTGTAACCATTGATAGCTCCAGCTTCCACAAATTTGTCTGGTTCTCTTTTAAATTCATCAACAGCTTGGTGTTCCAAAAGAAGTTAAAGCAACAAGAGAATATGCAATTCCCCTGTCACTGTTGTCACTGCCCAATTGTTCAGAGATGTAGGTAAGGTTTTGCTGTCTTTCCCAGTTATATCTAAAGCACATTTGGTGGGAATTCAAGAGAGGGCCTTCTTGATAGTGATCTTACGCTCTAGAATTTCTTGCCAAGTGAGTAATGTATAGCTCTACATATTTAATTAAATAATGTTGGTGATGTTTCATTATCATTATCATTATGTTTCATTATCATTTATATTCCACTTTTTCTCAATAGATGGCTTACAACATATTAAAAGAATACAAATTAAAAAGACAAACAATTGTAAAGGTAAAACATTAAAATTCAATAACAGACTCTATAAAAACCATAAAACAGTACAGTACATCATTGAAAACCCACCTCAGTTGGTTTCTAAAAAGCCTGATAGCATAAATTTGTTTTAATTGATGGTGGAAGGAGAAGAAGGACAGAGCCATCCTGGCCTCCAGAGGAAAGGAATTCCAAAGTCTGGGATCAGCAGCCAAGAAAGCCACCAGAAACCTTTGGCCCCACCAAATGAGCCTGAGAATGTGGTGGGAAAGAGAGAAAAGCTGGTCCAGAAGATATGAGAGCTCTAATGGGCTCATGGATACCTTATTCTTAAGAGTTTTATCAATTTCCTATTTTTTGCTGCTTTATCAAATTTTGTTATATTTTATTGTAGGCATAGGCATGGGATCAAGACTCATGCCTACATGAATCTTGATCCCAGCTTCCCATAATATTCCAAGGAGACTCAAAGAAGGTTGCGTACAAATTGCCTGAAGCAGGAGAAAACTCTCAGTACCTACTCCTATACCCTCCCTTCTGGAGGATGTAGCTCTACAATTTTTCTCTGCTCAGAAGTCACCTGAGAGTTCTTTCATATCTTTGACCTCACAGGAGCCAGAACATCAAATAAAGATCCTTTGAGAACCAGCATGATATAGTGGTTTGAGCATTGGACTAGAACCCTGAAGGCTAGGGTGTGATTCCCTGCTCGGACATGAAAACCCAGGGCGTGTTCTTGGACACATCACACATACTCAGCCCCAGAAAACCCTGGGATAGGTTCACCTTAGGGTCACCATAAGTCAGAAAGGACTTGAAGACACACAATGACAATAAAAGATCTTTTAAAACCCATTGCTGACTCCTCCAGAGAGCTGGGGTCCACTACAAATAGGCCTGGTCAGTCCAGATTTGTTTTTAGCTGAAACAACATCTCTGTTAGGTCTCAAGACATGGTGGCATGATGTTTGGTGGGATAAGGAGGTAGTGGTAGCTGAAGGTATACTCAAATGTGTGATTTTTGAAGCTGGCTGGATGTATGTAATCATTGCTAATTGCTACTACATATTCCATAGGAAAGCCATTCTGCTATCTGCTGCTAATGATTATCTGCTCTTACATGGTATCTGATGGATAAAGAAGAAGTATCAAGGCTAGAAAGTGACAGTGAGAAATGATTGGTGTAAGAACATTATGAGAACAGAGAGATATAGGGATAGCTGGGGAAGGCTTGGAGATGGTTCAACAATTGTTCAAGGATAAGTCAGCCTGAGACAGGCACTAGCCTGGGACAGGAGCAGAGGAAATGGTTCATACTTTATTAACCAATGAAAGGTTTGACTGTGTGAATTTGCAATGACAACATATAAAAGGTGTATGATAACCACATTAATTAGTTTTGACAGTTTCTGAAGAAGTCTGCTGCTGCTGCTGCTGCTGCTCATGTTAATCGAATGAATAAACTACTCTTAACTTCAGATTGTGTTCTTGTAACGTGAGTTGCTCGGTAGATGACCATCTCTCCATAGCTCAGGCATTACGGCTCACTGTGAGCTCTCCATGGTTCCGATTTGTGCTTTGAGATACTTGGTTTGCTCTTCCCTGAAGAGACTCAGGCCATTTCTGCACTAGACTGTTATAGTGCTATGATTCCACTTTCAACATCCTATGGAATCCTGAGGTTTTCAGTTTAGGGAAGGGCCAGCAAGCATTCATGGCTTCATGGCTACAAGCCAGTCAGTCCCTCCCTAAACTGCAAACCCTAGGATTCCATAGGATGTTGAAAGTGGAGTAATAGCACTATAACAGTCTAGTGCGGAAATGGCCTCAATCTGATCACTTTTGTTTCTCTTATGCGTTCAGGCCCCAGAGGAACAGCATAATCAGCCATGTTGTACCCCATTTGGTGGAAAGGCAGAAGGTTAAAAAATAAACAAATATTTAAAATAATACATAACAAATACTAAGATACCATTTGTTTCCTGTTGCATTAAAGAAACAGAGGAAGGGGAAAATGTAACTAAAACTTTAAGACCCCGAGATATTTCTGTTTCTCCATGATTTGACAAACAATCACAATGATATATATTTGCATTTTCAGGGGGAAAAGATTTTTGTATGGGGAAAAATTCCTTGTATGCCTGAGCGATTATCATACGTGTGTCATTTTATGATTAATATGACCTTTACCTGGCCTTAAAAATATCATTGAATTAATGAAGGACAGAAATTTCTAATGAATTGGATAAACAACTATACAGGGAATAAAGGATTTTGCACATAATAATCCACAACGACATTTTATGCATTTTCATAAGCAGCTTCCGTATACCCAATATTTATTTCATAGAGCCCTCACTATATTGTGAATACACAGCCCAATTAGCATTTAAATGGAAATTAGGCCATTGTATGGGGACTCTGCTACTTTGTCAAAGGCAGAGGAGGAGGGAGGAAGGAGGAAAAAAAATGGCTCCAAAAAAATGGCTTCATACTATTAGTCATCCTTCTAATAAGGATAGAACAGGGCCCTGCTTGTAATATGCTCCAAAACTGATGTCTGAATTATTGTTGCTCTTGTTATACCCCACCTTTTTCTCATTTTGGTACTCAAGGTGGCTTACCAAGCTTAAACACATACAGCTAAAATTTCATATTATTCAATAATAGACTGGCGTCTTGTTAGTCAATTACAAAGTTGTGAGTTGGAATTACAACTGTGTTAACTGCTTCGTGATCACTACCCAATGCTGCTTCTCCTCTGTTCAAAAACTGCAATTTTTCTCTAGATACACAAACAAAGCAAATAACTGTTGTATATAGTATAACAATTTGACAGCTTCACCAGTGCATTGGCTTATGTCCTCCTAGTGACATTGACATATAAGTTTCCCTTACACACATGGATGTCCTTTTGGGGGTGCTACGAGGATTGGTGTTCCTCCTTCAGCAGTGTCCAAAGCGCCTGCCCTTGATATATAGAAAAGACCTTGAAGCCTTCCCATTCAGCCATTCAGTGCTTCATGATGAGCAGAAGCATCTGGCTATGTCCCCCTAGCCAGATGTGAAATAATAACACCTGCAATGAGATCTGTTGGAATCCTGAGATGATCTCCATGCTGTTGTAATCATTTTGCCTCTGGCTATGGGGATCTGGCCAGAGATTTTTGTGATTCTACAGCATAAGTTTCAGAGGCTTTTAAATTGGAGGGGGTACAATATGCTCAGCCTAAGTATTCATGAAGACCTACTATGCTACATTGAGCCACACAGGATTGCAGTCTATGTCTGTTAATAGGAAATGCATTCTGGGCTAATTATAATCACCACTGATATATCATGGAAAGTTCACCGGTAGCAGCCATTAGCAATCTACACCTCTAATATCCAAGAGACTCATGGCTTGTAAACTTCACGCTTTAATGCAGCGCTGAAGTAAACTGGCTGAAACCTGCCCAAGAATAAATGACTGAAGGGTTGCTGCTATGTGATACCCAGCTTTTGCACTCTCATAATATTTATGCCGGAGGAATGCATTATGAAATCACCATCTCGTACTGTTTCTTCTAACCTTATGGTCACATGGCAGGCTGAAAATGTATGCAGAACACTACAGTTGCAAGAGAGGGAAAGAACTGCTGACCAGACATGTTTTGTTCTCCATAATAAGGCGCTGTCTATACAAGAGATGAAAACTTCAAAAGCAATCATCAGGGTCATTTGCTAGCTGTGGTGTTTTTTCCATATGCCGTGGATATGCTGTTTAGACAGATTGGAGCTCAACAAGATTTTATGGAATGAATCAAACTAAAGTAGTGGTAGTCAGTTGGTCACCCAAGTGGCCTTGCTGGCTCAGGACTCTGGGCCAAAAACAACTTTTCCCAAAGTCTGGTGGAGATGTGACTGTTCTAACTTCTCATAATGTGAAATACAACCTAGTAGCTAGGTTGTATCAGTGCATTCATGGCTGCATGGTTACAAGCCTGACATCCCTTGCAAAGCCCAATCCTATCTATCTATCTATCTATCTATCTATCTATCTATCTATCTATCTATCACATATATTCACGTATATTTACATAGTTATTTTAAATCATTATCTGCTCTTATCTCAGGCTACTCAGTGTCAACTCAGTATTTTGCAAAAAATAAAATAAATTTTGTTAATATCAACAAGACAAAAATTCTACTATGATTATTGTATCCACACTAATTCAGTTAAGCTTCTGAATTGATATGTGTATTAGTTATAGTGTACAATAATTACTCAGTATAGTTTACTTTTTTAGTTGATTGTCTCTGTGTTTGTTTTTTGTTTCCTATTTTGTTTCACATGTAACTTTTATAGTTTATTTAAAATAAACATTTAATTAAAAAAATTAAAAAAAAGAAAATGAATGAAATCCATTCCTGAGCGGTAAAAAAACACCAAAAAAAACCTGACTTTCTGTTGCTCTCTACTTCCACCGTGATCTCCTTCTCATGGAGGTTGGTACACCTGCAGGTGCTGACTGACACATTCAGTAAACTGGAAAAAAATACATTTCTTTCGCTGCTGGATGCTGTTGACTTTCTGTAGCAGGAAGCAGGAAGGAGACAGGTGGAGGTAGGTTTCTCCCCAGATACACACACAGAGAGAAGGAGAGTAGAATCTGCAAATAAAGGAAAAGAAACTGAAGAATAACGGGGGGGGGTACAGTCAGATTTTCTCCATTTATTGAAGACAAAGTGAAATACTTAAAGGCTGAAAGAGATCATAAACTCCCTGGAGCAAGTCAGTTGTTCGTACATTCATCTATATTCACAAAGGTTAGTTGGTTTAGAAGTTCAGACTTGATAAATTACTTATTAATTATCCCCAAGTCACTAAGTGCCTCCTCACACTGGCATCCTGGATGTCTTCAAAGGTCCTGACTGGTGCACAGATCAACTGTTTTAAAGAGATGGGACATATTCTAGAAACACAGCCCAAGAGCTCCATTTTGACCGTAGTACACATGGAAGGCAACTCGCACACAGAATGGCAAATGAACACACTAATAGAGCTGGTTCATGAAGTCATGTGGGTGGGTGGGAAAACTGCAAGATCTTCAGAAAGGTCAATCATAAATGAATGTAACAGAGAACCTCAGAAATTATAAAAGGCTCAGAAAAAGAAGACAGTGTTGTGCGGTTGCCATAGGGTTTACTCTTCCCTCCCTCTTAAGACTAATTCCTTCTCATTGCAAGGAGTGGGAGGAAAATATTTTTATGTCAGGTCCAGGATGCAAATACTGTGTATTTACATATCCTCCAATAGCCACCTGCCAATGTTTTGAGACCTTCTTAGGAGACTCATCTCTCTTTCCCACCACCTCACATGTACACCTGGTGGGAACATATGAGAGGGCCTTCTTGGTGGTTTCTCCTGGGTTCTTTAATTCTCTTCCCAGAGAGATTAGACTGGGATTTTCCATGCTATCTCTCCAGAGGCAGGTGAAGACTTTTTTTGTTTCACCAGGTATAGGGAGAGTGATGGATCAAAGGGAAAGAACCTTGCATAATGTGCTGGATTTTTTATTTGTTGTTCTCTTGTTAATGGTTTGCTTATTTCTTACCAGGTGTTGGAGGTTTTATGGTTTAATTGGTTTTAATTTTTTATGTTGAGAATTTTCATCAATGCTTTAACTGTTGTAACTTGTCTTGAGTCCTGAACTGGAAAGAAAGGTAGAATGAAATTAAGAATAAGAATGGAGGAAGAGGAGGAGGAGGAGGTTCACCACACCACCACCTCTTGGGACACAATCATTTCTCCCCCTCAAAAGGGACAGGAAATGAGGAGGTCCAAAGTCAAATCTCTTCCTCCAAAATCAATTCTCTCTTACCTTGGAGCGGTTCAAGTTTTTGCTGTGGATCCCGGAAAGCATCCAGAGACCCAATGACTAGAGCATGGGGAAGCATCAAAACAAAGTAGCTGATCAACAGCACAATTTTAAAAAAGCATCCTGTCAGCAAAGACAGACAAAGTCTCAGTAAACTACTTGGTGGGATGAAAGTAAATGTGAATGCACTCAGTGATGCACCAAGGGCAGAGGGGTGGGAGTAATCTCCCTCAGATGCAAGGCAAGGCAATAACTAACTCCAGAAAAAGAAAGAATTTAAAAACAGACAATGCTATGCTTTCTTTCTCTGAGACCATCCACTGCAACATCTGCCCTCGTGCCCCTGCACCAGACAGCGCTCTGGGCCTCATTGACAGCAACAGCCACTGTCCACCACCTCACCTGTTCTTCTCCTACTGTTGCCATGGCTGTTGCTGCCATTGTGTGAGAGCCCAGCCAAGTCTTGCCCATGAGGGGCTGCAAGCGAGGAAGCAGACAAGGAAGTGACACAGTGGTGGCAGTGAGGATGTGGCCAAGCTGAGGAAGGAGCAGGCCTGAGTGGGCCTGTTAGCCAGGGAGACCCAGGTGGGCCTGTCAGTCATGGCCTTGATATTAACAATTGGCAAAGACCATATCTCACCAGTGGGTGTTCCAGGACCATCAGGCCCTGCCACTCCTGTGGATCACCAAAGTGAGTTGTGACTCTACCAGTGATAGCAGCCATGTGACAGTATGAATTTATGTTGAGAGGAGGCTTTAGCCTGGGTCTTGGCTTCCAGTGGAGGCAACTTGCTGCCTGTGATTCTTCAACCATGCCTCCCCCCAGCAGTGGAACTCCAAGTGGACTCAAGTCAACTGGAGGAGGTCTGCCTGAAGTACGACTTTCCCCACCCCACCTGAGGTTTTAAAACACAAACTGCTCAGTGTGTCAAAGATGCTAGGTATGGCACTGCATGCACAAATTCATATATGCATGCAGACGGCTGCATTTCTGCCCAGCTGCAAAGTTTTGCTCATGTATATACATCTGTGTATGTGGATGGGAAAAGAGGGAGAGATTTTTATAGGCAGTGCAAAGGGAAAGTTAAGTGTAACACATAAGCAGCTGTGCCAACTGAAGTATAGCCAAAGGGAAACTCTGCGTGGTAGGCTGAAACCCACACTGTGATGCCTCTTTTTTCATGCTGTGGTAGAACTCTTCTTTTTTATTATTACCTAACTCATTAACCTTTCCTTCAGCATTAAATGTACTCATTACCTCTTCCTCACCCCACCTTTACAAGGTATACTCAAGCCACATTACTCGTGATCATACAGTTTCACAGCAGGGGGGAAAGAATTGCAAGCAAAACGAGAGTGAGGTTAGAACTTAAGGTTGTCATGACAGCTTCTGAGACACATGCTGCAGACTGATGTGGGATGGAAGCTGTGGTGAACTTCTGAAGACTAATGGCAAACTAACTTTACGAAAAGAAAGATCTAATGGTGTGTTTTCCTGCTTCCTCCTTCCAGCCCTTCTCTGTGGAAGTTGCCTTGTTAAGCCATCTCTTTAACACTGTCTAAAGCCCTATTGTCACCCTCAGTTCCACATCAACACAGAGCCTCTGCACCACATGCCATCCTTAAAGCTCTATTTTGCAACTTTCACTGTGCCCACGCTACAGACAGCGTACACCACCATCATCACCATCATCCATACCACTGAAATTGAACTGACTTCCTCCTTTCTCTTTCCCTCCTGCTGCTTCAGGAAGGGAAATAGATGTTCTTTCCTGGAATCTTGCAGGAATCAATGGTTCAAGAAGGCATTCTAGCATGCCCCCATACCATGGAGAGATGCCAAACTGGTATTAAGGTTTTGACTTTTGATCGTTTAATTATAGTTTTAATCAATCATGCAATCATGGACCTCAGAACAGGGGGTGTGGGGCCCAAGTTCCCCCAGAGGGGGGCTTAACCTAGTCTTCCCCAATATCTGGCAAAATTGGAACAAACAAGACTCCTATATCATTGTGCCTCCTCAGACATTATGGATCAGCAGTGGATTAAATTATCACTCACTGAGAAAGATGAAGACAGTGATTGCAAGAATGATAAAGGCTGCCTGCAAGCTATGCTATGTGCACTCTTCTGGGAGTAGGCTCCACGAGATACATGAAGGCCACTTGTAATATGCATTGTCCTCACTAGAATCTTCTTATTTAAGAATGTTTTAGTGATAATGGATGAGGAAAGTAGTTTACCCTTCCCCAGCAAGTTGTCAAAATTAATAACAATCTGCCTGCCAATGTTGAGCCCCCTACATCTTAAAAAAAATCTGGGAGTCCTGCTTACAATAGATTACAGGGACAAGAGGTGTGTCCTATGTGGCCCTTTGATCTCAGGAGGTTATTCCCCTATCCCATTGTTGAACAGCTCCTACCATCTGAATGTTCTTCCCAATTCTCTAGTAAGAATATCTTTTCCCATAACTTGAATTCATTGGTTTAGTTCTAATACTCTGGAGCAGCACAAAACAAGCTTGCTCTATCTTCTCTGACACCCTATAGCTATAATATCACCTTGCAGTCCTCTCTTCAATACATTAAACACATCCAACACCCTAAGCTGCAAGTGAACATTTTATGCACATCTGTGTCCTCTTTCACTCTCTTTTTTGATGATGTGTGATAGCCATCCTACTCAGGCCTCATATGCACCCATTCTATGCACATATGGCCTGTTTTCTCTTTTGGCCCAATATGCAAAGACTGAGCAGAAAGCCAGCAAGTGTATCATCTTTCCATGCATGGATTAGAGTTCAGGATCAGAACAGAGCCCAAGGGTAGATCTATTTTCCATTAAATACATTAAGACTGAGGTCCTACAGAGTGATGCACAATGTAAATCTCTGTATGTGGAGTTGTGAATGGATAGAGCTACACAATCCTTATACTGAATGGCAACATTGTTCAACTGAATATACAGCAAAATGTGCATACACATACACATCTACATGTACATGCATGTTCATCTGTAGGTGCAGTCGCATCTCATATAGAACCTTATTTCTGCAACCCTGAGATGTTTGAAGACATTCCAAAGTGGACAAAAATGTCCAGCCACTTCCCTAGGGGAACTAGGAGAAGTGTAAGACACCAACAAGTTTCCAAGCTGAAGCCAGCTAGTATTTTATCCATGGTAGAGTAATAGGGATATCTTTGCTGGCCTAAACATCCTAAAGGAACCCAAAGACACCAGATCCTGTCTGATCTTGAAAGTCCAAGCAGGGTCAGCCTTGGTTAGTACTTGGATGAGAGATCATCAGTGAATTCCAGGTGCTCCAGGTGTATTTTAGAAGAAGGAACTAGCAAAACTACCTCTGAATAATCCTTGCCTAAGAAAACCCTATGAAATGCATGTGTTTCCATAAGTTGACAGGCAAGTCACATATACACACACCCAAGGGACTTTTTACTCACATATGTAGAAGATCCTGAACACCAACAAATTGTAACAATCCTTTGGCATATTTTCCTCTAAGCTGGAAGCCAATTCCAGATGTGTACCAGTCCCTGACTAAGGTGGCCAGTTACCCTAATTTTGAATGATCTGGGCAGAATTTTACCCCTTTGGCTGGTTGTCCGGAATGAATATGTAAAGCTGGCAAAAAGCACAGTTCTTGGGAGTTCTCCTTGTTTTGAATTCACTGAGGACATTAGGGAAAGTCCCTAGCTAACTGGTTGGGCACACACTCTGGATGCTGAAAGTCCTAGGTCCAATTCCTGACCTCTCTAATTAAAAGGATCAGGTGAACGGAAAAGATTTTCCCCTCATATTATTATCTCCACAAGGGGAAACTTCCCATCCTTTGATAGATGTCACCCTAGAGCCTTGCAAAAAAAAAAAAAAAAAAAGTTTATACATAGAAGTGTTAATTAGGCATTTGCGTCTGGCCACGGCTTCCAGAAAAATATGCAAACAGGCTAGAAGAACTAGGCTGAAGTTTCACATTCAGAAAATCAAACATAGCTCATCAAGACGTGACCTATTCAAATGGCAAGTAAAGCAGCAAGGCAAGATCATTGCGGTGGCTGGGTATGTGTAAACCCTACAGAAATTGTCAATGCTTTTAAAGGCAAACGGCCCATTACCGACGACAAATGTTGTAAAGCATTAGCACTGCCAAAGTAATGTGGGAACATCTTTCCCCAAATGGAGAACCTGGCACGTTGGCATTTGGTTGCTTTTCGAGAGCCAATTAGTGGATGCAGATTCAGATAAACTGCCTGCCTTGAAAGCAGCACAAACTAAATGAAAGCAACTAAATCCTTCAATAGCAGAATGCTCAAGTGAAAAGGTCAGGATATACTCGTTTTCAAAAAACAATAGGCAATGATATTAGTGGGGGAAGGGAACATTGAACACAGGAAAGTGCCTTAGACTGAGCAGTTTGGAAAAGTTCCCTTGGGGGGAACTTTTTGTACTATGTGCATGTACTATAACAATGGGACAGGACAGATTAGAAGCCAATAACTGCACTCCTCGTCAGTCTTTCAAAAACATAAACATTACAGATCTTCATTTAAAGATAGGAAAGTTACTAAGAGTATTCAATTCAATTAAGCTAGCATTATTAGCATTAGAAAAGAAATGGAAGAAGACTGGATTGGGGAAGGAAATCATCCCTACAGTGACAGCCAGTGGCTCCCAAATCAGGGGAGCAATGAATCCACTCCAGGTTTCAGCATGAATTATCCAAGGTGCTGAATCTATTTTAGAGATGGAATTCAGCACCTTGGACAACTCCTTTAAAGTTTACTGTCTCACAGAGATGAAAGCTAGAAACAACCGTTGCATCCTTAAAGATACCAATTTATATCAAAGCTAGGAACAGAACAGATTAACAAGAAGGGAAAATACACAACATACTAACTATTTAACTCTATACTGTGGCCCCATAGGCTTTTTTTACTCTTCTCTGCAAAACTTGTATTCTTTTCCATCTCCAACAAATTGACAATAAGGCAAGGATGAATCTGTCAATTACACGTTCTTTCCATTTTGCAATTTTCCAGTCTTAAGCTCAATTCATCCTAAACTTCAAGCACTTTTCTTTTTTAAAAAAATGACAATCAAAATCTAAATGTATTAGTGTGTTCACTTTTCCAAATATTGTCTTCTTTTAAGCAATTTTCCTAACACGACATATACGTGAATGACTTTTTTTCACAAGCATAAACATTTTTGTGAACACTTTCCCCTAATATAAACTTTTTGGTATACATTTTGGGGAGGGGGGTGGAGAAATTTGCAAACTCTGGAGAACAGTAAATATCAAAAGAGAATCGAGTGTTGTTTTACAAATTGATTCAAAGAGTGCAAAATTAAATAAATGCATATTAAAATGCAAACCAAATCAATTTCTTCCCATCACTAATGACAATTCCAGCTGATACCATGGGGTTGCAAGTCAGGTATGCAATTCAGCACGTACTGATTTTTCAGCTCAAGGAGGACAGTGCATAGATAATCACTGAAGCACTTTGGGCTTTGCCCACACGCACGGTCACAGTTCCTTGGTGGACCAGGTTTGGGCACACTGCCAAAAAATTGCCCTGTTATCTTCTATGTCTGACAGTGCTAATAATCTGCTGGGGATTGGAGGACCAATTCCAGATCTGTCAAAGTTGACAGTGCTAAGTATCCATTGGGGAGCTGAGGTTAAGAATTCTTGCCAAAGGCCCTGTCTTTTCATCTCTCCGATTTCAACAGTACAGGAAAAATACCCCATAACTTTTTCTGCAAAATAGTTTCACAATTTACACTGGCTGCCTGGACAGAATAATCAAAAATTAATCGAGAACACTGCTGTTGTTATATGCCTTCAAGTTGGTCCGACTTATGGTGACCCTATCACTAGTTTTCTTGGTAAGATTTATTGAGAAAAGGTTTGCTATTGGCTTTCCTCTATGGCTGAGAGAATGTGGTTTGCCCAAAGTCTCTCAGTCAGTTTCTGTGGCAGACTGGGAATGGAACCACAGCCTCCCAGACTCTTAGTTCAATGCTTAAGCCAATACACTATGCTCAGTCTCCACTACACCATGCTAACTCTAATCAGAATGCTAGCACCCAGTAAAGGATTTCAGAGGGGACCACACTGCAATTGAAGACTGAAAAATAGCTTCATACTTGCTCCTCTTTCATTTCATGCCTCTCTACTGCCATGAAGGGAGGGATATTATGCTTTACTAAGCTTCTTCGTGAAGGAAGCAATGAGTAATTTTAGCAATTTTCTTCCCATCGTACAAAAGTATTTGAATACCATGAAATTCTAAAAGGCTATTCATAATTCCTGATTTAATTGTGTGCAAAATTCACATAGTGTTGTTTTGCACAGAAAACACTACTTTTGGCACAGGAAATAATCTTTCAGCATGGAAGTATTATTTTCTTCCTAGAAAAAGCTGTTTCCTGTGCAGAAAATCCTGTTTTCTAGGCAAACCATCCACATATAAATTTTGCACAAAGAAGTACCCAATTACAGCATATTTTGCATACAAGAAATATTTTTTTCTACGCATAAACATTATTTCCCATGCACAAAATGCTGTCCCAGCACAGAAAACATCTCTTCCATAAAACAACATGTGTAGAACAAAGTCTCAAACTGTGAAGCTTCTCATCAGTCCAGGAATTTTCTCATCATGATTTCTCAACATTCAAAAAAATATGTTTCTTGACAATTTTTCAAATATTTTCAAACAGTCTTTTCATCTCTGCATGAAGTCCAACAGGACAAAAAAACAGTTACTGTTAGCCCAGTGTTGTGAGCCTTGTCACATCCAGGGCTGGCTCTACCATTAAAGCAGGGTAAGGCAATATGTGACTTTCGGTCACATATTGGCCTTTCCAGAAGGCTCAAGCATAAGCAAACTGCTGCATCCTCTCCTAGCTGGTGTGTTCTTCCCCAATAGTTTTTGCTATCTAGACCACATTCTGATGTTCCTTGGCCACATGTGGCCTGGTTTTCAGCTGGGAGGTGTTGGCTGACATGCTAAAATGAAAAACCAAGGATTCCAGGGGATGTTGCCATGCTGTTGAAGTGGAATCATAGTGCTATAATTGTGTGATGTGAAAGGCCCTCTGGAACACTGAAATGTAATCAGGAAGAACATTTTGAAAGATACCTGCAATTCAGTCAGCCTAAAGGAATTCATTCTTCTGATTACAACTGCCAGAATGCTCCAGCCAGCTTTGCCAGTGGCAAAGCTGGCATGGGGATTCTGGGAGTTGTAGTCCAAAAAATACTACCTCTCTTTCTCTGCACACTGGCAAATTTTGCAGTATATCACCCAGTCACAAGCCACTGCAGGGAAGAAAAAAAATT